>CM076087.1:34801832-36051832 GCA_038088585.1 Chrysina gloriosa | reverse complement strand
GGAGCGAGATTTCTGGGTGCGTGACCTAGATTTTCTGTAATATTAATGTCATCGGCAAAGACTGCTGCGCCTTTTGAGGACGTCCTACAGATAATATTACAATTATAGCTGCTTATACGACGAATTTATAAAGTGTACCCTATAGGACATACCACGTGTAATCAGTATCTTCTCATCACAGTAACAGTTCCCAGGCTTACATCTGAAACTAATAAAATTATTTAAAAATGCAGAGACAGGTCAATCTTTGTTTCGAGGGGGACCATTCTGATTAATATATCATGATATTAAACCTACGCCCTTAAGCCCACCTTCAACATAAAAATCTTAAATGGGATGATATCATTTGTGACACATCGTTGAAAAAGTATTTTCATTACGAATTCAGTAGTAAGTCAAGTTTTGGGGATTAAAGCTGAAAAATAATCAGCTCTACATACTGCTTGCATATTTGTGCGTGGTAAACGCAGCGCAAATAGAATACCGAGTATGTTTCACAATGGTGGTAACAAATACGAAGAAGTATTGTAAATGCCTTTGCTAAATCTTTTTTCCGCAGTACCTCCCTGACGTTAAAGCAGGGTTACCTCACATTTCACATTCCCTGCGTTCAGGGAGTTACGACGCTAGAAGCGATAACCGCTAGCGCTAGTCTCAGCGCCGGAACTCCTCTACGCATGCCCAATAGAATTGGGCATGCGTAGAGGAGAATTGGCGGTTGTTGTTCTTCTCAAAGTTACGCAGTATAACCTAATCCAACGTTTTTGTTTAGTAAATTGTTTACAATCAGTTTCCAGGTTTCTTTGTTTTTTGTTTATATAATTAATAATAATTTATCACTTTATAAAAGTAAGTTATATAATTATTATATAAATTGTGCGTACAATAAAAACATTTTAGAATGTATTTAGTTTTGTTTGAAGATCATTTGGCTGTTGCTGTAAACCCAATTTATCCAGTGGCTGCTTTAATCGACGCACCTATTGCAACTATCGATACGGCCACTCGTCCGGAACAAGGAAATTGTGTTCCCGGCAGAACCGAAACTTACCTACCGTTTTCTATGGAGTCTGATATACTGAGAGGTGTCGAATAAGCTGTACTGCTGGCGACGACCTTATTTCTAGCTTTCTGGTTAGGGATTGCAGATCAGTTTTAGTAAAACCGTTAGGTATCATCTGCAACCTTGCATTGGTTGCCGTTGGTTTTCCTGATCTTTAGAAGAGAGCTTCCATTATGTACCCATCCTCATGAAAGGTAATTCCTTTCTGATATTGGAAACTACTGTCCGATTTCCATTACTTCCAATTTTGTCAAGATATTTGAACATATTTTATAAAACTTCATATATTTCAATATAGAATCTTACGTCTCACGTCAGCAATATGGTTTCACTTCTAAAAGATCAACGGGAACCAATCTAGCAACAACCCTTCAATGTATTTGCGAAGCTCTTAACAAGAAGGGATAAGTAGATATAGTTTACACGGACTTCTCAAAAGCTTTTAACACTATAGATGACAATATATTGTTGCAGATATAATATGGTAGTGCAATTGGTTTTTCACCTCTCCTCCTAGAACTAATATATTGCAGATGCTGCTTATTTGAATCACTGGTTAATTGAATCAGCCGCTTATAAGAAAATCAAAACCAGTTACATATTATTCAATGTTAAATTTCCTGCTTATTTGAAACATTAAGGGCCAATTTCATAATCAAAATTAATCCTCCATTAAATGTTAATGCCGGCATTAAAATAAAAATGAATTTCATAATCATCATTTAAGGTAACGGGTGGCGTTAATGGACGTTTAAGCTAATGGCTAATATTTGTTCTATTATAACGTTAATGGGGTATTAACTGGCCCGCGCATGCGTACCGGTACTTCTTTATGCAAGCAAGTTAACCTATAAATATTTATTGAGAAACGTTTGAATGATATTTGTATTTTTCGCACGGTGAATTTCTATTAACTTGCGGTAGTTTTTCGTAAATTTAGTAATAGAGACTTTTAAGAAACGCAACCGGCGAATCAAACTTCACTTCACTTCATTATATTTCTTCAACGGAATTGATAGATCTTTCATAAACCTTTTTTCCTCCGTATAAATACATAATCATTATCAGATAAAGAACTATTTGTTTCTAAAATGTTCATCATTTGTTTCTTGCCGTTGCTACTTTCTAACTTAGGTTATATTTTGAACGAAATAACAGCTGATGATAGCGTACTTCTTGTTCTTCTTTGCACATTTGTCCTAATTGGTTCAAAAGCTTACTTAAACCGTCGTTACTTAACGTGCGCATGTCAAACGATTATGAAACTGCCACAATTTAATGTACCTTTAAATCTACCATTAAAGTTAAACCTCCATTAGTTAACGGAGGTTTAAGTACCCGATTATGAAATCGGCCCTTAAAGTAGTGGGTGGCATTAATGGAGGTTTAAGTTAATAGCTAATATTTTGACCATTATATCGTTAATGGAGGCATGAACTGGGCCGCGCATGCGTACCAGTACTTCTTTATGTAAAGAAGTTAACCTACAAGTATATATTAAGAAACGTTTTAATGGTATTTGTATTTTCAGCATGGTAAATTTCTGTGAACTTGCGGTACTTGTTCGTAAATTTAGTAGTAAAGCATTTTAAGAAACGCAATTGGGGCACCAAAAATTCACTTCATCAAATTCTTCGAATTAATTCGTATGTCTTTTATAAACCTTCCTCTTCCCTATAAATACATAATTATCATCAGATGAAGAACTACTTGTTTGTAAAATGTTCATTCTTCGTCTCTTTCACGTGCTGCATTCTAACTTAGGTTATATTTTGAACGAAATAACAGCTGCTGATAGCGCACTTCTTGTTCTTTGCACATTTGTCCTAATTGGTTCAAATACATTCCTAAACTGTTGTTACTTAACGTGCGCATGTCAAACGATTATGAAATTTCCACAATTTAATATACCTTAAACCTACCATTAAAGTTAAATCTCCATTAGTTAATGGAGCATTAAGTATGCAATTTTGAAATCGAGCCTAAACACAGCGTCCGCCGTTTATTTCAATCATTTCTTATCGATGCGTCATTCAGTACTCGGGGAATTACCTATTAATGTAGTACTATGAAAACAATCGAGGTAAAAGAACGTATCATCAGTTTCAATTTATATGTGTGACATAGAACATTGAAAATGCCTAAAGAAACTAAGCGACAGGATATGAGTGTTTCCCAAAACAAAGACATTTCTAAAAAAGTACCATTATGTAACCAGGGTACAGCAGCGATAAACTTAAGAATTTTGCAATATATAGTTAGTAGACTGCTACATAATCGAGAAAAAATTCACGAATCTAATGTTAACAATGAAACTTCAGATCGTAAGAGAAAATGGCATGGAAAAGATGTTACATAAGAAACTGCTTTTACGATGTAATGGAAGAAACTGAGTATTTTGCCTTAAATTTGGGCCATAAAAATTGTAAGCCTCTGATGGTTAGTTACGTCATTGGAAACTTCACGGAGAAAAGAAAGGAACCAATAAACCAGC
Source organism: Chrysina gloriosa (assembly GCA_038088585.1). Lineage (NCBI taxonomy): Eukaryota > Metazoa > Arthropoda > Insecta > Coleoptera > Scarabaeidae > Chrysina > Chrysina gloriosa. The sequence goes on along the minus strand of CM076087.1, from coordinate 36,048,275 downwards.
TGAAATTTGGGACTTCTGATTACCAATCACATGAAATTTACAATACTGATGAAATAGGATTGTACTTCAGAGTGATTCCGAGGTATTCCTGTTCTCAAAAAAGAAACCGATGCCGCTGGTAAAATGCAAAAAGAGCGTATTACAGTGTTGGTCACGTGTAACATGTCTGCAACAGATAAAAGAAGTTATCGGTGACTGGAAAATCCAAAAACCCACGATGTCTCCGAGGAAAGTCGTTACTAATAACATACAAAAACAATTCGAATGCATGGCTGATAAGCGAAATATTTTGTGTTTTTTAACAGAATGGAATCGGGAGCTTAGTGCACAAAATAAAAGAATTGCACTGATCTTGGACAATTATAGCGCTCATCAAATGTTGTGATGACCAACATAAAATTATTTTTTGCCAAGTAACACAACATCGTCCATCTAACCACTTGATCAGGAAATAATAAAAACTTTGAAGACGCTGTATCGAAAGATTTTGCGAAAATTTATCAGTCTGATAATCGACGTGGATGCCAAAGATGTTGCAAAAAGTATATCACTCATCACTTCCATCCATATAATACAACAAGCCTGGGAAAATGTAAAAAGTTTAACAATTGTGAATTGTTTTAGGAAAGGTGGGTTTTTCGTTCATAACAAAGATAAGAGCCGCTCAGAAGAGAATAATGAAACTGATTTGGATGATGAATAGAGTAATTGCGTGGATATAAATGATACTGTGTCGGTGGTTGAAAATGATTCCGAAGAAAAATATAATGGAAAATTTTTTTCGAAAAGGAGCAGTTGCAAGAGGATGAAGATCTAGAGAAAGCGATTGATAACCTTGAAGGTGGTGGTCCGGTCTATTAAAGGAAATTCGTGCAGCTTTGCTAGTCCTGAGAAGAAATTTGAAATCAAGAGGAGAATCCACAGAAAACTTTAGATGGTTTTGTAAGATTGAAGAAAACACGATTCTCAGGACACCCAATCGTCAAACTACAATTAAATCGTATTTTAGCCAAATATAATTACCCTTGTAATTACCCTTGTTGTATATATTAATAACAAAATAATATATAACAAATATAATATATATATATTATATCCAAATTAAATGCTTATGTACTTATCATAAATAAATTATATATATATATATATATATATATTAATTAATTATGATACTGCCTTAAATTTTTGATTTTTTCGGACAAGAAACGACAAATATTCTTGATTGAGTTGCTAATGATGAGAGATCTTGGAAATTATGCATTTCCAAGAAGTAATCTTAAAGTTACTAAGTAAATATATGCAAATTTGAACTAAACTAAAACAAAGGTGAGCTAATTAAATAGCTTCCAGGACAATACAGATATCAATAATTCCTGTCCACCACGTGACTACCAAATTAGGCAACCCAATTAACAGCAGAAAGTGACGTATCATAAAGTTTTAATTAGGGTGTGCACTTTTAAAATAAAAAAGTGCTCTTACTTTTTTATTTACTTTTTCTTTATCGCTAGATAGATCGTAAGTTTTTATGCTATGCCTTTCAATTTGAGATAGATTTAAATATAACATTTGCGGCAATTTACTTATTTAGTTAGTCTAACAACTGTTGTTAAATTAAGAGTGATTCTGTCAAATTACGATAAATGTTCAAAACGTGATCAGTTCTGTTCTATACATAATTGTACCCTTCTTTTTAAATTGTCAAATACTTTTCTCAAATCTTCTACAGTGATATATTATATCCAAATTAAATGCTTATGTACTTATCATAAATAAATTATCACTTATATTACTTAACAGACATCATCTGTAGAACCTCTAGTATATATTTTTTCAAAGGCCGCTTATTTAAATCGCTGCTTAATTGACTTATATTTGCTATGCACCAACGTGATTGTAATAAGCGGCGTCTACTGTGTATTCAGATCTAGGTATGAAGTTCAATTATGTATCTTTCAACAGATTCTATTCATATTAATACAATATTTGGTTGTTCTATACCGCGGGCACAAGAACCTTTTTCCGTTCTCTATTTATAGGTCTTTGGGGAAGGAGTCTTTCTGGAACTTGTTTATCCTTCTGGCTAGGCTTCTTTCCTTGAGAGTCTAGATATATGCTCAGGGACAACCTCTGAATTTAACAATGTTAAGACTCACCTTCCCTTAAATTCCAAATTCTCAGGCATTAACAAAGACTATAAATGATTGAAAAGGAACACTAGTCACATTGTAACAGTTTGCTGGACCTGGTTGTTCCCTGTGGCTACCTCCTCGATCTTAATTCCAGAGGGTCTAGCACCAACATCAACCAATTTCTGCAACGGTTAATTTCACCAGGGCCAGAGTCGAATAATAAATACCAAAGATAACTTCCTTAACATTTGTTGGATATTTATTCCGTCATGGTTCAGCATGTGTTGAAATTGTGGTGAATTGCCCTTTATTTTCGTCTCCTGTCTTTCTCAGATTTCGTCGAGTAACTCCAACTTCTTCTTTCAGAAAATTAACCAGATTTCTTTGTGACGGGATGTGCTAGTTCTGTATTGGTTCTAAATATTTTTGTAGCAGTTTATAATTTGTACCAGAAATTGACACTTCGCTACCAATTCAAACTCAGTCTTAATGCATAGAATTTAGCTCGAAGTAATTGTCAATCCAAAGACTAGACAAGTTTTGTGATCACCCATCTGTCTACTACAGAGAAAGAACGTACGGGATCAGAAAGTGCTAAAGTTATCTCTTATGGCAGTTGCAACTAAAACGAAATTACTGCAAAAATAATTACAACTAACAGAAACTAGTTACTAGGAGATATGCTAAAATGCTATAACATCGAAAAGAGAATGAAGGTGATAGTAACAGACCACCATATCATGTAATCTTTTCTTATTGATGAGATAGACTGATAAAGCAAAGATCAAACAGCATTTCTTTCAAAGAACCGGTCTGGATACCAAGTGATGTGCAGAAACTTTACCGAAAGTTATACGATTGATTATTCATTATCTTCTAACTACTAAACGAAACCGAACAAGAAACCAATTATAAACAAATGCATAACCATACCAGATAGTATAGTATTCTCTTTAGTAACCACTTAGACATAGGTTTTAGATATTGGTTAACTATCAACCTCCTTCACTGTTTCTGCCCAAAAATATAATAATCTATTTCCGGTGAAGGCGCCGGTATTCACAACTCGATAATTATAATTTAGCTAATTTAGCTTAATTATATATATATATATATATATATATATATATATATATATATATAGCAGCGTTCACAGGCCTTCTAGGCCCATTGCTTTGTAAAATGTTTCCATTTTTCCCTGTTCCTTGCAATTATTCTCCAGTTCGCGGATCCTTTCTCTGCCAAGTCTTCACTCACTGCTTCTCTCCATTTTTTCCTCGGTCTTCCCCTCCTTCTCTTTCCCTCCGGGTCTCTCCATCCTATATCTTTCACTATTCTGTCCTCCTGCATTCTCTCCATATGACCCGCCCACTGCATTCTTCGGGCTTTAATTGCTTGTGTTATACATGGTTCGTTGTATAGTGCATAGATATCATCATTGGCGCGTCTCTCCCACATGCCGTCCACCTTCTTCCCTCCGAAGATCCTTCGAAGTATTTTCCTCTCCCATATCTCTAACTTTGTTTGTGAGCTTCTTGTCAACGACCATGTTTCGCAACCATATAGCAATGTCGGTCTCAAAACGGTCTTATACAGTTGTAATTTCGATCTCGTTGATATATTCTTGGATTTTAATATGTTTGAGATTCCTCCCGCGCATCTGTTGCTCTTAGCTATCCTTAAGTTTATTTCCGTTTCTTCTTTGCATTTGTTGTCTATCAAAGTTCCTAGGTACATATATTCTTCCACTTCCTCAAATTCGTATAACTCCCTATCTCTAGCTTGGACGCGTAGTTTCTGTTTTCCGTTTAACCTGTTGTTGTTCCTTAGTTCCATATATTTAGTTTTGCTCTCACTAATCTCCAGTCCCATTCTACTTGCCGCAGTTATTAGGTTTTTGTTAGTTCCTCTAAGAGTTTCTTATTTCTGGTCAGCAGCAATATGTCATCAGCATATGCAAGACACTGGTGACTCTTATTGAATAGTGTTCCGTTTCTGTTTATGTTGCTATTTCTGATCATCACTTCCAACACTGCGTTAAATAGCAGGGTAGAAAGCGGGTCTCCTTGTCTTACCCCGTTCTTCACTTTGAAACTTTCTGATGTCTTTCCGTTTACTTTAACTGCGCATATTGTGTTCTGCAGTGTCATCTTTACCAGTGCAATTAGTTTGTCCGGAACATTCAGTATTCTCAATGCGTCGAAAAGCCCTCCTCTGTTGACTGAATCGTATGCTGCTTTAAAATCGATAAATAGCATGTAAGTCGGAATTTCGTATTCATACATTCCTATGAGGATTTGTTTCAGCGTGAAAAGTTGATCCGTTGTTGATCTGTTTTTCCGGAAACCAGCCTGGTACTCTCCGAGAGCAGGTTCTATAAACATTTCCAGCCGTTTCTTAATCAGCGTGGCCAGGACTTTGTATACGGTGTCCAATAAGGCTATTCCCCTATAGTTGCTGCACTCGGTTCGGTCTCCTTTCTTGAATAGCGGGATTATGACAGCTCTATTCCATTGCTGCGGCATTACCTCTGTGTTCCAGATTTCCTTAACCAGTTCATATATCTTTAGAATTACCACTTCACCCCCGTATTTAATATTTTCTGCTGTCATCTCGTTTTCTCCTGGACTCTTGTTGTTCTTCATTGAGTTTACTATTTCTTCTATTTCTATTATTGACGGCTCTTCGGTTCCTTTGGTATTTTGGTCGTTTTGCCTCGCTTCCGCACTTTCTCTTTGATTCTTTACGTCGTCTTCCTCCTCCTGGTTCTTCCCATTGAGTAGCTCTTCGAAGTACTGTCTCCATCTTCCGTTAATTTCGCTTGCAGACCCCAGCAGTTCTCTATTCCTATCCTTGAAGTATCGTTGAATCCCTTTGCTTCCCGTTCTCATGTTTTTTACATCTTTGTAGAAGTTTCTAATTTCTTTTTTGTGTAACTTTCCTCGATCTTTTGTAAAATGTGTTCCCAATACTTTCGTTTCCTTGTCCTACACAGTTGTTTAACTTTTTCTTTTGTTCATTATATTCGTCCTTGTCTTTTTGTTTTTTGGTTTGCAAGAATTTTTGCCATAGTTTTGTCTTGTTGTTCATTTCATCCCTGCATTCGTCGTCTAGCCAATAGTTCCTCTTATATGTTGTTTTCTTCGATATGTTATTCGTGGTCGCATTTTTAATTGCCCCCACAAGTTTTTCCCATCGATCGCTCACTTCTACCTCTTGCTCGTTGTCGTCACCGTACCACTCTTCGATATTTGTTCTGTATTTTCGTGCTACTTCCACGTTTTGTAGGTCTTCGAAGTTGTATTTTGGTTCCCCTCGATTACTATTTTGTCTTTTCATTTCCTTTTGTTTCAATTTCATTTTGACTAATACCAGGAAATGATCAGAATCCGCTTCCGCGCCTCTACATGAACGTACGTTCTTAATAATTTCTGTTTTATCTTCCTCTATTAGCACATGGTCTATTTGGTTCGTTTCGTATCTTCCTGGCATCATCCATGTACCCTTATAAATGTCTTTTCGCTTAAAGTGGATGCTCATAATTTTCATCTTTTGTTCTATTGCAAAGGTGATCAGTCTTGTTCCGTTGTCGTTACTTGTGTTATGCTTACTTTCTCCTCCCGTAACTTCTGTGTACACCTCTTCCCTACCGATTTTAGCATTCGCATCGCCTAGAATTATTTTAATATCCTCCTTAGGAATTTTTTCGACCGTTTCCTCTAGCTTTTCGTAGAATACATCTTTTGTTTCCTCCTCCTTCTCTTCGGTCGGTGCGTGCATGTTGATCACTGTTATTGTACCGTATACCGTCTTAATTCTCACAGAACACAGCCGCTCAGATATTGGGGCAAAGCGTTTTACTTCCTCTTCCAGAGTGTCTTTTATCAGAAATCCTACTCCGAGTCTTCGAGTTTCATTTCCACTTGTAAATAATCGTATATGATAGATCTCTACCACTAATAGGTCAATAAAACAAGGCTGGTTTGAACGATATATATATATAACGTTAACGATATATATATATATATATATATATATATATATATATATCGTTCAAACCAGCCTTGTTTTATTGACCTATTAGTGGTAGAGATCTATCATATAAGATAAGTATAAAAAGGTCACGAAATATATATATATATATATATATACATTTACTTGTAAATAATGTATAGTTTTTAAGTTTTTGTATGTCTGATGCCTTTAAGTGTGTCTCTTGGAGTGCTGCAAGATCAATATTATACTTGTTCATAGTGTTTACTAGGTTAATTATTGCACCTTCTTCGTATATGCCTCGCACATTCCATGTGCATATTCTCATAGAATTATTCCGTTTAAGAGTTTTGCTATTATTTCTCCTTTCTTCAACATTTTCCCCGTCCGTATACTTTGCCAAAGTCGTTGCCGAGTCATATTCGCTTCCTTCTCTTATCAGTTTTTTGCTTTACTTTCTAAAAGTCTGTTACCTGCATGTTGTTTGACAATATTGTTCTCTTCTATACTCCACTTCCACACTTCTCCGTCCATTATTAGTTGTTGATATCTGATTTGAACTCTTTTTCCTGCCTGCTTTTCCTTTCTTGCTATTGCTCTTAATTTTCCTTGTGTAATTCTCTCCTCCTTCGTCATATCATCGTTAATGTACACAGCTTCATTTCTATACTCTCTTAACTTGCTCTTGTTCTTCATTACAGCTATCTTATCCTCCATTCTGTACAATTCTATTAAACAAACTTTTGGTCCCAACTTCCTTATTTGTTTTATGTCCACTTCTACGCCTACCTTTTCTTTCAAAAAGTACATTTATACATACTCTTAAAGTATTTTGTTCCCTTTCGTTTATTGCGTAACCCTGTAGCACTATATTTCTTCTTCTATTTTCACTTTCTATTCTTTCAAATTTCTCTTTTATAATTTTTATTTCCGTTTTCAACTCTATATTTTACTTACTCAGTCTTTCGTTTTCCACTTTCCACAGCTTAATTATATATTCACTTTAAATTTTCTCAAAACTTAAAACAGTAACATAAAAAATTGGACTACATTGAAAAGAATAATCTTTTTCTCGCAGCAGTTCAAAATTGAATGATAAAACCAAAAAATTCTTAACGCAATCTCTAATATGTGAATTCTCTGCAACTTTATACCTTCTAGCACTGTTGCTAGCTCAACTCCGCATGCCCACGCATTTATTGTAAAAATCTCCATAACTGACATTAAGTGGAAATCATTTGCAATGTCGGCATTCTGTGATATGTAATCCTCAAAGGAACGCACCAGCGAAGCTTTGATACATAAAAAAGATTCGCTTGAGCATCATCATAAAGCTGCCACTCTTTCACTGGAATTCAACGTAGTGTCCCTGAAGTTTTAATGCAAATCCTTCGCGAGCTATAGTGACAACAATAAACCGCAACGATGGCGGCTTGACGGATGTCTACTAACTACAGGCGGGCAAAAACCACCACAAACTACAAAAGTATAAACGCCAAACGTAGTATCAAATAATATAGCGCCATGAAGATAGTTGGTCTGTGATAAGAACGTCCGAAGAAAGTTTTATGTAGCGATGACTGGTTAAGCTGCTTACAAGAATGAAAGATGAAAAAGTAATAATAATAGTATCACTCTTTTCTAATGGTTTTGTAACGCTTAAGAATTTAAACCAGCTCATTGTTACCACAATTAAATACAAAGGTGAATTCGAACGCATAAAGTAGTAGTAGACGTAGCAGTAGGCGTAACAATAGGCGTAGGAGTATACGTAGTAGTAGGCATAGAGGGAGGCGAAGCGATAAGCGTGGCAGGAAAGTTAACACTTTTTGTTGTTACATCTTACCTTTAATAGGTTATAAGCAAAGCCGTAAGCGAGGCCGTAAGCTAGGCCGTAAGCGGGGCCGTAAGCGAGGCTATAGGCGAGGCGATAGGCGAGGCGACATGCGTGGCGATAGGAAAATGTTATCTAGCGATGACTGGTTAAGGTCCTTACAAGAATGAAAGATGAAAAAGGAAAACGTCGCAATTAATCGTAATTATAATTTATGGGGTTGCAATTTTACGGCGCATTTGCAGGGGATTTATTGCGGTTAAAATCGTATTATGCTTCGTCGATGTTCACGTCAGGTATTCCGCATGGATCTAACCTTTATTTCCGTTGATATTCGTAGCTTTTATAAACGAGCTCTTAGTTGACTTAACCTACCTAGTCTTTGCGTACGCTGACAACTTTAAAATTAACTGTACAATCAACGACAATATCAATGCTCCCATGGTACAATATAACTTGCTCCAAATTAGTGAATGATGTCGAAATAATAAACTGAGACTCAATGTGGATAAATGTGGGTTCTTCACATTTGATGTTTCCATGAGTATTGGAACTTACATTGAGCAACTGCGCTTGTCGACAAGTAGATCTTTGGGTTTTGTTTGCAGGTTGTCCAAAGTTTTACCAGGATGGAACTAATAAAGCAGGTTTATGGCCACTGTGGCTGGACTATGCGCATAGCAGGTTCCTGAAGTTTCTATTTTTCAAGCTGGATGATGATGTATACCCCCTCCCTGAAGTAATTGTTGGAGCGTCGTTGCGGCAGCGTGACGTACAAAATTACAAATTTGCAATCGAACTAATCCATAACCATATTGACTGTTGCTCTTTGCCTTTAGCGTTCTCCGGTTGGCTGCCGCATATGTAATAAGTAATAACATTTTCTGTGCCTTGCTCACGAACTCACACACTGCTGAGGGCACCGTTAACACATGCCTGTACATAGAAGCATTGAAGATATACTCCACATGATATGAATTTCTTTTTTTTTCGTTTGCCTTTTTGGTGTCTAATATAGATTGGATTGCGTGGATTATTGTTGTTCTATTATTATTTATTCGAACATGTATTTATCTTTCTGCTTTGTTTTTTTACATTTATTCTGCCCTGTATCCATTCCCGAACGAAACATATTTTTAAATCACACTTTCAGTGAATTTGTGAGCGATCAAATTAATCTTTAAGAAATATGGAATTCGTAAGAGCTTTCACAATATTGTTCTCTTTCAAAAATTTGTTCACGTGCGAATTGACTTCTTTTAAGTCTTTGTACTCTAGTAAGAGTTGGTTATTGCGATATATGTACTGAACTCTCGATCAAGAACTGATCGCTAGTACTGAAATCATTAATCACATTTTAATCTTTTCGGAATTTTCGAAACTGCATTACAGAGGGTGAGTACGCATTGTAAAACCTCTAGAAATGAATATATCAGGAGTTAGAGTAAATGACTCAGCTTTTTTTAATTTGTAGGTTATGTTAGCAGCATCTGTCAACAATATAACGAATTCAGACGTAGTAATTCACCGTAACTTTGAATTACTTATTTTAGAAGCAGAATGGTGCACAAAAAGATCACCGATAAACGTCTCATCAAAGTTGCCCCCGATATTATGAAAAAAGCAGTTCTAAGCGTCGTTGATGAAGGACTCAGCATTCGCCGAGTATCTAAGACCTGGCGTGTCAAAAACGCTGCCTTACAGAGATATGTATGTGCGGAAATATCATAAGGTAGATGACAAGAACATATCTCAGATAGCGTATGAACCTCGTTGGGATAATCGTAAAATATTTACCACCGAGCAAGAAAAGATCCTCGAAGAGTACGTGATTCGAGCTTCCAAAATGCACTATGGGCTCACGCAAGTTCAGTTTATGGAACTGGCCTACGAGTTTGCCGTAAAGAATGGCATTATATGCCCCGAGTCCTGGACAACGAAAAAAGGGCTGGGAAAGACTGGCTCCGCGGGTTCAAGAAGCGAAACCCGACTATTTGTAGTCGAAAACCGCAAGGGACGAGCATGTCACGGAGCACGAGTTTCAATATAGACTCCATCAATCTCTTTTTCAACAATTTGGAGGAAAGCTTCAAACAACTCGGTGAGAAGTTATCTTCTGCGTCAATTTTTAACCTCGACGAAACTAGGCTCAAGACGGTTCACGTTCCCCCAAAAATTGTTGCTCAAAAAGGGGAAAAACAAGTGGGTCAAATGACATCGGTAGAACGAGGCCAGCTAGTAACGGCGTCTTGCATTATTTCTGCTGCTGGAAATTCTATCCCTCCATACTTGGTTTACCCAAGAGCGGATGGATGAACGAGGAGATTTTCTATGCTACCATGCAACATTTTCAGAGCCATGTCCGAGCTACCACAGAGAAAAAGTTCTCTTGATATTAGATAATCATGAGTCGCACATCCTGATTCCTGTTCTGAATTTCTGCAAAGAGAACGGCATTATTCTGTTAACACTGCCTCCTCATCCTCATCCTCCTCGCACAAAACGCAGCCCTTGGACAGAACTGTTTTCAAATCTCTGAAAGCGTTTTACAACTAGGCCTGCAACGACTGGATGATGACCAATCCAGGGAAAACTATCACGATCTACAAAATCGCGCACCTGTGGAAGTAGCTTTCACACCTTGCAACATCAAGAAGGGATTCAAAGTCAGTGGTATTTACCCTCTGAACCGAAAGCTCTGTTCCTCAGCTCATCAATGACCGATCGTCCACCAGCCGACAATACCGATCACTATGATTCCACTTTGGAAATGGACATCGAAATTCAACAGGGACCGATTTTCATGCAGGTTAAATCGGTGGAAATCGGCGAGGTCTCTCTGAATAAAAGGATAGTGATGCCTTCGGAGATTCGACCGCCACCAAAAGCACCTCCAAAAATCAGTCGGAAGAAGGAAGAAAAAGAGTATGATTCTGACGAACTGTCCTACGAAAAGCTCCATTTGTTCGGAAATAACAGAACGTCAGAACAAGAAAGAAGAAATGGCCAATAGGAAAAAGACAGGACAAAAAAACCGAAGAATTAATCACTCGTAGAGTGAAAAATGCACTGAAACGTGTAAAACAAGGAGTCAAAACGTTGAGAAAAACACCCACTGAAAATTAAAAAATAAAAATACACAATAAAAAAAAATCTGTTTGCTCGTCCAAATTTTTCCTCTCCGTTTCTCGAAAAAGAAATCCTGGCAGAAAAATCTTCAAATACCTGTCCAGGATAAAATTTATTTGCTTGAAGGAAGAATTTTATTACAATTGCACTAATTGAAATATGTCAGAAAGCGATTTTTCTCATAGCCCACTGTACCCGCATAGTCGGCCCACTGTACCCGACTATGTCGGTACAGTGGGCCAAATTACACATTTTTTTAAGTCTCGAGAAATATCTGAGCTTTATTTTTTTTTAATGAAAAAAATATTTTCCTAACCGCAAAAAGTGATAAATTTATACTATCACTAAATTTTCTTCATGCATTAGTTTCCGGAAAAAAATTGAAACGAAAAAATTGGCCCACTATACCCGACGTTCCCCTAATTCTGTCAAATTGCAATAAATGCTCAAAATGTGATCCGTTCTGTTCTATACATAATTGTATCCTTCTTTTTAAATTGTCAAATACTTTTCTCAAATCTTCTACAGTAATATCTACAATTGCACGCCGTATAGCTGCTTATAGCTCACCAATGTTATTTAGGCGTTGTCTATACACTTTGTTTTTAGATAACCAAAGAAGTAAAATCTGGAGGTGTTAAATCCGGTGATCTTGCAGGCCATCTTCTATAACTAAAAACACGATCACCATAAAATTGTCGTAGGTATTCCAATGCATCGAACGCAGCCTGACCTGTTGCTCCATATTACTGCAAATATCCTTCCGTCAATTCATCATCGTGTAACTGTTTGATAAATGGGTGTAAAATAAATTTCCGATATCTTTAAACAGTAACTGTATCATTAAAAAATAAAGGCTCCAGAACACGTCGTCTTGATAATGCCACCCATATACCAATTTTAATAGGCTGCAAACTGATATCGATAAAAGTATGTGGATTTCTCGTTCCCCATATTCCATACTCGTAGTACTTCACGTAGCATAATAAATGACACCATGCCTCATCTGAATGATTTATCCAATACATCGTTATTGTTTAAATTTTCACTAAACCACTAACAAATTTGAAAACATCCTTAATGGTCTCGTGGATATAATTGTTGTACCACTGACACTTTGTATGGATGCATATGCAAAATCATCTTCAAAGTATTTTGGCAGCTTCCATAAGAGATACCTACAAAATAAGGAATGGGTAGAGATTTCGTAGGACTTCCATTCATTTATGTCATCAACAATATCTACATTTAATAAAGTTGGCCTATCGGTAGATTTCCCTTTGCAAATGCAATGTTTATTGTCAAAACATTCCACAACTCTATTCTTATGGCGAGAAAATGTTTCATATGAAATATTTTCATTTGGAAATCTTTCCAGGTATTGCTCAATATAAGACCGCAAGGAGTATGTCCAAGTCCCATCTTTATTTCGACTACCGCTTCGAAAATGGGCTGTAAGAATGAATGCGTCTTGTTTACTTTTAAACACTTTAAAGTTTAAGTTTATTTTATGACATTATGATATTCGTTACTGTGCACTGAAAAGTATGGTTCTGTTACTTTAAATGAATGATAAAAATAATGGAGCGAAAACGTAAAGAATGACAGCAAAAATTGTGAATAGCGATTGTACGCCTATGTAAAATGGTAGTATAATCCTAGTGATATACAAATACCATAAACTTATACACAAAAAAATCCCCACATTTAAATAAATTACTGGTCACGTGGTGGACAATCATTTTCGATAAGTCTGTATAATGCGCGGTTGTGGGGTATTCTGAAAATATTTGCTAATAACGGGTTGCATTTCTATTCACTTAAGAAAGTATACATGTTTTGCATCAATTTTATAACAACGCATTAAATTTAAAGTTTTTGCACCATATCAGTATCGTACAAAGAGGGTTTACCAATAAAATTTCATCAATGTGATTTTGGCCCCACCTTCAAACAAATGCATTTGGAGCTAAGTATATGCCCAATTTGTGCAGAATTTAAGGGTAGCTTACACACGCTTCTTAAATTACTACTTAATAATGCATATAAGATTAATACCTATCGATTTTGCAATTATGCAAGAAAAGCCAGTCACGGTTATACGATACATTATGATTTGTATGTCTGCGGATATTTGTTTAGAGATAAAATGATGCATCCTGGCATGGATTTAACTTGTCAGATAATTGTAAGACCGGAGAATTTTATCCTTTTTCATCAAGTTAATTTGCATATCTATGTAATCATCCTGTTCAGCTTATAATATATCATATATTGATCAACTGACGTGATGTGATACGCAGTAAAACATAAAAGTAACTTTTACAGTTGGTTACAAATTAACAAATGTAACAATTTTTTTTTATTTAACTTTTTCTAACTCTAGTTCCAAAATACAGCGTTAATTGTGATGTTAATAAAATATAACTTTTAATTTTGGTCTACCACTACAGGGCATTAACAACAGATTCCATTGATAGAATAGTTTCTACCAAAACTAAGAGTAAATTGTGGAATAGTTTTAAGTAATTTTTTATTTCTGCGGGTACATTTTAAACCGTACAGTTCGAGTACAATCAACCCCATCGCAGGCAGGATTAACGACGTCCACGTAGTCACCCGGAATATCACTTTCGAAAGAATTTTTCAAACGAAATTCGACAAAAATCGAACGCGAAACGGACCGAACAAATAGCGGCACATCCCTATTGCGGCATCGAAAGTAGGTTAACGTCGTGTCATGGGCATCCCTTCTCCGCTACTATCCCACCCTAGAACCATTTCCGGAGGCTCTCTCACCGCATCCTGTTGCGTTAGAAAAAACACTCACTGATGCGTTCGACGTACCTCGTACGAAAATTGTTCGTAAATTATTTTGCGGGCGATGTTAATTATTTCAATGTAAGGGATGGATAAATCCCAATGTAACTAACGCAAATTGATCAAATATGTAAATAGAATGACGGGGACGTAATATTGATTTGATACATTAAATGACAAAAATTACTACATTCAGAAATGCTAAATTTTTAGCTAATTTTGTTACCATATACATAGGTATTAATTTTAATAAGGGCATTAACATTTCATATTACATCGTGGGAAATATGAATAACATCACTAGTAATATTTTTCGCATCACAGTTTTGAACATGCCAATAGTACATCTGATGTTCAAGGTTTTTTGGGATAATTCGTTTCAAGCAACATAAACCTTTTGTGAAGGACTGCCAAAGTATGCTGATGGTAATTGGAATTACTTAGACTTCTGATCATATCCTTCATGTGTTACATTATTGAAATCCGCAGATCTAAAAGGACTGAAATATAGAATTATTAAAACTAGCAAGGGCAAGCAGGAATTGAAAGATTAAGACCAAACTAGCTAAAATGCTTGGTGTGATTTAACTTCAATCCAAAGTAAAAATGTCGTTCGTAAAATTCGATATGGAGATTACTATGAACCAAAAATAGTATCCAAAGTTGAACGAATCTTTATTTTAGTCGGAATGGCAACGAGTGATTAAGGACCCTTATTTATGCAAACAGTAATCTTTGTTCAAATCGAGTGAAGATCGTGAATAACTACTTTAATGAAGTAGAAATTCATGTAGGTGTTAGCCGAAAATGTATTGGTTTCAATTTATTTGTGAGTTAATGCGTATATCAGGATTATTCATCAGATACATTAGTTGAGAGAGGAAGTAGATAAGTGCTCTAAACATGTCCAAAAACACAGCACAGGATAGAAAAATGTGATATGAAGGTTCAAAATTCGGAAGTTTGGCTGAAAGAGAACCAATAAAGAATGTACATAATGCTATATGCAAATACAAAATGAAAAATGTAATGATTGGTGTATATTTCGATGAAAACTGCAAGAAATATTAGGCAGCAATATAAGTATATCGCCTCTTTGTAGACTAGAACATTGTATTCTTCACTTGAAGGTTTCCCCACTGCGATTTTAGTTTGCAAGGACTTGAACACACATTTTAATTGCTCGGTAGTTTTCAATTTTCTTAGATTTTTGTCCAGAAAAAGAAGAAAATGATGATGTATCCATAACGTGTGTAAAGAATGCAGTGGATATGACAGCACTTCCTTTCTGTTTTATAAGTGAACATCGACACCGCGGACTTCAAAACGAAAACAGAAATTATGTAGTTTTGTAGAGGAGCACAATGCAAAAACATTGTCCAGAAATGTACTACCCCTTTTTATTTGCGTAAATATCTTTAAAACAATTAGAAATTTCATTCATTTAATTTTTCGGTTTCAAATTAGCTGGGATGTGGCTCAGTTCTTTGTTAAATTGAATAACAGCGATTACGCTATGTTTTCAAACAATTAAGAACTTGTGTTAACCTTTCTTCAATATCTCCAAAAGATTTCGAGATATTTGCACAAATATAAAAAGGGTAGAAGTTTCTCTAGAGCGCTTTCCACCCCAAACGCGGGCGATTCAGTCTATAATAACACATATGTGCAGTTTTCTTATATTGGCTCCTTTTACAAAACAGAACTTAAATTTTCTTTGGAAGTCCAAGTTCCTGTATTGTACGTAACTGAGAATTGTCCTACAGGAACAAAACCAACCAAATAAATATATATTATATGAAATAAAAATATGTATTACAGCCAAAGGCGATTTTTTAATAGTTGTTCTCTTACCTGATCGAATCTGTAAATTTTCCAAAATTTATAATAATTGCATTAAATCAATCAAATTTATTCTATCTGACGCTCATCCAAAGATATAATTTGAGTATATTTTATCAGTACTTTGGATATTTTAACAACAGCAGCTACATTGGGGAGGACACCATAGAATCAAATATTTGAACTAAATGATCGGCTTAGGCTCTGGCTCAGGTACTCTCTCTTGAATGAGACCAACTCTATTGATTCTGGTCGAAGTTCCAAGAAAACAGATAAAATAACGAATTAGAAAAGGGAAATTTGACAATCAACGTTAACAAAACTAAGGTGATGGCGATAAAGAAAAGGTGACAGAAACCTGAACCTAAACTTATACAAAGTTCATATACAGGAAGCAGAATCATTCAAATATCTAGAAGTGATAATACAGAAAGCAGACTAGATGTATACGTTTTGTACGTTAAGCATACATCTTATTGTTGGTATACAGAATGTATACATAATTTATTACAACTACGTTTTTATTGTAAATAACAATAAGGAGACTGTGGTTAAAATAATATTTTATAAAAGAAATAAAATTACTCTTACCACACCTTTCTGGAAATAATTTCAGATACGTATTTCGGCAACACTTCTGCATGGATGTTAATTTTTAAAATATCCCAAAATTCATGGATATTTACCATGAAGAGCAGTATATATATATATATACATATATATACCAAGTCTAGTAGTATGAAACCGGAATTTTCCTATAGATGGTGCCAGCATTCAGTTTAATCACCATAAGAGTCTTATGATAAGACCCCTGTTACATAGCCATCGTCTTCTTCTAACAGCTGACGAAGAGTGTCAACAAACATTAACCCACGTTCCATACACTAGTATATTATTTATAACCTCAAACATGTCAAGTTTCGAGCCTAGTAACTACGATTTGCGGACAGCATTGATTTTTGTTACCATTTAAAGAAAACTGCTTGTCGAAGCATACGGTGAACATGCTCTCGGTAAAACAGTGCTTCGAGTGGTTCAAAAGATTCGAAAGTGGTGATTTTGAGGTTAATAACAAAGAACGTGGAAAACCACCAAAAAGTTTGAAGACAAAGAGTTACAAGCCTTATTGGATGAGGACGATGCTCAAACTCAACAAGAACTCGCGGATCAATTAAATGTATCGCAGAAAGCTATCTGCAATTGTTTAAAAGCTATGGGAAAAATTCAAAAAGTGGGAAAATGGGTTCCGCATGAATTGAACGAAAGACAGCAAGAAAACCGAAGAACCACCTGTGAAATGCTGCTTAACCGCTTCAATAGAAAATCATTTCTCCATCGAATCGTGACAGGTGATGAAAAATGGATTTATTTTGAAAATCCTAAGCGTCGTAGATCATGGCTGAATCCAACCGAACCATCGACATCAACTGCAAGACCGAATCGCTTTGGAAAGAAGACGATGCTCTGTATTTGGTGGGACCAAAAGGGTGATATTTATTATGAGCTGCTGAAACCTGGTCAAACGGTCAACACTCAACGCTACCAACAGCAAATGATAAATTTAAGCCGAGCAATAACTGAAAACGACCGGAATATGCAAAAAGGCAGCACAAAGTGATTTTGCTGCATGATAACGCCCCATCTCATACAAAAACCGGTCAGGGAAACAATTGAATCGTTCAATTGGGAATTACTACCGCATGCGGCTTGTTCCCCAGACCTGGTTCCATCCGACTATCACTTATTCGCATCGATGGGTCACGCTCTCGGTAACCAACGCTTCAAATCGTACGAAAATGTACAAAAATGGCTTGATAATTGGTTCGCTTCGAAAGAAGAAAAGTTTTTTTGGCAAGGCATCCGTAAATTGCCGGAGAGGTGGGAAAAATGTGTACAATCCACTGGAAGTTACTTTGAATAAAATATTTTTTTATCACTTTTGAATAACAATTGTTTTATTTTTACAAAAAAATCCGGTTTCATACTACTAGACCTGGTATATACAGGCTGTCTCATTTCGGAGAGCCAAATTGAAATATCTCTCTTATTATAGAATATATCGGAAATTCGTTTTAATAAAAAATGTCACATTTTTCACGCACTACAATATGGTTAAAACAAAATTCCGAACCACAGCCTACTTTTCGAAATATTTTCGAAAAATATGAAATTGGGGAAAAATTCGAGGCTTTGTAACTTTTTATTTTTGAAAATACAAAAAAACGTTTTGAATGAAAGTTGATGGCAAAACATTGCTCTTTCGAAATATCAAGGAAAAAGTGGTGTAAAGTTAACATTTTCAGATGTACTCTCTTGAACCGCAAATAGATAGAATCAAGTAGGCCATGACACTCCTAAATAGCCCCTGAATTGCCTTTATAAAAAATACCATACACAATAAACATATTTTAGTTAAGTCTGTAATTTTTTTGCAATTTTATAAAATAAGTATCAGAATATTTGTACTAGTAATCTAAAGAAATCAAGTAGCCATTGAAACAAAGATCTAGCTTAAATGTCAGATAAGTTCGAGTTGGTGTAAAGTGATTATAAATTAGTTTGTTCGTGTGTTTGTGTTATATGGGTTTTCTGTTGACTTTGATTAATAACAATGTTTTCTAATGTAGAAAAATTTAACATGTTTGTAGTTAATAGCCAGTGTAATTTTAATGCAAGATTAGCTTTGCTGGAATATAAACGTAGATATCCAAATGGACTGCATCCCACTAAAAGAACTTTCGTAAAATTAGCACACAATCTTAAAAATTATGATTCTTTTAAAAAAGTGCTGTACGAAGCAAAAAAGTTGTGGACAGTGTAAGAGCACAAAACAGAGTTTTAAATTACGTTAATAATAAAACCAATAACGATCAAGATGCCTCTTTAAGGGAAATAGAGAGGTTTTGTAACGTTCGTAAAGACAGTGCAAGAAGAATATTAAAAAACATAGATACAGGTGTTACAGATTAAGAAAAAGACGATTTTGTAGATGGATCTTGAACAAGAAGAGGAACGATCCATCTTTTTCTAGTAAGATGAAGCCAATTGTTCAAATAATGGATTTTTTAATTACTATATTCATTCACTATAAATGGCACAATAGAAATCCTTCTTGGCATAAAAACAGCTTTTCAGGAACGGTTTTCAGTAAATGTTTGGTTGGGTGTATTGGGATCCAAACTAATTGGACCTTATTTTTATAATTATAAATTAACTGCAGCAAGATACCTTACCTTTCTACAGAATAACTTGTTTGAATATATCGAAGAATTGCCGTTAGAAGATAGGTTAAACTATATATTTTCAACAAGATGGTGCTCCTGCCCATAATGCTTTAATTAGTAGAAATTACTTGAATGAAAACTATCCCCAAAAGTGGATAGGAACCCATGGACCAATCTTGTGGCCAGCTCGGTCTCCGGATATTACCCCATTGGATTTTTTCATATGGGGTTACATTAAAGATAAAATCTATTCAGATACTCTGCAAAATGTTGACGACCTCAAACAAAGAATCAGGGAAGCCTGTGAAGCAATTAGACCACGGATGATCGAAAATGCAAATAAAGGTATTTACTCCAGAGCCCGACTGTGTATAAGGAACCACGGAGGACATTTTGAACATCTGTTATAATTATTTTTTTACCGAATTTTGATGTTTGTTACTAATTAAACTTTCATTTTACCTTGCGAGTATTATTTATTTTCCACAGCATAAGAGAATTTTGTAAATAAAATAAAGAGTACGTAAGAATAGCTTGGCAAGTCACATTGTCACAATTTTTACATAACTTTAAAGTGAACGAGTCCAGAGTATTCTTTGTCTGACACATTTTTTTGCTAAACCTTGAATTGTTAATTGTTTTGGATAATATCCATAATGTATAAATTTTGAAAGAAAAATGAAAGCAAAGCTGATGGCGAGAAGCAGAAATCCCATTACGACATTTCAAACTGTTTAATAAATAAGTAGTACGACAAACAAATGATTATCAAAAAAGAAGTCGTCACATATGTAAACTAAGCATTTTTTCAGCGGATTTTAAAATTTGTATATGAAAGTTCCTTTATCCCAACTGATAAAGCAAAAGTTTGTGTCATACCATAATTTGTTCAGTTGAAAACATTTAAATCAAATGTTCGCACCACGGCATGTCATGTAATTGTGGAATGTGTTATTTGTTAATAACCCAAATGCAGCTTAATAGATAACAAATATTCAAGAAGCTAAGCAGTAGCCTCTATAAAAATATTAAACATTCATATTTGGAATAATCCATTATGTGCAAATTGATAAATAAATACTTAATCTATATACATATATAAAATACAAAAATGTTTCTATGTCCGTTATAGACTTTGAAACTATCCAACTGATGTACCCCAAACCGGTTTTATTAGAAAGGCAATAACGCGAGGATGACTTTAGACCACTAAAAAAATGCATTCGGTCCATTCATGAAGTAGATTTTCGACTTTTCCCATACAATAATTTTTCCGAATACAGACTGTCAACACAAAAACATTGATCTGGCACTGTCTTCAGAAAGTTTTATCATTTGTGGTTATCGCGTCGGCCATGTCAAATAATCGAATTAAAAATAAAATAAAAATCTCATAGACAGTAAAGACGAGTAATTTTGGCTCCGAAGAATGATGACGTCAACAAAATAAATCATCAAATTTAATTCAAGCTACCCGGTGAAGTTGTCACGTACAAATCAATTGACACAGTTATAGATGAGGAACAAGCTGTCAACTTTCTAATAGAGTTTCTTAACTCTTTGGAACCATCTGGAATGCCACCACATATCTTAACTTTAAAAGTTGGTTCACCGTTGATGCTCATTCGCAAATTATTGTTAGACCCACCGAAATTGTGCAACGGAACAAGATGGTAAGTGTTGCTGGTTTGAACTTGAAAATTCCTATTTTTCGCACGGCCAATTATATGTTGCTTGCTCCAGAGTTGGAACGTCGAAAAATCTTTATGTTTACACACCTACCGAAAAAACTCAAAACACGACGGGTATCTGCTAGTTAAATATAATAGCCTATAAATCGCATATTCAATTCGAATTTTAGCACATCACATAATCCATCTCAATCAAAAAGAATGTAATGTGGTATTGCAATAAAAAATTGACATTATCATCGCTAACAATAGAAAAAATTTAATTATTTTAACAACAAATTGACAGTATTCGAATGTATTGTTTTAAATTTAAAATATTAATAACGCATCTGTATCAGTGAATGATTGAATGATCGGATTAGTGGAGGATTATGGAGGTACCCGGAATATTACTTTTTATATTAATTTCAAAATAAATATTCGTTTTATCTTGAGAATGATTTCGTTATATATTGATGTGAATGTCATTTAAGGCCAGGGTTATTGATGTCGCTATGATAGTATAGAAATGAAGAAAATGGAATCACGAGAAAGCTTATGATGATATTTGGTATTAGTAATTATTTCTATTAAGTGCGATCTCTTCCAAATAATACAGATTCAAGAAATTTTGACAATCGAATGTTTGAGTTTAGCAATGAAAATTATAGTGAAGAAGCTTCTGTAAAGAGCTTGAAATTGATGGGTTCCAGCTACCAAAATTTCTCAATTTCAACTTCAATGAACATGAATGTGGAAAGCAGAAGAAGTTTACCAATTTGAATCCTTTGTATTCTTTGCAAATCTCAAACAAAAAATTCACGTTGCTTAAAGCGCATTACTCTTTAAGAGGTAATTGGTCTTTCCATTTTTTGATGCCTGGACGTCCCAATTAGCATATTTAAAATTAAAATTCTCCAACATATTATTGATTGTTTTCCTCTTATTTCACATTGTCCGGGTTTGGAATTTTAATCTTTTTGTTACTATCTTAGAATTAGTATATGATAAGACAGACGTTAAAAATCATTTATGCAGTAGAATAATCGAATATCTGAAGGGAAGTACGATACCTATAAATAAATATCGAGAAGCCAAGACGGGAAATTAGGAAAAATACAGAGACTTTATCAATCATTTTTCGTAAATAATCAGTCACTTCAAAAAGCATACAAATTCTTATCCGAGCTACTATAAACGAATTAAATTGGTTTATTTACTTCTACAAATCAGTAGCGATTGGTCTAGTACGGGTATATCGACATGTTGATATTAGTGTTTCTCTTAAGTTGCTTGTTAGCAACCTCACTGGGTACTTATCGAATTGTGGAAAATAAACAGAAAGCTTACCAAAACTAATAAATACTTTGCAGGTGCCGACACGAAAATCGTAAATGGTACGGACGCCGCAGAGGGTGAATTTAAATTCATCGTATGTTATTAAAATCGTATTTATACTTATATACAATGATCTTTTTTAGATATCTTTGCGTAATGCATCCAGACACACCTGTGGTGGAACCATCCTTAGTGCAGACTATGTTTTAACAGCGGCGCATTGCGTTTGTTATGATTATGCGTAATTATAAAAAAATCCAATTTAAAAGTTGGAATAGATTTATATTGTACTATAATAAACGCGTGATGTTTCAGAAATGCTTCCAGATTGAGCGTACAATATGGTCTTTTGGAGATAAATGCGGAGGACGTGAATTCGGTTCCCGTGGAAGAAATAATGTGTAACGAGCTGTATAACTCAAGCGCGTACTACATCTATGATATAGCCATTCTAAAGGTAAGCAAAGTGGTTTCTTTCTTAAACATATAATTTCTCCATTACCAAAATACAAATCTTAAAGGTGTACGAGGATTGTCTCTTTAGTGTCGCAAAAACAAACAATACGCCGAATGAAAGGTTTTTATTGTTTTTCAATGTCTCCTCCATAAAAATGAATACACTTTTGCATTCGTTCAAATCAAAAGCAGTTACACCAATCCTGAGTGAGGATAGTCAAAGTTGTCATTTTGGAGGCACTGCTTGCTTCCTTCGGCGACTGGAACCTCAGAGATCAATCCTTGGAAACATCTAATTAGTGTTAGGAGTTAGGTCAAGGCTAAATGCATGATCTAATGATTTGATTTTGCTGTTCTGAAACTCAATGATCTTTAGAGCTTTACCTGAAATCGCATTATCCTTGAGAAAGGTTAGTTTTGCAGAACACGGCGATTACTTCCGGTTAACAAATGGTGATATAACACTCGGTACTAAGTTAGTACCGAGTGTTATATTAGTACTACTAACCATTGCTAAATCTCGCAAAGGAATTATAGCTACACCTTTTCAGTCCAACTTTGCAACCATGTTTCCTTTTCCTCCCTCAACTCTGTCGGAATGTATTTTTCCTAAGCTTTTAGCCTGCTGGGTAGCCACGCGGTCATATGTCCGATGCCTAAGAATAAGTCCAGGTTATAGCGGTCGCCCCGATCGAGAGTCCAACCCGAAACATTCGACACCAACGACCTGCACGTACATCCAATCATCGGTGAATTGCTGAAACACATAACTTTTTAGATTTTTCTGATCTTGAACACCCAAAGAGCAGATCGATGTTTATTTACATACTCATAAAAATATATTCATGATTCGTCACAATCGAAAATGTTGTAAACAATTTTTGAGTTTCCATTGTTGAACCGGGACAAAGCTGTTCGAAACTAAATGACATGAATCACCTATTGTTCTGCAATTGAGGCCCATCCAATTCATAATGCAGGATCGTTGGGATCGACATCTTCGAGCGTTTCAATGTCTTCTTAATCAACTCGCACATAGCGTCAATGTTTCTCTGAGTGACTGCTGCGCGCGGTAGAACTGGTGTGTGCATGTTGGAATTTGCAGTGCAGTGCAGTAAGAAACTACTCATTGATATGGTAGATATTTCTTCAGCAGAAAGTAACCAACTCGCGGAGATATTGGTATTGAGATGCGATCCTCTTAAAGTCGTAAAAAATTATTACGTGGTACATCTCCTGATTCAATTTCTTTTTCCAGGGGACTTATCAATTAGAAAAAGACACTTGAGGGGGTTAAAATTACGAATGAGTAAAAAGGTAGCTGCAGCTATTGCACAACTTCCCGTGAGGGTTGCCTAACAAACGAACCTCAGTGATAGGTCGTTCATTGGAGAGCTATGTCGATGTTTTACCTTTTAGGCTTACCAATTTTAGAAATTCACAGTGGCTCAATCACTTGCCATAATTTAATAAAACTGTAGCTTTCGGTGAATTAAATATTGTAATCAATATTGACACTTAACATTTCTTCATTCATGCTACCCGGTGGGTGGCTATAAGTAGTATCTTGCAGAGAATTTTACTTTATCAACGGAGTAAGTTTTAACGTTTTAAGAGAAAGATACCTTTATGTATGTTAGGCTACCCGCCTATAAATTTCCTTGCCGCTACAGATTGTACAGTTACATACATATATTATTATTCGTTGTCATTAAAAAGTTGGGAAAAATACAGTCAAATTATTTAAAACACCATTGTATTGGTTCTTCAATTAGTTATTAGGAGAACCTAATACTATGTCTATTACTATTTATTATATTATCGGGAGGCGGAAAAGCAATAATACAACATGTTCACTTGTAACGAACGACTTTATTTCCGAACTACTTCCGTGATCTACTACAGCGACCTCTATCTGACTTTATTCTAATTAAGTATTACATATGTAACATCTCCCTTCTTTACAAAAGAGAATTATACAATAATTATTAAACATGACTATATGTTTAGTCTATTTAGTGGTTTGATAACTCTGTTCTACTGGTGTAGATTTTATTTTTTACAGCACTGTTGTTTGGATGAGCCTCCTGGATTTGATCCTGTTATTTTCTTTCATTGTCATCAGTACCAATTTGAGCTGCTTTTGCTCTAACGATTTCGTCCTGAGTATGTAACTGTCTGTTATAATTATCTAAAATATCTTTTTTAATAAATTTTCGATTTCGCTTAACAGTTACATTTGTTTCCAGCTTTATTTCGTACATTCTGAACTTATAATTGACATTTATAATTTTGCCTTTAGCCCATTTCCATTTCTGTTTGGTATACATTTTGGTTATAACTTTATCTCCCTTCTTTAAACTGTCTAAGTCTTTTGCTCCTTTATTATAATATCTTTTCATTTTTCTTTTGCTTGCTTTAACTCCTGTTTAACATTTTTGATTGGAATTACTTTAGGTTTTAATAACGACTCTTTCACTGGTAATAATGTTCTTAACTTTCTATTACATAGTAATTCAGCTGAGCTTGGGATTTTATTTGAAATCGGAGTATTTCTTAACTCTAAAATGCCTAAATATGGATCGTTGTTATTCTCAATACATTTTTTCAACATATTTTTTATAGTTTAAACAAATATCTCTACTTGGCCATTTGACTGGGGATAGTGTGGACTAGAAGTTGTGTGTTCAAATTGCCATTCTTTCCTAAATGACTTAAAAAGTTCAGATGCAAAACATGGTCCATTGTCACTAAATACAGTTTCAGGGATTCCGTGTCTTGCAAAAATACTTTTCATATGTTTAATTATGCAATTAGAAGTTTGAGTTTCTAACAGCGCCAATTCAAAAAATTTTGAATAGTAATTAACTATTAACAAATAATTACCATTTTCAAACTGAAATAAGTCGACACCAACTTTCCTCCATGGTCCATTGGGTATGTTGTGTGGAATTATGGTTTCTTTCTGATTATTTCTAGAGTTGTTGCTACAGATTTCACAATTTCTTATAAAATTTTCTATTTCTAGCGTCATGTTTGGCCAAAATATTGAATTTCGTGCCTTTAATTTTGTCTTTTCTGTACCTAAATGTCCAATATGTAATTTATTTAAAATTTCTTTTCTTAGCGATTTTGGAATCAATATTTTATCATTCCTATAAATAATTCCATTTGAAAAAATTAGTTCATCTCTATAGTTCCAATATTGTTTGAAATCATCATTTAGATCTTTTTGTATTTTTGGAAAATGATTAACAATTAAGTTAGCTAGTTCAATTAAATGTGGATCAGTTGATGTTTCTCTTTGAATTTTATTTTTTATATTTGATACAACAGGAATATTTTGTACTATTAAACTTAATTGAAGTTCTACTTCACTGCACTTATTTTCGAACTCTATATCGGTTGTTTTTTGATATACTCTTGATAAAACGTCTGCAAGATGCAACTCTTTCCCTTTTCTATAAACTAGATTAAAAGTGTATGGTTGTACCATAATTAACATGCGCTGTAATCTAGCAGGTGCTTCTGTCAAGGGTTTATTATATATGTTGGTTAAAGGTTTGTGATCTGTTTCTATTGTCATATCCGTACGACCATATACACATTGATGAAATTTAGTACAGGCAAATACTATTGTAAGCATTTCCTTTTCTATTTGTGCGTAAGACTTTTGTGTAGGAGTGAAAGCTTTCGATGCATATCCGATTGGTGCGTCATTCTGCAATATAACTGCCCCACAACCTGACTTAGATGCATCACATGATATAACAATAGGATCTTTACTATTATAAAATTGCAATATTGGTGCTTTCCCCAATAATGATTTTAGTAAATTAGAAGATGACTCTTGCTCTTCTTCCCATTGAAATGGAACTTCCTTTTTAATTAATTGTCTTAAAGGTTCAGTTATCTTTGAGTAATCTGGAATGAATCTATTTAAGTAGTTAACAACTCCAATAAATCTTTCAATGTCTTTACTATTTTCTGGTCTTGGCATATCTTTAATCGCTAAAATTTTGCTTTCATCTACCTCAAGGCCTTTACTACTTATTTTATGACCCATATACCTTACCGACTCTAAGCCGAATTTGCATTTGTTAACATTGAACCTTAAGTTATTCTCCCTAGCCTTTTTAAGTACTTGTTCCAGTCTTTGATTATGTTCTTCTATATTCTTTCCAAAAATAAGTATGTCGTCAATATACATTGCAACACCGTCTATATTCTCAAAGCCTTGTCTTATGCGTTTTTGGAAGACCTCTGGTGCTGATTTGATGCCATATGGACATCTTGTATAACGAAATCTCCCAAATGGTGTGTTAAATGTACACCGCTTACTGCTAGCATAATCCAAAGGGATCTGCCAAAATCCATTGGAACAATCTAGAACACTAAAAACTTGTGCTCCATCCAACTTACTTATAATATCATCTAATGATGGTATATAAAAATGTTCACGTTTGATTGCTTGATTCAATTGCTTTGGATCGATACAAATTCTTAGGTCATTATTTGTTTCCTTTACTATAACTAAAGAATTTACCCACTCAGTAGGTTCAGTTGTCCTTTTTATGATTCCAGCTTTTTCTAGTTCACATAGTTTTTTCTTTAAGGGCTCATGCAACGCAAATGGTAATTTCCTGGGTGGATCTATTTTTGGAGGAACATTTTTGTCAATATATATGTGACACTTTTCCTTAAAACAACCAATACCCTGAAATATGTCATAATATTTACCTATGATTTCTTTAAATATAGAATTATTGCCAATGGCGTTGACCTCCAAATTTCTATTAATTAAGTTTAAATTGATACATGTATCTAATCCTAGTATGAGTATTTGATCTGTATGTACAATATAAAATTAAAATTTACCACTTACATTCTTATCTCTACACAATCTAAGTTTTATGACTATGCAACCTAAAACATCAGTACTATTCCCTGTATAGCTTGTAATTTTAGTATTTGTATTGTTTAATTCACTGACTGGAATATTAAGTAACTTATAATAACATATACCTAAGATGTTACAATCTGCCCCGTGTCTATTCTAAAAGAAACTTTAATTTTGTCATTAACAAAGAAACATTCTTCCCATCGATTATGTGTATATTCATTAGTGATTTTTCCAATTAGATGATCTTCAGTAATTAAATTAGCATTATTCCTCTGTCTATGGTTTTTACAAACATTTGCAAAATGGTTTACTTTATTACATTTTTTACAAATTTTATTGTAGGCCGGACATTTATTAATCGCATGTCTACCCCCACATTTACTACAATTATGAACATATTTACTTATCTTACTACTCCCAGATGGTTGTTTGTTAGATGCCCCAAATTCTTGGCTTGTGGATTTACTGCCTTTCTTGAGTATTTTATTATTTATTTCCATCTTTGGTTCAACCAGTTGCTGTAATTGTTTTGATGCAGTTTCTGCTGTCTTGCATATATCAAGTGCACTGGTTATTGTTAGATCCTTTTCCCGAAGTAGCTGCTCCTTTATTACTGTATTCTTTATTCCTAGTACCAGTCTGTCTCTGACCAAGCTGTCTGTTAGTTTTCAAATTCACATGTTGATGCTAGGTGCCTTAGTTCTGTTACATAGCCATCGTACAATTCCTCTTCTAACTTATCCCTTAAGAAGAATTTGTGTCTTTCATATGTAATGTTTTTGATTGGTGCAAAATATTGATCGAATTTCTGTATTATTACTGAATACCTTATTTTCTCTTCTTCAGTATTGAACTCCAAGTTATTAAATATTTTTAACGCTCTATCACCAATTCTATTTAAGAGAATATAACCTTTTTGTTCTTCTGTTTCACTCATTAATTTTCCCGCTGAGAGGAATATTTCAAATTTCTGTTTGAAGAATATCCAATTGTCATGCATATCTCCATTGAAATTAAGTTAGTTTCGTGGAATCACGTTAATCTTGTTTATATTTTCACGTGAAGTGTCCATTTTGTTTTCTCCCTTTTCTTTTTTTTTCTTTCTGCAGTTATCTGGTAGTCGATTTCTTCCACTTATACTTGTTCGCTTACTGACTGCGCCATGTATTGGTTCTTCAATTAGTTATTAGAAGGACCTAATACTATGTCTATTATTATTTATTATATTATCGGGAGGCGGAAAAGCAATAACATGTTCGCTTGTAACGAACGACTGACTTTATTTCCGAACTACTTCCGTAATCTACTACAGCGAC
This sequence comes from Chrysina gloriosa, assembly GCA_038088585.1. Lineage (NCBI taxonomy): Eukaryota > Metazoa > Arthropoda > Insecta > Coleoptera > Scarabaeidae > Chrysina > Chrysina gloriosa. The sequence goes on along the minus strand of CM076087.1, from coordinate 36,019,618 downwards.
CTCTATCTAACTTTATTCTAACTAAGTATTACATATGTAACAACCATTGCAGCCAAAAAATTAATTTAGAAGTAAACTTTGCTAGTTCGCATGATTTTGCTAAGTCTAATTGTGGTTGTCAACGTTAACAGGGCAGTCCATCTTTTAGCTTTCTTTATCCTGAGCCATTTGTTTTACATCGTTGTATGTCATATATACTTTTTAATTGAATTCAGTCTTTGATTTCCACCTGGCGTATTCCTATTCCTTTTCAGCAACATTAAAATCAAGGATTTATACTGTAAACTTATTGTGTGAGTTTCTGAAGGCAAACTCGACAGATCTCCATATGTATAAAGTTCTTTCCCTTCTCTATAAACTTTAAGTTTTAATTTTAATTGACCAGAATAGTTGTACTTTAAAAGATAGCCAATAATTGCAACTTTGTAATATTTATTTTTGACTACTTAATTTCCTTTAACGTTGTTCAAAGCTACGCCGCATGCTCAATTATTTTTATTTATATGAAGAAGTTTCTGACAGAGGACATTATTGTAGTTTTAGCAATTTCCTTCGTTTGCACGAAAATTTCCTTAGCATCAGAACAAATTCTAAAATTGTAAATAAAAGGACCAAACTTTAAAGAACAACGATCTCGAGAAAAAAAAAAGTATTTACTGCAATTTAAGAATTGAGTATATATTTTAACATAATGTATTTTTGCCATATCAAACATTTTTATTAAATGTTTTTGACAGGAATTCAATCAATGATGAATCCTTGTAACAACTCTTTTAATTGGATTACATATTAGAATTGCCCAATCTTTATGGATTACCTATAAAAATACTTATTTCGCCTAAAAATGTAACTCACGCATTTACATATCGACCTTCTTTGCTACTCAGAGAACTTTGTTTTTTAAATCACATAATTTAATATGGCATATTTGTCTATGAATCCAAACGTAAGTTCGCGTAAATATCTATCACTTTTGTTAGCATACCTGCAAAAAAATGCACATCACATCGGACCGCACAAGAGAGAATTAAATTGCGGATACGGTAGCATACAAATATTTTTATACTTACTATAAATTTATAACACAATATTTCTTTCTCATTCTCTTATTTATCTCTAGATCCCGTATTCTAGACCGGGCTAGGAGTGATGCATCTCAATCGTGAACGATGTTAGGTACCACATATATATATTGTTCACAACTTTTTCTAAAATTCCGAACCAATACAGTGATTTTTGACATAAGTTTAGGTCTGATTCAAGCAAGTAAACTTGCCTCTTTCACAAGGATTTTGATAGGAGAAATAGGTAAATTGGCCAATTTACAAATCTCTCTTTAATATTTTGGCCAGTAAAATTTTAAATTATTCTTTGTCTAACGATTTCACCAAATTCGTCCAAGTACCCCAAATCCGTTCAACTCCACTAAAATGAGAAAAACCGAGCCATCGTTGGCCGAATTATCAGAATGATTAACATAAATTTAAAATTCAAGGGGCAAATTACCTCTTAGATTATGGATTGTTGCTCAGATTCCTTCTTCTAACGCAGGTATGGGCAACCTCCGGCCCGCGGGCCATATGCGGCCCTCGAGTAAGATTTGTCCGGCCCGCTACTGAATTCTTTCGTTGCATATTAGCACGGCCCGTCTAAACTTAATTCATAATGAATCATAAGGATACTACAAAAATGTATATTTTTCAAAATTACTCGCAGCATAAAACTTCTACAAAAAAGGTTGCCCATGCCTGTTCTAACGGTTGACTTTAGATGTTTAGCGAATGAAAATTTATTTATTCTGTTGTGCGATGTGAACAGATATCTCCATTACACAATCATTATATTTTCATTATCTAATTCATAATCTAGATATTTTAATTATCATCATAATTGATGAAGATGTTTTTGTAACATATCATAATATTTTCCACTTTTTTAATCAACTGGTACTACATTTGTTTGTATAAAATTGGCTGTATGGTGTAAACGACCGCACCAAACCAATTTTGACAAATTCTAAATACGTATTGCGTATTATTTATTTATTCCAAAGCGCTTACTCCTACTTTTATCAGTTTTATTTTATTTACTTTTATTTATTTATTAATATCTAATCGCGTAATGATTCACTTTGAAACCGTAATTGAAAATACTTGCAACAACCATAAATACATTAAAACCAAGTATAATATTAACGTTTTCAATCGAATTAGTTATTGGAGCCCATTCCTGAAGCATATGTCTTTCCAACTAAGCTAGCAGAGCCCGATTTCAATACTACAGTAACTCTGGATGGTATGGTAATAGGCTGGGGCAGGCTCGAGGTGAGTTCTTTGTATTTTATATTAAACCAACATGATATATATCGATGACGCATTACTCCTACACAGACGAATGGAGCCTTGCCTTCTATATTACAAAAAGTGGACGTTAAAATCTACAGTAACGAGATATGTGACAGTGCTCATCAGGGCGTGGTGGATTTAGATCATCATATTTGCTCCGGTATACCGGAAAACGGAAAAAGGATCGTGTCAGGTATTTATATTTATAACGACAGGTCTTTGATTACAAACCACCTACAGCTTCAACAAAAATAATAATTTCGCAGAATCTGCCCGATTTAGTAACGAACTTAATTCCGAGATCGGACTATATTGTTAAAAACAGAAATGGATAAATAAGTAATATTACCTCCATTTTCTTAAGAACATTTTCAGAAGGTATAAATGAAGCTATAACTCAATAAGTTGTACATACTTAGCAATTAGACTGGAGACTTTTATGTATTTTTCGTACAACCGATATCTACAATACACTTTTCTAGCAAATATTAATCCAAACAGTCCAAACAATATAAAAACATTGTATGATGATGCAAGTAATAGCTTCATAATTCATTTTGTCCATATATTGCATACTTTCATAGCTTATAAATTCTTTGACATGTTTGTGTCATGAGTACTTTGATTGTTAAAGTTCAAAAACGCAAAACTGTTAAGAGTTTTGACGTATCAAGCAAACAATATACTGATATAAGGGAATATCTTTTAAAGTAATTAATGTTTGAGTATTATTCATCCCGTTAATGTTTTAAATGAGTATATCCGATAAGCTACTTTCAAAATTATTTCTGTATTAATTTATACTTGTGATTGATATCTTTGATTCCAAAATATACACATTACAATGTGTAATATACATCATCTAATAAAATATATAACACTGAACCATTTAGTCATAATCAAAGACAAAACGTCAAGACATCCTAGGCTTGTACCAAAATTAATATAGCTTTGCCCGTTTCAATTTTGGATTACTTCCATTCTTTCTTAATTACTTACGCTTTTATGTAATTAAGTGTCGAGGGGAGTAGGCACTCTGAGGCGTAGAGATTGTTGGCCATTCAACTACTTAACCGAGTAATTGGTATTTAATTTGCTCAAAGCACTAACGTGGAACCGAGTTACTTCTTTTGACAGATGTAATTTTGGTCCACTGGAATTCGCTACGAATTCATTCTTCTTCTTCCTAGCCAACTAGCATATATCACCAGTGAAAACCTAATCTTTTTAGTTTTCTATGTGGTAAAGATAAGATAATAACATTCTTCTCGTAATTCCATATTCGAAATTCTTGTCACAACGTTTTAACAGATATATAATGTCGGTTTTCGACCACCAATTTGTGAACCACCATATTTAGCTTTATTTTTCCTATTTTAGAGGTCAAAAACTATTTATAGAGCTTAACAATTTAACAGTCGATAACCGGCACAAAATGTGCATTAAAACTCCAATAATTCCCATACAAATACCTGAAAATCATCAGATTTTACACATTTTATGTCTGTATTAATAAGCACAATTTTGTTCGTTCACAAGTTAAAATTACAGAAACCGCCAAATTGTGAACGAACATAAATACTCATATTTACTTATTTTTCTCTGTTAATTTAGCACAATGACCGTATAAAACAAACATAATTATTACCATATATTCCCATTACCATCTCAAAATTACATAAAAAATTGACCTTATTTTAATCGGCACCAAATTGCGAAACAAATATGACTAGTTATATTTGCCCATTTTACTTTCATTTCTACCAATATTTATCATTTTTATCACATAGTTAGTGTATTGCTGTCAGAAAAGCACTCTCTGAAAGTGACCGTAAACATGAACATTGAACGTAACGTAAAACGTAAACGTGAACATTGAATGTAACGTAAACGTGAATATAAAACGTAATAATTCTAGTAATATAATGTCTAACTTCAAAAATATAAGTGTGGGTTAATAATCAAATTCCAGTAAACATTAATTATTAACCCTCTGCACTCCGAACCATTCTGGACATTAGCTATCAGCTACTCAGCGCTACTTTGTGACAGAAACGTGCATTTACAGACCCTCGTATTATTTAGTATAGTTTTGGAACCAAGTAACGTATTATGATATTGGACTTATATGAATTGGTTGACATCGAGAAATGTATATTTGCAAAAAAATCAATATTTTATTTTTTATAATTTTGTACAGTTTGATAAACCCTTTGAACTCCTAATTTTTTTAATTACCTATTACTAACTACTTAATTAATTTACGAAAAAGGTATACAACGTAGTCTCAATAAACAGTTAAACAAAAATTTGTAAAATATATAATGTTTATTACTAGTACTTTACATAGGGTACACAATATATAGAAATATATAAAATTAACAACTTAATATGCACTTATTCACTTAAATTTTTTCAATGTGTGGTATTTTTGAAACATTCTCCTGGATGGAGGCCAGGCTTCCTATCAGAAGTTTCGCAATAGAATGTTGTCCCTTTCCTCCCTCCTTGTATTTTCCGTTACTATAATGTCGAGTCTGACCAAGTCTCGACATAGGATTTGGTGTAAGAAATATAATGTCGAGCCACATTCGACAAAGGAGTGTTAAGGGTTAAGATCAATTGTTTCCTATATTTAATTTTCTTTCGATAAAAATATTCAACAATAGAAAATAAATTAATTACCTAATTATTTTAAATATAAATAAATTGAAATGGATTCTGATCAATCTACTACCTCGCAGCGAAGCGCTAACAAAAGTTATTTGAAAAAAATTAAATCGCTTAATAATGATCCAATGAAGTATATAATTTCATATAACTCATTATCTTATATGATAGAGATCTACCACTAATATGTCAATAAAACAAGGCTGGTTTGAGCGATAGTTATATTTTCATGAAAATATAACTATCGCTCAAACCAGCCTTGTTTTATTGACCTATTAGTGGTAGATCTCTATCATATAAGATAAGTATAAAAAGGTCACGAAATATATATATATATATATACATATAACTCATTATCTAAACTACCAATAAAATTCTATACATTAACTTTTATATTATATACACATTATACATAAAATACTAGTTAATATATCATTTATTATCAAGGTTTGTATTATATACACAGAGAATACTTGTCAATATAACTCGCTCAGTGGCTGAGTGGTGAAACTTGCGCTCACACCGCGAAGGTCCGGCGTTCTAAACCCGGTCGCGGCAGAGCGTAGCAGTTTAGAATCCTAAAATGGATCTGTTACCTCTAATATGCTGCGAAAAGTAAGGAAATGCCACTGGGCGGACCAAGAAAGCTGTACGGTATACGTATGTATACGGCTCGGTGGCTCCGAACCTTACACCAAAAGGGGTAGAAAAGGATAAAAAAGATACATATACATATATATACATATATATCCATATTTCTATCATTAACGCACACGTACATTGTCAATGCACATTCACGTAAAACTTCGTATACGAACTTGTGACGTCAAAATAATGCGTAGAAAAAAATATTAGAGGACCCCTTTCTTGTTGACCAAATATCAAAACCTATACGTCTGTGCCGTACAATTTTAGTTGGGGTAGTTGGCCACTAGCGGCGCCACTGTAATTCAAGTATATCAACGGTGCACCCTTATAGTTGTTCGCGTTTGAAGAGCGTCCTTCCTATTTCACAACACTGGTTCAAGTAAACTTTGAATGCGCAAGCTATGTTTGTAAGATATTCGATGATTTATTTTTATGTATCTGTTGTGTGGTGTCGTAGAGGTTATTAGTTTGAAAAATGGACTATCGCATTTTTCCCAAAACAATACGTAAGAAATAAGAATTTAAATATTATTATATTACTAAACGCTAATACCTAATATGAATTTTAGTATAGTGTCTGTTCAGAGAATTTTAGAAAAAGACCTAATAGTAATCAGTTTTGTAATGGACCGTTATCGTCAGTCCAAGTTAAGAATGTATCATCGTAGGATGATACATTCTCTCGCATACTCAGAATAATGTGTCTGTAAACTCTGAAGTTACTGAAATTATTTCTGCTATAACCACCAGCGATTCTAATCCAAGAGATATAGTAAGTAGTTTTCCTCAAAAGATAAAACTAGGAAAAACTACTCTGCGAGCTAAGGCGAAAAGGCAATTTCCTCAACGCTAGTTGCGTACAAAAAGCTGTTAGGCGTCCTTGTAAAGATGGGAACATTCTTCCCTGCACGAAATGTATGGGATTTTTCTCATCTAAGCAGCTTTGTGGCCATCGAAAAGCTTGTGTAGGAGAAAGCGATGGCAAGCATCAAAGCAAGGGACAAAATTTCCTTTTAAAAGACTTACACGTAGATAGCGACTTGAGAGTAAAGGTTTTCCCAAGAATGAGACCTGATGAAATATCAATGGTTGCCAAAACTGATGATTTAATTTGTGCATTTGGTGCTCGGTATTTTACGAGCCATCGAGAAAAACATTTTGTAAATGTTACGTCTAGCAAAATGAGAGAGCTTGCAAGATTACTTATAGAAGTTAAAAAGATAAAAACATCGGTAAAAAATCTTTTCGAAGCTCTCAAAAACCAGAAAATTTTGGAATCTTAGTCACAGCAACGAAAATTGTTACCCAATACAACGAGGAAACTGAATTTTTCGAATCAGCTACAACAGCGTTAAATTTAGGCACCGCAATCAAGCAATGCTGTCAAGTTGCTACAATATTTGTACTCAAGAGAAAGAAGACTCACTCAACAATTTCTGCAGCGACAGCTGAAGCTGACTTGACAACATTAATCCAGTTGATTGACAGCGAATGGCGTTTCGAAATCTCTACACAAGCATCAACCGACTTAAATATGAAGAAGTGGAATAAAGTCACTATAGCACCTCTCGCAAGTGATTTGCAAATAATAAAGGATTATTTGATTGCCAAAGCAAATGCTGCAGTAAATGCGTTAGCAGTTAATTCTAAAAACAGAGAGGCTTACATTACACTATTGGAGACTGTATTTTGTAGAGTACTTTTACTGAATAGAAGACAGCCAGGTGAATTACAAAGGTTACCACTACACATTTGCGAAAATTTGTCCAACCACCCTAACAATTACGAAGAATTCGGAGAAATAATTTCGTCATCCGAAAGATTTTTACTTCACATTTTTAAACGAGTCGTTATACGCGGAAAACGAAGGAGAGGAGTTCCTGTTCTTTTTAGTACAGATGTCCAAGAACATATTGTACGGTTGCTGAAATATAGAGCAAATTTTTTGAAGACAATATATTTCTATTTGGAAATCCAAATACATTACAACCTATTTGTGGATATAAAATAATTAGTAAATATCCGAAGTTATCTGGTGCTAAAAATTCTAAAGCTATTACTGCTACGAGATTACGTAAACATTTGGCTACTTTGACACATGTCCTAAATATGTCGGACAATGATATTGAGCAATTGTCTACGTTTATGGGCCACACTGTAAATGTGCACAGAGGTTCTTATCGCTTATCAGATGATGGTTTTCAAACCGCAAAGATTTCTAAATTGCTCATGTTAATGGAAAAGGGAGAAGCTGCCCAATATAAGGGCAAAAACTTGACGAAATAAATGTAAATCTAGATACAAATATCGAGGAGAGTGATAATGAAGAAGATAACCAAGATGCACCAGATAACTTAGCTGATATGCCTAATTTAACAATTCCATCTATGCCAGAGTGCGAAGCTACCACTTCAGGTGAATTAAACAAACAAACTAAAAAAACAAAAAGACTATTAGTTCCATGGACGGACGAACAAAAAGAAGTGGCACGAATTTCTTTGCAGCGCATATAACAACGAAGCAGCCTCCAAAGGCTGAAGGTGTAGCTCTCAAGGAGAAATACGGAATGTTGTCTACAAATAAGGATTGGCTCAAAATCAAAGTTTTTGTTCAAAACGAGTACAATAAAAGGGACGTTGATATATTGTTATATTACACTAGACTATTCGTATTTTGTAATATAATAATAAATACACATATATACAGCAATGATAATTGTTTATATCAAAATGACATGAGAATTGTATCAATAGACAAAAGTTTGAAATAAAATTATAACAGATGATTAGAAATATAATATGTACTTTACTTTGTTTTCTATCTCAATTTAGAACTTAATGTTTATTTCGACAAACATTATGTTATTATGAAACAATAACGTGGTATGTAACAAATCGAAGAACGTGGACAAGTTATATTCTACAGCATGTCCCAAAATTGCTGGAACATAGAGCTACCATGTATTGTAGAGATCAAAATAAGTCGAATGGACGCAATTTATATATATACCAAAATGTATCGTTTGTCCGTGAGAAGAGTTCAAAATTTACTTTAAAAACCACGTTTTTTACGCTGTTCAGAAATGCGCGAAACAAATTTAATGAAATTTGAGAAAAGTACATGTTAGAGGATTACCCTACTTTCAGTAATCAAAGAAACCGAAATGAAATTATAGAAGGGTTAAAACCACCCCCACCCCTGATAAGTTTTTAAAATTATTTCTTAGGGGTGGTAATACGGTTCTAAGCCTTCTTTTAACGGGAAGGCTTATTCATCATCTTCATTTTTTGACTCTTATAAAAACTCCGTATTTCGCATAGTTTCAAAGGGAAAATATGTTTTCTCAAATACTGATCACCTACATTCTTAGTACAAGTTTAATAAAATTATAATACAAAATTTACTTGGGGGTGGACACAATGACATGCCATGATTTTGAGAGGAAACAAATTCACAAACGTCCCAGTTTATTGTTGACAGTAAATAATTTCAATGATTTGATCACTTTTAGTTGCTTTTGTATTGATTTTTATCGCGATCACCGTTATTACTTTAATTGCTATTTCTGTTGTTGTTGCAATTACTTTGGCAGCTATCACATATGGATTTACCTTTTAATGAGCAGACAGACATGCTATTAGTTCTTGGATACTGTTAAGTTGTTAAGGTAGCTGCCGCGAAAGTGTCCGCGTGTATCAAGAGAGGTATCCAAATCACAAAACTTTTGCCCGAATCGAAAGACGTCTTCGAGAAACAGGAATGTTGAAGCCAGTCAGAATTAACGCTGGAAGATCTCGACAAGCCCGAACACCCATTGCGGAAGAGACTGTTCTTCAAACGATTGATAACAATCCTGAGACCAGTACCAGAACATTGCAACGAGGGACTGGGATTTCAAAAAGCACTGTAAGACGGATTCTTAGCGATCAATTAATTCGTCCATTCCACATCCAACTAGTGCAAGAATTATTACCACTTGATCAGGGTTCACGTTTACATTTTTCACAAATTGTTCGGGAGCGCAGAGTAGTCGACAACGGATTCCACACAAATATCTTGTTTACTGATGAGACTTGTTTTACACGTCGTGGCATGACGAACCTACACAATGAGCATATTTATCCAGATGAAAATCCACATGCTATTAAAGGTACATATTATCAATGAGAATTTAAAATTAATGTCTGGGTTGGAATTATTGGCAATTTTTTGGTTGGGCCGTTCCGATTGCTTGATCGTTTAAATGGCGCTAATTATCTTCGTTTCCTTGAAGACATTTTTCCAGAATTAATGGAAGACTTGTCCCTTAATTTACGTCGAAAGATGTTCTTCATGCACGACGGTGCACCACCTCATTTTGCGCGTGCCGTAAGAGAATATCTTAATTCATTAATTTGCTGGTAGATGGATTGGTACGGGGCAAGAACCGCCCATTCAATGGCCTCCGCGGTCTCCAGATTTAAATCCTTGCGACTTCTTCATCTGAGGAGCGTTAAAAACACAAGTGTACCAGGTTCAAATTAATAATTCCGAACAATTGTGGGACAGAATTCAAAATGCTGTAAACGCACTACGAGATAACGACGATGTTTTAAGAAGGGTGGATTTCAATTTTTTACGGCGAATTGACCTCTGCGTTAATGAAAATGGAGGTCACATTGAACAACTGTTGTAACAAAAGTTTTGTGTGTTCTGTCCCCCGCCAAGTAAACTTTGTATAATAACTTTATTAAACTTGTACTAAGAATGTAGGTGATCAGTATTTGAGAAAACATTTTTTCCTTCGCAACTATGCGAAATAGGGAGCTTTTATAAGAGTCAAAAAATGAAGATGATGAATAAGCCTTCCCGTTAAAAGAAGGCTTAGAACCGTATTACCACCACTAAGAAATAATTTTTAAAAATTATCAGGGGGTGAGGGTGATTTTAACCCTTCTACAATTTCCTTTCGGTTTCTTTGATTACTGAAAGTAGGATAATCCTCTAAAATGTACTTTTCCGAAATTTCATTTAATTTATTTTGAGTATTTCTGAACAGCGTATAAGAAACGTGATCTTTTAATTAAACTTTGAACTCTTCTCACAGACAAACGATACATTTTGGTATATATATAAATTGCGTCCATTCGACTTATTTTGTCCTCTACAATACATGGTAGCTCTATGTCCCAGCAATTCTGGGACTCGCTGTATATATATTTACTTGTCAATGTTCTAAAGATATTTGATTAATTTGCTTAATACGTCATGATCAATTTAAAAATCCATTGCTTCGCAATTGCATATAACATTGTATATAACCGAAAAGCTTATACCACTATATGCATTCAGTTCTACGACATTTGTATTCGTTGCCTTGTTGTTTTCAATATAATTTGTTACAATATTATATACATTCTCTATTCTGTTGTTTAAATTAAAGAACACTTGCCATGCACAACATGGATTGTTTTTTCTGTGCAATGCATCCACCTTTATAACTTCAAAAATAGCATTGGGTAACAAACGCTTGAAAAAGACTCGTAGCATTGTTTGGTATATTGCTTCTTCATCCGGATACTCTCCTGTATAGAAAGGATATTGCCATGTTCTAGGACAGGGTACTTGCAACACCATTTTGTAAATATATGCTATAATAAATATCACAATAAAGACAAAAATTGATAAGGTTTATGAATACTCACCTACTTGACTACCGTTGTATAAAAAACAATATACATCTAGTACTCCCCTTAGCGGGAAACAGGGAACGAATAGTTTAAGTTATAAATAAGTACTTATTGTAATGTGTTTCGGCATTAGTTGAAAATAAAATAATAAAAGCTTCATCTGAGTTGTTGCTAAACCGTATCAACGAAAAGATACAACAACTCCTAAATGCAATTGCTTGTGATACCAGCTATCTCTGACAACGAAAACTGAAATTTTATCTATACGAATGGTTATGATCAACATGTGATCAAGAGAGGAACCGAAGCGAAAGAAACCAGCATGTTTGACCTGTTGAACAAAATGGTTTCTCCTATTGATTGCTCCTTATATACATAATTCTTACTTTTACATCATAGGTGTCATTACTGTTATTCCTAATAATTCAAATTTTTATTTGAAATGTTCTAAATACATAATTCATTATTTAAATTTCGTTAATAATGAAGAGTTTATATGTTTGAATGTATAATGATTATAATTATCGTTGAATTTGATAAAATAATAATTTTATGAATATGTATTACTTTTTAATCTATCAATATAAATGACTATTAGAATTAGAAAAGGGTCATCAATACTTTTACCAGACAAGTCTAAAATTGTTGATGGTGGCGAAATAGATGGTGGTTTTATAATTTTTTTAATCCCTATATTGGCAGCTGCAGCTGGACCAGTATTAGTAAATATTTTAAACAAAGTTGTTGATATAATTGATGACAACATAAAAGGCAAAGAAATTCCTAGTCAACCTCCAATTCCTTTAAAGAAAACATTGTCTCAGATAGATAGACACAATAGAAAAATATTAGAGCTCTCATAAATATAACTAGCAAAGATGATTCAAATTGTGATGATGCTACATATTCCATTATTGTGTTTAGGTTGAAAATATTAATAATCCAATAGAAGAAATGAAAAAATTATTAAATACACAAGATCCTCGATTATTTGAAATGAAATCATAAATGTTTTGTCTCTAATCATTCTATCGATATCGCAGACTTGTCTGTTATTATGTTCTTCATTGCATCAGTATTAAGCGATTTAATTTCCTTCAAATAACTTTTGTTAGCGCTTTACTGCGAGATCGTAGATTGATCAGAATTCATTTCAATTTATTTATATTTAAAATAATTAGGTAACTAATTTGTTTTCTATTGTTGAATATTTTTATCGAACGAAAACTAAATATAGGAAACGACTTATCTGAATAATTAATGTTTATTGGAATTTGATTATTAACCCACACTTATATTTTTGAGATTAGACATTATAATACTAGAATTATTATATTTTCTATTCACGTTTACGTTACATTCAATGTTCATGTTTGCGTTCACTTTTAGAGAGTGCTTTCCTGATAGCAATACCCTAACTATGTGATAAAAATTGTAAATATTGGTGGAAATTAAAATAAAATTGCCAAATGCAACTACAGCTAAACCTCGTTTTGCGCCGGTTCGTTTTACGCCGATTCACAATTACGCCGGTTGGTGCCAGATGGAAATTTCCGTTTTTTTTCCCTGTTCTAGTAGTTGACAAATGTTTCTACTGTTTATACTACTACTATACTACTACTATACTAATACTGTTTTATTCTATTACTATTACGGAGTACACGAGCAGCTTATTGTGTGTGTGTTGGTTTTTGTTTTGTTTTTAAGAAAAAAATTATGAGAAACACCTAAAAAAGGCTGATCTAACCCGCATGCTTTCTTCTATAGAAAAGTTGACAGATGAACTATGTGAAATAGACGGGGATTTCAATCGAAGCGCAAATTATGTCATGATTCTACAAGAACAAGAATCAAAGCAAATGAAACTGGACGATTTTCTCAAGAAAGTGAGAATTTAATTTCGTACCGACGTATTAGTGAATTACTCGACTCGCCGAACAGATGCAGTAGCAAATTATGGCAACCTTGCAATGCAAATGTCCGACTCACACAGCATAAATCACATGTAAACATATCAAAATAATAACCTCATTTTGTATTTGACATAAATAAAAATTGCAAAATAAGTACTAAAATAATTTTCTTATTTCTTCAAGTATGTTTTGTTGAATTAAATTATGCATCTCCAATATATAGAATTATATATAGTAAATAACAAATACACAATGGCTTTAAGAAGATCTATGTAATATATAAATACAAAATAAGGAAACAAATAATTAATTTTTTTTTTTGGTACGTATTTATATAAGAAACTATCCTAAAAATTAACTCACTGTACAAATAGGTATAATCAAAAATAACAAATTTTATACATATTACAAAAATTTAATACAGTAAAGGAATTAATTATGGCACACTAAAACGTTCTTAACATGTATCTTCTTCGCTATTAGATGATGTAGACGAATCATCATTAATTGTAATGATTAACGGCTCTATGTGTATATCTATGAGATTGACAAGTTCCCACATTTCCTTCTCTGTTTGAATAACATGTTTAATAGCATTTTGCCAATTTTCAACAGAAATATTGTCAATACCTCGTTGAAATAATTCTTTCACGTCTGCCAATTTAAATGTGGTGTTATGTCTCGCAACATACCCCTTCACTTGTGCCCATATTAGTTTAATCGGGTTTAATTCACAGTGATAAGGGGGAGTCTAAGTACCTTTCTATTAGTGTTTTCTATTAATTCATTAACAACATATTTCGGAGGGCGAGATAAATGTTCTTTAATTAAAGCTAACAATTCTGCTTTTACCATGTTTTCTTCATATGCAATACTATTTTCCCTCATCCAGTTTTGCATTTCTAATTTGCGACTATTAGTTGTAGGTGGCTTATTCAATTTACGACTATGGTACGGAGCATTGTCAAAAATTATAACGCAATTTTCTTTTAAATTGGGGAGAATACATCTCATCCACTCTTCAAACCTTTCTGCGTTCATGTCTTCATGATAATCTCCTGTTCTCTTTGATTCAAAGAGGAGTAAACCATTTTCTACAAATCCTTCATCCGAGCCAATGTGTGCAATTATAAATCTTTTGCCTTTGCCTGAAGGATTTTTAAGACCTGTACTTAAATCTTCTATAAATGCTTGTCTTGCAGTGACAACAGACATATCTGTCCATACTTTATTTACAGCATTTACCCAAGTTTCATCCAAGTAATATATCGGGGTACCATTTTCACGATATTTCTTAATTTGACGAAGGTATTTCCGTCTCCAGGTAATAATGTCATCTTTTTCTTTTAAAATACTATTTCGAGCTCGCTTATTATAACTACAAACATAATTATCTTATGATTAGTATATAGAATTTAAAGTAATAAATATTTGTACCGAAAGTTTAGTTCCTTTAATAATGATCTGAGAGTCGTAATTTTGAAATTAGGAATGTCATCTCTTTCATTTATCACTGTGAGAACTTTTTGAACTGTTGGAGGTTCATTTTTAAAAAGAATGAATGTACAATTCTTCGTATAGCATTTTTCATTTCATCATCCACCATATCTAAAACAGCCCTTTTCTATGATATTTTTTGGTGGTTGTAATTCGTGATTAGAGTTATATTCTTTCACAATATTGTAAACACTGCGTTCAGTAATTCCTGTAAAAGATACTATAATAGTTACTATGATTTGGTTATCGTTTTTGGAAAGATACCTGCTGCTTTGGCTGTCATTTCAACACTAACAATTTTAGAAGTGCTAGGCTCTTCTTGAAATGTTTTAAATATATTCAAAACCTTCTGTTTATCTTCTACCGTAAAATGTTTTGAAACTATCTTCTTAGGAGGTGAGTTTTCCATAATGTAAGTATATACGATAATATAGCAAGAAATAATGTATAACCTACAAAACAATAATGTATTACTGGTGCACTAGAACGATCGATAAATAGTCTTCAGAAACACTGGTTTATGAAATATAATAGATAATGGATCATTTACAAAGAAAGCTAATAAAATCTAATATTCCAAATGCAATATGGACTCGATTTTTATTCTATTGTAAGCGGCCACCCTGATCGACAAAGTACAAACGTTATTGGTTATGTGACCTATTAAAAACACATTGTTGCCATAATTTACTACTGCATTTGTTCGGCGAGTCGAGTATAGTATTATTAATTACCTTTATAAAATGCATTAATTACATAGAGATTATTATTATTTGTAAAAGAATATAAACTTGCTTTATTAAATACATTTATAATTTATTTTGAATATATACATGTATAGGCCATTTAATAAATAAACATGTTCGATTGCTCTTAGAAATTTGACTCGGAGCCTAACCTTATATCGATCATTATGTTTTTGTTCGTTTTACGCCAATTTTTTTACGACGGTGTCTCGCGGATTGGAAGCCCGGCGTAGAACGAGGTTTAGCCTATTTATATTTGTTCACAATTTGATAGCGATTGAAATAAGGTCGACTTTTTACGTAATTTTGAGATGTGAATGAGGAGATATGCTAATAATTATATTTGTTTTATACGGTCACTGTGCTAAATTGACAGAAAAATAAGTAAATATGAGTGTTTATATTCGTTCAGAATTTGGCGGCGATTAAATAAATGCAGTTTTTTCTCTAATTTGAACTTGTGAACGAACAAAATTGTGCTTATTAATACAGACATAAAATTTCGCATAAAATCTGAAATATAATCATTTTCAGGTATTTGTATGGGAATTATTGCAGTTTTAATGCAAATTTTGTGCCGTTTATGGACTGTTAAATTATTAAGGTCTATAAATAGTTTTTGACCTCTAAAATAGGAAAAATAAAGCTATATATGGTGCTTCTCAAATTGGTGGGCCAGAAGCGGTATTATATAGACTACTGATGTGTTCATATATTTTAATTTCACTAGTCCATATTCCATATTTAACGTATTCGTATGTTAGGATTTCACTTTCAAGGAAAACTTATTAAATCCAGCGGTGGAATCCACAGGAAAGCGGCGCGTAGATGCAAGTAGAAGAAATGAAACACCTTGGCTCACGCCGAACACTAGGTACAAAAAGGCGAACCCGTACTTAAAATACGTAAAAACCAAAATCAAGATAACTTGTCTTTCATATAACACAGCGCAATAGGATCAACGCAACAATAAAGAAAATACCGAAGAACTACTGGCAAGAGTTCACAAAAACATAAAGCAAGACATATATGAGAATTAGAGGAAAATGGCATGCCGAGGAGAACCAAATTAGAAGTAAAAAATAAAATCTCAACCGAAAAGTGGAAAATATATTCAGGGAACCTATATGGTATAAAGAAAGAAACAGACGAAAAACAAATGGAACCGTGGAAACCCTATTGAAATCGCTTAAAAATCGCGAAAGTCCCAAAGCTGATGAGATAACAAACTGAATGTTGAAATGTGATAGAAGAGAATTACGATGGGAAATCACAAATATTATTAAAAAAACCGAAAATGCCCAACGAATGGAAAATAGCTAACATCCAAAAAAGGCAGAAAACATCACCAGAGCCTTTACCAACTTCTACACGGGAAGAAAACCGTCCAATTGAGAGAAAAACAATAGGGCTTCTGGAGAAACCAATCCACCATTGATGCCATCTTTATCGTACAACAAATAATGCAAAAATCTATAGAATTCAACAAACCGGTCTCCCTGTGCTTCGTGGACATGACTAACGAATTTGGCCGAGTCAGTCTCACCGATGTACCACCAAAATACTGAAAGAGAAAGAAGTAAGCCAACAAATAATTCGATTGATATCAGATGCTAACCAACAATACAAAACTAATATAAGAGTGAGACAGGCAGTAATTGAAGATATAGAAATAAACAGGAATAAGACAAGCGGACTCCCTTAGTCCTTTAATATTTAACTTAGTTGTGGATAACATCATAGAAAAAATATCTGAAACATTAGGGTACAAAATGGGAGGAACGTACATACTTTCACGTGGTGTACTATGCTGGTGATGCCGTGCTCATTGTGACCCGGAGGATAACTTACAAAAATTTCTCCGCACTTCTTCACTAAAAAGCCATAAGACGAAACATGAATATTAACATCAACAAAACTAAATGCGTGGTAGTAGCTAAACTGTCTACAAGATGTAAACCAGAAATAGATAAAAAATAATTAAGCAGATCAATCAGGTATACCTGAGAGCAGAGAAATGGGAATCTACAACGAGAAATAAAGGCACAGGCAATGAAGGCGCCTGGTCAGGTCGCCTAAAAGGTATCATACGGAAGAATAAATATTTAAATACAGAATATAAATTAAGAATTTACAGGATATCGATGATACCAATATTGACCTATGCAACTGAAACAACTATGCAAATGATGCATACGATAGAAATGAAAATCATAAGAACCATGCAAGGTAAAACACTATATATAGAATCAGAAACGAAGACAGTGCAGAATACAAGCATACAGAAGACGGTTATGGAATAAACATGCGCATAAAGTTGAAAACAACCGATTAGCAAAAAGCGCACACCAACGGGAAGAAGACATCATCGTCGAAAAATGCTTCTTTGGATTGAACAGGAAATCGCCTACCTATTTAGGAATCTATAGAAGAAGCAAAAGTATGTCAGAAAAACTACCTCCATTACTTTTGATGTGGCTTTAATACCGCACCTTTATCTGAAACTCAATTACTTATCTTGTCCATTTTTTCATCACTGCTTCCTTACTTCCTGCGGTTTCCACTTTTCTACATACCAGGTTATCAGATACTTTCTGAAGAATCTGTTGAATGCATGTATGAGTTAACATTCAAAAGTTTTGAATTGATTAAGATATTAGGATAAAATGCCAAGAATGCAGTTGTCGTTGTAGTGTGCAAAAAACTATTTTAAACAAAGCGAAGAACTCTGTTTGAAATGATTCAACCAAGAGGAAAGGGTAATAAATAGGGCAAACTAGATTTGGTCTGCTCTGTTCATTCAATTTGCAAAATAATCGTTTTAAAAAATGTTGCTGATACATTATATTCATTTGTCCGTCTTTGAAACATAGAGCTTCCAATTTGCTACGTACTCCTACCACCACTCACATGCACGATTTTTTAATGCTCTTACGATGGGAGGCAAAATAAGAAATCACTCTCTCTGCCGAAGACTTAATTGTCAAAACTTCGTACATTTTCAATTTCAACATTATGTTCACCATTTTTAGGTGTTCTAAGTGGCCACAATTTAAATCTTGCGGAAGATTAGATTCTAAAATGCACATATGTACATTGTTAAGTAATAAATATTCTAGCTAAACAGCACTAGCAACATTTATTATTAAGTAGTAGTAATTATTATTTACTTTAAATGTCTTCTAATATATATTTAATCCATCTTACAGGGCGATTCTGGGGGTCCGCTGTTATACGGTGATATCCAAGTAGGAGTAGTATCCTGGGGAACGGGGGGCAATTGTGGTATTAGCAACGAAACGCATCCGAAAGTTCTGGCGAGAGTCTCATCCTATTCGAAATGGATAAAGGAAACTGCGAAATTATCGTCGTCCACATTGGAAATTTCCCTTCCCTTGATATTTGGTATTCTAGCAATTTGTCTAGGCAATAACGTCTAGTATTTAGTTTAAGTATTTAATAAAAAATAAATTGATGTTCTGATAATATTATGTCTATATTAAGAAACAATTACAACATAAGAAGTATCATGCTATTCAGTTGCGTTCTCCACCTTTCCTGTATAAATAGTATTACTTTACACGGCGTGGTTTAAGAGTTTAGCTCCGGAGAAAGATGTACAAAAGGTTTGCAGATGGTAAAACAACGATTGGGTAATTGTGATAATTAAACGTTTCTACACTGGCAATAATAAGAATGAGATTATGCAACATACAGGAAGAGGTTCCTACAAGTACTTACAGTTGGTTTACCTCCACCCCAGCTGACGAATGTTTTGCTCGCTAAACGGGCATGGAAGAGACTTATTTTTCACAAGAAACCAAGTAAAATTTATGAAACTCGAGATTTATTGAGCAAGTAAAAATAATATACTGTGTGTTTAGCTAAGTTCGCGACAAATGGAAAACTTTTTTATTCTTGGGTTTATGAAAAAAAAGTTATTCTTTATAAAAAGTCCTGCTTCATCCAAAACTTATATTCAAATTGTCAGATTTTAATATTTGTTAGTCATATACGAGATATGACAAAAAATATGAAATTAGTATAAGAGTAAAATACCTTTATTTTCAATAATACTTAAAATGTTATAAGGAATAGTCGTTCAGAATTGGAAATTATACAATTTAAATACAGCATTTACACAAAAGAAAGCATTGAAAATGTTACACAAATGCTTCAACATATCCGCCTTCTCGTTCCATACATGTAACGGTTCTATCACAAAAATGCCTTAATACCCTTCTAATTGTTTGTGGAGTTATTTTACGGATTTCTTCTCTAATAACACGTTCTAGATGGCCTACATCCGTAAACGGCGCTTGAATATAAACATGTTCTTTTAAATAACCCCACAAGAAAAAATCAAGTGGGGTCAGATCTGGAGACCGAGGTGGCCAACGTATTGTGGAAAAGCGGTGTATAACCCTTTCGTTAAAACAATCTTCAACATATTGCCTTACGTCCAACCTGCTATGACAAGGTGCACCATCCTGTTGAAACCAAATATGTTGGCGTTCCAGCAATGGAAGATTGTCGATAAAATTACTAATTTCACTTTGCAAAAAATTTAGATACCGGTCGGTATTCAAAGATTGGTGAAAAAGAAAGGTCCAATTACATAACTTTTGTAGATTCTGCACCATACATTTGTCTTGAACGCATATTGACTTCGAGTTTTTATTGTAAAATGTGGGTTGGCATCTGTCCACCAACGGCAGTTTTGACTCGATACAGTTCCGTTCGATGTAAATATTGCTTCATCGGAAAATAAAATTTGTCTCGACACAAAAGGATTATCTGCTAATATTGCCTGAATGTCGGCACAAAACTCCAATCGTCTGTCATTATCACCTGGTCTTAGAGTGTGTACAAATGTAGGCTTGTAGGGATGAAATTGGTTTTTTAGAACTTTAGCTACCGAATCTTTGCTTATAGTGTTTGACATTAACAATGCTCTTTTCCGCAACGAACACCTCGGTTGTTCTATTGCTGATAGCATCACTTCTAGTTCCATTTCGTTATCAGCATCACATGGTTTTGGCGTTTGTTGTTAAATCTGTTTTCGACATTTCCGAAAGTCTTAAATTTTCTTAAAAGTTGTCTTACCGTCTCGTGGTGAATATTCTTGTCAGAATGCCGCTGATTAAAAATAGTTGCTGCTTCCCTGAAAGTTTTGTAATTATCGCCCACTATTAAGACGATTTCAATTTTATCTTCTTTACTTAATATTACAGGCATTTCTACTTATTGTATTTTGACAAGCGTAAACGATGATAGTGACAGATTTAGTCAAACATTGTTTATCAGAGTATTCTAGATTAAGATTAAAAAATTATAAATATCTATTCGTACATACCTCTATATTAGATTCATCGGACCATAATACTTTGGCCCAGTCTTCGACGGACCAATTTTTATATTTTCTAGCCCACTGAAGTCGCTTTTTCTTGTGTTCTGCAGTTAAGTATGGTTTTCGTCGAGCTCTACATCCACGTAAATCAACTGCCATAAGCCTTCTCCTAACTGTCCATGCAGAAATATCAATTGCATGATGCAGGACTAATTCGCTGGCGAGATCTTTCGACATTTTTGTCCGATTCCGTATGGCTGTTCTCTCTAAAATTCGATCTTCTCTTGCAGTTGTTAGGCGTTTTCTTCCATTTTTAGGCCGATTAGTGAATGATCTCGTCTCCTCGTACCTTTTTAGCGTGGTACGAACCGCACATCGCGAACACTTCATTTGTCTTGCGATCGCTGACAGTGTCATCCCTTGCGAACTGAGCAGAAGGATCTAGCCGCGCTGCACTTCCGTTAATTCACGAACTTTTGGCATTATTTTATACTTTACTGTATACACACTAATAATAAAAAATACACACTTGAATGAATGAATATAATTTCGCAACAAACTCCTTTTCGTTAGCGTGTCGGAAATAAAGTGATACTCAAAACTGTAAAATGACCCCTTACTTCAAAACTACCTGCTTAAGTACACGCGACCCTCGTTAAAATTACATTAAGGAGTTTTATCGAAAGTATTTCCGAGTACTATTTATCTCTAAATATAAATGTATTCATAATACGGCATTTTCACAGAGGTGTCTAATACATATGGCCAACGTGTATGTCGTGTATATATAACGTCTATGTATATTTATAATTATTAATAGTTATCCTTCAATTCAAAACTTGAGCATTCTATAATTGTTGCTAAATGTTTCTAATTATGTTTCTCTGCCTTTTTAGATGCATTAATTTCATGAAAGGTAAGTTCTTTGCGTATATACATTCAGGTCCCACAATGTACCCTATTTTGATGAGAGTAGAAAAAGCCATCGTGAAACCGTCAACAATGCCGCCTGAACGAGCTTTCTACGAAAAAATACATCTATTTATAATTACATTGTTTGGTCAACTTTCGATGTATGTCGGGTACAATATTAAAATCAAATCTCACCCTGAAGTGTTTATTTTTCTCTATATTTAGGTATAGCTCGTTGAACTGATTCTGCTAGTACAAAAAATGTCGTCCTTAAGTCCGTTTCTCACATTTTCGCCGTACTTTTTATCCATAAAAGGTTCGGATGATATTCCTGACACCACGTAATTTAACAATTATTCCACGGATTTGTTTTTGCATTATTTTCGGTACTCGCGGTTTTCGTTCTTATTGTCTTCTTTCTTTAATTTCATACAATTCTTCCAACTTATTTGTTATATGTATGAATTTGTCACTTTTATTGTCTGCATTTTCACACACACTTTGTAATTTCGACCCCCACGTTCCGCAATGAAGAAACAGGACTGCCTCATTCCCGGTGCGGTTCTCCAGTGTGTCACATGCTGTCTGTTTTTGTAAGTTTCTCATCTCAGTTCTCATCGTTTGATAAGGAATTTCGCACGTTATCATGCAAGGAGATTTGCTTGTTCGTCACTCCGGCACTCAAAATAGGTTAACTTTCTTATGTTTTGCCCTGCATTCCTTGATAGCCCTTGATTACATTTGGAAATTCTCCATCGTCCCAATGGCAGTCTGTCTCTCAGTTTTGATATAGATTCTATAGTTTCCATCGCGTTTTTATATCATGATTTGAGCTCATGTAAACATGGCTATAACCAGTGGCGTCATCTCTTGATAGTTGATTGATTATTGTAGTGGGACTCTTCCTTACCAACCTGACAAATTTTCATGACATTTGGTGCATAGTCAGCTGATACATCACGCATCCTGTGAGAGTGCTTTTCGTAAACGGTCAGAAAATGAGTCACGAACAACGAGTCAATATTAAGTTTTGTTTTAAACTTGGAAAAACTGCAACCGAGACGTATGAAATGCTGCAAATTGTTTATGGCGACGATTGTTTGTCGAAGAGGCAAGTGTTCGAGTGGCATCGACGATTTCGTAAAGGCAGAGAAGATGTTAACGATGACGAAAGAGCCGGTCGTCCTTCGACAACTTTGGCCGAGGCAAATGTGGAAAAAGTGCGCGAATTTGTGAAAATTTCGAAGAAATCGTCAGTGAGATTTATGGAAATGGAGCTTGGCATCCCTAAAACAACTATTCAGCGCATTTTGACTGAAACCCTTGGTTTGAAGAAAGTCAATTCGAAGTTTGTTCCGCACAAATTGACCGACGACCAAAAAACGCTTCGAATCGAACACTCCAAAGACATTATTGCACGAGCCCGTGCAGATGAAAACTTCTTGAAAACGATTGTGACTGGTGACGAGACGTGGTGCTTTCAATACGAACCAGAAAGCAAACGTCAAAGCGCAGAGTGGAGGTCACCAGAAGAAGGAAATCCGAAAAAATCACGAATGGAGAAGTCGAAAATCAAGTCAATGCTGATTTCATTCTACGATTCGAAGGGAATTATCCATAAGGAGTTCGTTCCATACGGCTCAACGGTTAATGGTGCATATTACCTCGATGTTATGAGGCGTTTGCTGGGTCGCATTCGTCGTGTTCGGCCCGAATATCGCGAGCCAGGCAGCTGGAGATTACTGCACGATAACGCACCGTGTCATCGAGCAACGATTGTCACCGATTTTTTGGCAAAAAATGAAATATATTCGATACAGCACCCACCGTATTCGCCTGATCTGTCCCCATGCGATTATTTCTTGTTCCCTCGTCTTCATTTGAAGCAGAAAGGAGTTCGTTATGCATCCGTAGACGCCATTCAAAGATCGACGACCGGCATCCTAAAGGCCATCCCAGAGATCGACATGAAAAAGTCGTTTGAAGCACTCGTTGACCGTGCAAATCGATGTATTGTAGCACATGGAGAATATTTCGAATAAATACAATGATTTTTGTGGACATAACATACATAGCGTGCTTTATTTCGAACTATTGCGGTTACTTTTGGGACAGAGGGTGTATAGTAATGATCAATAAAAATAAACAATGGGAACCAGCAAGTGTAATTAAGAAACTTGATAATAGTCCAAGATCGTATCTTGTGAAAAATTAAAATAATAAAATATATAGACGTAACAGCAGTAATCTACGGAAGTCATTAAATGCTTCAAATTTTGATGTACCTAATTATGACGACTAACATAAATACTTCAGGACAAGATACTGCTATTAACGCTAGCTTACCTCTAGCTGAAAGCTTATCAGCAATGCGTACTAGGCGTGAATGTTGTATAAATAACAATATACATCTAGTACGCCCCCTAGCGGGAAGCAGGGAACGAATAGTATAAGTTATAAATAAGTATTGTAATGTATGTGTATCCGTATTAGTTGAAAATAAAATAATGAAAGTTTCATCTGAGTTGTTGCTAAACCGTATCAACGAAAAGACACAACAGGTTACATAGGCATTGGTTAAAACCATTACGAAGTCTTCTTCTACTGCTCCATGATATTTTGATGCTGATTGTATGGATATAGGAAAGGTCGGTCTGCAAAAGAAACTCGCGAAGATTAACTTGGACGGATGTCGAGAATCAGGTTTGCCTCTCAGAATAAATAAATCTAACCCAAAAACTATGTACTTGCCAACTATACTACCTAATGTATGTAATGTTCTTCAAGATTTGAAAAATAGTGAATCTGTTGGCCATGATGGAATTCCTACCAAATTATTAAAAGCAAGGCCCTGTGTCTAACAAATCCCTTGTCTTATTTAATAAACCAAACCATCAAATTTGGGATCTATCCGAATGAACTTAAAAAATCCACAATAAAGTTAAAAGTAATCAAGTATTAAGAACTACTTACCCATTTCAATCTTGTCAAATATTTCTAAGGTACTTCATTAAGTTTCTTTCTAGAAAAATGCAATGTACTCAACTTTATGTAGAATAAATATGTAAAACGTAGAACCACAAATACAGCCATATATCAGGCCATACAAGAAATACTGGCGAGTATCAATGAGTATATGGGAGTTTCATGGATCTAACCAACGTATTTGACAGCATAAACTTTCATAAGATTTGCGGGAAATTGAGTGTAATGAGTATCAGAGGCAAGGTTCTGCACTTTACATACAGCAACAGATGAGGTCCCATAACTGATCGCTAAGGAATTTTGTCTTCGTCGCTAACCAGTCAGAAAATTTAACAGTCCCCTGTTTTCTTTGTTATCTGTTATCCAAGGAGGACTCAATCAGGTGCAGAACCTTGCCTCTAATACTCATTATACTCATTTTCCCGCAAATCTTATGAAAGTTTATGCTGTCAAATGTCTTGGTTAGGTCCATGAAACTTCCATATAGGCTTCTTTCTCGTTGATACTCGTCAGTACTACTTCAGTCCTCCTTGGATAACAGATAACAAAGAATTGAAAGTTTTCAAAAACAGGGGACTGTTATATTTTCTGACTGGTTAGCGACGAAAAGAGAAATTCCTTAGCGATCAATTATGGGACCTCACCTGTTGCTGTATGTAAATGATCTTAATGAAAGTACCGAATTCCAAACAATATAGTATGTAGATAACACGTCGGTAATAATCAGAACCAAAGAGACTCTAGAAGGAAGTGTCGGTGCAATGTTAGATAAGTTTCAGGAGGTTTGGGAGGAACGACTTGAAGCTGTGTCGTGGTAAGACAACATTAGTAAATTTTACTTATTTTGGAAAAGACAAGATTTCTTGGTGTCGTGGTAGATAAACAACTTAACTGGAAGTCGTATGTTAATGCTAATATTCCGTTCGATACACGAAGAGGCTTTGGCTGGTGCTTATTACACTTATATCTACTTTAGAATCAAATATAAAATTATCTTCTGGGGTGCAACAATTGACTCAGCTAGAACTAACTAACCAGCTAAACTACAAAAGTCGTGTCACACGTGCTATGTTCGCTATTAAACCCAGAGACACCCGCGAAGATGTATTTGCCGCTGCCAATATATTTTACTCGCACTTCAAACAAGAGTTCAAATTAATAAAAGTATGCTGGCGCAAACAATTAAAATATATCATCGCCTCCCAATAGAATTAAAAAGTTTAAATCGCGGCATTTTCCAAAAACAGTTGCAGGGATATCTACCAAAGAACGTGTTATATAATGTCGAAGAATTTTTCGATATCATATGATGGTACTAATTGTCATATATGTACTACGTACTATACAATTAGCTTATTGACGCATTTGTTTGCTGCTATTCATATCTGTATCTGTTTTATTTTTATTGATATCTCGGCCTATATTAACATTTTGATGTAGTATACTGCGCATTATTATCATTATATTGAAAAGGCTCACATTTGTACTAGCAAATCTAAAGCCAATAAACTCTAAAACTCTTAGATGGATGGATTATGGATCTTCACCAAGTAAAAGCCAGTTCTATTCAATCTTAGAAAACTCTGTCTATGAAGCATACCTCACAGCCTATAAAATTTAACGCCTTATTGTTCGCGCAAATATAGTATCATCTACGTTTAGTTAATATTACGAATAACTACTATAATAAGCCACCATTTTAGAATAGAAATCTCATTAACATAAATATGAAAAAGGAATGCCTGCCTAACTTCAACAATTTTGGGCATTAACCATCGATGCACAAAATTGTTAGCGAGATAACCCATTTTTATGCTAGCAGAAAAATCTCAATTTTGAGCAAACATTACTTTTAGTTATTTATTTCTTTATTACAAACATGAAAATGAAGTTCGAAAACAAGTTAAAGTTTCAACAATCTTCCACGTTAATAGGATAATTCGGCGATTCGAACTCATTACTTTCTCAATAGCGAATTCCATAGAAAACCTTTAGGCATGGAAAAAAGGTATTCAATTCATAATGAGACGATTGATAATTTGCAGATACCGAAAATATACATATTAGACCCGAATTAATAATGATAATAATGAATAAGAACAATAATATCTATAATGTCCAACATTTTCCCAGGTACGGGACATAATAAATGAATTACATACATGTAACAAAAATAAAATATTATATAAGAAGCTAATGTAAATCAAAACTAAACAAAATTATTAATATAAAAAAATATAGGATCATAAAATAAATTAGCACTTCTGCACATAGTTTACAGCGGACAACCATGCAGTGAATTCGTTCTCGGTAGCGATAGGGCAAATGTTGATGAACAGCGTGAATTTAGTCTTGGAATGTGGAAATTTAAGCCTGTCGATAGAAAAAGCGGGTCAATCCGTCCATGTACCAGTTTCCATATAAATCGAGCTCCATAAGCATCTCAGCGAGAAGAAAGTAAGCTAAAACCATGTCTGTTCAGTAAGAAATTATAGTCGGTATTCCGTTGAGGATATATCGCATCTAGTTTGAACGATAAAAATTTTAGAAAGCGTAGTTGCACTCTGGCAAGGGAAACTTGCAAATATAAATAATGAGGAGACCATGCTGATGAAGCATATGCAAGCTTGCTGGGTACGAAGGCAAAATAAAGTTTCTATATCAATTGAATATTATTAAAGAAGCGTGAACACCTAAAAATAAATCCTAGAACTTTAGAAGCAGAGATGCAAAGATTTGTTATGTGGTTCACTGAGGTTCTCAATCATTAGTTGTTACTAATTTGTTACAATTACTGATTTTTATTTGTTTCAAACTATGGACTGCTAATGGACCTAGATTCATGTTTCCAATATTATGGAATTCCGAGATGTGATGACATCTGAGAATTCTAAAACATAAATATAGAAAAATAGAGTTTGAGTTATCTTAGTATCTTTTTGTAAACCATGTTTGTGACACTGTCTTTTGGGGCTAAGATGACCAGACTACTCCAGAGCTTACTCTGAAACTGCCCATGAGAAAAACAGTCTTCATTCAAGTCAATGCCGGCCATTTTCAGTCTTTGTGATTTATTAATGATCATACCAAAACACACCTTAAGAGGGAACTGTGTTCTCTTAAACTCGAACAGATATTCTGATGGTATTAACGGTATTTTTGGGATAAAAACTATCTCTCCCCGAGCACATCCACTAACTATAGCTTCTGTAGCTTCTACAATGTTCTTATCCAAACCTCTTACTTATAGTCTTGTAGCAATTGCATAATTTTGGCGGATTAAGATTGCTCCGACTTTAAGAATGAGTTTATGTGATGGCAGATCAAGAGAATTCAGACTATTAAGAAATTCTATCGGATAGTGAACGGCGTCGTCCGTTTCATATTTACGCACATAAATATGTATACTTTTTATCTATTGATAATACACCTAAGTACTCAAAAATACAAAACTTATAAAAAAATAAATTAAGACTGAACCAGAACCAGAAAAATCTGAACTTCAAATAAAAAATATGTATTAAAGATAATGAAACTATAGACAAGGAAAGATAATAAATTTCATCGATCTGCAACCAAGCTACAAAATTTGACCAAAAATATTTTCTCCAATATATATCTTTTTATCCCCTTTTTATCCCCTTTTCACCCCTTTAGGGGTGGAATGTTGGAAATTAATTTCTTAGTGGTTATCTATGTCATTATAGGAATGCACTGTCAAAATTTCACCCCTTTAGGTTCAGCAGTTTGCTCTGGACGATGATGAATCAGTCAGTCAGTCGGGACATGTAATTTTATATATGTACAGCTAGTTAATAATTAAATGCGAATCGAGGCGGCGTTGGAGGTATGCAGCACATCTAACAAACCGTATACTTAGTGATGCGTAATCTTTCATTTTTGTTAAATTGTTTTTCGATAATTATTTCATGAAGCAGTGCCAGTATTATCTTTTTTACTTAGAATCAAATATATGTAATTAAGGCGTAAACATTTGAGAAAATAATAAATTCCGGCCATTAAAACAGTGTGTCTGACAGAAACAGATAATCGCTTGAGAAAAGGATGAATATTCCATGTATTTAACCTTCTATACTCACGTCAAAATGAAAGACGTATACTATACTGTATAAGTCGGTCTAACAGACCGTATGCGTGAGTAAAGGAAGGTTAAGTGCGACACATTCAACACTACTTATAACATCTTTCCTCTGTGGGTGATTCGTGTGGAACCGTAAATCTTAACCTTTTGTGTTATCGATAGGATTATTTAACGGCGGCACGCCTCAGATATGAACGGACCTCTAGTTACGAGAATTTTTGCTAAAATTTAACTTTGCACGCAAAAGGCGTTTTGGTTTTATATAATATCAAGGCCTAAAAACGTTAGTTTAAAATTACATTACCACAAAATGCTACAAAAATAATACGTGGAAATAAAATATTTTATTTGCTATTTTATGTTGAAAATAGTATTTCTACTCAGATCTGACTATACATATGGAAATGACGAGTAATATGTATAAAAATTAATAGTAGATAAAAGACTGGATAATTGAATAGAGCTTCAGGTCAAAACTGCATTTAAAAATTTTGCTTTATACGCGAAAGACGTTTTAGTTTTATTTAATATCAAGACGCAAAAGTATTAATTTAAAATTACATTACTACAAAATGTATTATTTGTGTTGCCGACCTGGGAAAAATGCTTCTTGGAAATAAAATATTTTATTTCCTATTTTGTTTTGAAATTAATTTTTGTTTATCCAGGTTGGACTACATACGTATATGCAAATGATGACTAATACGTATTTGTACATAATTAATAATAGATAAATATCTACAGAAAAAGACTCGATAAATGAATACAAATTCAAAACTGCATTTGTCGGCCGAATCGACTCCCATTTGCAGTTATTCACGGGGACGTTATACGCAAAAGTGGGCCGCGGTTAATACTTTTAGACCTATTTGGTGGAATTAATTTCATTGAAAAAATTTAAGTCATGGTTTTTAAATTATTAAATACAGTTGTATGTCTTTATATCAACACCGATACTCTTTCAAGAGCTTCCTAACTATATGCGTAGGTAATGATAATAGACAATATTAAATAATAATGTATCAATTTTAGTTTGCTATTTACTTTTTTATGTAAACATTGTTGATAACGTAAAAAATGTAAAATATGATAAAATACAATGAAATACATGAACTGTCATGAGATAATCGCGTAGTATTAAAGAAATACTTGGCGGTCTTTTTTGTACACTAGTTTTAGCTACAATTTTGATGATCAACGATACTTATTGTATTTGAGAAAAATTCAATAAAAACAACTTTTTATTACTGCTTTTTTCTAAGGAAACAATAAATATTCAAAACAAAACAACGATTATATTGGTATTGATGTTTCTTCTTGTGATTGTGGTCTAAAAGTAATACATAAATAATCAAACAAAGAAATTTATGTAGCAATAATATTGCAGGTAATAGTCGTATATTACCTGTAATATTATTGCTAAATCAATTTTCATTGTACATTTAAAATGTTACAATAATAATAACCCAATTATAACGGTATTATTTCTGACGTATGAAATATGTTCTCCTCATAAATATATAAAACTACAAGTAGACAAAGTGGTAAGATGACAATCCAATTAAAACATTGTAAATTACAGTTAGAAACTACTACGGCGAATAAAACGTCAAAAATCTAAATTAAAAAAACAATTTAAAAAACATTTAATACTTGGTAGAATAGCCATTGTTAGAAATCGTATCCACCAATCTTCTTCCTATTGAACCCAGAATCCAGATCGTTGTGGATCTGAAATGCTCCCAAATTCTAGTTGTATGTTGACTAGCTGATTGGCATTTCGAAGTTGATCATCTCCACGAAAATCATCCCATCGATTTACAATGTTGTTCCACAAATTTTCGATCGGATTCAGATCTGTGGACTGAACTGAATTGCGGATGGGTTTGGAACCAGCCTGTAACTGTACGCGATGAATGTATCGCACTGTAGTCCTAAACGAACACCAATTTGTTAAAAAGGTGGGTGACGTGTTATTATTAAGTAGTGTAAACCGGACTTACGCTCTTACTTCTCCGAATTTTAATGTCACGTCTCGCATGTAAGTGAAGACAAAGATCGGTTTACACTACTTAGGGCCGATTTCATAATCAAAATTAATCCTCCATTAAATGTTAATGCCGGCATTAAAATAAAAATGAATTTCATAATCATCATTTAAGGCATGGTTGCACAGACTTATGAAGACTAGGGGCCACTCGGGCAAATCATGAACTGATGGCGGGCCGGCCGCCAGAAGTATAGGTAATTAAAGACAATAAAGAATTGATAATAATTTATTAAAATTCAAAAAGAATTTATTAAGCGTGGCACTGCATAGTGCTTACAATCTTTTTATATTTGGCTCAAATTTACTTGTAGCAACACGTAAAACTGCTTCCAAACTTTCATTTGCAAGGCGGTTTCGATTTTTTGTTTTATTATTATTTAGTATTGAAAAAGTTTGTTCACATATATAGGTAGAACCAAATAAGCTGGCACATTTCAGAGCGTTTATGCGCAACTTTTCGTACATATTTTTATCAATGCAGCGGTAAAAGTTCAGCAAGTCTCCTTCGTTGAATTTGTTGCGTAAATCTTGATCGTTTTGAATGTCGATAATTTCTAACTGCATTGACTCTGGCGGATTTTCAACTGAAATCGTGAAAGGATTGCTGAATATGTCCAACAGAGGTTTCACTTTTAAACTCCGAAAATCTGTCTTGAAAAGATTGAATCAAAATATCTAGCTTTTCTACATAACTGAAATTAATCGCAGTTTTGTTGAATTTTTCAGCCATTTTCTTATAATTCGGAAAATGATTGTAATTTTCAGAATTCAATTGTGATCTGAAAAGTGTCAGCTTGCATTGGAAGGATGATACATGAGCGTAGAGCTGGGATATCAGTTGATTTTTGCCTTGAAGCCGTGTGTTCAAGACATTCAAATCATTTGTAATGTCAACTAAAAAAGCCAAATCACACAACCAATCAGGATTTTGAAGTTCCGGGACATCCCTTTGCTTTTCCGCCAGAAATATTCCAATTTCTTCTATTAAATTTAGAAATCGTTCCAGTGTCAATCCACGGCTTAGCCACCTTACTTCTGTATAATACAGTAAATCTCCGTATTCGCTTTCGATGTCATCAAGGAATTGTTTGAATTGTCTGTGATTGAGTCCTCGTGATTTTATGAAATTTACAGTCGAAACTACCACTTTCATGACATTTTGAAATTCAATTTTTTAGAACAGAGGGTTTCTTGGTGTATAATGCAGTGAAACTGCATGAGATCTTCAGCGTTTATGTTTTTTCCTTGCAGATGCTTTTTCAGTAAAGTAACTAGCCCGGAATTGACACCAATCATCGAAGGAGCACCGTCAGTCGCAACTCCCGATAATTTTGATAAGTCCAAATCAGTTTTTGAACACTCATCCAAAAGTACATTGAGTATATCAACTCCTTTGGTTTGACCTTTCAATGAACACATTCCGAATAACTCTTCTAAGACTTCAAAATCTTGAGTAACACCTCGTATGAATATGAGAAGTTGAGCTGTGGAACTAATATCAGTGGATTCGTCGAGTGCTAATGAAAAATTCAATGATCTTAGTTTTTTCAATTAATTGTTCCGCAATATTACCTGACAAAGACATAATTCGTCTTTGGATAGTCATACGATTCAGTTGAATTTTCTCAAACTTTCTTGCTGCTTCTGGACACATTTTCTTAGCGGCAATTTCTATGCATTCTTTTACAAAATCGCCATCATTGAAGGGGCGACTTCGCTTTGCTATCATTCGAGAAATTTCATAACTAACTTCTGTAGCTGTGTTAGCTGTGAATCTTGAATGGGTTTTGTAAACATAGCTTGCTGACCAATAAGCTCCCGTTTTAAAGACAACATTTTTTGCTTTCTTAATTCGCCTGTAAACTTGGTAAAGGAAGGATGCTGCGTTTCATAGTGTCTTTTTACATTATATTCCTTTGCAATCGCAACAGAATTCTTGCAAATTAAACAAATGACTTTGTTATGCGACCATACAAAAAAGTATTTCTCAGTCCAAATTTCTTGAAACTGCCGATTTTCACCTTTAATCTTACGTTTTTTACTAGGTCCTGGCTTCTCCATGTTGCGTTCTAATCCTGGCTAGGATTAACACAGCACCTAAAAACAATTACAGTACCTACTTAAATTACCCATTCTTTTTTAAATTATCAAAAATAATTGATTAAATTCCTCAGAAATTTTAAGATTTTTATACAGATTTTATATCTGAAATAATGACGTAATTATTACAGTTAGAGAAATTCTGATAAAAATAGTAATTTCTTTGTTTTATTTTAATATTTGGCCAACATTAAAGCTAAATTTGATTAAAATTGATTAAATAGGTAGGGAAACACTTATTAATAACTGAGTTTTACTTACGATTTCACAACACAATTATACACGGCACTAGGGTTAACAGGAAATCTACGTTGAATGTGGATCAAAATATATGACACCGGCTAGTCGAGTTAAAATCTACACTAGAACTATTGCCTCCCCAAAACACTATTAAACTGCACTTATTCTCAATCACTTATTACTTCGCTTTGTATTTTCGCGCTTAGTTCTTCCTGTTGACATTTCACTCAAATTAAAACCGAACTGTCGGTCGCTAGGAACTTCAAGTCGATACTAGGGCCGGTGGGGGATTCCTTACGCCCTTTTATCTTCAGGTGTAGGCTGCTTCGATCACGCAGCCTGGGGAGAGATGAGGTTGGTTAGCGAAGAGCTAACTGGGGAAGATGACTTTTCACCTGTAACGCATACGAGGATTTCAGACTGAAAAATAGCCATTTATCAGTCGTTTAGAGGACGATGATGGTCGTCGAGGGACCTGTGGGAATTGCCTTAGTCCAGATCGATGACATCTGCAAGGCGACGGACCTTCTTTTTGGGAGGGGGTCGATCTTGGGGATCGACGACCATCTGAACGCAGAGATTTTGGCTGGCGCGGGCTCTTTCCCACGCGGACTTCAGGAGTTTCGTCAGAAATTCACGTAGAGTCGGAACGTTCAGTTCTCGATGAATCTGAACGTTCCTTACGAAGTAGGGGCGTCAACGATGAGGCGGAGAGTTCGGTTTTGGAGTGCTTCCAAACCTTTGATGTTAGACTTACTCGCTGTTAACCAGGCCATAGCGCCGTAGGTTAAAAGCGGTCGAAGCGTCGTCTTGTATAGGAGCAACTTGCTCCCTAGGTGAAGGGGACTCCTTCGTCCTATGAGGGGCAGAAGCAAGTTGCGGGCCTTGATGAAGCGATTTCGGATTTCGTCAGTTTGTTTTTGGAATGTGAGCATTCGGTCGAAGATGACACCGAGGTATTTCACTTCGGAGCTCCAGGGGAGCTCGGAGTTTCCTACCTTAATCGGCTGACCGGGGTTTGCGCGATCGTGCGAGAATCTAACTGCCACACACTTAGATTCATTTACCTTCAGACCCCAGCGAGAGGTCCAACTCAGAAAGCCGTCAGTAGCGCTTTGGAGGCGTTTCCTGAACAGCGCCTGCTTCCTGCAGCCTGTGTAGATGACAGTGTCGTCTGCATAGATTGCAATCTCGGTGCTGGGCTCTCGGGGAGATCCGACATGTAAATGGAAAACAGTTGCGGGCCTAGAAGTGATCCCTGGGGAACGCCGGCGTGGATTTGTCTGACGCTGGACTTCACGGAATGGGGATTTAGTGCAGAAGGATCTGCCGGCTAAATAGGACCTGATGAGTTTGACCATGGGGGATTGATTCCTGAAACGATCATCTTGTAGATCAGCCCGTTATGCCAGACTGTGTCAAAGGCATTCTTTAAGTCGAAGAAAACTGCACCTACGGGTACTCGCCTTTCGAGTCCGTTTCGGATGTATTCCGAGAACCGGAATAGTTGTAGGTCGGTGGACAGTCCGGCTCGGAAGCCGAACTGTTCATCTTGGATGACATCGTCGCTGAGTTCTTTCAACCGAGACAGGATGATTGCCTCAGCTATTTTCGAAACGTTGGAGAGAAGGCTGATCGGGCGGAAGTTTTGTGGGAGTTTGTGATCTTTCCCGGGTTTGGGGATGTTGCAGACTTCGGCGTGTTTCCAGCAGGAGGGAAAGTACTGGATTTGGAGCATTGCGTTGATGATTTCGCAAAGATGCTCCGTAGCTTCGGGGGTAACCACTTTAGGGCCAGATTGGTGATACAATCCGCCCCTGGGGCCTTTGTTGTTGCGCCTTTTGATGAGGGCTCGAACTTCGTCGGGGAGGCGGGATCGAGTGGGGTTCCGATGAGCTCGGGGATCCCGTGCACCACCGTTTCCACTTCTCTTCGGAAGATTATTTCGTCGTCGCTGATTGGGGGCGGGATGCCGCGGAATACTTCTTCGAGGTGGTCGGCGTGGATTTCGATTTTCTCCTCGGGGAGAAACCTAAACCGTGGGTGCCGTGAAGAGGCCGGTTTGGGGGTTTTTTGAGGGGTTTCTCAAGGCTTTGGATAGTTTCCATAGGGAGCCATCCTCCGTCGTGAGAGACTTGACCTTGTCGTCCCAGTTTTCCTGCTCGAAGGTTTTGAGAGCCTCTCGGAGCTGTCGAGCAAGATGATTTGCTCGGAGGCTGTCAGCGGGGTTGAGGGTGGTTTGAGCCCTTTTCTTGGCTCGTCGTCTTTCCCTAACTAGCTCCCTTAGGTCGGGTGGGAGTTGTCGAGAGTGTTTGCGGGGTCTGATGGTAGAAGATTCATCGAGGGCCCGAGAGATCGCATTGGTGAAGTTGTTTGCGGCTTCCTCTAAGAAGGCCGCTTCCTGAAGATTTTCGTTGACACTGAGGTTGGTGAGAACTTTGGAGGAGAAAAGATTCCAGTTCGTACGCCGCCGAACTTTTTCCCCCAGATGAAGTAGTTCGCTACCTAGGGTGATTAGGATGGGGTTGTGATCTGATGAAAGGTCAGCGATGCTTTCCACGGTCACGTTTACCGGGATGTCTTTAGATATGGCGAAGTCGAGGACATCGGATTGGGTGCCAGCACGGAAGAACGTGTGGCCGTCGGGAGGGTGGTACGAAAGCCCTAAGGCTTGGATGATGTCGATCAGCTGCCTGCCCTCAGCTCGTATGATCCGGCTGCCCCAGAGGTGGTGCTTCGCGTTCAGATCGCCCGCCATCAACACCGCGTTGGGGTCGGTGAAGATTTGGTCGAAATCCTGGCGCGAAACCCCGCCAGGGGCGGGCCTATACGTCGCGTAGAGTTTTAGCGGACCGAAATCGGTCCAGATGATGACTGCCGCCGCCTCCAGAGAGTTCAGCGGCGGCACTACGACCTCGGAGTGGCGGATTGAATTTTTGACGAGTACAGCTGTCCCGCCGCCGCGGCCCGTCAAGCGATCTCGACGGTATGTTTTGTAATTCACGACCTTGAGACTGTCCCCCGGGCGGAGGCCAGTCTCGCTGAGAAGGGCAACGTCGATTTGGTTCTCTTGAAGAAAGTCTCTTAGCTCAGGCATACGAGTTCTGATGCCGTTCGCGTTCCAGGCGACTATTCTGGAAATGCCTTGCTGGTTTATGCTTACCGATGTATTCATAAACGGGTTGATAGATTAATAGAGGTTACGGGGGATGGAGCCCTGAACCTGCTGTAGTGCGGACGAGAATTGTCCGACCAGCTGTAGGAGGGTGGTCACGGCGCCGAAGAAGTCGGTGTTGTTGGTGGCGGGGGCTTGGGCCTAGCAGGGACTGGCTAGGCACGTCGGTACGCAGCACCTTAGGGGAGAAGAAGATTTCCCTTTGGTGGCGTCGGAATACTTCCTGCCAGAGGAAGTCGCCTGGGAGGATTGTGTGGCTTGGGTGGCGGCCTGGGGGGCGCTTGAGCCGGGGTCTTTTCGCCGAAGGGGCGGCTTGGGATCGGGTTGGCAATCGGGGTTTGGGGTAGTGGGGGCATCCCTTGTAGTTTGCCGTGTGTGAGCCAACACAGTTGGCGCATTTGGCAGGGTCGCCCTTTTCCTTAGATAGGGGCAGTCTGCGGCGCGGTGGTTTTCGCCGCAGCGGACGCATTTGATCGCTGCCGTACAGCGGGATTGGGCGTGGCCGAACCGCTGACAGCGGTGGCATTGCCCGACGGCTGTTCGGGAGCGGAGGGATTCGACGGAGACCACTAGTCTGCGGATCTCCTTCAGGGCGAAGATGTCCTTCTCATTTCTCGGGAGCTTAATCAGGATGAGGGGCATTTCCTTCTTGCTCCGGGGGTGGCGGAGGCGATGGATGCCTTCGGGGTGGAATCCGAACTCTAGGAGTTCTTCTTCCACTTCTTTGAGGGGGTCTCGACGGGGACCCCACGGATTACGATGTTCAGAAGCTTCTCCGAAGGTAGCTGATAGGTGTGGTACGGTAGTACCAGACCGTCGAGCATTCTTACGGCAGCCCTGAAATCTTTCTCCGTGGTGGGGAAGAAGCGGATACCGTCGGTCGTATTTTGGGCCTTGGAGAAGTTGATCCGAAGCTCGGAGAACTTCGTCGTAACGTGTCCCCAGGCGGATTTTTCCCTGAGGACGATGGGGGAATCTTATTAGATTCGGACGGGGGCCTGCGAAGCAGCAGCGCCCTTTGGCTCGTTGGAGCCGAAGTCGGTGGAGGGGCGGTGGTGGCGGTCTTTGTGACCGTGGCAGCCGGTGGCCTTTGCTGGCTCTCGGCGCTGGTGGAGGGGTGGCGGCCGGTTGCGCCATCTTCTTCGAGGCAGAAGGTTGCCTCTTCTTACCGGCCTTACGCTTTCTGCCGGCTTTGGTCCAGCCGGCATCGTCGCGCTCTGAACCGGAGTCGGAGACCGACTCGTCGGATGCAGAGGGGGCGGGGAGGCCGCTACGGGGGCGGCGGGAAGAGCTGCAGTCGAAGCTGCGATGCGTCGCCTTCGGAGCTCCTCAGTTAGCTCGGCGATTAGCCGGACGAGGGTTTCGTCGTCGTAATCGAGCGACGTGAGGAGCTTTGCGGCAGACGGCCGGGGTCCGCGGGGGCCGGAGGAGGGGGATTCCGGTCTGGAGGCCGATGATGAGGAGCCCTCGTCCATGGACTCCTCGGCGGAACGGGGAGGGGAGGGAAATCCCCTGCGGTGAGGCGTTGTTGGCTAGAAGAAGCCATCTGAAAATTGTCCAAATGGACGAAGACAAGTTAAAATGTTTTCGATTTCCGGAGCCGGAGCTTCGAAAATCGAAAAATTGGCCGCTTTGGACGGCGAAAAGCCGGCTATGCCGGTTCCTCCCCGTCGGAAGCTTCCTCGATGATCAACTTCGACTTAGTTGATGGCTCTTTTTCGGGAACCTACCGGAGATTAACTCCGGCAGTGGTGGTTTGTAGAAATAATATTTCTACTCTCGGAGAAACTCGTCCGTTTCTGATGGTACCTCGATGTCGAATGCCTCGGCGCATCGGATTGATGCCGCCGTTATATCGCTGAGCTGTTCCGTACACGGACCGCTCTCGGAACGCTGTATCGATTCTAACGAATAGCCTCGTTGTAGCTACGGAAAGACACGTCCGCTCGTGTCCACTGCCAGGAGTGGATTTGTCGGTCGCTGCGGTTAGCGTGGCTTTTATACCGCGCATACGACTCTGGAAGCTTCGTGTATCTACTCGTACCTACGCGAGCAATCAGGAATTCGGGACTATTGCTATCTCGCTTGCTCACACCGCGCTAGAAAATTCTTGATTTCTCTACTATTTTGAACTTTATATAAAGGCAGCAAGCGATGTTACTTGACTTAGCATTTTTGGGCGCTAGATTCAAATAGCGCGCGCGCGAGATTCAAATTACTTTTCGAACATATTTTTTTGGTTTTATTCTGGAATAGAATTAAATATTCTTCGAATGTACGAGAGTATTATTTTTGCTGTCGGCGGGCCACCAGTATTCGACAGGCGGGCCGCGGTCTGTGCATCCATGATTTAAGGTAACGGGTGGCGTTAATGGACGTTTAAGCTAATGGCTAATATTTGGTGCATTATAACGTTAATGGGGGCATTAACTGGCCCGCGCATGCGTACCGGTACTTCTTTATGTAAGCAAGTTAACCTATCAATATTTATTGAGAAACGTTTGAATGATATTTGTATTTTTCGCACGGTGAATTTCTATTAACTTGCGGTAGTTTTTCGTAAATTTAGTAATACAGACTTTTAAGAAACGCAACCGGCGAATCAAACTTCACTTCACTTCATCATATTTCTTCAACGGAATTGATAGATCTTTCATAAACCTTTTTTCCTCCGTATAAATACATAATCATTATCAGATAAAGAACTATTTGTTTCTAAAATGTTCATCATTTATTTCTTGTCGTTGCTGCTTTCTAACTTAGGTTATTTTTTGAACGAAATAACAGCTGATGATAGCGTACTTCTTGTCCTTCTTTGCACATTTGTCCTAAATGGTTCAAATGCTTACTTAAACCGTCATTACTTAACGTGCGCATGTCAAACGATTATTAAACTGCCACAATTTAATGTACCTTTAAATCTACCATTAAAGTTAAACCTCCATTAGTTAACGGAGGTGTAAGTACCCGATTATGAAATCGGCCCTTAATGATTACACGTCATCCACCTTTTTAACGTACTCTACATCACCGTACAGCGCTCATACATTTGGCACAATAGTGGTTTTAACAATATAGACATATACAGCGGCATCCATCGTAAACCCAGTTCTGATTAACTCACCTGGGTTGACTGCCGATATCCAACCAAACATACCTAAACTATTTTCTTTTCATTTCGCCTTCTTTTTAGGGCATTCTTGTATTCATACCTCGTATTTTGTAGTGTTCACAGTGGTTTACGAGACCCAGTTTCTGCCGAGATATAAAGATTGATATAAAGACATACAGCTGTATTTATTGATTTTAAAAAAACCATGACTTAAATTTTTTAAATGAAATTAATTCCACCAAATAGGTCTAAAAGTATTAACCGCGGCCCACTTGTGCGTATAACGTGCCCGTGAATAACTGCAAATGGGAGTCGACTCGGCCGACAAATGCAGTTTTGAATTTGTATTCATTTATCGAGTCTTTTTCTGTAGATATTTATCTATTATTAATTATGTACAGATACGTATTAGTCATCATTTGCATATACGTCTGTAGTCCAACCTGGATAAACAAAAACTAATTTCAAAATAAAATAGCAAATAAAATATTTTATTTCCAAGAAGCATTTTTCCCAGGTCGGCAACACAAATGATACATTTTGTAGTAATGTAATTTTAAATTAATATTTTTGCGTCTTGATATTAAGTAAAACTAAAACGTCTTTCGCGTATAAAGCTAAATTTTTAAATGCAGTTTTGACCTGAAGCTCTATTCATTTATCCAGTCTTTTTTCTGTAGGTATTTATCTATTATTAATTTTTATAGGTACATATAGTCAGACCTGAGTAGAAATACTATTTTCAACGTAAAATAGCAAATAAAATATTTTATTTCCAAGTATTATTTTTATAGCATTTGGTAGTAATGTAATTTTAAACTAACGTTTTCAGGCCTTGATATTATATAAAACCAAAACGCCTTTTGCGTACAAAGTTAAATTTTAACAAAAATTCTCGTAACTAAAGGTCCGTTCATATCTGAGGCGTGCCGCCGTTAAATAATCATATCGATAACACAAACATGTTAAGATTTACGGTTCCACACGAATCACCCACAGAGGAAAGATGTCATAAGTAGTGTTGAATGCGTCGCACTTA
The DNA here is from genome assembly GCA_038088585.1 of Chrysina gloriosa. Classification (NCBI taxonomy): domain Eukaryota; kingdom Metazoa; phylum Arthropoda; class Insecta; order Coleoptera; family Scarabaeidae; genus Chrysina; species Chrysina gloriosa. The sequence continues at coordinate 35,979,065 of CM076087.1, read as the reverse complement.
AATACATGGAATATATCTATTCATCCTTTTCTCAAGCGATTGTTCACTGTTATAATGGCCGGAATTTATTATTTTCTCAAATGTTTACGCCACCCTGTTTTGTAACTAGGTTCAACGCCTTAATTACATATATTTGATTGTAAGTAAAAAAATAAAATAATGGCACTGCTTCATGAAATAATTATCGAAAAACAATTTAACAAAAATGAAAGATTACGCATCACTACGTATACGGTTTGTTAGATGGTCTGCATACCTCCAACGCCGCCTCGATTCGCATTTAACGCATTCGCATTTCCTGTACTCACGCATACGGTCTGTGAGACCGATTTATATAGTATAGTATACGTCTTTCATTTTGACGTGAGTATAGGAACATACATACCTACAATAGATAAATATAAAATTTGACAACTACAGCCAATATCCTCGTGGTAAACAACGATATGATCTATCAAAGAACAACTTTAATGTTACATTCACACATATCGATAGTAGATTTTTATCTTAGTACTGTATACATAACGATTAAATGAGAGACACCCCACTAAAAAGAAGCAATTATCATCTCTAAAAATATCAATCTGATTCCAGACTCTTTAATCTTAGTATACATATTACATATGTATGTAACCTAGTAAGACACTATTGAAACAATATGATTGTTTGATATTCCAATTGTAGATTATAGGAGTAGATAAATCCTATCAATTGGTTTAGATAACGATATAATCTTCTCGCATCTTTAAATACACTTAAAATTGTGAAATATGAAAGTACTACGCCACGATGAAGGCAGGAATAAAGTCCTCGACGTACATATTGTGGATACTTTGTGCGATACCCCATGTCTGTCAAGGTAGTAGTTTCTATGCATAGTTTGTTCTGAAATTAAAAATTCAAAAACATTTGTTTCTGTTTTTGTTCAGGATTGCCTACGAGAATAGTCAATGGAACAGACGCGTCGCCTGGACAGTTTCCTTACGCCGTAAGTAAAGAAGAGAAATCACTAGAAAGGTTGTATCCACAATTTTAGATCTGTAATACACTATATGCAGTATATTAAAATAACTGATACTAAAACGTATTTCATTGATTGTTTATTCAAAACACGTGCTAATCTACTAAACGCCAAAACATGCTGGCCATATTTCCGGAGAAACACGTGTAAAGAATGAACAGTTAATTTGATGATAAGAATGTGACCTACTAATGGTGACATTTACAGTAGAATGGACAACATTGATAAAGTATTTGGCATATAATATGCACAATAACCAGTGATAAACCGTCTCTTTTTCGTTTAAATGTAATGCGGCAACCGATATGTTCTATATAATACCATAGTCCAAACATTATTAAAATAGGGAAGCTGTACTTGACTCTAACATTTTCTTTCAGGTTTCCGTTAGATATTTCGACTTTCATGAATGTGGCGGTTCGATAATTGGAGATAAATGGGTTCTAACAGCGGCACATTGTATATATGTGGAGTAAGTATACAAAGACATAACTTTCAAAAGATCAAAAGAGAAACTTTGTCGACTAGTATAAGCATATTATCCGTAATTAATACGACGCTCGACCTTCGACCATGATATCCTTCAACAAAGTTTGTTTAACATTTTAAACTCGTTCTCTGCTTGTTATTAACTGTTACAGTTGACAGAAATACTTGAATACTTTTAAAATACATAAACACTTGAAGTAATCATCTACATAAGATATTATGAAATTGAATAAAGAGCATTCAGAGCTGTAAGCATCGTTTTGAGGAAGCCAATCGAATGTTTAACGACCGGTCTTGCTCCTTGCCTAATCATAAGATGGTACTGGTAGCACAGAGAATATTATCGTGGTCGACTTTCCTTAACCTTCCTATACTCACGCATACGGTCTGTGAGACCGATTTATATAGTATAGTATACGTCTTTCATTTTGACGTGAGTATAGGAAGGTTAAACATGAGTTTTGAAATTCCTAAGCCAAAAACGATTACCGAAAACATATTGGTCTTATTTCGAACAGGATTGAAATGGACCGAAATGTTACTTATAACTTGAATACTGCAAGCAATTCTAAGATTTGTGTGAAAGCAGTTAACACCATTTTATACTAACATTTCAAGGTACGTAAGCGTTGTTTCTGTTGAATTTCTCACAATTTGATCCCAGTTCAAAAAGAATACCGTGTGAAATGGTACAGATGTTTGACATCGCTTTGTTCCAACAAAAGTTATTGTGAACAAAACAGAAATAAAAATATAGTCGTCTTATTTTTTTTTTTGTAATTACTGGACATGTTTCACCTGTAGAACTACATGATTGCCGTACTGAATAATCAATGGTTCACTGTATTCACCTGTGTTTTGTGCGAAGAAGTAAAAGAGATGGCCATTGAAACACGATGATAGAAACTTTCTCAAAAATCTAGATATTGCTTGAAATATAAAAAAATATATAAATAAAATATAAATATTACAGGATGAAAGAAAAACTTCATTGATTCTTTCAACAAATATTTGATATCTGCTGATTAATGTAACGCCATTTATACCCCTTTTGTTTCTCATTAAGGCAGATTTGTAACTTTAAATTTAAAATCAAATTACCCATAGTACCTATTAATTTCAGCAGTAGAGTTTGCAACTATGATACTTCAGAACTTGTAGTTCTTAGGATTCACACATTAGAGCTAAACGTACCCGTTTCTACAGCGGAAACGTTCAAGTGTACTATAAAATATAATCTTAACCAGGAGTACCTATAATTATCCTACTATCTAAAGTTTCAACAAATGTAATGCTAGATGAAATCTTGGGATAACATAATTAATTTTTAATAATATTAAATAATAATCGACGAGTATCAATACTTTAGAGAGAAGGAGAATTTCCACAATCTTCAAATAATAATTTTCTTCTAGATAAAGATGTAGTAAATTAAATCACTATTTGGAACTGCAATGGATGAAGTGCCAAAATGTATTTAAAAAGTTTTAATAAGAAATTCATATGTATAATTTTAAGTAATTGTGTCAGCCAATATAAAATACATAATTTGCATGAGTACTCATACAAAATATAAAAGATGTGGGGTGAACTATTTATTCATGTTTTTGGAGTAAATTTCAATTTAAAGATCTTTGCGGATTTTCAGTTATCAGCAAGAAATGCGAGGGTGAGCCTAGTGAAGTAGTACACAATATATTGACAAAACGCAATTTTCATATTCCTCATCACAGTCAATCCCTTTTCCCCATCCCTGCAAAACAGTCGTCAAAACATTTTATCCATCTTCGCCCGTTAGGTTGTGTATTGTATTAACCACACCTTCGGCCAATATAAAACGAAAACTCTGTAACCTATGCTTTACACGTAGCAACAAACAGAAGTCATTAGATGTCAGGTCTGAATAATATGGGGAGTGATCCTTTATGTTTTGGGCATCGAAGTACTTAATACTTTGAGCGGAAGTGTGAGGCTCAGCCTAATCAAAATGCAAATTGATCCTACCTTTTAGGCCCATCTCGTGAACATTTTGAAGAACTTGAGTTAAACGAACTATAATAGACAAATTGTAGTGAACCATTTTGCATTAACAATACGCCGATCCCCAATGGTACAGCGCAAACATATCCAGTAATTCCAAAAAGTGTAACGACTTTTTGTGTCAACTTTTAGCACGAATAACATTTTTGGAGCCAACCCATTTTCAAAAATCCTCGCTGTTGCTACACCACTTCACATGGTCTTCATTTTGAACTGGGGTCAAATGATGGGGAAATTAAGGAAATAAAAATTACGTACTTAGAATGCTTGTGTAAAATTGTGTTAATTGCTTTCACACCAATCTCTAGACTTGCTTGAATGCGCCTTACAGAAATACAAATGTTCTCTTAAGTCCTCTTAAGACCAATGCTCTTTTGGGTACCGGCCGTTTTTTAACTTAGAAGCTCGAAAACTCGTTCAAGGAAAGTCAGCCACGTTGAAATGCATAGTGTAATCACTTTGTAGTAAACAAGGAACACGACTTGTCATGAAACACTCGTTTGATTTCCTCATATAAAGAATAAATGGGGCTTAGGACACGTTTTAAATTGTAAGCATCACGGATCAATAATGCTTATTGATCAATTCCATGATTTCTTATGCAGAGGAGGACAATGAGGGCACTTGAAACTTATGCATTTTAAAAATATTCAAGTATATTTATGAACTGTCACAGTCATTAAACATGTAACCAACTATACTGCTAGATAAACTGAAAAAGTGCTTTTATTTCCAAACATTAATATAAGAGAAGATAAGTAAAAAAGGAAACAACAAATTAAAGGAAAAGCTCAAGATGAAATTTAGTCTAACCGTATAAAAGTAGTTTGCTCTCCGACTTAAACCTTAACAATTAACATATTACAAATCGAAGAATAACAAGGTAGTAAACTTAGCAACTTAATCAATGAGAATTTTACATTATGATACTGTGTTCACTAATAACATCAATATAGTTGTATGAATCTAAATAAATAAAAATCAATAGTCCTGGCGAAGTTAAGCCCAGAACATATTTAGTTCACAAACAAATAACGAAATTAGGCGTTTGATGAGGACAATGATGTGCATACACGTCAGAATTCAACTAGTACTCATATTAAGTAACACTCAAAAGTCCTTATTCTTTAAAGAAGTAGAAAGTTTTACAATAATCTAGCAATAGTTACTTAAAACAAATCAAAAAGTGTGCTAAGTGCTAAGAATATGTTCATTAAGTAGATCCCATAAAGTGTGCATATACATGCTAACTTTTATATCAACGGTAACAAAAAGTAATAGTTTTATTTTTACAGCTTCGTTAATGTTTTAACCATATTATATGGATCAATAAATCTTCGCAATGGCGAAAGTCCGGAAGGTAACACTGTCGAAGTGGTGAGCGCCTACGTTCATGACAATTACGTCCCTTCAGGCGGTTACGAAAACGACATCGGTTTACTTCAAGTTAGTACATACATGTCTTCGTAACAATTTCAGGGCACTATGACAATAACATTTCTAAGATTAGTTTCTATTTAGTTAGCACGGCCGTTGCAATTCAACGCTTACGTTCAACCAGTTCACTTGCCTTCTTTCGAAACCAAAACTCCCATGGAAACAGAATCCGTCCTGGTAGGATGGGGATATCCACAGGTAAATTTGTAATAAGTAATGATAATACAAATGTAATCAAGATAAGGTAGACCCTCGAATTTATTGCTAAAAGTAAGTGAATAAGAGATTTGGAATTCGATAAAAGTACATCATCAGTATCGTTTGGCAAAGAAATTTGCAGGAATACGGTTGTTAAAGGTAGATGATATAGAAAATAGATAAAAATACCCTTACCACACTTTTCGGAAATAATTTCAGATACGTATTTCGGGAACTAAGATGCCACCCTCGGTGGAAAACTGGGGGAATTCACTATCACCATCGATATACGGCTAACGCCCAAGACGAGCACCACGCAATGAGCACTGCACAATAAACATTACACACTGAAAGCCTGCGCGAAACACATAACACATAAAAACACGCTGAAATCCCATTATAAAGAGCGTGTATTTGTACTAATTGTAAACCTAAAATTCATGCTCTCTGAAGCGTGTCGTAACATACATACAATTTGGAATTTGGAATAGGTTCTCCATCTGAATTCATAATTCTCTTCCTATTTTTATAACTCTGTATACTTTCGTAGCTATCTAGTTTCCTGTTATTTTCTACCGCCCTAATTAATCTCAAACTTTCTATCGGCATAGCATGTTTTATGTCCAAAATATGTTGGACCACGCTTGATTTTTCCGACCTGTTGAATCGAAAATCACCAGTGAGCTTCTTGTATCGTGTTAGGATTGATCGCTTTGTTTGTATTTTATGGCACATTCCTGACAATTGATTTCGTAGCTACCTCATTTTTTATTTATTTCACCCTTATCCTTGGTGTTTCGCAAAAGATTACCTAATGCATGAACTAATTTATATGCGACCTGTAAAGTGAATTCCTTGAAAACTTTGAGAAGAGCCTTCATGCAGTGATGGAATGGTAATTTAACTAATTTTTTGGTTTGTATATCCAAAGTTAGACTTGTGGATTCCCTAATCAAGGTTTTGAATTTTTGTTGAATTGATAAAGTTATCAATCAATTTTGCTTCGAAACCATTGTATTCGGGTATCTTTCCTATTTAAGTTCTTTTTCGTATCTTTTTGTTGTGAGAGGAAAATTTAATAGCTGATATACTATACAATTAAAAGATGCAATTCTTTGTTGAAAACTGTGTTAGAATCCTCAGTTATAAAATTGTTGGCATTGTTTTCGCTACGATATATATCTATTTTTAAATTGGTATTATTCCTGATTACTAAAGGATCGAGGAATGAAAGTTCGTTATTTTTCTATTTTTCCATCGTAAACTTAACGGTGTTGAATTTAGAATTAAATTCCTCCAGAAAGTCATGTAATTTATACTTTTTAGTGTCAAAAGTGGCAAACATATCGTCTACATATCTAATGCAAACACTCTGGAAATATCTAGCATCTCTTTTAAACTGCGTCTGGAAATTGGTCATAAACAAATCGGCCATAAATGGGGACAAATTATTGATCATAACAGTCCCTTACTTTTGTTCAAAGTATTGCCCCTCAATTTGGAAACAGTTATGGGACATGTACAGTGTTGTTAATTTGATATACTCTTCTATTTATCATTTCTACGAAGTTTTCCAAATATTTCAAAGTGCTACGAATAGATACTGATGGGAATAATGAACTGACATCAAAAGATACGAAAATCAAGTGGGGTTCGACATATTTTGGTCAAAAAACACGCTATGTCAATAGAAAGTTTGAAATTAATTAGTGCGGTAGAAAATAACAAGGAACTAGATAGCTAGGGAAGTATATGTTTTTATAAAAATAGAAAGAGAATTATGAATGCAGATGGAGGACCTATTCCAAATTCTAAATTGTATGACCTATTGAATTAAATTCAGATTTAGTGCAAGATCATTCAATCGTTACGACACGCTCCAGAAAGCATGAATTCTAGGTTTAAAATAAGTATAAATGCAGGCTCTTTATAATGGGAGTTCGGCATCAACAGATTTGGTGCGTTTCGCGCAGGCGTTCAGTGTGTAATGTTGATTGTACAGTGCTCGTTGTGTGGTGTTTGTCGTGAGCGTTAACCGTATATCGCTGATGATACTGAATTCCCCAGTTCTCTACTCAGGATGGCAACTTAGTTGCCGAAATACATATCTGGAATTATTTCCGAAAGGTATGGTAAGGGTATTTTTATTTATTTTATATATTCTTTTAACCACAGTCTCCTTATTCTTATTTGCAAACGTAGATGATATTTGTTTTTTAATCGATAAATTCCCAATCGCGGAGACAATTTTTCATAAACAACCGTTTCGTTTCATTTGGCATGTGACCGGTTGTCTTGTCTATCTAAAAAAACACGTTTGTACGTTCAGTAATCAAACCATTCCACGGTTAATAAATACTTACCCAGCATATTACCCTCATTTTCTCTTCAGTCCTCTTTCACACAAATTTGGTACCAATTCTTGACACACTGAAGCTCATTGACTTTAACTGCCAGTAGCTAGTTTAAATTCGGTGGGTACTCTTGGGGGACTTTTAGGCTTTAAATCAGATACTGCCATATTAAGTTCTCTTGCTCTCCATTACAAATATGGTGAAAATTTTAGATAATCGAAAATCGTTTTTATTGGCTAATTATTATTACTGTTCCATTGTACATTCCTCCAATTGACATACTTTCTTAATTACTTCTTCAATCAGCCCATCAAAAAGTAAGGAACTGAAAGTCCTTCTGTGGAATACCACAATGATATCCAATCTATAAATTACCCATCGATTTTGACTTGACCACTTTAGCCAGTGCTGTTCTTGGGTCTGGATCATGGAAGCGGGAGTAAGAACAAATAAAGAGCACAATATATCAATGAGACTAAACAAACGTGAGTTGTTAGACACGCCCCATGGTCTATCTTATTCCATCTTATAGTCACATTAACGCACTTTATTCGTTCTCGTCCACACTCCCGTGATTCCAGTCCCAAGTTGTACACTGGCCGATAGTGTAAACATTTTCTATTATTTTAGTGAGGCTGCAAGATATTCATCTCTCATTCAACAAACCTACAATGTTTATTAAACTGAATGCGATCGAAGCCTTTTCCAGATCCATCGGTACTTATTGAAATAAATAAAAATCGTTATTTCTTTTCGCTTAGAAAATAGGAATATTTGTTCATCTGTAAGTTTATACAAGGTTCCAATACATTGAGTCAGATTTTATTTTTAAAAGCTTCTAAAACTAATCCGGTTTTATATAGTATAGTATACGTCTTTCATTTTGACGTGAGTATAGGAAGGTTAAATATATAGCATCTCGGCAATTTGTTATAATATTCTTTACTTTTGTTTTAGACAGAAATCACGGAAGTTATGGAAGTCCTACAGTATGTTGTAATAACAATATTCACTGATAATGTTTGCACCCGATACCATAACCAGTATTTCATCAGCGCATCACATATTTGCGCGGGTGTTATAGGCGGCGGCAGAGGCCAATGTACAGTAAGTTTCGAATATGATACGCATTGCATTAAATAAACAATAGAAAACTCGTCTTGATTGAAAAATTTTATAATTCTTAGGGAGATTCAGGTGGTGCACTTGTTGTTAATAACACCCAGTATGGAATTGTCTCTTGGTCTGACAAACCCTGTACCATAACTCCTGGAGTACTAACTAGAGTGACTACCTTCCGGCAATGGATTCACGATATAACGCATATTTGAAGATAATTATGTTGACTGTATTATGTAAAAATATCTGTTCATATTAAAGAAGTTTCATCCAAATGTATTATTGTTTTTTGTTATGGTGTTCGATAAGATAACGTGGCATTATGATAAACTTGTTTTGGACAAAAGCGCACAGCGGTCAGAATAACACCTGCTGACTAGATTAATCCTCCAAAAGGAACCGGGACAGGGCATTGGAAGTATCGACACTAATTATTTGATAAAAGTATTTATTTCTTTTATCTATGCTGCCGAGGGGGTGTTATGGTGAACATGGACAACGGTGGTGTATATAGACAACGGTGGTGTACATACACAGACAACGCAAGGGATTTTCTGATTTGGGGGAAAGGCGTATTATGCGTATGCGTGTTTGCGATTTGGTCTAATATCTGTACTTTATAAATACATCGTTGTGGGCGTCCTCGATATTATTCATCTGTAATTAACAACTTTGCGCTTTCGTTCGCTGCCTTCTTTCGACAAACATTGGTCTTGTTCGCTATATATAGACTGTTCTTTCAGCGAACAAGACGCGCGTTGGTCGAACCTTAGTTATAAATTATGACTAAGGCACATTCCATACACCAAGATGACTGGTCAATGTATTATGATTCATAATATATTGACCAGACATCTTGGTATATGGAATGTGGCTAGGATTAAACCAATAGAAAGACGATTTGATAACATGACTCCTTCCGAAAACAAGAAGTGAAACAGTCACAGCTTGCATCATCAGTGGAGTCGCTCAATTTGCGCCAATAGTACTACAACTGAATGTATAGTATGAAGCCATCTGCATAGCATACAGCGCAATGTTACTATTCTAGTACAGTTGTTTCAGATTGTTGTATATACTCTAATCATCACGGTCAATAGGAAGTGCGGGAGGACATCCGAATATGTATACATGAATACATAAGCAATCTTCTTCTGCCTTACGGTGTGGAGAAGGCGCGGCAGAAGTTTCTCCACGCACCATGATCAACCTGTAGTTGTGATAAATTCATTAAAACTGTTATTATTTGTCCTTATTACGGTCCTAGTAGCGGCATACATACTTCTTACGGTTCTCAACAGTATTTTGTCCACTCCTCTGTCTTGCATATATATGCCATGTTTTTTTCTATGTACGCTATCAAAACATTTTTCCAATTAGTTGTCTCAAGCCAAATATAAGATCAAAGAAATTCAACACTAAAATTACCAGAAAAAAAAATAGAAAACAATAAAGGATATGAGATCTTTAAAAAGAAAATGAGCATAGGAATAGAGACATCGACGAAACTGAATAACAAACATGTTAAAGGGATGGAGAGATATTGTGTAGATCCCAATACGTACAAGGCCTATCCAGATGGTCAACATCGAAGGAATAGGAAATGGATAACCAAAAATATCAGCTCCAGCTCCAGTTGGTGATGAAAACGTTCGTTAGCATAGTACAAATTCATCATTGTCTCGCAGAATTGTAAACGTCGGTCAGGATGATTATCATAAACTCTTGAACTAGTTGGATCTTAAATGGATGATATTTTTCTTTCTTCAACAACTTGAATACTGCAAACTTACTGACATCAATTTATCTACTTTCAAGCTAAAAGGTAATATCTTTTGTGCTAACTAGTGTAAACTATTACCGGCTACTAACTTTCTAGAAGAATGCGTGCACTTCTTTCTATACGACCGGCTTTAGAAATAATCTTAATATCTCCCGTCTCTCTAAATTTGTTTTTGATTTTGTTAACTCTTGATTGCGTAATAGGGCGATTTCGATATCTATCATTAAGCATATCACACACTTCTTGCTGGGATTTTGTGAGGTTCCCACAACCAAGATATATTAAAATTGCTATACGTTGAGTTATTGTTAAATTAGCCATGATCATTTAGTAGAATATTATTATAATTCTACAATAAACTAAAACAATTATATCAAAAACAAATAAGAATAAGGAGACCGTGGTTAAAATAGTATATAAAAGAAATGGAATTACTAACCAATTGTCAACAGTGTTCATTGTGCATGCTTTAGAGTTATACAGTGCTCGTTGTGTGGTGTTGGTATTGGGCGTTAGCCGAATATCGCTGATGATACTTAATTCTCCCAATGGGGCAACCTAGTTGCCGAAATACGTATCTGGAATTATTTTCAAAAGATGTGGCAAGGGTAATTTTATTTCTTTTATACATATAACCGTTGAAAATTGACATAATATTTATACGAAACAGTTCGCTATAGAATTAAAATTTTTATTAAGGTATCTTGATTATTCAGTACGCTACAAAGGTTGTAAAATAAATACAAAAGATACATCAACAAGCAATTTACGTTCCGTTCGTGGTCGAGATTATTTGATAATCCTATAATACCACACGTTAAAAAAACGGAGTTCGCTTCGTTTTTTAATATTCCATACTTTAATCTCATACGTGTATATATCATATATACATATATAATATATGACATGAAAAGGTGAGATGAATATGGCTTATGTTGCAGAATTTTCTAGTCAGCCTTGTAGAATAGATATTATTTTAGATCAGGAGAATCCCTCGAGTATGACGAACCCACGAACCTTAAAGTAGGCAGCCAACATCTCAGCTAGAATAATTAGATGCTTATGTGGATTCTGATCATTTTCAAAACACGATTAGAGATAGATCCTAAGGTTAAGTTATCTATGAGATAGATGTTGGTAGTACTATCAAGAAAACCTTATTTTGATTTACTGTTGTATCACGTATCATTACCTTTATCACATTAGAATATAATTATGATACGTATTAATATACGTAATTTAAATAACATCTTAATATGTTGTTGTTGGGTTGCCTGAATTGTATTTCATAATCCTTGACTCTTGACTCTATTTCTATCTTTTTGACAACACGATACATAACCACAACTTTGAATTTTGCTCCTAATTCTGGTGTGGGATTATAATAAATTTAATAACCATTTATCGAAAACAAATAGTTCAAATATGAATGCTAGAACAGTATTACGTATTGCTCCTAACTTATTGAGGCAGTTCACTTCGAATGAAATACTGGGAAATCGAACTGCATGTGCTTGCAATACCTACACAATTAATAACTTAGCCAAGAGATTACAAGTGAGACAACTATTTCAAGATGCCAGTAAATATGAGGTCGCAGAAGGGAGAGAAAGAATTTATTATGGAGTACTAACTCCACAAATACGAGCAGTAAAAGTAAATTATTTAACTCTTCGTAGCTACTATTTCTATCTTCTTTAATTTTAGTGGTTTTCGCTGACTACAAGTGCATGCACCATTATGGCTCAACCATTCTTGTTCAATACTTTATATACAAGTAGTCATATGGCTTTGGTAGTAGCTGCTTGTTCAGTTATTGGATTTTTTACTTTTGGGACTCCATTTTTATTACATTATATCACCAAAAAATATATAACTCATCTAGATTATGTTCCCGATAAAAGACTTACATAGCATCTACAGTTGGCTTCTTCTGTACATTAAAAGAGGTAGGTATAAAACTATATTTATATTTTGCCATTTTTTCATAAGTATTTTCCTTAGGCATTCTTATTTTCTTCACACACTTTTATCATTCTCACATTCTAATTTGTCTGCCTTTCCCACTACCGATCTGTAGTTCTTCTAAAAATCTTATGGAGATTTTTGCTTTCCCCAAATTTTTAATTTCCTTCTATTCTTGCTGTGAATTCATACACATCTCAAGGTACTTTCATTTGTGTACCCTCTTCATAGCTATGACATATCTAATCAATTCTTTTCCTAATGTCATACTTTTATGTTTGAGTTATATCTGTACTTTTCCTTCTTATCATAGATTTCATAATTGTAGACTTTAAATCACAGACCCTTTTGTTCTTTAAGAGATTTGAATACTTTATGTTCTTTAACCCCTTGCACTATTTTCACGAGTCTGACTCGTGATGAAAATTTTAGGCCAAACTTGAATATCACGAGTCAGGCTAGTTGTTCAATTTCACGGCAAACGTGGATATCACGAGTCAGGCTCGTAATCGACATTTCGGGCCAAACATGAATATCACGAGCCGTGCTCGTGGTCTTAATCTTGGGCCACCAGGAACGCCTGAATGAGGTCTTATCTCTTCTTTCCTTTTCTTGAATGATTGGGTATTTTATCTTGTATCTTGTTGTCTTTTGAATTTTACAAGAGCACCATCGCGTGAAGTCAACACGAGCACGCCTATCTCGCACTCATTGTCAGTCGTAAGAATGGTCGTAAGATGTGTTCAAAGTTCCGACACTCAGTCTTCGCCGCTTCGACTCTTTTCGGGACCACTCAAGCGCCCGAGTTTGGCACGGCTGATTGTGAATTTCGGCGTAGTGCAAGGGGTTAATATCATTTTGATATGGTATAATATTAGTTTTTGTTTTACCTATTTTGAGTCGTTCTATATGAATCATTTTAATTTTTAGATGGAATTTACACCTGAAGATGTAAAAGTACCAGAAATGCCAGGAATGTTCACTACCTTCATAGCAAAAGGCGCACCTTTATTTCTGGATGCCAGATTATTTGAGGACCCCAGTCACTATGCAAAAATTATGGGATATGATAAGCCTATAGATTTTAAATTGTATTTTGATGAAACGCAAGAAGTGAAAAAGAAAACTAAGTAATTAAAATGGCTTGTGAATTAATGCTGTATATGTATTAGAGTGATAACATAATTATAATTAGCTGTTATTTATGATACAATTATTTCTGTAAAAATCCCATCTATTTACAAACATGAAACACCATTTTTTGGTTTGTTAACTGTTGGTAAAACTTAAAAAAGTGATTGATCTTACTCTGATAATGTTTGTATATACGAAATAATCCAATTAAGAGTTCTCCATTACGTACTTAAACACGCACTTTTGTAGTTAGTTGCTTCTACAGAAGTGGACAACTAAGCTGCAACAGATTCCTATAGTTGCGCATTTCGGCTAACCCACCGTGGGAAAATCAAACCCGGTAATGTAGCAAATGCGACAAAGCGTATGAAGGACAGTCCAGACACACGATAGCTACATGATTTAAAGAAAATGTGGCACACTACCGTTCTGGTAGGATATATTCGTCGAGTATTGGGAAGCATACGAACAACATAAAAATGGAAAATTTTGAATTGATAAAACATGAACAAACATGATGCGATATATATACATAAAAATACAAATCTAAATCGGGACAATGGGCCGATTCAGTATTCCGCCTTATTCGGTTTATTGTAATTAATAAGTAAACTAGTGATTCGAAGGTTAGCTAGCATTTTAATGTTCTTCGGTAAATTAACGACATTATTCACATAACGATACTTCTAATTTTTTAACGTTCAAAGCGTGTTCAAACCAGGATGCAGCCTTAAAAAGCACTTTTTCTTTAGATTTGTATGTGTTGAGACCGTCCACTTGACATGTTATTCGCTAACCATCCCCGGACGAAAATATTCCTTACTCCCCACTTAGGATAGGTGCACACGCATCGATTTCGATCGTACGGAAAAATATCGTACGAATAAAAATCGGGGAGTGTGCAAGCGTTCGTTGGATCATATACGCCACTGTATTTACGGCAACGACACGGTGTCCGTCGATCGTAGTGGCAATGCACGGCATCAAAAAACTAGGTGCAGACGCATCGATTTCGATTGTACGAAAAAATATCGTATGATCAAATTCTTTTAGTGGAACAAAGCAGAGCATAGGAGCATGCACAAGCTTCGAACTCCACACGATACGGCACGATCTCCGTGTTGATGCCGTGTATTGCCACTACGATAGACGGACGCCGCACAGTGGTTCAGGTGCGGAAAAAATCATTTTGGGAAGGTATCGAATCCATTGACATTTGTGATCTTATTAGGCAGTTAAATAGTTAATCTACCTGAAAAATAGAATTAGTCCCTGACTGCGGCCAATTTAACATGAAACATCGTCACCTAAAGTGGGACTAATCGTAAACTGAAAATTTCGTCTATTTTATTGTCAAGCATTTAAAGTACTCGTGTTCTGTAAGCTATTATTCAATTCATAATGTTATTATTATGTTAGGTGTAATAGATATCAGACTGTATGTAACCGAAGAAATTATTGCTAAATATCACATATATTTTGTAATATCACAAATAGTTTGGACAGGTGTACTCCTTGCTACAAACGGAGCTTCAGGAAGGGTCTTAGTAGAAAGCTACGGGGAGCTACGATCTGAGAATGGTACCAAGGACATCTTTAAATCTTCCATAAATGACCCTCTTAATTTCAGCTGCGTTTTTCTGCGTTTGCCTGAGAAAAACGTGTTTGAATGCGAACGTAGCGTAATACTACGATAACGTTTGGGCGTTTGTAGGGTTTGTAAATGGGTTATATTCAACCAAAAATTTGAGACCGTGGATATTATTATTACGATATTTACTTACTGTAATCAAATTAATAAACATACGTGGAAAAAAAGAATTAAATTGTTTAGTTTGCCAGGAAAAGCCTAATAGGTTATTAAAAGTTTGCTATAAACATCATATCACTTGTTTATTGAGTGTACAACTGCTGATGAGATTTTAATTAATTAAAGGACAACCCTAGACCTTCGTCTACACGATACTGTCGACCAATAAAGTTGGAATTTGCAAAGGACATTCGCGAGGTAACAATTGCCGAGGTTACAGCAATCGAAAACCAAATTCATCAGGTGAAAGCTATGGTAGTTACAATTGACACCACACCAATTTAAAATGACTTATGACCTGCATTTTGCAATGCATGATGCGAAAGTTGCACTAGCTGTAACTGGCACATCTTCGGCATCAAGATGTTACATATGTGCAGCTACACCGAAAGAAATGAACAATTTGAATAACATTAGCCAAAACCGCTATTAGAACGAAGCCTTCAGCTAGATCTTTCGCCATTACACGCGCCCATAAAATTTGTCTTTTACATATTGCCTACACAATACCATTTCAAAAATAGGCGGCAGCTACCTTAGAAGAAAAACAATTGAAAGATAATACAAGAAAGAGAATTCAAGAGGAGTTCAGGAACAGATAGGGTATTCGGGTAGATTTTGTGAAGCAAGGTGTGGGCACTAGTAATGACAGCAACACTGTTAGAAAATTCTTCTCACAACCTCAAGTCACTGCAGATATAACAGGAACTGATGTAACATTAATTGAAAGCTTTAGTATAATCCTGCAGGTGATTACTAGCAGTGCATCAATTCACGCCGACAAATTTGGAATATACGCACGCGAAACTGCTGAATTGTATGTGCAAAAATACAATTGATATCACATGCCAGCAACTGTTCATAAGATTCTGATGCATGGCGAGGTTATCATAGAAAAGGCGGCTCTACCTATAGGACTATTATCGGAAGAAGCCCTCCCTTTTTTATTAATTAGGTGAACCCAATACTTTCGGTTACCCCTGCGTTGCATAAAACGACGGTACATGAGCCACATGGCAACGACACGTTTCGGATTCATTTTCGCAAGCTTTTAATAAATGGCTGCAATACTATACACAAAAAATCAAAGAGTTTGCCAGTAATACAGATGATAAAATAATGTACGATATTTTCCTGTACGATCAAAAATCGATGTGTGTGCAAATAATGCACACGATAAAATAACGTACGATATTTTTCCGTACGAACGAAAATTGATGCGTGTGCACCTAGCTTATGGTTACAGTAAAGTGAGGTAGATTTGCATGTTTTTTACAAGTGTAAGATAATTGTTCAATCGGTTTACAGGTTTGATAATGCTTGCATTGGGGTAACGAAAGCAGTGTCACCGAATTTATTTTTAAACATTTCTGTGGTGAGGAGTTTACCAATGTGATAGGAGTAAAAGCAAAAGAGGGATGTTGCAGCCTCCAACTCCAGCAAGCTTACAAATTTAATTAAAGCATTGGAAAATCACTGTAGTAACTCACCATTTTTCTAACTCCAGTGTAACTAAAATTGTATTTGGTGTATTTCATTTTCTATTGAACGTTTCTCCAGTCTAATAATAGATATTTCTTGTAGGGGTAATATTCAAATTTAGCGCTTTGTACTGCCAACCCAACTCTACAATTTTACTAACAGTTATTTTAATTTTCTTAAAGTTTTACTTGACTTGACATTGCTTGACATCAAAGAATTGTTAAAGCTTACATTTGAAATATTTTGTTTCTTTCGCTGATGATGGAAAATGAACCGATTCTAGAAGAACAGGTCCTCAAAAGGGACGTCATCGTAAGAAACAGATGTATAATTCCATAATGCACCAAATGGAATTTTATTTTAGCGACTCAAACTTATCCAAAGATAAATTTCTATTACCCCTAGTACAAAGCAATCCAGGTAGGTAATGAAATTCCCTAATTATTCCCAACTATCGCTTTCAAATTAACAATACTTCTAGAGGTGGATATTTCCATTTTTCTAAAATTCAACAAGATTCGTAAATTGACCACTAACATTGACGATATAATCAAAGCAATAAATAATTCTCAGTTACTTGAACTGTCCGAAGATAAGAAAAAGTGAGACGAAAAACTCCAATTGACTTCAAAGAAAATGTGGATAACTCTACTCTGTATGTTGAAAGAATTAAAGTTGATGCAACACATGAATGGTTATCATCTGTTTTTTCTGTATTTGGTAATGTGACATACGTTTCTATACCAAAATATAGGCACAATAAAGCAAATAAAGGATTTGCATTCGTTGAATTTGAAAAGGAACAGGAAGCATTAGAAGCTCTAGATTATTTTGAAACTATCGGTTGTAGAATGTCATCTCTAATGGCTCCAGAAGCTTTATGTAGTATTACAACATATGAAGGTGATAAAACTGATAGTAGAACAAACGATGATGGCAAGAATGATAATAATGAGAATGAAGGTGAGGAGGTTGATGAAACAGATACACAAAAGAAACGAAAACATAGTACAGAAGAAAATGAAAGCAATAAAAAAATAAAAACAGATAATGGCACAATTGATACCAATAATATTGAAGAAACTACACAGAATAGTGATTACGAAGGAAAGAAGAAGAAAAAGCTTAAAAAATTGAGAAAGAAAATATTTCGAGAATTAGAACTACAAGTACTATCAAAGTAAGTTTATCTTTATCCATATTACATTTTAATATAAATATTCAATTTTTGCAGGAAGGAATGGAAGAAAATCAGAAATCGATATTTAGATAATCAAAAAGCTAAAATGAAACAGTTGAAGCAATTTTTGTTTAGGAATAAGTTTAATAATCACATTGATACTAAGGAGAAAATGGAGCAACAAAGCACAAAAGACAGTTCTCAAAACATGGATACAGTCGATACCAAGAAAGAGCAGATAGAAGATTTGGAATACATACCTGGTGCTATTGTGAAAATAGAACTTTCAGATTTTTATTCTGACTCAAAGAAATTAAAAGTAAGTATAATACAATAAGGTTTTTTGATGCGAATAAAATTCTTGTTTCTATTGTTTCATGCTTTCTTATTAGTTGATGGTTTGTTTTTAGGAGGAATTAAAGCAATACTCAACAGAAATAAAATATGTAGATGCTCCAAGTCATGCCAGTGAAGGATACCTTCGCTTTTCTGATGCCAAGAGCGCCCAAGAGTTTTGCAAGTCTGAATATAAGGGAGAGACAGTAATACTTGAAGGAAAAGATGAAAAAGAGTACTGGGACAAGATTAAAAATGATCGTTCCCTTAAATTTAAGAAGAACAAAAAGCGACTGAGAGGGAGGGAGAAATTGTTGAAGAAAGCTGAAAAGGAATTAGGGAAGCATATAAAATTTGATGATGCAGATTGATTTAATTAAGATAAGAATAAGAAACACTGAATATTTTGGAAATAGTATTGCTTTGTAAAATAAGTCGTTTAATTATATAATATATAATTAATTTCAAACAGTACTTCAGTTGTGTTTTGAATTTCCTACCTTCACTCCCACTTTCTCTTTAGGCTAAATAAAAACAAAACATGTGATAACATTAGTCTGTAATTCTTAAGGGCATATGTAGTTTTACTTCCATTAATTTATAGTTGTATATATATATATATATATATATATATATATATATGTTATAGAGTTCTATACACCACTACAGGTGCTCCAAAAGTTCTGAAGCATTGTGTAGCATAAATATGTGAGCCAAAAAGCAGGCATATTAAAAAATTAATTTACCAGCGATTTTTATCGTCCTATCTCAAGCAAAAACATTAAATGTTTTCCTTCTAAACAAATGTTGTGTTGCAAATAAATAATAGGTGCTTTGACAATCCTTGAAGGGATACTGGGTTCGGCTTAGAACGAATTATCGATTTCTTAGCCATCAGCTACAGAACTGGTGAAGGTAATGTGATCTGTACGACCCTTCAGCAGCTTATTAGCGGGAAATGAATCCCCGTTACTCATTTTCGCAGACTGAGTACGCCTGGAGCTCGAAAAAACAGCCTCAAGATTGTAGCTGATTTGGAAATCGAATATAAGACCTACGAGTTTGTAGTTCAGTGTAGCACCCACTGAGCTATACTGAGTCAAATATAGGAACGCTCTTCAAGCTCAGGAGTGCACTGAAAAATTGTAAGTTTCTATGGTACACAGCATTTACTTATTGGTTGTGATCGTGTGAACATCGAGTACAAGTTGCAATCAAAGGATCGCGACCACTACGTAAATGAGGTGCGCTGTGGAAACTTACATTTTGCCAGTGCACACCTGACCTTGAAGCGCGTTCCTATATTTGACTCACTGTACTGCTACTATTGCACAAATTGGGCATAAAGTTGCATCATTAAAAATCCTTCCAGGACACTTTTGGTTAACAGTTTGCGGAATGATTTAAGCGGATGGGTATATCCAGAGGAAGAACGTTCCGCTTCTAACAATTTAATACAGACAAATTTTAAATATACTTGGTATCAATGGCAGGTTGAGTATCTGATATAGTGGGTTAGCTAGGGGGAGCAAGGGTGGGCATTGCCCACCCTAGAAAATTTGTTGCCCCTCCTAGAAAAATCCACTGATGTATATATATGAATGTATGATGTTTGTACATATAAGAATTCAATTAAGAAATTCCCCCAATATCTACTTAAAGCTCGGCTAATCCCCTAGCCGAAAAAGCGCGGTTGCAGCTACTACGGGAGTCTATGGCAACGAGGTTGTCCACTTCTGTAGAATTAAATAGCTGAAAGAAAAATGCACATTTAAGTACGTATTGGGGGAATTTCTTAATTGACTTAATTGAATTCTCATATGTACAAACATCAAACATACTTGCATATACGTATAGTGCTTATATGAAGATGACAACTACTTCTACTCACACAGTCGCACTGATGAGCGGTATAAGCGCGAAACGCGTCCGCGAATAATGTAAGCAATTTTCTGCCTGCTGCCCTCTTTTTACGTATTTTGTCAGAACTGCGATATGTTGAACTCTTGTGATTTATTATTTCCGTTTAAGGATTTATAATGACTTTCACTTCTTGTGGATACAAACACAGATTTTAATGTGATCAAAGTATGTAACTCAACACTGATTCCATAAAGTTGACTCTTGGATTGTTATCGGTTGTGGTGATTGTAAATTCTGGGATACATTGACATTACGTAATCGTTTAAACGTGTAGAAGATTTGGTTTTGATTTTTGTGTTTAGACTATTAATTTTTCAACTGCAGGTGCGGATTTCACCTCATTTAAGGTCTTAAATCGGACATCCTGTAGTGGTTCTTTTAAATTTGGGAACAGATGAAAATCACTAGTAACAAAATCTGGCGAATAGCATGGATATGGAAGCAATTCCCAACGCAATTCGTTTAAAACACGCTTCGTTCTTCGTGCTGTTTGGGATCTTACATTGTCTTGTTGCAATAACGGAGGCCTATGCAAATTTTCAGTGCGCTTCTCGCAAATTGCCTGCCGCATCAGACAAGATAAAAGATTAGATTAATATTTTGCGTTAATTGTAGTACCTTTCGATCCCAGAGTAAACATTTTGAAGTAGGCGGTATGTGTCGGATTTGTTCCGATCCCAAAAGCCTTAGTATCCAGGGACTGAAATCTTGCCCCTCCCCAAATATTGGTGTAAAATCTCATAAACCTGTACGTATACTCTATTCCTCCTGTTTGGCGAAATGATTTTTTGAATAAGAAAAATGACCAAAAAGTTTGTTACAAACATTTATTCCAAATTGGTAATACCATAAACTACATACTTCTTACTATAGGTGTAGAATTGTACTTTACGAAAAGTAGTTACCCGTTTGTTTAATATAACAAAACCTTCTAAATAACGCATTATTAATTTCTGTTCCTCGGCTGTATTTAATAAAGATCGCGAAGTATTGAATTTCGGGTTATTTCGTTGTGAATGAAAGTTTGGAAACTTGAACATTTTGAAAATAGTTTACAGTAATCAAGCTTTCTTTTAACTTAACACTGAGATATCAAAGTAAATGAGCACTTTATACATCAATGCAATTTTATGATAATTTAGAGATAATACGTGTGTGCACATTACCAACATTTTTGAACCGCTTACAATATGCGTTAGTAAAAATATGCATCGATTACACAGGCCTGCGATAGAAAAGTTGTTTAAAATATAATCACTGATTTTTATAGTCTTTTTGCGCTGATTACGGGAAAAATAATGAAAAAATCATCACGCACAGTTTAGTTACAATTTACACTTAAAATTATGGACAATTAAGCATTATCGTTATTATTAAGAGGTATCAAAGAAGGTGGAATATTAATATGATAGCGGACTACTGCTGAAGGCTCAAAAGAGACGATCCCCAGCGATCCCACAGCAGAAAAAGCGGAAGACGAAGTTTTGATGGGAGGCGAAGATGATACTACAAAGATGTTTACACATGAAGATCATTTACTTTTACTAATTTTGAGTTATTTTTATGAAAAATATATTCTTAAAATACAGCCGTTTTTTGTGAAAAAACCCTATGTGAGAAAAAAATAGTTCGTTTTTGAGTTCAGCACTGAAAACTACAGTGACTAAAGTTAAAACAATTTTCAAAAAGTATTTTTTGTAGGCCTGTGTTATTGGAACTTATCAATTACAACTTTTGGAAGAAAATTTAATAAATTTATATACGTTTATGAACTTAGGTGCAATTACAAACCCGAACTCATTTATGTTAGGACAGAATTTCAAATTTTATGCTATAGAGAACGACCTCTTGAGACTCTTCGTTTTTATCTTTGGTAGCTCGAAGAATTCAGGTTGTTTCTCTATAATCACCTCCTTCAATGCTTCCTGTTCGAGTGCCTGAAAATTTCATTTGGAGTTGATTCATTTTTGCCCATTTCAAAAGTCGTAAATTGTGTATTATATACATACATACTTTTGCCAGTTTCTGTTGGTGTTTCGATGCGTGCAATATACATAGAACGTAGACGAACATGATGACCGCTGGAACAAATAACGCTGCGTACTCTGGCGTTCCGACTATAAAGGCTTGATACAATCCTAACAAGGATAATAGGATAGCTGTGCCTCCTGCTATATATCTTCCTGTTCGGCGACGTTCTTCCTATGGACAAAAGAAGTTGAGAAACTCATAAATAATACGTATGGTACAGAACCTAAATATACATAAAAACACCCAGTCACGGAAGTTGGGACAGTTAATATTTTTCAATATAAGTATTTAACTTGCACAAAAATAAAAATAAAACACAAAATCAGTTATATATAAGAAAATATTGGTTTATTATGAAAAAATGATAGCAAATAATAATATTTATCAAATACAATCATTAAACTTTCTTCTCGTCGAAGAATCCTCCTTTTGCATTTAATACGGCTCGAACAGCTCTGGGCATTCTTTCGATAAGTTTTGTAAGTGTGTTGGGTGGTAAACTGTTCCATTGTTCTTGTAAAACTTCCCAAAGGTGTTGTTTCGAAGTTGGAGCCACTTTTCGTACCTGTCTACCCAGCTCATCCCACAAGAGTCCGATCGGGTTAAGATCGGGACTTTGTGGAGGCCATGACATTATTTGCAAGGTATTTTGTGTTTGTTATGTATTCAAATAATCCCTACATACTAACGCCGTATGTTTAGGATCATTATCTTGCATGAAGGTGAAATTCTCAATCAACCAATCGCTGGCCAGAAGGTACAGCATTATGCTTTAGAATATTTCTGTACTGTTCTTCTACTGATCTCCTACTCCTGCGTACGAAAAACAACCCCACACCATAACTGAGCCACCACCATGTTTTACAGTGGGTGCTAGACATTCGCGAAGCATTTTTTCTGTCTTTGATCTCCGAACATAAACTCTTCTATTTTGTCCAAACACTTCAAACTTGGATTCGTCGGCCCAAGGCACATTTTTCCACTCCTCCACCGTCCAATCTCGATGTCGTTGGACCCACTGTAATCGTTTTAAACGATTGGTTCGCCTTAGTAGCGGTTTCCGTACAGCAATTCGTCCGAATAGGTTTGCCTCTCGCAAGCGACATTGAATAGTGCTCACTGACACCGCGTTTTGACGATCGCGATTGAATTCTGCTGCTATTTGTGGTGCTATCAGTCTTCTATTTCGTTTACTAAATCAAAAGATTCGCTGATTATCAACGTTGGTCGTAATACGAGACGGACCTGGTCGATCATGGTCATTTAAACTTTCCGTTGTACGGTACAGTTTTATAATATTGGCTACACTAGATTTTGTCAGGTGCACTTTTTCGCCAATTTGTCGAACAGAATACCCTTCTTTATCGAGTGTGATCACGGACGATCGCTTTTCCACGCGGCATTTTCACTGTTAATACTTTCAAAATTCGCCCACTAGCACTTCGCGCGTACACGGAGACGTTTAGAAGTAAACTGAATGGCCCGAGGTACTAGAGGGATAGGATAATACCTTGATGACCATAAAATCGTTCTTGGAAATACCCTTGTAAATGTTTATGACACATAAAGTATTGTAATACAACTTGAATATTTCTTTCGGTAATACTATGAAATCATTATATTGCGATTATTAGGGATTATTGTAATTAAGATTAAGTTCTATTGTAAATTCCATTAGTGCAGCATTCCTAATAATGCTGTATGATCCACTAACCAGAAATAATTACTACGCAGTAGAATTCTCAGTATTGTGTAAGAGTTTGAATTTTTATTGCACAATATCCTAAATTTAACGAGGTGTCCCAACTTCCGTGACTGGGGGTGTAGTTGTTATAAACTTCTCATATAACATATGAGCAGAAACTGAGAACGTTGATGGTGAAAGTTTAAGGTTTTATTTTACAAAAATTTCAACAAAACTGTAATTGCTATCTAGTTTCAGATTAGTCACATATAGTATATGAGTTCGCTCTAACGAAACATGTTTCTCACACAAAAGTCTCTTCAGATCATAGAACTCTGTATTGGTACGGTATACTTTTGTTCTTTCATTTTAAGCCTGCAGGACGCAATTAAACTCGTCGATGGGTTTTTGTAACGGGCGAACAATTAACTAATCGTTGCTACTCGAATGAAAGAATACAAATTTCCCGCACAAATTTTCAATTATGCGTTTAGTACTGAGAAGACGTTACCAAAGGAGGCGAAGAACAACTTAAGGTGGAGGAGTGAGCCTTGAGGAAATCCCGTGACTGAAAAATAATTTGAAAAATGTGCCTCTCAAAATCTTGCGGCAGCCATTTTATTAGATCGGCGTGTGTTCCTTCGCATACCTCTTGATTAGGTTATTCATTTATGGATATCCCTTCTTTTTCACATAAGTTCTGTTTTATGAACCAAAACTACACGAATTTGATTTTATGTTCATTGGTTATTTGTGTGAATTGCTTTGTTTGGTGTTTAATGCCATTACCAGCATTATTTTGCGTACCTCCAATCAGCCTGCTCCGTGTCCCCCAAGGGATCCTCACCGCGGGTTGGAAGACATCGAACTAGAGCGATGGGATTAGTCCTTTGGATACTTGGTATTACGCATAGGCGCAGAGTAATATCCAATTAATTCTCTTCTCAATTTTTTTATATAACTATAATATTTATCTATGTAAACATAAAGAATCATGTTTGCATTACGTTCCACCCATACAAAATTATAACGTATACATCCATATATCTTCCTTATAAAAGCGAAAGAAGCGCAAAGTAACATTTTTGTAATAAATAATTTTTCACCGTCGAATATGAATATCTGAAAAGAATACCGATCGGCTGCTTCTAATATTTTTAACAGGCTCATAATCGTTTAATTAACTACAAGCTAAAAATATTGATTAATAAATAAACAGCGGCGGATAAGAACGCTTATAGAGTATACACCAAACTTTAAACAGAAACAATGATTTTCCCGATCTAAGCGAAAATATGACCTCTCTCATTTATAAACAACGCCATAAAAATAAGTGCTAAACCGTGGCATGAATATGTATTTACGCGTCTATAAATATTCCGCTTCATTCGTGTTTATTTGTCGAAGAAACACCTTTCTTGTACAGCGCGTTCCATTCTGACCGCAGCGTAAGAAGCTCTATACACGCGCAGAATATTGCCGCTTTAATTGGATCGTTATCCAAAGAACGTCTATTGTTGCGAATAGACGCGTAGGATTGTTAAATTTCGAAGAGTATACACAAGCCTTTGTGTTAGCTGCCGCCGTAAACTTAAGAAAAATCGGAAAGTAAACTATGGGCCACTTTATTGTTCAATTTGATCCGATAATTGGTTCCAAAACTGCATTTACCACTACAGTTTTATAGGATATTGAAATAGTAAACGAAATGATTACTGGATCAGTTTTGGTAAGAAATAATTTTCCCGTTTATTTTCTTCAGAAAATCACTCTCCTATTGTCCCCTAAATCTATCTTATCTATGATCACTGCCGAACTTTTAAACCTAAAGGTTGTAAATCTTCGGGGATTGACGTTGCTAACATCTCCGATGGTTCTTTCCTCTGGGGAGGCTTCTTAGCCTCTATGCTCGAGCACTTAAGCATATGCTCGGGGCTTTCGTTCGGTCTGCATGGTTAATAAGGTTGGGACATATCATTGCTTAAGTCACGAATCCCCAGACCTTTAGAGAAGGCTATAACATTTCAGACATTGCCACTGTTGTTTAGAACGCTGGTCGTCCTTATAGCTACGCTTCTTAGCTTTTATCCCGCATATGCCCGAGCCCTGGGTTCAACATCTATGCCTAACAATGTTAGGGTACATCGTTCCTCAACCCTTTGTCCTCAAAAATAAAAACCATGCTACATACCTTTCGGATCTATTGGATCCGAATACAAATTTCGGAATTTTTGTTTATTTTAAAATTCGTATTAGTATATTTTAGTGATAGATTAAGAGAATGATGGAACCGATACAAAACATTTACATATTCAGCACATATTTTACATAATATAATTGAATGCTCTCCACAGACATGCTGCTTACATGCTTGCAACCTGTTCTAGTTTTTCTGTCCATATTAACATACGTTAGATGGACTTTTGATTTCTAATAGTTCTGACCCTCTATTAGCGCCTGCTTCAGTCTTTTCTACATTTTGTCGGTACTGGCTCAGTTATTTACGTAGCCGTATCACAAAATTTCCCCTTTACGTAATCTTCCTTCATAATTTCGATTGAGAGATATGCACACTATGAAAGCATTCATAATGCTAACGTCAATCGTGTTTTAGAAAATAACTAGCGGCTACCTTCTTTTCATCCTTCTGAGACTGTTCAATCTAGTAGTTTTGTCCATATTGTCCACGCCACTTTTGGTTTTACCACAGAATAAACGGGAGCGACAAGGTGTGTCGGCAGCTTTGATGTTCATGTGGTCGCTTTGAATGACCACGAAATAACTCAGAAGGTAGCTAACGCCATTTTGAAAATACTAAAAGCGCACATTTGTTCGTATTAATTGAAAAATATTAGAATTTTGGATATGTTAAAAGAATAGTATTTGTTGAAAAGTTAAATCAGTGAAGCATAACGATAATCGTATATTCTAATTTTAATAAGCGCACACCATCCCAGAATAATAACATTAATGAAGCTAGCCAAATATAGATAATGTCGTCGTATTTAAAATATGTCTATTCTGAGGTAGTTTGTTTTACTATAATCGAGTATCACTTCAGACTTCATTTTTATATCGTTATCAATTATATTGTAATCGTGGAATGTACTAAACAAGATGATAGTTTCTCCTTTTTTGAGCACAAGGATATTAATTTGTCATATTGAAGAGATCTCTCAATTTTTAGGGTTCGTAAAACAGATGGACAAATCTGGTTTATTTTTCGGGATTGTTGCGATTTTTGCGGTTTCTGTTGGCAGTAAATAGTTTGTCAGTGAATAGGAAGTAAACGAAAAATTATGGGATGTTGTACTCGTATTACGCTCAGGTTTTTCTATATTTTTATTAACCTCGTTACAATTCCACCTTCATCCTTCTCTCTTTCATTGCGTGCTTTTCCGGTATAGACTTCGAATTTCCACGCACAAGATGTGATACTGTCACATAGTACTCATAAAGTTCATCATATAATTCATCGCAATTTTACTGCAAGTATGAGCCACCTCTTCTTTTAAAAAGCGTGAATCCATTTGGCTCAATTGGAAGTTTCACACATCACAAACCTGATTGGCCGATAAGAGAACTGGTAATAAGAATTAACGGAACACATACAAAAAACTACAGATCATAAAAACATAGGAAATTTCAATAAACTTAAAAGCAAATAACGCTCGCATCTATTGGGCCCATTCGGTAGACATTGGGTTAAACCCCAAAATTTCTAGATATTATAGGTCTTGGCGAAGACACACTGCTTACATTGGTACTGTTTTCTGGAGTTTGTTCGTAGCTAGGCTCCTCAGCCAATATACTCGAGGATCGGATGTTGAGTTGGCCACAATTTGACCTCAGTTCAAAAAGAAGACCATATGAACCGCGTGCCTAGCTGTACTAGAATAAAATAAAATTACGCTATACGGATGCACATGGTTTGATACTATACATTGAAACTGAGAACGTATAGTACAATCGTTTCACATAGTTGTAGTACTATTGGTGCAAATTGTGCAACTCTCGTAATGAAACCTGGATATATGTACTGCTATGATTAAAAAAAAGGAGTAAGAATCGGCAGTTTGGATCTTTGAGAATAAGTCAGGGTCAAGAATGGTTATTTATGGAAAATAACGAAAAGATACTTGCGGCACGTTTTGTAATTACTGGACAAGTTTCCATTGTGGCACTGGAAGATCGCCGTACTGTTAATGTTGAATTGTTCACTACAGTCGGTTTGCCTCAAGTTCTCCAAAATGTTTGCGGAAGGCGCCGAGGAAGAATGATAATATTGCATTTTGATAACGCTCGGGTTAACACTTTTACTCAAACGATTGAGAATTGAAATGACCAACATGTGGACATAATTTATTACTCGCCATAAGCCCAGACCTAATCTTTGTTTTTGCGTGTTAAGATAACATACATAGGCCGAAGAAGCAGTGGACGAATTTAAAAACGAAATAAACATCTAACGCAAGGAGATGGCATAGAGAACATTTTACAGTTTAGTTTTTCCACGTGCAGAAAAGCGCTGATTGTAATAGGGAATACCTAGAAAAAATGAACGTTTTTTAAAATATGCTGTGTATTACTTTACTAGGCTCAGGGAAAAGAAAACAGCCCTCGTCTATTTTGTTTGTATTCTATGTGCTTGCTTAGAAAAAAGAGATATACATCATTTGATTAATTTTGCCTTCGATACAATCTCGAACGCTGTACGTGAGATTCCTTGTGGACAATTTCATATTTTATATGGGGAGTGCGACTAGATGATGATGACTTGTTTGATCCGAAAAAGTGGCCGGCAGATATTTATGTGCGATTTTTTCGGAGCCGCAACACAAAAACGAACTATAGGAAAGATTTTGCAAAAATCCTCGACGCACAAATAAAAGATACGGACAAGTCCAAAAGAATTAATGCTAAAAATGAAATAACTATTCTAAATTACAATATACAGGGTCTCACAAAGAAAATTGACGCACTACAAACACTAGTAGATACTTATCACGTCGATATTATTTGCTTGACGGAACATTTCTTAATACATTCAAAATTAAAATTAATGAAACTGAAGGGTTATAATGTCGTGAGCTGCTACTGTAGAACAAATGAAACTCGAGGTGGGTCACTTATATTGCTAAAAGACGGCATATCAGCTGCAAACAGAACCGACTTAGTTAATCAATCGGTCGAAAATGAAACTGAAATATCACCGATAGACGTTAAAATTAGTAAAACTGTGGTCATAGTATTCTATAGACCACCATCAGGAAATATGCAGCTGTTTGAGGACAAAACTAGCGAACTGCTCCATATATTGGATCAGAAAGACAGTTGTAAATTGTGTGTGTTGTCAATTTTGAGATTAACAACAAAACAACAAAAAATGTATTCGACACTTTTCATACATATAACCTAAAACAGGCGTTTCATGAGCCATCAAGAGTCACAAAGTCTAGTAGCACCCTAATAGAGAATATCTTCACGAATGCTGACGAGTCTAATTACACTGTTTCCACTATAAACTTCCACTTATCTGATCCATAATGCACAATTACTCGTCCTCCAAACAACAACTCATTGTATTCGTAAAACAAGAACAAAATGTATTAGAAATATCAATGAATATAGTATTAGTAAATTCAAAAATGAATTGAAAAACAGTCTATACAAACTAATGACAATACCAAACGCCGAAGAGGCATTTGAATGCTTCCATAGCATCTTCATGAATATGTTTGAGAGATACTTTCCCGAAAAGAAAGTAAAAATATCGAATGGCAGAAAGCACAGTACAGCAACTAATAACGAAGAGTTAATTAAAATGAAGAATACTCTGGATGCTTGGGCAGTTATCGTTAGCACAACAGGGGATCAAACGTGCTATAGTTTATATCGTGAGTTTAAACAGGAGTACATGAGAAGAGCATCGGAACATAAACGATATTCAAATGAACAACAAATAATAAATTCCGAAAACAAAAGTAAAGCCATCTGGGAGGTGATAAGGGACGAGACGGGTAGAAGGGGTGAGAAAGAATATAATACAGTCTTGAGAGCAACAGAATTCAACCAATACTTCTGTACCGTGGGTGAACGTACTGCAGCTGGAATTATAACGACTGACTCACCTACTGTATACTTGCAAAATTTGCAGCTAGATAACTCCAGTTATTTTTATTTCAATCCTATAACAAGCGAGGAAGTATTGGAATATCTAACAAATTTCAAACCCAAACACACAAAGGACGTATATAATGTATCGACATACGTGTTAAAACAAATAAAATTTGAGATCAGTACGCCTCTTGCCACTATCTTTAATAAATGTATAGAACAAGATATTTTCCCAAAACAGCTAAAGACAGCTAAAGTCATCCCAATATACAAACATGGGGATATGAATTCCTGTGATAACTACCGACCGATAAGTATCCTTCCTGCTATGTCTAAAATCTTCGAACAAGCTATCGCTAGAAGATTAATCGACTATTTAGAACACAAAAAATTTCTAACGAGTAAACAACACGGATACAGAAGGGGACATTCAGTAGTAAGCGGTATGATTGCAATATTAGACTATATTTTCAGAGCTCTAGATGATAATATGTACGCTGAAATGAGTATGTAAGATCTCAGCAAAGCCTTTGATTCTGTAAGTCCAGACATACTTCTAGAAAAGCTGGAATACTATGGCTTACGTGGCAAACCACTAAATCTAATGAAATCATACCTATCAGATCGAGCTCAAGTAACAGTATGGAACGACGAAATATCCGACATCAAATATGGAGTGCCACAGGGATCAATACTAGGCCCAATATTATTCATAATATACATCAATCCTGCCAACATCTCAAATGCAGAAATGTGTATATATGCCGATGATACATCTCTGTTGGTCAGTGCCGGGGACCTCAACGACTTGAGTGAGAAGTCTGCGGCAGTCACAGAAAAGGCTAAACACTGGTTTGCAGCCAATAAATTAAAAATGAATCCAGACAAAATACAATGTGTAAAATTTACCACTAGAACACTGGAAGAATATGGTAAAGCAAAGCTCCTGGGACTGACCGTAGATTCATATCTGAAATGGGATTCTCACATTGAACAACTGGCCAGTAAATTGACGTCGGCTGTCTTTGCCGTCAAAAGACATGTAGCTACATACGTAGCAGCAAGAGTAGCATACTTTTCTTATTTCCATGCTCTCCTGAGTTATGGGATCATCTTCTGGGGCCACACAGCAAATGCGCACAGAATCTTTCGATTACAAAAAAAAAAAACAGTTAGAACTCTGCGTGGATTAAAATTTAACGAAAGCTGCAGAAACCTTTTCAAATCAGAGAAAATTCTAACTTTAGCGTCTCAGTTCATCCTGGAGGTGGTAACATATATTCATCGAAACAGGGACAGCTTCGATTTAAATGGTTTCAATCACGGTTATGATACCCGAGAGAGAAATCAGCTTAGAACCCCACATCATCGACTGGCTCGTTCGCAACAATCCATAGATTACTAGGGACCAAAGTTATACAACGAAATTGATGAAGAAATCAAGGCTCTACATATGAGAGGTTTCAGAGGAAGAGTGAAACAATTGCTACTCGATAAGGAATGCTGTACAATAGACTAATTTTTGTTTGGTTAGACGTATGGCCTTCCTATCATATTCGATCCAGCTCCACGCATTTATTACTTTTGTTTACTAACAATATTACTTTGTTTGTCTTAATCGTTATCTTGTTTCGTTTGTTATCTACTATTTCCTGTTATATTTATTTATTTCTTTATTTTGACTTCACAATTTCATACTTAGTCTGACAAATGTAAATTTGAAATACATAAGTAACTGTAGTATTGACAGTAATATGTAATTTTGTAATTACTGTTATAGTTTATTAAACAATAAACAATAAACAAACAAACTAATGAGAGAATTTGTTACCGAATGTTTTTGGAGCGATGGTATATATGTATGTACATATGTACGTATGTATGTGAATTCGAGTGAAGGCATTGATCCGTGTATGCAGATTTTCGATAATCACAGTAATATAAGACTTCGTCCTCCCTTGGCAAGACATTGGGAGAGGGAAAGGTACCATAAATTTTGATTTCCTTATCAGTTTAACCCCTAATCAAAGACGAATTAAATCACTCTCTTCCCAATCTAAAAACTCTACTAGCGAAACATATCCGCAAACTACAATAATCGTTTGAAGAGCTTTGCAGTTGTCGTTACTTATGTACAGTGCTTTTGTAAGGTACATTACATACATTCGTTAAACATTCAAAGACAAACATTTGGGAAGAAATAATCGACTCTTATATTATTATGTTTTGAAATAGAATTAATACATACTTTGTGATTTACGTAGGAGATATGACGTCTCGACTTTTTAATATTAACCCCCTTTTTTTATTACGGATTGTAAAACAACAGTTTTCGACAGTATAGCAAGGTAATTGTTGGACCGGGCAAGTATGCGGTATGATGAGTCATCTGTCCTTTGTGGTCTGTAATATAATATTATATTGTGAAAAGGACAGATGACTCATCATACTGCATCTTTGCTCAGTTTAGTAATTATGGAGATAGGTCATATAAGGGAATTTTTAAGAAAAATGACGAAACTTTAAAATTGCTTAATGTAAAAATAGAGGGTTTGATTTAGCAGCCGTAATAACCGATATCAACTGATATTTCATACTTCGTTCGACAGTTGTTTAATTGTTTTAAAAAGCACTGTATTTGGAGTGTCTATTGGGTAAATTTCTGCAATTTTGAGATTAGAATGATTTCTAGACCACCTAATTGTCTACTTAGATGTCTATAGACAATCACCAGACCTGGTCTTTGAGATCAAAATCGTAAGACTCAGTCTTTCAGGACCAGCACAATGTGCGGATATTTTGACTTTCACACAAAAAAACATTTCGAATTTAGCAGGATTCAACTCCATATTATTCACGGACAATAGAGGCTTTAGGTATATTCTTTATTCTTCATTAGTCAATTAGATCCATTGAGGACATAGACTTTGTCAATACTAGCGAAAACAGAGGTTATACCTAGCATTAAGAAATAGGATAATGACATTATGGCGTCTTCCTTGAAAACTGAACTGCACGATTCCGTATTTTTTAAAGAAAACATAGTTCTTACAATTTTTTTCTGAAGTACGAAGCACCGTTGAAAATGTGACGACATACCCCAGAAAATTATGCCATATCTGAGCCTGGAGGATATATGAGCGTTGTAAAACATTATCAATGTGCTAGAATTTACGCTACTCTTCAATCTATTGACTGCATACACAAGTGAACACAGTGTTGTGCATAAGTGACATATGTGACTTTCCCATATCAAAAAGTTATCAATATAGCAACCCAGAAATTTGGTAGAAGTTAAGAGCGGAATAGACCTAGTATCCAATCGTATATAAATCGTATATAAAAGTGATCTGTCAGATAAGCGCTTCATTGCATTGAACACTAATAACGAGGTTTTAGTTTCATTAAGTTTCAGACCATTACCAGAACACCATGCAGATACTGCACCCGCACTCCGACTTCCAAGACTCGACAATTCATGTTCAGTGGATCCACTTATCACGATACTCGTATCATCCGCAAACTGATACAGAGAGGCGTCAGAGAGGCACGAACGCAAATCATTGACGAATAAAATAAACAACAAAGGTCCGAGCACCGAACCCTGATGCACTCCCTGCGCCGCGCTCATAGGAGCGGAGTATACCTCATATGAATCGCTCTTAATACAAACAATCTGAGAGCGACCAGCCAAATAAGAAGTCATTCATTTAAATCGCTAGAAGCTACAGACGTTTCCTTTCTCCTAGCTAATTGGTAAATGAAAGAGAATTATTCCACAGATAAATATGAATTAGAAACACTAATCTACCGTTAAACCCAGTTTATTGTTTAATTAAGTTTCCGTACGAGGATCCTGTGATCTAAACGTGTGTACGAGAATACTATAGCAAACAATTTTCAAATGGTAGCTAATGCTACTAGCAAGACAAATAACTAGCCAAAACATTTTCAAATGACAGGAGTAGTGGTCTTACTTACGGTACTAATACATTTGGTTTAAAGGAAATTACATCAGCCCATGTATTTATAATTTAGATAATTTTTTGAAAATTGGTTCAAATAAAGTTTATCCCAATGGGAGGATTGCAAGAAAAACAGTAAGAAATTGAAATAAAATCATGCATTAAATTAGATTTGAAGGCCAACCTCTCTTGTCTTGTGTTGTGTACCTCATCTTTAATTTAAAGACACATAATTATTTGTGTCGTTTCTTGAACATATTTTGCAATAGCCTAATATTTTAAAGTACGGTATAGTAACCTTTCTTGTGGGGTAAGGCAACTATAAGTAGGCGTAGATATCTATGTCAACCGATATCAACCGATAACAACTTCGGATTGTACTTCATTTGACAATTGTTTAATTATGTTAAGGAACACTGTGTCTGGAGTATTTATTGGGTATATTAAGATTTTTCGCACAATGAACAAATTACCCAAAATTTTTGCATGATTGGTTTTGACAATAGGATGCGTACCCGAAATTAAGTACTTAATTTGTTAAATGCATCTCATTCTGACCGGTAACCCATTAACCAAAGCATTGTTGAATCACCTTGCATGCACATTGCATTTATTTTGAATATGGCAGCTCTTTTCATCCACAAAACTTTTGAAAAAGCAATGCACCATCGTTATAAAGTATGCCTAATTATTTCTAACGGAGTTACTTTTTTAAACGGTTATGTCAATAGACAAAACTGTTGCTAAAGTATCGCACTCAATGTGTGATGGTGCATACTCGAGTAATGAATTCTGAGTCCCTGCTTTTTTAAAGGCACTTTAACCAGTGCAATATATTTGGATATCCCGATCTTTCTAAAACTGACTTTTCTTTCAACAAAATGGAGTCCCTCCCCATTATGTGGCATTTGTCCGCGCTTAATCAGATGAGGTTTTTTCATATCGTGAAGAGGCTGACAGTGAGCGGCCAACCAAATTTCCAGATTTTATAGCCCTATATTACTTTTTGTGAAAATATTTGAAAATTAAAATGTTCCTAAATTTACCAGTGAATTTCGAAGACTTAGAAACAAAAACTCGTTGAGAAATACAACGTATATCTTCCGATGTTATATTATGATATTAAAAAGAATTAATTCAATGTATTGGTGACTAAAATAAAATGTAGAGGACTCTCTATAAATGACCTAATAATAAAATTAGGTTCGTTAATCGGCAGTTAACAAGTAACCGTGCAAAAGCTTACGAAGTAAGCACAGTTTGCATATGCCAATAATCCTGTAGGAAATGTTGACTATGTCTAATCGCAAAACGCAACTGCAGCTATTTAGTTTCGTCCTCATTAGGATTCGTCAGTACAGTATATCGTTCTGTGAGTGACAATAAACATTTCCAGGTGATACGTCGATATCTCAGCGAGATGGATATGGTCAAAATAATGACCCCATCTCCCGAGCAGGAGAAATATTGGCATACCCGGTAACATCGCGTTCAGCGACGAATGAAAATAACAGTGTATTTTCGAGAGCCAAAATTTTAATAAAATAAAATGTAGAGGACTCTCTATAAACGACCTAATAATAAAATTCGACCATATCCATCTCGCTCAGATAACGACGTATCACCTGGAAATATTTATTGTGTCACTCGCAGAAATTATTATACATACTGTACTGACGAGTCCTAATGAGGACGAAACATTAGTCTGCAGTTGCGCTTTGCGATGGATATAGTCAACATTTCCTACAGGATTATTGGCATATGCAAATTGTGCTTTCTTTGTAAGCTTTTGCACGGTTACTTGTTAACTGCCCATTAACGAACCTTATTAGGTTATTACAATTTTGGCTCTCGATAATACACCGCTACTATTAGTTACTGTTAGATTGCCAATGGTACGCAATTTGTACATTTAATTTACTTATTTTATTGATTTTGCATTAAGAGTAAATTCCGTACTTTGATCTTTTTATGTTCCTTTTTTAAATTTCCTTGTCCATTTTTTACAATTCGTAATAAGAAATGGTGGTTGTTTTTACGTCGATGACGCCATATCCTACATGAACCCACCATGTTTGCATTAATTCTATTTCAATAACGGCGCAAATAAAAATAAAAATCGGCGGATCAACACATTTATGCTAAAAGTTTGTCTCTGGATTTTTAACGATTTTTTTCATTACCATATAACAAAAAAATCATATGTGTGTTCTTATTCAGAAATTTATTTCTCTGTAGAAAACCATTAAAAGAAATGTTAATTTGCAGCTATTATGGACAATGATCCTAAAGAAGGTATTTATACATATACATAGTATTAGTTACGCAAACGTACTTCAAAAATTGATATTACATCGATTATTGTAGAAGAAGAACACATACAATAAAATTCTGATTGTGAGTGTAATATTGATTGCCTTTTTTAATTTTAAATTTTCATGGGCTCTTAGCAACTAGATTCGCATGTCGAAAATTATTTCCGTTTTTGTATAACTGATACTAAACTATATCGATAACTCCACATCACACAAATCCACTAATTCATCCGGAACATAAGTTCCACCGGCATCATCATTCTGGATTAATTAGTACGAAGTTACCGATGCAGTTTAGTCTCAGTTAAACTACACCGTAGTCCTTGCGATCATTGTGAAGTCACATTTCTTATAGTAAAGAAATGTATAATTCCAGTCAATTACGCAAAGACAATATTGTGTTAAGTAATTGAAATTCTAAAATATTAAGCATGGATGCATCGTTACCAGGTTTCTGGATAACCTCGTCTACCTACACACAAGATACGCGTGTAAGTACAACTGTTAACGCAATAAGTCATAATAATTATGTTTTAAAAGTTTGCGTTTAGGTTTTCGATACCTTCCATAAATCATAATCAGACGTAAATCACGAGTAGGTGCCCTTGAACTACACATGCTTTTGTATTAAGCACTATTACAAACAGATTTATATTATTCTTCAGGTTCAAAAGGATTACTAATTAATTCTAGATTTATCTCCACTGGTATTTAAAATTTCCTTAAATATTAACTTTAAACGAATTTCTCGTAGGTACGTCTAAAATTAAACATTGAATATAATTAAAAATTTTATTACGTTAATCTCTCGTCATTTCCTTTTTTTTTCTAATCTGGTAATATAATCTAATGTAAAATTCATCCTTTGATTAACCCGCATGCATTTGTGCGACAAGCTATAAAAGGGGATAAACTCTAACTTTACATACCCTCAATGATACGTCTTCCAGTACGAATTTACGACGAAAATTTAAAAACACCATTTTGGACGACACTAAAAAAGCAACGACTGATAGAACGGTAATGCGTGTAGGTGCATGATAGTAGTAAGGGGCTTCGGAACAAAGTGAAGCAAAGAGTAAGTAATCTGCCCATAATCTAGCTGGTAAATATAGATTTGCGTCATATCAAACCTGAAGATTAACTCATAATAAGAAAGACGAACGTATGTTATAAAATTTGACGGAACATCCGAGGAGTTGATGGAAAGTACGGCTTTGGCGCCATTGTAATTTCGAACATATTTTCCAATGCGCGTGTATGCACTTGCATACAGTGTTATATTCAACTAGAATCATTTATTTGAACATTTTAGGGTATAGAATTACGTAAATATACAAAACATTTAAAATTGATTTAAAAATAAGGTAACACCTTCCAATAACTGGAGTTGGCCGCAATTAAGAAGATTTTCACAACTTGCTAAACTCTTAGATACAAAATTCGAGCAATTGATAGTTGACCGTTAAATAGAAATGACCGGATTTTAGAAGTAATAGTTTGCAAAAGTTTGAAAGCATTTTATTTTTACCGCTAGGACTTCCTCAAATTTATTCGAGCTACGTCTTGGCAAAGAAACAATAGCAATTACGCTAAACTATAGTTTAAGCACAATGAATTATGCAAAAGCATTACTATATCTTGTTTACTATTGGATGAATGACTTTCCTAATGCTTTCCAGCTCTGACAATATCGTGTTAATCTATGTCAATCCGTTCTCGCAAATAGTTTAGGGGTCGCCAGTTTGTGATTTCTCTTTGTCCACTTAGTTTCTGCCATTCTGTGGTTCTGTGATATTTACCTAATTGAACTACTAATTTTATTTATGTCTAAAATATTTCTGTCCATTATCGTCTAACAC
Source organism: Chrysina gloriosa (assembly GCA_038088585.1). Classification (NCBI taxonomy): domain Eukaryota; kingdom Metazoa; phylum Arthropoda; class Insecta; order Coleoptera; family Scarabaeidae; genus Chrysina; species Chrysina gloriosa. The sequence goes on along the minus strand of CM076087.1, from coordinate 35,940,820 downwards.
GTGCGAAGATTATTATAATCATTTTTCTGCAGTTCTGCGTTTGGGATCCGTAGGTAATAACTGGTAGCATTTCGACTGCTTTTCTTCTTAATTTGATATTCTTTTGTTATTTCATAACCGCTTTTAAGCTCCACAGTCTTTTCTAAACAAGAATGCATTCTATTGTCGATATTATTTTTCAAAAATTCTTGACCCAAATAGGTTATGTCATTTGCCACCTTTATTTGGTCATTTGCATCTATAAACGTCGTGTGCTTTTGATGTGTCAGTATCTTTGACTTTATAAAATTGATATTTATTCCAGTTCAGCTCTATTTTTTACTCTTATCGTTGAGGTCGTTGATTATGTTTAGAATTTGTTCTTGCGATTTCGCAATTATCACTACATCGTCCGCAAATCTAAGGTACATAGCTCGGTAGTTCTCCGTTTAGTGCCATCTCAAATATTCGGAAAAATTGTTCCAATATTGTATTGAAGGTAGTTGGAGACAAACGAAAGTGGTTTTCCGTCTTTCCTCTTTTTCTCTGTTGAATTTTTCTGCTTTTTAATCATTTCTATACATGCTGTTGGCTTGTGGTATATACCCAATGTACTTCTTTGGAATGTTCCAATCTTCCAGTACTGTCTTGTGTTTGATAGTATCAAAGTCTATGAAGAGCATGCGAATGTTATACACATAGAATCTCTCTGTCAGTTGGTTAATGAGTTGTAGATGGTCGATGGTGCAGTAAGAGTTATTATCCTCCTTTTCAATAGAGACGAAAATATTTTGTACAAACAGGAATTAGGCTAATACACATATAATTAGTTAGACGTGCTTTGTTTCTTTCCCTTTATGTCGGAGTCTTATGCTTAATAATAATAATAATAATAATAATAATAATAATAATAATAATAATAATAATAATAATAATAATAATAATAATAATAATAATAATAATAATAGGAGTTTATTGATTATAGCTGACATACATATAATACTTAAATGTACTACAATATACAGGTGGCCCACCACCAGCACCTCGGACAGTAGCTCCCAAACTAATAACTTTTTTTAAATCATTTTTGATAAGATGCTGTACGCTTATAATGGCCATAATTACAAAATATTTTCATTGATACAGAGTGCCCCAACAAAGCGCTAAGTATCGAAGTTATGTTTTTTAAATGGAATAGTATATATTTTTTGCTTTTTTCGAATTGTATAGAAAAAATAAAGGTGAGTTACTTCAATGTTCCATATACCTATCGTTAGCCGTTTTCGAAGTATTTGAGGATTTTTGAAAAAGTAAGATGTTTTGAAAATGGACATAACAGACAAACTAATTGAAATTTTCGAATCACGTTTTTAGCCTTGATTTGGTATATCTTGGGCTACTTATTTTCAGGTATGTAATTTTACAATAATATACAGGGTGATTCCATAGACCGTCTTTATTTGTCTCAACTTTAATAGTGTATAACTTTGTTATTTCAAATGGAACATCCTGTATATTTTCAGACTCGGAGAAAGGTTTTTCAGTTCCTACCCAAACTGTATTAGGTTTCCCTATATCTATCTCTTGTGATTTCGGAGATATTTGAAGATATTTTAAATTTTAACTAGATTGAAATTAAATCGAAGCTGCTGAATTTGAAAATGCAATTGTTTTTTATTTCAACGATCTGAAAAAGTTGCAAATGAAACACATATGCCTTTAAATGATAAGTATTATAATAAACGTTCTACATGATCGCCATTTTACGCTATGTATTGTATTCTTTCATTAATTGTAACCCCTTCGTACATATTTTAATAATTTTTGCGTTCCTCATAGTTAAAAAACAGCCCACTACTAGATACAGCAATTAAATGGTCATAATGACATACCTTTTAAATGTCAGCACAATTTTACTTTAGTTTAGTATACTTTATTCTTTGATAATGGTACATAACTACTATTAGAGAAATTTAAAAAGAACTTGTGAAATAATTGAAGTGTTATTTTCTTTTATTTAAGATATTTTTACAATGATGGATTTGTCTACCGTAGAAGGAGTGGATATGATTTTGACCATAGGTGAATGTCATGAAAACTGTTTTTGGCTGGCAGAGTTTATGCGCAAAAGTATCCTGAACGAAGACATCCTGAAAAGCGGGCTTTTGAAAGACTTTTTGCAAGGTTTCGAGAGACAGGTAATACTTCCTACTCTAAACGAAAAAGAAGGAAATCAGTCGTTGACAACGAGGAAAATGAATTTCTAATGTTTGGTTCAATTGCTGAAAATCCTAGTACCAGTTCACGGAAGATTACCCAAGAAACCGACATAAGTAGATCTAGTGCACAGAGGATCATAAAAAACACAAGTTTGACCATCGATTGGAATTTTGCTTGTGGGCTCTGGATCGTGTTAGAGAAGAGGAGGATTTTTCTGAATATATTTTATTCACTGATGAATCTACCTTCCATAATAATGGATTAGTATGTAGACATAATTCTCATTATTATGATACAGAAATTCCACACATATTTAAGACTGTTGATCACCAAAATCGATGGAGTTTAAACGTTTATGCGGGAAATTATTGGTGACTATGTTATTGGACCTTACTTTTTGAAGAACGATTGAATGGGCACCGTTTTTTACAATTTTTACCAGGAGATTTCTGGACTCTTTTAGAAGATGTTCCCTTATTTACAAGAGGCAAAATGTGGCTGCAGTTAGACGGGGCTCCTGCATATTTCTACGTAGATGTTAGAAACTATATAAATTTAAGGTTCCCAAATATGTGGAAGACAAGGACCCTGTAAATGGCCACCCAGGTCACCCGATTTAACTTGCATAGATTTTTCTTATGGGGATATGTAAAAAGTATTGTGTACAATTCGACACCAACTACGCCGGATAATATGAAAATCAGAATAACAAATGCATTTGCTACCATTACCCCGGAAATGTTAAGAAGGGTTAGAAGATTGTTTGAAGAGAGAATTAGAATATGCATAAAGGAAAATGGCGATCATGTAGAACATTTATTATAATACTTATCATTTAAAGGCATATGTGTTTCATTAGCAACTTTTTCAGATCGTTGAAATAAGAAACAATTGCATTTCCAAATTCAGCAGCTTCGATTTAATTTCAATCTAGGTAAAATTTAAAATATCTTCAAATATCTTCGAAATCACAAGAGATAGGTATAGGGAAACCTAATACAGTTTGGGTAGGAATTGAAAAACCTTTCTCCGAGTCTGAAAATATACAGGGTGTTCCATTTGAAATAACAAAGGTATATACTATTAAAGTTGAGACAAATAAAGCCGGTCTATGGAATCACCCTGTATATTATTGTAAAATTACATACCTAAAAATAAGTAGCCCAAGATATACCAAATCAAGGCTAAAACCATGATTTGAAAATTTCAATTAGTTTGTCTGTTATGTCCATTTTCAAAACATCTTACTTTTTCGAAAAACCTCAAATACTTCGAAAACGGCTAACGATAGGTATATGGAACATCGAAGTAACTTACCTTTATTTTTCCTATACAATTCGAAAAAAGTAAAAAATGTATATTATTCCATTTAAAAAGACATAACTTTGATACTTAGCGTTTTGTTGGAGCACCCTGTATAAACGACAATATTTTGTAATTATGGCCATTATAAGCGTACACCATCTTATCAAAAGAGATTTAAAAAAGTTATTAGTTTGGGAGCTACAGTCCGAGGTGCTGGTGATGGGCCACCTGTATAATAATAGGTATATACTAGTGCGTAACAAACATATTTAACTTATACATAGCATACAGTCAATAAGGGTAATTCGCCGCGGAGCATAAAAATATGCACACTGGCATTCTTCCTATAGCCTATCAAAATGAAAAAGAAAAAAGAATAATGATAAAAAAGCCAATGATAACAATATTTCTAATTAGAAGTGCGTAGCATATGACACATCACAATAGCGGAAACGAGGGAAGTCAATTCCATGTAAACTATAACTCGACATTGCGATTATTGCAATTCAACAAGCTTGACTTTCAATCTGTACCTGATGACACATATTGGCAATTCAAAAACCATCCGCATCCAGTAGAACGGTGTTAATACTTTTGGCAATATTGTAAATAAAACTACGCTTTGATGGCCAAATTTAATTTTATCATACAGGTAAGTGGGCCTCTTATTTTTCAAAACATTCGCGTAATACACTGCCATATGCAGCATACGTTTACCCTCCATATGCAAGATGCGAAACTTTTTGTTAATATGGGAAACCGGCTGACATTTACGGAGGCCATGCACAAGCCTGATGCAGCAATTTTGTAGAGAAAGAGAAGTAAATCTGCGTATCATCCGCGTAAAGGTGATACTGACAGTGCTGAATCGCAGAAGGTAAGCGAGACGTATAAATTGAGAAAAGAAGAGGGCTAAGAATAGCTCCCTGTGGAACACCGTGTTTTATATTCAATAATGAGGAATACTGTGAATCCAGAAAAGTTTGTTGTGATCGTCCGGACACATACGGCGTTAATAGAGATACTGCAGAAGGACGCAATCCGATAGCAGTCAAGACATTAAATAAAACCCCATGATGAATGGCATCAAACGCTCTACTAAAGTCAAGTAAAACCAAAATAGTTGCCTTGCCCACATCACCATCGCGAAGTACGTCATCCACAATATGAATAATAGCCGAGATCCTGCTGTAACCAGGTCCAAACCCCGATTGATAGGACGGTAAAATGTTGTTATTATTCACAAATTTCCGCAGCTGTTTCTCAATGCATCTCTCAAAGACTTTCCTCAGGGCGGGAAGAATACTAATCGGGCGAAGGTCTTTAAAGTTTTCAATTCTTTTTGATTTAGGTATCGGAATTATAATAGATGATTTCCATGATGTTGGGAATACAGAATTATCTACACAAAAATTGAAAATGTGTATTACATAATCCATTAACAAAGGTATACATATCTTTAGTATGAAGGCATTTATATTATCCGTTCCAGGAGCATTGCTCTTAAGTTTTTTTAAAGAATTAAGAACATCTTCTGGTGTAATAGTTCTAAAATTAAAGTCAGGTTCATTGATCGCCGAGTTCATTAAAGGTAGGAACATTTACTAGAGGATTGGCAACTGTAGACAGAAAATGTTGATTTAGAGCATCCACATCCTTTAGTTGATGAGGTATATCACTACGTTTAGGCTTACATAGATTAAGATTTTTAATTTCTTTCCAAAGATTCTGACTATTGCCCGAATTAACTTTGCATCTATAAGAAAAATAAGCTGCTTTTTCCCGTTTAATTGCTCTATTGACTTCGTTTTTTAACATTTTATAGAAAACATGGTGTACGGAATTTCCGGTGCTAAGATATCGGCGATGAGCTTTGTCTCTTGACTTCATCATTAATTCAAGATTGTGTGTTAACCATGGAGCAGGAGGACGCGTGAAAACGAACTGCTTAATAGGTGCGTGATGGTTCAGCAATTGTACAATGTTAGCATTGAAAGAAAACAATTTTAAGTCGACATCAGGCAAATCATATATCAAATACCAAGGAATTCTATACAGGTCACCGACAAAGTCATTATAGTTAAAACGAGCAAAGAGAGCGAATAAAGAAATTTCAATAATGTTTGTGATGTCGTAATAATAGCGTAATATGTGATAATAATTATTACAATAATAATAGTATTGTTATCACCAAATCTTTCATAAATATTCCATACAAAGTTTATTGGTCGTCAAAATGATGTAAAGTTGGAAATCTTGATGAAGTTAATCGTCTAACCAGAAAATGTCGTTTGTCCTGCGTTTCTATTTGATTATGAATGAATTTTTATTCAACTTTCAATGGAATTATCTGGCGTTGCTTTCAGGAACTTGAACAGCAAATGGGATCAAAAGCTATAGGTATTCTTAAGTTGTTTTAAACCATAAATATTTTAAAAAACGTCTTTACATATTTTCAATAAATTTAACATGGAGTAAGAATTCCACACAAATACATTGTATTCAAGCTTCGCCCGAACCAAGGAAAGGACAAGTTCTGTCAAATCAGACGGATGAACTAAGCTTTTAAGGATATTCCATATACAGTAGAACTAGTTTTGTGATTTTTCGTAAACAGTCTCTAGACATTGCAAACAATTGTCAGAGGTAGTTTATACACTTTCTCACGCATCCACATGCATAGCATGCTTCGAATCAGTAATAAAGCAACTTTCTTTTTTATCATGGTCGTCACTCTTCGATGTTAGAATGGAGACTGACCCAGGTCTAAATCTAGATATTACAAGTGTCCCAGCTATTTAATGTTGGGAAATCTTGCGTAATGGTTGCCTCAATAGCCAATTTTGGATGGGAAACCAAATTTCTGCAATTTTGGAATTTCTAGACCACCTAATTAAGATGACTATAAACAATTGCCTGAGACTTACTAGATTACTATCAGTATGGGCCAGCACAATGTGCAGGTATTTTAACTTTCATAAAATATATGCGCACGTAATTTTCTAGTGTAGGAATCGACTTTGAATTTAGCAGTGTTCAAGTCGCAATATTACGTCACATCATTCTGATATCACTGAAACGTTTCACAATTGTTTAGAGCGTTAATTGTGGCAAAAGTTGTACATAATTAATGGGCATCAGAATCTCTCAGTTAATGTCCTTAAGTGCGTCAAACCCAATACAGGCTTTAGGTTTGAATCTTGACTTTTTTCCTACCTGATTGGTAGCTAACAAAGGAAAATTGATTCAACAGATAAATTATAACTAGAAGCACTAATCTACCGTAAAACCCAATTTAGTCCTTACTTAAGTTTCTATAGGAGAATCCTGTAATCCTGTAACATCTAAACGAAAAACTATAGAAAATCATTTTCAAATTGTACTAATGCTCCTTGCGAGGCCAATGAGCCAAAACATTTTCAATTGAGTTGCAATACTAGGACCTCTGGTTTAAAAATTACATCTATCCATGTATTTGCAATTGAGATTATTTTTTTAGAATTGGTGGTGGAGCGGCTTGTGCTCCTAGACGGTTCCAAAATGATTTATTGGTGGCACGTCTTGTTTTCTTTGACTTCGAAGGACCAGTACACTGTGTGTGTACAATTAATACAACAGATTCGCGGCACACTTATTTATTGACTATATGCACTATGTTACAAACGAGTACAACTTGTGAACGTGATTTATAATTACAGCCATTTGGTTAACTGATATATAAATGCTACCGCACACTTATTGATTTGTTTAACTGTTATTGATTGAATGTTACTGATCGAATGTTATTGACTGAATGTCCTGATTGAATGTTATTGCTTGACTGTTCGAGGTTGACTGTTACTGAATTAATGTTGTTGACTGAATGTTCGAGGTTGACTGTTACTGAATGAATGCCTTTCAATGAATGAATTGTAATTATTATTTTACTTTTCTGGTAACTTATTTGTTAAGCGGTTATTGGTCAACACTACTCAAAATAGGGGCGTCAGAATTTCACTTTCAACGAATCATTGTTGGAGACTATTATACCGTTCCTAGAATTTTACATTTACAAACAGAGGGATGATTTCCCTTTTCGTGTTTCTTAAGTCCGGCATTTGATTCGGCTGCTACCCTAATAAATCGGGACGCGCAATAAACGGAGGAAATATTTTGACCAAATGTTTCATGAAGTGTGAATGCAAGCAAAGCCCTTGTTTTACAACTTATTGTTAGTTAAACAGATTTACACAGAAATTCTTAAATCTATTCGTAATTTTTACAATGTGTTCAAAATATGAAATAAAAAAACAGGTTCTATCAAAGTGTATTTCAATGAACGGGTTGCAAGAAAAATAGAAAGAAATTGAAATGAAATCATGCATTGAGTTAGTTTTGCAAGGTCAGCCTCTCTTGTTTTGTGTTGTGTTACTCATATTTAATTTAAATATTTTGAAATAGCCTAATGTTTTAAAATACGGTATATTAACCTATCTTTCGGGATAAAATTCATGTTTTGATGTCAGTGCTTCATTTTTAGAGTTCTCTAAATACGAGGTAGGCCGTAGGTATTCACCGCCGTGTTTGAATAAATCGTAAAACTGGTTGTTTGTGTTACTTCTAACACCAATTTTTTAGGTTGTGTTCGATATAGCCAGCGCTGACCTAAATCAAAGTACGTATTAGCATTTTGAGAAAATATAACACTTACGTTTAGAAACAATTTAATCTTCTTTTTCCGCTTTTAAAAGTGAATGTCAATGGCAGAAGCAACAGGTTTATTATGGTGATGTTCGCTATTGAAGTTGTGCCGAATGGTTCTCCTTTTTAATTAATTAATAATTAAAAGAAAACAAACAAAATGTAAACACTTTATTAGAAGCGGCAAAAAGGAATAAGAAAACAGGCGCTTGTCCTTAAAGCTTGTATTATATATAAATTCACGGTTAATCGAAAAAAAAAAGAAACTGATTTCGATATCTGAATCAACAGGATGATCAAACTAGTAATAAACAAAACTGGTATGAAACGGGACACGCTTAGGCCTCATGAAAGCTGAAATAAGATTAAAAGAAACAAAAGAACGATGAAGGTAGTAAGGGTAGGAACGGCCTACAGAATTACCTGTGGTGTAGCACAAGATAAATGGCTAAAACAAAGGTTGAATGATACAATTAAACCTGGAGCACGGGTCCAACGCTTAAGGCTTTGTCGAATCGAAGAGGGTCGATTAAACGAGTCACAACAACGAAGTCGAATATCAAGTATGAAGGGTAAAGTACCGAATATCGAAATTCTAATGTTGAGTGTGAAAATATTGAGTAAATCTCTTCTGGATGAAACTGGAGTAAATCTCATCTGTCTGAAGCTCCAGTAAATCTCACGCGCCTGAAGATCGAGTGAATTCGCCTTTTTTATGAGGAAAAGATTTGAATGTAACTACCGAAATCCAACTGCAGCCAATTAGCGGACAAGCGGAAAACTTCCAAATATGGGCGAACAGGAACAATCTAAATTGTGAGAAAGATAAAATGGGCGTATATGCATTGTTCAAGCGGCAAAATTACGACATGGGCTGACTGCTATTAGAAAACAAAGAAAGTTACGATAACTTCCAATCTTGGATCAGGCGACGCCTTCGCTTCGTCAACAATTTTTGTTGGATGTTATGTATGAAAAGAGTGGACCGGCATTGTGGCCGACAAACGATGGTACAACCGACGATTTTTAATTTTGTAAAGAAAGTTTATACACAATCACGTTCCATACAAGTTACAAAAGTCTAAATGGCTTTATTACATGGTTTAAAAATTGAGGTTTTCTAACTATTAAAAAAGTTTCGATAAATAAACATGTTGACGGGAAAGAAAAAGTTAATCAATCAATTAAGATATACGTATATCATTTTGTTTTAATGCGCGAAGTATAGCAATCTGATTCTTGAGAAACTCGTGATTTCACTTCTGCTCCTGGTTGATATCTACTATAGGCAACAGAAGGTTGCGATTTCGTCGATAAAATAGAAATTGAAGAATAATCTACTTTTTCGTAAGAGAACTTTGCAATTCCCCAAAAATACATATGGATTAAAAAGGAGACGAAAAATTTTTGCATGGTGGGAGCCAATTTTCATTAACCTAAACAATAAACTTTCTAAGTTATCGAACATGTATTTGGTGCTTCTTTGAAGTTCATCGTAGAGCGTTTGTTTGCTTTATTTGCGTTTTTGAAGTGTGTTAACTGGCTGTATGGACTATAATTTTATTATTATTATTTATTTTTGTGATATTTATGGAAAGTTATACACATACTTATGTGGCTTACGCATTTTGAACGCACATCACTTCCTGTGTGATTCTAATATTTATTCAGGATGAATGTGCCTGTGCATCACTATTTAGCCATGATATGATGGGACAAATTAAATTTAATTAGAGAAATACATACACACAAGACAAATATTTGTTAGGCGAATTTCAAACGTGTTTTATGTTTTACATCGCTAATTTAAGATAATCTAGAATGAATCGAATACTCCTTCATCTACCTGATGTGTATGTCGTATCGCGAATCGCCTCAAATCAGGGAAAATGCGTAGTTTGCCAGCCAAGTTTACACAATTTAAGCAGCCAGAATCTTCCAATATTCATATTTGCGGATAATTTATGACGAACTATTCATATATGCAAGTATATTATGTTAAGGCGATCGCCCACTTTTAATAACAGAATATATTCGATAAATTTATTTTTCGCATAAACAGTGGCGGACAGGAGATATTCTGAAAACAATTTTGAGCATTTTATAAAACAGAAGTGGTGCTAGCTTGTATGCGTGGTGTTTACATATATGTGTGAGTCCAGTATAATTTGTAATCTAAAAAATATAAATGCAAATTTTATTTACACAAATACATCTGACTTTTTGACATCTGTAGCATTGTGCACTGTACCACCATGCTGCGGAAGCCCTACCTTATAGTTAAGAGAAAACAGTTGTAAGCTCTTTTCAGTAACAAATCGAAAAACTTGTATTTCAACTTGATTGTGTAGCTTACAAGCTTCTTATCTTCTCAAATAGATCCACTCCAGTTGGAAGGAAATGTTCGGAAATATTGCGCCCGTGGCTGTTTACGAGTTTATCTACGTAATTTTAGATAGGTGTATCCTTTATACGGTTAGAAAGAAATCATGCTCATATCGTCGTCCGACCTAATGTACACAATTGTATACAAAGTACCAAATTAAGGTTAACAGGAATTCTCCATCAGGCACCACTTTTTCGCAATTTCATTTTCCATTGTTGCGGGTCAACCTTTGCTCCTCGATGATTACGGACGGTTCAGTATGAAAGACATGCCAGGTACCCTTGCGGAAATTTGAAAGTCATTGCACTTGTACTCCGCTTCAACTATACGCAGTGTTTACAATATTGTGAAAGAATATAACACTAATCACGAATTACAACCACCAAAAAATTTCATAGAAAAAGGGCTGTTTTAGATATGGTGGATGATGAAATGAAAAATGCTATACGAAGAATTGTACATTCATTCTTTTTAAAAATGAACCTCCAACAGTTCAAAAGTTCTCACAGTGATAAATGAAAGAGATGACATTCCTAATTTCAAACTTACGACTCTCAGATTATTATTAAAGGAACTAAACTTTCGGTACAAATATTTATTACTTTAAATTCTATATACTAATCATAAGATAATTATGTTTGTAGTTATAATAAGCGAGCTCGAAATAGTATTTTAAAAGAAAAAGATGACATTATTACCTGGAGACGGAAATACCTTCCTGAAATTAAGAAATATCGTAAAAATGGTACCCCGATATATTACTTGGATGAAACTTGGGTAAATGCTGGACATACTGTAAGTAAAGTATGGACAGATATGTCTGTTGTCACTGCAAGACAAGCATTTATAGAAGATTTAAGTACAGGTCTTAAAAATCCTTCAGGCAAAGGCAAAAGATTTATAATTGCACACAATGGCTCGGATGAAGGATTTGTAGAAAATGGTTTACTCCTCTTTGAATCAAAGAGAACAGGAGATTATCATGAAGACATGAACGCAGAAAGGTTTGAAGAGTGGATGAGATGTATTCTCCCCAATTTAAAAGAAAATTGCGTTATAATTTTTGACAATGCTCCGTACCATAGTCGTACATTGAATAAGCCACCTACAACTAATAGTCGCAAATTAGAAATGCAAAACTGGATGAGGGAAAATAGTATTGCATATGAAGAAAACATGGTAAAAGCAGAATTGTTAGCTTTAATTAAAGAACATTTATCTGGCCCTCCGAAATATGCTGTTAATGAATTAATAGAAAACACTAATAGAAAGGTACTTAGACTCCCCCTTATCACTGTGAATTAAACCCGATTGAACTAATATGGGCACAAGTGAAGGGGTATGTTGCGAGACATAACACCACATTTAAATTGGCAGACGTGAAAGAATTATTTCAACGAGGTATTGACAATATTTCTGTTGAAAATTGGCAAAATGCTATTAAACATGTTATTCAAACAGAGAAGGAAATGTGGGAACTTGACAATCTCATAGATATACACATAGAGCCGTTAATCATTACAATTAATGATGATTCGTCTACATCATCTAATAGCGAAGAAGATACATGTTAAGAACGTTTTAGTGTGTCATAATTAATTCCTTTAGTGTATTAAATTTTTGTAATATGTATAAAATTTATTATTTTTGATTATACCTATTTGTACAGTGAGTTAATTTTTTAGGATACTGTTTCTTACATAAATACGTACCAAAAAAAAAAATATTAATTATTTGTTTCCTTATTTTGTATTTATATATTACATAGATCTTCTTAAAACCATTGTGTATTTTCTATTTACTATATATAATTCTATATATTGGAGATGCATAATTTAATTCAACAAAACACTTGAAGAAATAAGAAAATTATTTTAGTACTTATTTTGCAATTTTTATTTATGTCAAATACAAAATGAGGCTATTATTTTGATATGTTTACATGTGATTTATGCTGTGTGAGTCGGACATTGAAGGTTGCCATAATTTGCTACTGCATCTGTTCGGCGAGTCGAGTATAGGATATATCAAATTTAGCTGTTTCTTATGCAAGTGGGACAGCAGGGATACACAAAACCATTATCTAAAAACAACAATGGCCACGAAAAAGACAGATCGTTACAAAAGCAAAAAATGTCGTCAGTCAGCACCTGGTTGATCCCCAGAAAGTCTACCTGCCACCTCTACATATTAAACCCAAATTGATAAAAAATTTGTTAATATAATATAAATAATAGGATATGTAGAAACAACGACGGTTTTAGCTTTCCAAGAAATAAATTTGCACTTCACCAAGTATTCCGTTAGACTTTCAATTGTATGAATGAAACGGAACTAGAATCCGTTTGGACCAAGACACCAGAGAAACTTGATGTTGGGGGAACATTTGTTTTAAAACTTTGCGATAGTTTGCTCCATGGTGTAATTCTATTTACCGACAGATATTTTATCTCAGAGTTGCTGACACATATTTTATTGAACAGATTAATTGGCTTGATTGGGACACTAATGACAAACCGTATTCCCAAAAATTATAATTTAGCGTTAGATAACCACATGAAAAGGTCTGGCAGGGGATCCGATGAGTAAATGGTTAAAGCCTATTCAAAAATGGCTTTACTGAAGTGGCTTGACACTAGACCAGCCCCCTTGCCATCGTCAATACAAGGGTCTCAACCAGGAACTGAATGTAGACTTTGGAGCAAACCGCATTCATATTATATTGAAATCAAACGATCAGCTGTAGTAAAAATCTACAATAGTAACATGGGAGGTACCGATTTGTTGCACAGGACAATTAGAAGTCTGTTGGCTGAAATATAGAACCGCTGCGAGACTTCAAAACTTGTCGAAAAAAGAAATCAAAGATTCCTTGGATATTAAATTTTAAGTAAGTGAAATATCTAGTGAAGAGTGTGAAGAAATAAAACTGATAAAAAATACTTGGAAGAGAGCCAGAAGCCAGAAAACCGCTGATCATCATCTTCCAGTTTTTCAAAACAAAAATCGGAAAAACCAATTCAAGTGCCGATTTCCTGAATGTAATAAATCAACATTTGTTTGTTATTCTATATGCAAAATATTCCTTTGAGGCAGTAGTGAAAGGAATTGTTTTTTAACTGTCATACAAAATTAAACATTTTGCACAATTTCTTGAATAAATGTGTCAAAATCACTACATATTTTAATTTTGGATAGGTGTAAATGTAGCTCCAAAATATCCGATTTTTCTTAAAAAAATAACCAAAAGAAATTCGAGGCTAAACAGTCAGTATTTTTCAATTAAGTCCTTAGAGCAGCAAAACAAGATCTGTTTGTAAATTTTGTTTATGGGAAGGTTAGATCCGAAGAGGTATTGGTGAGTAATTGTTCATCATAGGTTAAAAAGTGGATGGACATAACTATAACTCACTTCAATTAAATAGTTCATACCCTTATTACAAGAATGATCCTCAATTGAAAAATCTCGAAGGAAAGAAGGATTTCTGATGAATTTTATCCAACAGGAATCATTATATAGCTAACTATCTTCGAGAGTCGAAATCTTATAAAATAAAATAAAATCTTGTTGACCCCATATATAACGACTTAATTAAATAAGGTACGTTAGGGGGCAGCTATTAAGTAACGGTGCAAAAGCTTACTAAGTAAGCACAATTTGCATATTTGACAATAATCCAGAATTATGCTTTGTCAATCGCGGAAAACTAGATCGCACTGACGAGTCCCAATAAGGATGAAATTAATAAGTCTGCGGTTGCTTATTTTTGTTACTTGCTATCCATAGAAACCCAATTATAGCTTTTGTAATTCTTCGAGGATATCTGAATTTCAATCAATTTTCGGTACAGAAGTGGAAAATCAAAATCAAGTAGTCGTTATACTGAAGGAAAATCCGCCTATTTTCCAGAACAACATCCAACTACAATAATCTATAAGTACAAAGTATTTAGCAATTTTCGTCTTAAGTCAATATTCACATGGAAGAAATGTATTGTTAGAAAACGTTCACATGTTGACATAACGAAAACGTTATTATTGGTTTAATTACTTTTTGGACTACTTCTGTTTTCATCATTCTTAGTATTTCCTCCTTTTCTAGAAATGTTGATTTCATTGTGTTAAACATTTTTCCTGTTTTTCCTAATCGATCATTTACTTCTTTATTCAGCTTACCATTATTTTCAAATATCAATTATCGTAAGTATTTAAAGTGTTCTGCCTGTTTAATTTGTTTTGCCGTGTAATTCTATTTCTGAATATTGTCATACTTTTGGTTTTATCTAAAATTAACTTCACGTTTATTTTGGTTAGTTCTTTATCGACCACTTCTAGGTTATACTAAAGATATTTCTCTGAATTAGTGATATCACTCCTGTTAATTCAGTTTGTTTCATTTTTCAATATCCCAATTTTAATCTTCATCTTTTGCTTTGCTTCTTTTATGGTTTCATTCAATACAACTTAAAATAGCAATCACACCTTTGTGATTTCTGTTATATGTATATTCTCCCTATTCTTCGTTATTTGTTCTTACTATATTTTTGTTATTTTTGTACATGTTCTTTATGATTTCAATTGATTTCCTATCTATTCTCGTTTTTCTAGTATTCTTGATATATCCACTCTTCGTATTCGATCGAACTCTTTTTCTAGGTCAATAAAACAAATGTGAATATCTCTATCTTTATTTATTAGTTTTCCACTGTTTTGTCTCATGGTAAATATTTGTTTTTTTGTACTTCTCTTTCTAAAGCCACACTGAGTATCCTCTATTATCCATTCAACTTTCTCTCTTATTCTTTTTTCTATTATGCTAGCCATAATCTTCCCCGATATGCTTGATAGCGTTATTCTCTTGTAGTTGTTGCAATTTCTCTTATCTCGTTTCTTATAGATGGGCAGAACAATCGCTATATTCCATACCTCTGGTGCTTTTGCGCTCTTTGCTATTTCATATTTTTATCACTGTTAGCTGCTTCGTTTTTCTTTGCCCATATATTTTTTCATTTCCGGTGTTATCTCCTTTATCCTTACTGCTTTTCCTAATTTAGTTTTTTTATAGCTTCAATTATTTTTTCTTCCGTTATTTGTTCTATTTCTTGTATATTATTTATTTCGTCATGTTTCTACTTATTTTAATAGAGAGGAAATCAGCTGATACTAGAAAATAAACTTCTTTGAGCAAATAGAAAACCGCGATTAGTTAAAGTTAGTCGAGATATTACGTACAATACAACAAAAAACAAAAGATAAGTACAATACCAAATCTATCCCGGTGCGTATTAAACCTAGTAATTCACATCGACTTAAAACTTTCATTTGTTAAGAAAGTCATCTCAGAACAAAGCACAAAACAGTGCTCCATCCACTCAAGTTCCAAAGGAACTAAAAAGAAATTGGCCAGTAGATCTTAAAAGAAAAATTTGTCTCAGAATATATGGCATTTTAGATTAATAACATGACCAACTCCTAGCTTTCGCTCATCACTTTCGGAATGATTTCGTTAAAAAGAATGTTTGTTTTTTGAGGTTTGTGCCCGGTTTGGTGTACATATTGCCCATGCTGGTTTTGGGTTATATAAGTCAAGCAATAATAATTATAGCATGTTTATAAATATATATATATTGAAATGTTCTGTATTTGACAAACAATGTATGTATATTTCAATAAGCAATTACTTAATATCACATAGCAGAGCCACTCCTCTCAGCACCCACTGTTCTGGAGGCTTTATGCTATCCAACCATAATGGAGTAATGTAATTGAGATCGGTACGCCTCGACTTCTTGTAGATAGGACACTGTAATCAGTAATAACAGTAAAGTTGATTGATTAAACAAAAATCTATAGGTACAAAATAATATTGTTACAATCAACGTTCTCTTGGCGTGTATTATTAATTCCGAAAAGAAACAGTGTAGTTACAGTAGAAAAAGTGCTTCAAAAATAATATGAACATGTCTAATTAAATCTATTTCGAACAAGTTAATGGCAAATTTAAGAATTTAAGTAATCGTGTTAGCGGTTCAAACAATTCGAAATGCTTGTCACGTTTAACATGAATAAATCAATCGGCATCTTCACTTGCCGCGGTTATGGGCGTATGCTGGTGAATATTTGTTTGGTGTTGAGGGAATATTAATAAAAAATATCAAAAATTTCATGAAATAAATTTTGCCCACACTTGATATTCAATTAGTTAACATTCTTTGCAACACAATGTCTAAATGGATGTGCAGAGCTGTCCACCTTTTCAAATTTTATTTATTTTTCTATACAAAAATTGTAATTAATATTGCTACTACTTATTTTGATCATATGTTTTTGTTTTATAGCGAAGGCTTTTATTCAAAAATAAAAGTTAACGGATCAGATGAATGACAATTGACAATATGGGGATATACGAGCTGGAGGATAATGATCTCCCACATTTGTAGCGATTATTATATTGGTTCTACTGAGGGTGGAGACGCAAGGTCTATTGGGCAGGCTCAGATACATCCTTTCAGCATTTACCATAAATTGGACCAGTAAACCAATTTAGATAGATTTAAAGGAAAAAGTCCGACAGGAAGTCGACACCATTTTATCCGATATGAACCGAAAAATCGTCGAGAACTACCGGTAACATTTCAGGCAACGTATAGCCAACTACAGCTGCCATTAGTTTCTTATAAATTTCAAAATCCCTTAAAACAAAACTACTTTTTGTGATTTAAGTTTTTTTCCTAGATGCTTCTGATCATTTATTGAACCTTTCCGAAATGTAGGAGATCTTTACGCCCCATCCTGTATTACAATATATGTTCTATATAGAATATATAAAAGTTACCCTTACCACACCTTTTGAAAATTTGGGAAAATTAACGTCGTCCACTGAGGATGGCAGCTAAGTTGCCGAAATACGTATCTGGAATTGTTCCGAAAGGTGTGGAATGGATAACTTTTATTTATTTCATATATTATTTTAACCAAAGTTTTCTTAAACTGATATACGAGGGTTACCTTTTATATGTCGGGATTAGAGAACAAAAACAAATATTAATCATCGAAAATCACTTTATTGTTTTTCAAAATATTCCCCATGAAGATCTATACACTTTTGCATGCGTTTGAACCAATTGTCGAAGCACTTTTGGCACTCTGATTGAGGTATCTCCAAAACATGCATTCTGAATGCAGCAACCGCTTCTTCAGGTGTCCTCTCAGTTTGTTTTTTACGTACGGGAATAAAAAGAAGTCATTTGGTGCCAAGTCAGGACTATACGGCGGATGACTCATCAAATCGATGTTTTGGGTGCTCAAAAATGCAGTTGTTTGAGCCGATGTGTGAGAGCTCGCATTGTCGTGGTGACGAGTGATCCGCCTTCGGCGGTTGGTTTTCCTGATTTCTTGGAAGACAACTGGCAAACAAATGGTTGTGTACCACTCAAAATTGACTGTTCTGCGTTGTTCTAGTGGTACGGTTGCGACATGTCCAGTTTTTCCGAAAAAACAGGCGACCATTTGCTTGGAAGTGCTTCGTGCGCGAACAACTTTTGTTGAATTTGGCTCATCTTGAAACACCCATACAGTCGACTGCTGTTTACTTTCGGGCTCATACGCGTAAATCCACGATTCATCACCTGTCACGATGTCATAGACGTGTTTCGAAGCGCCGCGATCGTATTTTTTGAACATTTCCTTCGACCAATCGACACGAGCCCTTTTTTGAGCGATTGGCAAATTGTATGGGATCCAACGCGAATAAATTTTTTTGACAGTCAAATGTTTATGCAATATTGTATGTATGCTGGTCCCACTAATGCCTAAGGTTGTCTCAATCTCACGATAGGTCACATGACGATCTTGCAATATCAGTTCGCGCACAGCATCAATGGTTTTCGGAACAACAACTGATTTTGGACGACCTGCACGAAATTCGTCGTGGAGTGAACTACGACCACGATTGAATTCACCATACCATCGATAAAGACTGGTCCTTGATGGAGCTTCATCGCCAAAAATTGAATTAAGTTCATCCATGCACTGTTGCTGAGTTAATCCACGTCGAAAGTTGTAAAAATAATCGCACGAAAATGTTCACGATTTAATTCCATTTTTGGGTCGAGATGAATCTTTTAAGTTACTGTAAACAACACAAATAGCGCTTGTATGTCAAAACGTTCTGAGTACGTATAACCTCAAAAATATCCAACTTGACGATAGAGCTGTCAGTTGCCAGGTTGCAACACTAGGGTTGCCAAATCCCGAAACATAAAAGACAACCCTCGTACAATATATGTTTAATTAAGCTCCGATTTGTTGCAGACTTTTATTTAAATAAGAAATTTTTGATCTTAGTAAACGGTGAAAAGCTTTTCAACT
Organism: Chrysina gloriosa; assembly: GCA_038088585.1. Taxonomy (NCBI): domain Eukaryota; kingdom Metazoa; phylum Arthropoda; class Insecta; order Coleoptera; family Scarabaeidae; genus Chrysina; species Chrysina gloriosa. The sequence goes on along the minus strand of CM076087.1, from coordinate 35,921,880 downwards.
TATTCTTTTCATCATCTAGGCTGCACTTAAGAAGGCATAGATAGCAACTATCGTTTCAAAATACAACTAATGTAAAATATCCAACAATTATTGAAATAAATGGAAGATTTCGGGGAAAGTAAATTTTACAAACACATTATGAATTATTAAATAAAAAATAGATAAACAAGTAGACAAACAATAATTTAACCATACCGTATATAGTTTGGGGTCCTTGGGAGCTGTCGAATTAATGGCAAATATGTGGACCACCGGTAACAGTGTATATAACACCTTATTGATTGATTCAGAAAGTCGCGAATGTCTTCGATCCCAGCCAGCACCATCGAGATACAATCCGTAAACAAAAACGCCTTCGGGTGGGCCCGATTTGATCTCTTCGCGCGAATTCTTGCTGACCTCGTTATGTAAAGTACATTGATCGAGGGCCCAGCCTTTGTGAGCACGGGCTATTTCCTGACGCATCGCAGTGAGAAATCCTAATTAAAAACAAAATAAAACACAATATTGGCATAACACCTTTTGCAGAGAAATTTAACCTTGCGGATTAAAGAAGCCAGTCATCCAAAACGCAGGAGGTTTCGTTACAAAACACCAGTTACGAAATTGCTCATTTCTCTCCAACAGTTCCGTAAACCAGAATCCTATTGTGCTTGAATCCCACGATGATTTTCTCCACAAGTTTGGGACCAGAGCGTCATAAATGTTGTCCAGTGCATCTCTTAAATTCTAAAATATAACGCAATACATAAAACAAGGATTGAGCTACGTGGAATCTTGTTTCACCTCGCTCATTATAATAGTTCCTTCGATAGCTAGTAATAAATCCTTAAGTGTTTGTCGTACGATTATCAACACTTTCTGCATCCGATCTATCTCTTGTCTCAAGAATATATTGAGTGGATTTAGACTTCCCATGAGTTTCAGCCTGCACGATAGTAAAACGAGTATAAACAATCCAATACGTGCCATATAGTAATAAGATAAAGATTGAAATACATAAATAGGAAAATGAAAAAAACCTTGTGTTTAGATAGGATGTTATCCCCAAAATTAAAACTTTTAAGTGCAATAAAATTGTACCTGTCCTTTACTTCATAGGGATCATAATTTGATGGCAGCTTATTAAGCATATCATTACTCAGTCTCATCACCACGGATTCGCGAGTTTCACCGCCTCCACCGGCCGATTCCTTTGGCTGAATGGACATTATGGTGTACAACATACTAGTGGTCGTATTCGTCTGGTAACTGTATGGGCAAATATAGATCAAAATTTCTAACAAAATATTCAAATGGCTTACGTAATATCAGCATTGCAATGCAATCCATACGCCTGCGGTGGGTCAGTTGTTGAGAACTTGTCGATCACTTCCAGATATTCCGTCACATTCTTGAACCGAATAATCTTATAACCTTTGTAGAATTGAAAATCTTCTTGAAACATTTCCTCGTGGAACCAGACTTGAGCAAACGTATTCAGCAACCGCTTGTCATAATCGTCCGTTACTCTACCTCCGTACTGGACTTCGCCGATCATATACCTGTTGAAAAGTAGCAAAGGCAAAATGATTATGTTATACAGTTTCGATTGTTGAAAATGTTGAGTTATTTTCGCTGTTGGTGTCGAGCCCGTAATTGAAGCCCCTCCCGGCTTTCTCTCTTCCTCTTTGCTCTTTTAAGCGTAGGAACAATAATTGAGAAGTAAATTTTGTTCAATTGGCCACTATAGAATGGACTAGGTAAAAAATATGTAATAATTCAATATCACGATTTTAAGGGCGATTAACTTTAACGAATAGGAATTGGAGATAATTTGTTGCCGAAAGAAGATCATTCTGAGTAATCGTATTTCGCTGGTGTGCTAAACTAAACCAGCCAGAATCGCAGGCTGTGTAGCAAAATCCTGGGCGGTGAGGGCAACAGTCCACCATATTGTTGACCTCGGTTAAGAGCGACCCACCCGTCCTACAGTCCTGACTTAGGCCCAAGGGATTTTACCTCCGTGACAAGAAGGCACTTTAGCACCAATGAAGAAGTGAAGACAACCGTGAAGCACTTCTTCTCTATGCAAGATAGGTATTTGTTTCTACGCAGGTTCTTAAACCTTGTTAAGTGTTTTGACAAACGCATCAATATCCTTGCTGATTAATTACTTTTAAGTTTCCGTAAATTTATCGATTATGTTTCGTCGCACTGCCGACATACACGCGCAACTCTCATTAAAGGCAGTTTTTTTTTTTTTATGGAAAATAACACTGACAATCAGTGTGAGTTAGATTATCTTAAGTCAAATGTGCGGGAGGGTTATTTCTAGATAATTATGTTGGAGCAAATTGTGAAGTACAATGTAATTAATTAATTAAGCTAATACATTTCACGATGAAATTATAGCTGTTCCGCCAAGGAACTCTTCGAATCCTTTAAATCCTTTTCGCCTTTTCTACGATTCTTCTCCACTTCTTCCAGTCGTTGATTTTTTCTTTCCATCTCCCTGGATTCAGTTTTCTTATGTCGTACTCCACCTGTTGTTTCCATCTTGTTCTGGGTCGCCCTCTATGTCTCTTCTGCGGTGGTTGCCATGTTGTTATCTCTCTTATTGGGGATTCTCTTTCTCTTCTCATTATGTGGCCATACCATCTTATTCTTATAGCTTTGATTGTTCAAACTATGTTTTCTTCTTCTAACACCCTGTCTATCTCAAAATTCATCAAAGCCCTATATTCATTATTTTCCGTCATTTTTGGTCCCATTATTTGTATTATTATTCTGCGCTCGAAAATCTTTAGTTTGTCTTCTTTTTTGCGGTGAGTGTCGTTGTCGCTGTGTCATAGATTTGGCCTAATTATTGTCTTGTATATTCTTAGTTTGTTCCTTGCACTCAACTTCTTATCCTTCAGTAGCTTTTTATTACTACAGTATGCACCATATCCCTTCTGTATTTTTTCCTCTATATTGAGTCTCTCATTTTTTCTGCCAATTATAACTCCAAGGTATCTGATAGTCACCTCCTCGAAGCTAAAATTTCCACACTTCCAACCTCTCAGCACTCTGTCATTTCTGCTGCAACACATGTACTTAGTCTTCTGTTCATTCATTGCTAGCCCTTCTTTCTTCTTCTCTATTGCTATTATTACAAATACTCGATGTAGTTCTTCTTGACTTCTAGAAATTACTGCTACATCGTCTGCATATCTTACTATTTGTACTAGATGCTTGTTTAAGCTTCCTATGTTTTCAATTTTTGTTTATTATGGCGTCCAATGCAATTATAAACAGTAGTGCCGATAAAGCGTCTCCCTGTCTTACTCCTTCCTTTATTTTGATGTCTGACGTCATCCCATGTTCCGTGCTTATCTTTGCTCTAGATTCATTCATCGTCATTCCTATCAGTTTCCTAATTTTGTTTGGTACTTCGATGTTTTTTATGTCCTTCATGATTTGTTTTCTGTTGATTTTATCAAAGCTGCTTGAAATATGTTAATCGCCTTTTCCTGAAACCGCATTGACATCTTCCTATTTTATTTTCCGCATATATCTACATTCTATCTTTTATTATGTTTGTCAGTACTTTATGTGCCGCGTTCAACAATGTGATGCCTCTGTAATAACTGCATTGTATCAAGTCGCTTTTTTGGGATTGGTATTATAATTCCTGTTCTCCATTCAACAGGCATGTTTTCTTCTTTCTATATTTTCCTTATAAGTTGGAAAATTCTTTGGTGCAGTTCCCTCCGCCATGTTTAATTAGTTCTGCGCACATTTCATCAGTTCCAGCCACTTTCTTATTTTTGAGTCCTTTAATCGCATCAACAATTTCTTCGTAGTCAGGGTTTTTTACGCTCTGTTTTTCTGCCTCATCTTCCTCTTTCTCTGCCTGTTTCACCCACTCCTCACTCTCGTCCTCATTGTACATTTCTCTGAAATGATTTTCCCATGCTTCGATTTCAATTGTAGTAATTGCTTTCTTTCTTTTCCGTTTGGATACGTGCTTCAAAATTGCATTCATATTTCGATGTTTAGATTACTTTCCCATCGCCCCTATTCTATTTATGTATTATAATCCTGTTATTTTTTGTTCTGATCCATGTCTTTTGCCTTTTTATCTATGACCATCTTTCCACATTCATTATCAAACCATTGGTTCTGCAACTACAATGTATATGTAGTTTATAATTGGCGGCTCTAAGTCTCCAAAGGATATGTATATCGTGCAGGAGTTATCTCCGATGTCCATCGTTAGGAATCCGTTGCGACACTCATCTTATTGGAAATTCTTGCGTTTGAATGGTCCAATTACCAACCATCAATGTCGTTATTTGCCTTCAAAATACCTTTCCTATTAACTCATCAGCATAAGGATAAGGTAGGAACATATTTGCTATGTTCAACGTCTAATTTAATGCGTCGGAGGACTGCTACGTAATCTTGGTATTTCGTGTGTGCAGTGTTAAGCGCGCGCAATATTCAATTAAAAGAGGCTCTGGATATAGTGCGATACGGTTAACCGAATTTTGTCACCTAATTTTCACTCCGACGTAATTTTCTTTTTCTATTGTACCATGCTCTACCTTTTTTGTAATATTGCTCTTACAATTGTAGGGTTTAACACTCTGAGCTCTATTTCGAGTAAGTGGCGCCTCATTTTATAATCATACACGTATCAGCGTTTTCGAACATTCCTCTCGAGCTAACCATAACCCACATCTTCACGAGTTTCAGCTGGAGAGTATTCTATCATCAAAAGATCTCGTTCAGGAGATATTTTTATCGTTTGCCGTTTCAATTATCCTGCCTGTGAAAGTAAGCACGTATCAGGACTTCTTTGACGTTGAATACCGTTAATTGTAAACCGTGAATCAAGGAGAATGTCATTGATTTACTGAAACCTATATTCATTATCTAATAATTTCAAATAATTTTGCTGTACTGCACGTGTGCATTTCGATATGAGTAGGTACATGTTCCAGTTAATAATTTGCAATTATAATATGCAAGGCAGATGTTATATGTACCTGACGGTCGTCCAGCTGATACCACGCTTAGGGTCGATTTCATCCAAATGATTCTGGACAAACATGCAGCTCGCCAACCAATCAGCCGAGTTGAACTCATACGGAATATTCCAGCCGAGCGGTCCAAATTTACGCCGTTCCTGTACAACCGTATGCAAAAATGAAATAGCATATACCACCGGGATGTATTGAGGCAGATCAGAATATTCTAGCATATCTTGATTCATCGACGTGTAAGTTCGCAACAAACCAGCTCGAATACCTGAATGATTTCGAAAAACGAATAAAAATAAATGTGCTAGTAAGTTTATGGAAAGAAGTTTACTTGTATAATACTACTAAATCTTTTATTTGTTTTGAAAAAAAGTTGGAAATTAGAGGAGTTGTGGTCGAGTTTTAAAATTATGATACACTGGAACCGCATTTATATCTGCCGTTCGGGAACGTAAACATTCACTTATATCCTCCTGAGAGGGGATCCCACCACTGCTACCCAGCGGAGGAAATTGGCGCGCTACGCGTTGATTGGCTTATTTGAACAGAGACATAACGGCTGATTGGTCCATGGTAGTCAGGAGGTATGCGACTGGGGGATTACGAGCGGGTATAAGTCAAAGCTATAGCATGATATAAGTGCGGAAAGATATAAATCAGGGCGGATATAAATTCGGTTACAGTGTACTTCACAATTTTAGCAAAGAAGCGACGTCCAAATAATCTTTAATGTCTTTTTCTTCTAGTCCAGTACCTCTTCAAACGGTTTTTTTATTGCTTCGCTTATTTGTTTTATCATTTAACATTCTTTGCTACATAAAATCATGAAAGCATTCAGATGATAATCATACATGAAATTACCTGATGGTGGTTCATTTGTAAACTTAATACACAACTGCAACAAGCTGATAGGAAAATCGTCGTGGACTTCTGTAGTCATCCACAGTCTAAAATCCGGATGGACGCTACCGAATCCACGCTCGAGCTCTAAAAATTGTCCCAGTACTTCTTGCATATAATCTAAGCCCAAGTGACAATTTTGCATCAATGCCCAAAAGCCCTATACAGTTACACATCATTTATTTGTAGAAGCACCTTCACATTTCAACCAACTTACCTCTGCCATTGCACTAGTTAACAATTTCCTTGCATGAATCTCTTGACCTTGTCCCATCGAAATTGCTTTACATTTATTCTCCACTTTCTTAGCGAGTTGCTCGATGTAGGGCGTCGGGTCCGAACCGGTACTCAAAAAACAACACATCGGTGTTAGGGCACGACTTTCAGACAGCATAACTTCGTAGTTCAAAATTACTGGTTCTGCAAATCTGGCACCTAATGAAGAAGCGATGTACTTGCGACTTTGCGTTACCGTTCGATCGGGACACCAAGCCCTAAACGCGAACATAACGATAAGATAAAAGTTGGTAAAATAGATTTCAATTTACCGTATCATCAAAAGTTTTCTGAAGGTGTCTAAACTATTGTATCCGTCAGGAATATTGGCTTCTTCGGGCGCGTCCTTGTCAAACCATTGCTTCCAGGTCTTGTCGTTAGCGGTTACCTGTACGTAAATGAATTATGTGTAGTTAGATGTAAAATGTTTCGTTTAACATGCACCTGTTGGACGATGTATTGGAAGTGTCGCAATTTCGTCAGTTCAACCAAATTTAGCCAAGTCGTATCGGTAATCCACTTAGCCGGTTTTGGTGGACATGCATTCAAATCTAAAGCAGCTCCGCCTTTTATAAATACTTGAAATTCTTCGTGGGTAATGTGCTCTTTCTGCATGTCAATTTTCAAAGCCATCAACAAGACGAACATATATTTGTCCACTTCATACAGACCTCGTGATTTGTATTTGAACACTTCGTAGGTGAGATAGTCAATGATATAATTTAAACGTCTACAATAAAATTGCTTACAGATCACCTTCTTGCTACTTATATAAACGTGTGTGGCAAGGGTGAGAGCTAATTCATATAAGTTTAATAGGAAAATAGCCGCGTTGATAGTCCACCTTCGTAAGAAGATAGCAACAATTAAATTGGTAGTCAGTTGATAAAAATGGTGAATTAAAATTAGAAACATATTTGAATTATGGGAAAAGCTCTTTTAAGGTATACTGGCCAGAATTCCCAAAAAAAAAAAAAAACACAATTACCCTGCTGGCTGATCTCAATATGCAATTTGCTAAAGGAAGCAGATTCTAGCATATTACAGGAAATTACTCAGTTTACTATATAACCAATCGCAATGGGGATAGACTTGACCTTTGTAACACGTTCAACTTCGTGGTGAAATCTATGGCTTTCAAGCATTTAGTCAGAAAACAGGATGTAGAAGTTCCTGAATTTATGATTACAACGAAAGCACCAGAGTACAGAATATGAAAGTCTGCAGATGTGTTAACTTTGACTCAGATCACTGTCTCTTTAGGATTTAGATTAGACTGCTTCCAGAAAAATACAAGGAAAGTCCAGATAAGAAAATGTGTAAATCCGACACGCAAAAGTGAAAATCCAACCAAGAGTTCATTCAGAAACTAGAGTCCTTGGAACCGGGGAACTGGGAACAGTTAAGAAAAGTAATAATCAAAACAACAAAGAAATAATATCCATAGATACATCACTCCGAGTCCACATTCTAAAGACCAAAACGGCAAAGCAACTTGCAATGACAAATTCAACTTTTAGATCTTCGCCAAATACTTAGGATTTGACAAATATTTTACCTGGAGGTAATCGGACTCTTCTCGGATCTAGCCATAGACCAGTCAAATCTCTCTAAAAATTGAACCAAGGACGTTTGGTACATTACGTTCACCATGGCCATGTTGCATATCAAGAAGTATAAAACGCTACCACGGGTTGCTACAGGTCTATAATTTAAAGCCAGAAAATGTTAGTTTTGTGAAAAATTAGTTAAGTGCATAAACATACCTAAATTCTTCCCTAGCGGCATTAATTTTGATTTCCGTATCTTTCGCAATCGCCAACTTTTCACGAACTTCCGCGGCGGTATCCTTTGACACGTTCAACACCCCAATTAAAGTTTCGTCGTCCAGCAGCGATCCTTGTATTGTTGTTAACTTATACAATAAACTCTGTTCAAGATCAAGCATTTTCCTTTTGTTCTCCGTGACGTCCTTGATTAAATTGGTTCTTTCTGATTCCAATTCCCTCTTCTCGGTTAAAATAACTCTACCTAACAGTTGGTCTTCTAAGCCTATAGTCAAATATAAAGTTAGCCCCGGAATGAATAAAGATAAAGACTAAACATTTCCAATATCCACTTTTATTTCACGAACCTTTCATAGTAACCGTAAAATCGATAACGGATGTTCTTGCGAAAATTTCGGGCGTATATGACGGATTAGCCAACTTCGTGGTAATGTAGAGTCGGAAATCTTTATGGACATCTACCTCCTTATCACCGATTTTCACTTTATACGTAGTACCGATTTTGATATGATTCTTCTCGAGCACGTTGTCCAACACCGGGTCTAATTCCTCCCCGATATCTTCGATTATCATCGGGAAACCCAACGATACGGCATCTTCAATATGGTTCCTTCAAGAAAACGAGACAGCTTGTAAAAATGAAATCTTTTGAAAGTAACATTTTTACCTGAAATATTTATGGTTCAGGGAAGAAATAATCAAGTTGAACGGCTTCTCTTTACTCTTAATCCATGCTTTGCCTTGACTCTGGGGATCAATCATCAACGGGAAACGAGAAGCCTTGGTAACTATAATGCCGTTTTGTATTGATAATTCGTCCGTGGGCAGCCCCTGTAGATTCCATTCCCCCGTCTATTTGGCAAAGACGAATATGGAAATTAAAACTAAATAAATGTTATTCATCTATGTAGATAATTACTGTGGCGATATCAGTTAAACATTCGGTAACGTTCAAATTCAACGTAAACGGAATCTTTTTTCAGTCAAGTTCTGCACCCAGTTGTCTTCTAATATGATTCTGTATTCCTGATTAAAGGGACCGGTATAACCCAAGAAACCGGTCAGGATCAGTACGTCCCCGACCAAGCGTTCAGTTTCGGATTTGAATTGACCTGACTGCTCTGTCCAACGGATTCTTTCACCGCTCAATCCATTCAACAATGCAGTTGCGGCGTCCATTTTGGTCTTGCACTTCATGGCATCGTCTAAGACAGCCTTGCGATAAGAAGATTGTGTATCAGTAATGCTACTTTTGAATTTTTTCATCTCCTCTACAGGTGCTACTCTGTACGATGTAATTAACAATAGATAGAGAGCACTAGAAGAATCCGATTTCCAATAGTTTGCAAAATCGGAAATAAGAGAAAGAGAATTATATGCTTACCTGCTTGAAAGTCATAGCCTTATCATATTTATCTTGACATTCTTTCACTTCCTTTTCTTTCGCCTCCAGCAAGTCCATAGCACCTTTTAATTCAGCCTCGGCTTTGCTCAGTTTTGCTTGTTGTCTATCCAAATTAGCCTATAGAGCATATTGAATTATTTCAGATAAAATGAACGAATATAAGCAACTAACTTTTAACGGCAAAACTTCTCGATTAACTTCGTAAAAGGCTGCCATTGCCATGGTCCACGAAATAAGACCGGCTACGTTACCGCAAGCAGTCTTCGCCGCCTCATAAGTGTACTGCGGGTATTCGAAATAAGGGACAAGGAGATCGAGCATTTCAGCGTTGATGGTATCTTTCGGATATTCTTGAAGCTTTTGCAACATTTTCGTGTCAGCCATTGCCTGTTGGAGAAATGAAAACGTATTATGAAAGATGAGTATGTCTCTTATAAGAGAGAAATAAGGTAGGTGTCTACTTAATATTATTTAAGACTCCCTTAACAGTCAATAGAAAAAGAATGTTTCAGAGCTAGTTCATATAATAAGAAAAAGAAGGGGAAGAGGAAATAATATAAAACAGTCTAAATGTATCCTGAGATAAGGGAGACAACTTAGCCAAGAAAAATCATAAATAGCTCAGGAAAGTTACCTCTTGCCTGCTATAATTGTAATTACCCTAAGCGATTCAGTCCAAGAAGTCACGAAGAACTTTCTTTCGAAATCAGGTGAAACCGGTTCCAACTTTTTCTTGAAGTATATCAGCACAGCATCCATAATTAGCATGATTAAATACGGAGGTTTTCCAAGCTTTCTCACGGTTGCAATATCTGCAGCTTTTATAGTCTGAAAAATATAATTAACTGCGATCTTAGTCTTTACTTTATTTCAAAATGGCACGTTTGGTTGAATGCGTGATATCAGTTAGAATTGAATATCCTCAAGTTCTCAAAAGGAAAACTAGTTTAACGTACTAGTAAGGCCGCTTCGGCAGCATCCAACGCAGGTTTCGCGACCCGCAACTTGCTTTCGGCCTCCTTCTGATCAACACTAATATTCGCTACAAGAACTTCAGCCTTCTCCTTAACTATGGAAGCTTCCTCTTTAATTTTATTGGCGATTTCACTTGATGCGAGTACAGACTCCAATACTATTTCAGCTTCCTGCGTAGCTACGGCAATTTCCTGCTCCTTAACGGCTAATTCTTGCTTTAAAACGTCAACGCTTGCCGCCGCTTCAATCAGTTTTGACAGCCCAGTCTTCATCCTCTGTGCCATGATTTCAATTGCAGCGTGTTTCTCGGTGTATACCGTTTTGTAGCTCCCAAGAAGCTGAGGTAGGTTTTAGGAGTTACGTGAGTTTGTCGCCGAAATCTGTATATGCGAATAAGTAAATTTAATGTTTTCTTTTTTATTCTTTAATATACATACATACCTGTCGAAATATTCTTTACATATCAACGATACATGATTATGCACATCGGCTACCAATAAAATCAACTCGCTTTTAACTTCTTGGGAACAGACGATATTAAATTCGCCCAAAAAGTGTTCGGATACAGCGACCAAAGCATCCCTTGGCCATCTAGAAAACCAATCCATAGTGCAACCGGAAATGAGACCGGGGAATTTGAGCGCTCTGCTTCTAAATTTTTCGCCCACCTAAAATTCACGATTCAGATTAAAGAAAAACTGTAACTATATAAAACTTCTAGATAAAATTACCGGCGAAAAACAGAGTACCACGTGCAAATTGGACCTTGCTCTCGAAATAAAGAAATCGTAAAGGTTATCACCCGTTGGCGGTCTTTTCGGTTGAACTTTCTTCATGACCGATATCAATTCAGTTTGAATTTCATCCAATTCATCCTTAGCAAACAAATTGGCGATTTCGCCTGAATTTAAAATATTGTTCAAAGATTCCAGGAACGTTTCATCTTTGATTTCGTTATCGGTAAAAATGAACGTGATGCCAACACCTTCGCCACCCGACACCCTATACAGATACTTCAAATCCTCCATTAGATTATTCATGTTATACACCCTGAGTGTTGAAGATTGGAAAAAATAAAAATTTAGATCAAAACAGCATGAAACGAAATGCTCATATTACCTCGTCAGTTGTATCTGAAAGCTTCTATAGTTAGCCATGAAAGACGCCAGTCGAGTTAGACTCTGTTTCCCGGATCCTCCAACGCCCACTAATAAGGCATTTCCTCGTGGGGTTCTAATTATCCTTGATATGATGATTAAATGAATCATGGCATCATGGAAGAAGACCATATCCATTTTGGCACCACGGATGGCTTCGTTATATAGCTCCATAAAAGCTGTCCCAGGATAAGGATGTAGAGATGAAACAAAAATTGCAATATTTGAAAATTGAAGTGAAGTGATCCTAAATTCTCAACGAAAACCGACTGATCACCATACATCTACTGATGGGTAATTTTCACTTACATATATACGTGAATCCTACTTATTTAATTTTTTTATTCTTAGTCCTTGAAATATATATGTATCTGATTTTTATAAGCAATTTGTGGTAACGATTATCTTATGAATTCTATTTAATAAATGGGTAAAAACGTGAGCAAATATGTACCCGTCTTACATCAATATTTTTGAAACTACTCACATAGCAATTTCTCTACCAAAAACTCCCAACTAGGGACCTCTTCATAAATCTTTGGAGCGTCGAAGCAGAAATCTTCTGGTTCATCTCCGGTTGCCTCAGGTGGATCGCGCAAGAAGTCCACCCAAAACGTCTCCTCTTCAGGATAGAACTCGTAGTACTCCTCGAGCTCATCGTGCGCTTGTCGTCCCAAGTTATCGATAAACCATATTCTATCCTTTTTGTTTGTGAATCGATCAGCGATAACACGTGTGCATTCGTGCCTCCATAACTTCAGCAGCGACGAAATCGATTGACATTCAAGATTTTGAACAGTCAGGATGCCCTGCCATATGCGTGAGAGATCACGTAAATTGAAGACGTAGTGAAACTTAGCGGGAGTTGGAAGCATCTTCCTCTTCGTTTGTTGCCATACGTGACGAGTGAGTGGTATCAGACGTGGTATAAATGAAACGATGGTATCGTTGAAGCGACTCGAACAGAAGTAACCTTCGCCAATTTTTCCTAGGATGATTTGGTTTAGTTACGTACAGCTCTCGCGATATAAGTTGGCGAAGGATGGGCGTGAGTTCGCGCAGATAGAGGAAGGATAGATTGCCCATCATTCGTCCTGCAGCGTTCCCGTATCAGTTCCCGTATCCTATGCACTATCTGAATCAGACAGGTGGGAGGTACGTGTCCTAAATACGTTTACGGCGCATCCCCACCGCTCGCCAACTTATATTGCGAGAGCTGTACACATCTATATAAAGTAATCGAAAACTATACGCCAAAACTTTACCCGACTATGATCTGTTTTCTTTGCAAGTTTATTTAGGATGGTAGTACTGTGCGATTCAGAAATATTCGAATATAATTGATTCAGACTACTTACTGAATATCATATCCATTGATTTATCGCTAGGTAAAGTGCAGTTAAATACACAAAATTGCCTCTTCAATCTATGCGGGATATCATTTCGTCCTCCACCAGGGTGGATCATAGCTGCCAGAAACAGCATATCGAGAATTGTCGAGAAATCTCCAGGTTTGTCCAAGCTGTAGAAACCTACGGGAAATGAATTGGTTTTTGCTGTACCCTCATTCATAACTTATCATACCTCCGCATTCCATTAGTTGCCTCACGATTTCATTAGTGATTTGATCGCCCCAATCGTTTACGACCGGCATATTAATGTCGTCGATAAAAACTGTTAATGTTTTTCCGGCAGGAGGACCGTAAGTAGTTCCCACTCTTTTGTCGACATAAGACTCCAAAATTCTCTGTAGAATGAGAAACAATAAAAACACAACAATTAGGTCGATTATCATAAGGAAATTGAGTAAATGTATGTACCTGTACCATATTTGGAGTTGTAGCTGAAGAAAAATTAAAGCTTTTTGTGAGCTTGTATTCTGGATCGAATGTGGAGGTGTACCCCTTGATCATGACCGTTTTCGCTGTGCCAGGTTCCCCTGAATAATAATGGTAAATGATGGTGAACGATGTTTGTCAATAATTGTTAGTTCTATTATTAATTGTCTTAATATATCCAGTGTTTAAATCCTCTGGATTTGTTACTCTGACTATGCTGTAAATATTGCTGTTCGGTTATGAGAGTGTAAATAGTGAAAGTAACAAAGTAAAAAGTTCATGTATGATTGAACTCAGTAAAGAGGTTCTTACTATGACAATTTTTAATTAAACTTGTTCTTCAATCTTACCGATTAATAGCACGGCCTTGTTCTGTTTCGCTATGGCATGTATTAAAAACGCCGTTCGGACATTATCGACGTTTGGTACCAGGATACTCGCGTATTCCAATACTTGATCAGACGGATAAATAAACTCTTCCACTCGGTCACTCCAATGTTGCCATCTTCCATTTTCGCCAACCACATACTCGAATATAGTTTCACCCGGCTGGCATTTAGGCCAATCCAAACGCGACTGTCCGATTGCAAATTCTTCTAATTTCTCGCGATCGTTTAACTCAAGAGCAGCACCCAGAGACCACATAACCGAAAATAGGAAGAGTCTTTCCAGATGCTTATCGCTGTAAACTTCTAAATAAAAGAAATCGAATATATTTGTACAAACGGCATATATCTATGTATAAACAATATACAGTAATGGGGTTGAAAGGGTCTCCAAAATTACGACACGTTTTTGGTGTCAGACTGTTGATCAAATTAACAACTTCAGAAATCACTAAACTGCTTTCGGGATTAAACCGTGTCGTGACAGTAAAATTTACATATTTGGATCTATCCAAGATTGTCAGCAATACATTAAAAAGTTGAAAAAATAAAATAAGTTTGGGTTAATGTATGGTAATGAAGACGTCAAGAAAATTCTTAATATATAGATGTGGAAATGTACGTATTGTACTCTTTCAAACCAAGCGAGATGTTCCAGCGATTCTCCTATTGCTACACTCACTGGTTTTTGCACTAGGTCTGGTGTTAGATTTTGTTCACTCGCAAATTGCTCGCTGAGAGTACATTTTAAAAGTAAACTTAAAGCGTAGATTTTGTTTATGAACATAAGAGATTTCTGCAGATCCCTTTGTTCTTTTTCCCAAATCTTTGTCATAAGTCTTTGGGATCAACCGTCACTCGCACACGAGGATTGTCCGAAGAGTATCCTGAAGAAGTCACATAAAGTTAAAGATATGGTGACATAGGTATGCATTTTTCCATTGTTAGATGGACAATAAAGTAATAATTTGGCAAACAGTTGCTTGGAAAAATCATTTTTGATTTAGACACAAAGCTTGCTTAGTTCAATTCAATTTGAAAGAATTTTGATAATCGAATAACAATCCATTAATTGCTTTGTACAGTGTAGTTACTCCTCATACGGACATGGTTTTGAGTCTTGGACAACCACTGACAGGTGCATAACTAAAATATCTAGAAGCAACATAAATGAAATTTTTAATAAGATTTGGAAATAAAGCACTAGTCGACAGAATAAAGAATGAAACGTACGGACAAAAGAATCAAAAGTTAAGCCATAAAATTAAAGGAAGTCAACGAAGATGGTACAGTCATATTAAGAGAATTAATGAGGAAAGGATAATATGAAAAATATATGAAGCACGCTCCTCGGGGACCAAGGGTACAGCTAAGCCCGGGCGGACATGGAATGAAAGTATTAGAAGAATCATCGGGAAACGAAGTAAAGAAATATACAATGGACCCCAAATGGCACGAGATAGAAGAACATGGAGACAACAATGGGAACAGACTGCTCAACTCAACCAACAGCCATACATCGAGTAGGATAGATTGGCTTCAAGGATTAAGTAAATGGAACAAAATGCATAAAATAATTTATCATGAGGTGCTTTTCGCTTAGATGTTTCTAGCAACTATTTCTATATGTTGTGAAACCGTAAATTTATTGTAGGACGAATTGATAGTGTAAGATGAAGGTATACAGCTAAGTATATGATTAGCAAATCAATCGGAAAAAATACAAAAAGAGTTGAGTGAAAGATGGTAAAAACAGAATATACAATCCAAGTGAAAAAGACGCGGAAGAAGAATATTGTTTCCTTGTTTTCTTTATTTGTTGTAAGCGCTAGGTGTTAAGCAAGCAGAAATTTTTTGCCTGACCATAGAGATCATCCATACACCCAACTAGAATTTGGCCGTTTCCGTCTTCGCAGGAGGGATTTTCCACGTGCCAAACATCGTATCGACACGAAGGTTGCTGTTTTGCTTCCTATCCGAGAAGTAGGCATGACGTGAGTTTTATCTGCAATTAAAAATCACCGTACTCCGGAAGAATATTAAACTCAGAGATACAGAATACCTTTGGCAGATGAAAATATTGGGCAAACCATGGAGATACAAACATTGTGATGCCGTGAACATATAAAGGATTTTCTTCTTAATCGTTTGCCTTTTCTACCTTTCGGTATAAGGTCCACAGCCACCGAGCGGTTTACATATTTATACCGTATCGCCCCTAGCCCGCTCGCAGCATATTAATTTAATTAATTTATTTAATTATTTTTTTTCCGTCGCGACCGGGCTTGATTCCCGAACATTCTCATGGTGAAGCGCACACTATACGACTTAGCCACTAAGCGGGTTTTTCATAACTTATGTAGAATAAAACAACATTTGTAACAGAAAATACTTTCCTACTATCACAAGAAAGCCGTAATAATTTTTTTAGTATTAAAGTTTTATATGGAAGGTTTTTAAAACCTCTTAGGTTACCTGATGTTTATTTTTTATACGTAGAAACGTAGTAGCTAGTTATATTGGGTTCATATCTGGAGCAAAGTCAAGTCGTGTTCCCGTTTACCATGCGAGCTGTCAATCATATCTGTCGACACCTTTCGAAAATGTGATTGAAAAATAAAGGCGACTGTTTCCAACTTTATTATCGAAAGCGTTTTTTAAATACCATTCGACGATATATGTATATCGCAGTGATTTTAACACCACACTTGCCCATTTTTTTATCATTTTTTTACACTCATTAACTTACTTTAATCTCATATAATATTGTAAATAAATTTGTTAGTTATGACAAACCCGGCAAACAAGAGGAATAGGAGAAAATAGCGAATTGAAAAGAATTACAGTCCAAATTTCAAAAGAACCGGGGAAGATCAATTGCCTATAGACATAGAAAAATTGAAAATTCAAAACTGGAAGGAGATTTGAAACCGGGACATATGGAGAATTATAACTAAAGAGGGTAGGACGAACACAAAGCTAGGACAAAGTAAGGAAGGAAAAACAGAATAATTCACAAGAAATGTATTCCAACATTCAACTTCAAAATGTGAATTTTAAACCATAAACCAATTCTGTTAATAATATTCTACAGCAATGCAGTTAAAGTAAAGGCGAAAAAGTAATTTGTAGTAACTTCAAATCTACCTATTTCACTTAGAAATTCAGCTTGAAGAAGATAACTGTTTCGATAGCTACTATCTACGATTTCCCTAAAACTCCAAATACGAATTTCGATATTTTTCATCCTTGCCCCTCGCTATTGTTATATATGTAATATAACAGCTGTAAGTGTGGTTGCCGATGACATCAATAAAGACAGTCTTGTCGGTCTTGTCTCAGTTTTCATAAAAGAAGGTTGTATTATTAATATCCAGATAAACCCATCCAAATAAATCAAATAAGACATGGCGCAGTCAATAGGATTGTGAAAAATAAAGTTATAGTGCAAATTAAACGTTTAGAAAATCCGAAGCAGGTAGTAGTACATAAAAATCATATTTTCCATACACTGAAATAAAGGGAGACAAAATGGCGATGGATATGAGCAATGCAATAACACCGATGTCAATAAAAGGAAATCCAGCAGAAAACTGGAAAAAATGGACTCAGAAATTCAAAAATTATCTAGTAGCCACTGAATCAAACAACAAAGATGAAGAAATTCAATCTGCAAAACTGTTACACCTCTTAGGAGAAGACGCGCTAGAAATTTATAATTCCTTTAGCTTTGAAGAGGATGAAAAAAACAAAATTAACGTGTTAATTAAAAAATTCGATGACCACTTCATCCCCAAAAGAAATCTCATATTCGAAAGATACAGATTTTTCACTGCAAAACAGCAACACGAAGAAAACACAGAACAATTTGTAACAAAAATAAAAAACATGGCTCGACAATGCGAATTTACTCACTTAGAGGATGACATGATCAAAACAATGCTAGTAATAGGTATAAAAGACGAATTAATTCGAGAAAAGTTACTACAAAATCATGAGACAACATTAGAGAAAATGATTGAGCTATGTATTTTGATAGAGAACACGAGATTGCAATCCAAACAAATGAGAGACATTACCACTACTCAAGTATCAGCTATAGGATGGAAGAACAAGAAAAAGACAATCACAAGAAGCTCTGGTGCGTTGAATAAAAACTTCATTAAAAACTGTAGGAGATGTAGCAAAAGTCATGAATTAAATAAGTGTGGTGCATATGGTAAAAAGTGTAATCTATGTAAAAACTAAATCATTATGCGGTCATGTGCAGAAGTAAAAAGACAGTGCATGAAATAAATCATGATAACAATGAAAATGACAACATACTGTCAATAAACAGTGTATCAAATAATAAGAATAGTTGGTATGAACATTTGTTGATTCAGAATAGATTGTTCAAATTTAAAATAGATACAGGATCATCTGTAAATATTATTTCAAATTCAAAAATAAAAGCATTAGAAAAAAAGTTATGAGCCCACAAATGTCAAATTACACACATACACGGGTGAAAATATAGAAGTAATTAACAAAATTAAGTTAGATATTAAATTTAAAAATAATATTTTTAAAAGTGTGGAATTCTATGTAACAAAGAACGATCATGATTCATTGTTAGGTTTAAGCACATGTAATTTGTTAGGTTTAGTTCACATAAACAGTTCAATTTATAGCAATGAATATGATAAGTTAGTAAATAAGTATAAAGATTTGTTCGAGGGCATAGGGAAAATAGGTGACCAATATCATATCAAAATTAAAAAGGGGGCAATTCCAATTGTACAGCCAATTAAAAGAATTCCATTTGCTTTACATGAAGAATTTAAAAATCATTTAAAAGAATTAGAAAGCCAAAAAATTATAGAAAAGGTAAATGGACAATCAGAATGGCTAAATTCTTGTGTAATTGTAAGAAAACAAAATGGTATGTTAAGAATATGTTTAGACCCAAAAGATCTTAATGAAGTAGTAATTGATGGAAAACATAAGATCCCAACTTTTGAAGAAATAACAGCTAAAATTAGTAATGCACGTGTATTCAGTACATTAGATGCAGCTAGTGGCTTTTGGAACATTCCACTTGATAATCAAAGCAGCAAATTATGTACCTTCGGAACTCCGTTTGGTAACTACAAATTTTTACGAATGCCATTTGGCATCAAAATAGCAAGTGAAGTGTTTCAAGAAAAATTCAAAGAAATATTCAATATAGAAGGAACTGAAGTATACATAGATGATATACTAATATGGGGCGAAAATAAAGAAATAGATGATGAAAGATTAAACAAAATTTTAGATATTGCAAGATCAAATAATGTAAAATTTAATTAAAGTAAATGTAAATTTCGTGCTGATAAAATAACATACTTGGGTTATGAATTTTCGAGTGAAGGAATCAAAGTTGATACAGAAAAGGTTGAGGCGATTAAAGATATGCCTACACCAACAAATAAGAAGGATGTGCAAAGATTTTTAGGTTTTGTCACGTATATAGGTAAATTTATCAAGAATTTATCTGAAAAAACTTTCCCGCTAAGACAACTTATAAAAAATAATGCACATTTTTATTGGACAAATGAACACGACAAAACGTTCGATCAAACTAAAACATAACATTGCATCTGATAAATCATTACAATATTTTGATCCGAACACAAGTTCTACAATTTCAGTAAATGCATCGAAGAATGGGCTAGGGGCTGTATTAATGCAAAAAGGGAAACCATGCGCTTATTCTTCAAGAGCTATGACAAATACACAATCTGCATATGCACAAATTGAAAAAGCATTATTAGCGATTTGCTTTGGAATAGAGAAATTTCACCAATACATCTATGGAGCAAAGTTCACAGTAGAAACGGATCATAAACCCTTAATTCCGATTTTCAAAAAATCGTTAGATAAATGTCCAGCAACATTACAACGGATGTTACTTCAATTACAAAAGTACAATTTTGAAATAGTCTACAAACCCGGTAAAGACTTGGCAGACAATTTATCAAGAGCATTTATCAACAAAGAGTATAATGATAATTTAAATTTAGAAATGCAAGTATGCCTAATTAAAGATAATATTTCAATTAGTGATGAAAAATTAACAGCATTAAGTGAAGCCACAAATAATGATCCAGAATTAAAAACAAATACTACTTTATGTAAAAGAAGGATCGCCGCAGAAAATAAATAAAGTACCATCTGAATTGAAACCATACTACAAACACAAAAGTGATATTACAGAAGGTAACAAACTACTATATTTAGCGCAAAGGGTAATAATCCCAAAAAGTTGGCGACCCAGCATTTTGAGCAATATACACGAAGGACATTTTGGAATAACTAAATGCATTCAAAAAGCTAAATATTCAGTTTATTGGCCAAACATAACAACAGACGTTGAAAATTTTGTAGCAAAATGTGGCATATGTAATTCATACATGAGAAGCAACCCAAACGAACCACTCATTCCACACACTATTATTAAAAGACCTTGGACCAAAGTAGGGTTAGATTTGTTTGAAATTTATAGAAATCATTATCTACTGATTGTTGACTACTATTCTAAATATAAATTACAAAATTTTGATCTTCTCTTGCCATCCGTAGACGTACGTTTCACGGTTATACCGTTCGTCAGTACGGCTTTGCAAGAGCTGTAATTTCGTATACAAATTTTTTATGTATATATGGTCTGAAAAACATCAATATTCTAAATATATAGAAGTGGTATCATTGGACAATGATTTGACAGCTCACAGTGCCATAGAAAAAATAAAATCTATTTTTGCTCGTCACGGAATTCCTGAAATAGTAATTTCAGATGGCGGTCCCCAGATGACTAGTGCAGAGTTCAAAGAATTTGAAAAACAATGCCAATTTCGGCACTGTATATCTTCACCCTACCACCAACAATCTAATGGACAAGCAGAAAGCTCAATACAAATAATAAAAACTTATTTAAGAAAACTATTGAAGATAAAGGTGATATATATTTAGGCCTATTAGCTTACAGGAATAATCCAGTTCATAATTTATATACCCCATCTCAATTACTCATGTCAAGATATTTAAGAGATAGAATACCAATCCATGAGAAAAACTTGAACCGAAATCAATAAACAAGTGTAAATACAATGAAAAAATAAAATCACAACAACAAAAATACAAAAATTACTACGATAGAAGATCTCGATCAAGACCAAATTTCGAAATCAATCAACAGATAAGATATCAAGACCCAATAACAAAAAGATGGTTTCTGGGAAAAATAATAAAGAAAATAAGTGATTCAACTTATGTTATAATAAAGCACAATGGAAGACAAGTCACAAGAAACAAGAAATACCTGAGAGCTACAGAAGAAAATAAAACGTATTATCCCAACTTTGACATTGAACTACCAGGCACAAGAGTACAAGAAAAAGAAAAGGAAGATGATGCTAACATAACTCACAGGAATGAAATGACAAGTGAACAAAACATAAACAGTAACAAAAGAACAATAAGAGGAAGACAGATAAAACCACCTAATAGATTTAACGACTACATTATGATATAATATTTAAGGGAAAATTTAAACGTACACTTGTATTTATTATTTTGCAAATTTATTAATGTATAACTTCAATATCGAAAGGGAGATGTTATATATGTATAGTGGCCGACCGAACATTCGGTTTCGGTTTCGGTTTCGGCCAGTTTCGGCCAAAAATCTAGTTTCGGCCACAGTTTCGGTTTCGGCCAAAACTCAGCCGAAACTTCGGCCGCACCGAAACTCAGTGTTCGTGAATTGTCGTGCTTCGTTCGAGCGAGTTCGTGTCTGGTAATTGTCAGCAAGTTAATACCTAAATACATAAATATCTCCTTTTCCTACATACCGTAATTGTTGTTTTTTTTTATTTCATTTAACACAAATGAACTATACATGTAAAACATACACTAGATTTCAGCATATAATTGAAATTTTAATATGTTTAAATAAGTTTCGGTTTCGGTTTCGGTTACGGCCGAAACTGAGACCGAGGCCGAAGGTTCGGTTTCGGTTTCGGTTTCGGCTGCAAATCCTGTTTCGGTCGGACATTATATATGTAATGTAACAGCTGTAAGTGTGGTTGCCGAAGACATCAATAAAGACAGTCTTGTCTCAGTTGTCATAAAAGAAGATTGTATTATTAATATCCAGATAAACCCATCCAAATAAATCAAATAAGACAGCTAGCCCATGCTAACAATAAGTTGCTCAATGCTCAATGGATAAAGGTAAAAAGAAACAAAAGCACCTCCTTAAGAGAGCACGCAGCATCGTCATTTTGTAATTGACACATATTAATTAAAGTTGATTAGTGATTGTTTCGTACCTTTAGTTTTTCCACTGAAAATGATAACTTAATTGTCGAGATACGCATTTGAAGCATCCAAAATTTGTGGAAAGCTAATTTATTTCATTGCAATATTACTAATTATTCTGGCAAACACTGACTGATCGTATAAATTTCTATAATGTTACACTCTGATTACGCGTACAGAGTACAGAACCGTTAGAAAATAAAGGAACAAAATGAGTTCTGCGCATCTATCCCCGTAGTCTCTGTGTGTCCGGCTATTTCTCAACGGTTATGTAAATGCATATGTACTCACAAATGCATGTGTTAACTTACTATTTTCATCGCCGCAATCCAAGATTCCTTGTAGAACATCATAACACTGCCTAATATAAAGAGCTTCACGGAGGAACATTTTTGGCTTGAGACGAATTTGCACAAAATTGTGTAGTTCATCGTAAATTTTTCCGAACAACGTGCGCAGTGTATCACCTTCCTGCATCGATCTAGTTTTCAGCCAGCTCTACAGAAACGTGTACCAAATATTAAACAAAAACCCCAAATAATAAAAAACAGCATTACCTCCAAAATCGGTGACCACGGTAAAGCGGACGCACTAATAAATACCATACCCATTCTAGATATAGTTGCTGGACTAGCATTATCAACATTATCCGGTTCGAAGACTAGTTTACAGGTTGCTGACATTACAATGCGGTCTCCGTTCGCTAGTGTTAGGGTTTTATTATCGTCCAGGACAGAATTTAAATTTTCGATCCAAACAGCGTCGACTGGCCCATCCAATATTAACCTATTAGGAAATTGAAGAAAAGAATTAATATATGGATGGAGACGTCGAAGTGTAAACGGACCAACAATAGTCGGTTTTCTTAAATTTAAGAGTTCTTCTCCAGAGCGTTGAGAATATTCCGTCTGTCCAATCATTTGTGGCAACGTCTAAACGACCAAACATCTGCGGTGCAGTTATTGCCTTCGGATTCATTCTCAATTCTTTATGGGGTAGTCCATTTTCAGTCATGGATCGCATCAGACAATGCATACATTTAGTTTTTCCAGCACCAGTAGGACCTATAACGTGAATAAAGAACCGAGATATAAGAATTAAAGAGCGACAGTATGTTTTTGGTTCCACCAATTAGAATCCTGTGTCGTTTACAACATACCTAACACCATTAATCCGTGTCGCACTAAAGAAGTTTCATAGAGCTGCACTATTTTCAGGTTCCAAGACGGATAGTTAATTAAACTCATCGCTGCTGTTTGATTTGTGATGGCTCTCTGTAGGTCCTTCCAAGAATATGTTGATATTCTTACACCGGGAAACATGTCTTCAATCAGCGACAGAAATAGCGGCTCATCTTCGTCGACTAACTTGCTCAGATTCATATCTCTGATAATTACAAAAATAATGATTTTAAATATATAGAGGTATTGTGTGACTTATTCTTAGTAAGAGATTGCAAAATGTAACACGGAAATCTACCTCCGTTTTATTCTAGTATCGAAGAAAACATCGATATGTGCAAATAATAATTGAACCGACACTATATCGCAATCATTTAATTCATCTTCAAACCGTACCTTACCGAATGAACCGGGATTTGGTAAATTCCATTCATGCAAACTAAACCCTCCTTCTACAACTCGGGAGCATAATTTTTTGTACTAGCGCGAAAAATTATTACGACAAGGGTCACCCACATCGTGTGAATTCTCATAGCGGTTCCTGTCAGTTGATGCCACGTATCTCTTTTCGGACAATTTTTCTATTTACTAAACATTCATACAAAGGGCAAACTATTTCATTCTATAGTACAGTCCGACAAACATTTTTTTGCTGGATCAAAAAAGCTGATTTTAAATATTTCTAGAACTCTGATTCCAAAAGTACCATTCTGTATCTTGTACCAGCTCTAGTTGTTGGGATCGACAAAAATTAAACATGCAGTTAAGCTTTCTTCCAAGTGTCTTTGTTCGAGAAGTACAACAGACGTAGTGTTAATCATTCAGACCTTTTTGCTATGTATGTGGCGAATACATATTAAGAGAGAGTCGAAAACCAATTTGTAATGAAAAATTAAAAGCACGAATATTTGACGAACCTCTGATAAGGCAACTTATAATAGACCCACACTTCACAAAATCAATGACTGAATTGAGTCCAATGCACAGTCTTCTTTTGTTAAAGTTGTGCAAAATTTTCTTGGTAATTATAAGTCTGGAAATTACAAATAAATAGTGGAAGATGCTTAATAACTTTCAAATGTTGAGTTGCAATATGAGCATTAAGGTCCATTACCTCCACAGTCATTTAGAGAGATTTCCTGCAAATCTTAGCGCCTTTAGTGAGGAGCAGGATATCAGAATAATGGAAGAAAGGTACCGGGACAGATGGGACACACACGTGATGACTGATTACTGCTGGAGTATTAATGGAGACAAACCCTTTCAGACATTCGCAAGGAAAGCGCTCAAAAGAAAGTTTTTAAAATAGTTACCAACTACTGTAAATATTTATTTTGAGTAATGACATTTGTAAATATTTGTTTTATAGAATAAACTTATTTTCTTTTTTATTTGTGCGTTTTTATAGGTTGTATTGGAACCAGTATTTATATGCAGGAATAAGACTAGCTAAATACAAATACGTGCTCACGTCTTTTGAAGACGAGCATATAGAGAAAATCTGATGGTATTTTTTGATGCAGTGTACTAAAATTAGCTAAGAACAGTTAAAAAAATTCGGTAGCAAAATATGTGTTGACCAGTGTAATAATCCAAAAAGTAATGACCGACCTAGGCGACCGTTGTCTTTCTTTAATAGATTCGTATTTCTACGTTAATGTATCGCTTCATACGCATTTAGTTCTCACGACGAATTCACAAATTTTATCAATTTTATATTGTTGATTTTAATGTCGTGCCATGCATCGTTCATATGCATTGCAACACTCTCTGAACCTATTCTACCATAACTAAGGTTTGATAACAGTGTGGATGACGTATTATCATTCAGTAGTGTAAAACGGTCTTTGTCTACACTTACGTGCAAGGCACGACATTAAAATTTACACTACTTAATGATAACGCGGTACCCACTCTTTTATCAAACCTTAACCATAACGGTAATGTACCACATGCTCTTTGAATCGCGTGTGTAATAACTACCAGAAGTTAAGGTAAGATAAAGTTTCTTGAGTGCACGAGGATGAAAATGAGAAAAGGACGATGAAACAGAAAATTGTCATAGAGACCAGAATGAGTAATAACAACATATAGTCTGCGATAAGGTACTCCATACACCATAAGACGATAGGATAAGAGAAATTACTTCTTCAATGTAGTAAGATCAAAGTCCGTTATACCTCTTAGCGCTTATTTTTCTCAAACGGCAATTGATCTTTTTCTATATTTATTCTATCAAGTTCAGTATACAAACCTTAAAACTCGCATCAAGATTGTCTCTTCAGTGTCGGTAGGGTGGCTTCGTTTTTGGGCTCCTAAAGTTCGCAGCACAGAGAGGATGTTCCTTAATCCGAAATCGTAGTGTACCTAGTTGAAAATGCGATTATTAAACGTTCAATTTACTCACACAATGTGCAATATACTTGTTTTGACAACTGCTCTTCACATAATTTGTATAACGTATAGAATTTTCGAGCTAAAATAATATTCTCCTTGAAACCACACGAAGCCATCTTCACTCGAATGATGATCTGTCGGTCCGGCACCATCATAGCAACGGAACGGAATTGAATCTTTAGATTTTCCGGAAGTTCTTGGCGTCCTGCATAGCCGGGGTTCATTGTTAAGAACATTCCAAATTCGATGTTCATCGTGACTGTGTCACCGTCACTATACAGCGACAGGACAATAAAGAAATATACTTTTTGTTGTGGTGGAGAAATTAAAGGTTCAAAAAGGGATACTCACCTAAATACAAACGTTGGTTTTCGTTCTTTCCTCGCAATCAGGACAATATAGATCTGTTGTGCTGCTACCGATAAAACAGGCAATTCAATTCGATTGAACTCGTCGAAACAACCCCATGTTCCGGATTGTGCTAACCCCTATATAAATAGAACGCCGAAATACTTTAATAACATTTTTTTGCTAATAAATTATAAAGAAATTGGAAAAATATTTCGAAACTTGTTTATTAAAGTGTATTAGAAATTTTTCTTTTAAATTTTAACCTTCCTATACTCACGCATACGGTCTGTGAGACCGATTTATATAGTATAGTATACGTCTTTCGTTTTGACGTGAGTATAGGAACGTTAAATGAGTAAGGCTTATACCTATAAGCAGTAGTCAATGGTTTAGTGGAAGCAATTAACTACCTTGAATATTCGGCCCAATCCACGAAAATCCATTTGATCCGAACAATTAAATACTACGACCAGTTTTCCTAGAGATCGACCCATATCTTTTGTGGTTTCAGTTTTACCTGTTCCGGCAGGTCCTGCTGGAGCACCGCCCATATTCATCCCTGTAGGAAATCGTAAACAATAAAGTTTATTCCCAATGATATGAGTAATCTGAACCGCATAAGTAACTTAGTGTACATATATTTTTAAAATAGTAATCTTTAAATTAATTTAATAGTATGTATAATATGTTGTTAGGAATGTTGCGGAAACCAAAACCAAGAAGAGTCGATTGATAGAAATAAATTTAATCTATTGTTTTAACACCAGACCAATTTATAGAAATTACTAATTCTGTTTTACTCAACTGCTAGATATATGTAGAATACTGAATCTCCCACTCGCTACTAAACTTGGCATTTCTCTAATTGTTCCAATGCTAATAATAATAATACTGTAACGAAATTTGAAAAGAAATGTTGTTTAGTATGCCGCAATTTATAGGAGCATCTTCATTTTCTCTGTCATTTAGTTAAATTCAGAGAGTCAAAAGAAATTCTTAGGGAAATTTTGGGGCCGATATCCAGCCCAACAAGTCCAACACTTAGACCATGACGAAGAAACTAGAAACCCATGGATTTTTTTGGACTAGTTGTGCACAAATATCACAGGAAAGAATACAAATTTTGAAGAACAGACTACTGGTGTTGCCCAAGAAGTCATTGCGCTGACTTCTACAGTGATTAGAAATGATCACAAGCACTTATCAAGAGGCATCTCTGTAATGCACGAATTAAAATAGCTCGACGAAATGAAACAAGTAGTAGATGATTCCAGGAATTCCTTCAGGATAATCCTGATACACAACACTATACTTGAGTTCACCTATTGGGATACGTCAATTCTGAATATTCCCGTATTTAGGAAGTAAAAATCCCGACATGATACATGAAAAGGCCCTTAGTTTTGAGGAAATTGGTGGTTGGTGTTGGATGTTCCACCAGCGCAATTCCTTTTATCTTCTTCAATTACACATTACACAATTTCACATATCGAAACCTTCAATATCTTTATAAATAAGTAAATTGGATGAGGAGGAACTTTTTTGGATATTTACAAAAGGATGGAGCGGCATTATATCCCTGTATAGCCGAGATTTAGTCTTTTCTCGGCAAGGGAAACTATCCCCGAAACAGTTCGTCATTTACAGACGCCCTGAAGGCAATAGTAAAAACATTTGAAAAATGACGCAAGGAGTTAGATCAGATCTGTATGCAAATGGTGGACATTTCCAGCAGATACTATAATGTGACATTATTTCAAGTAAGTCATCTTTAAATTTTATATCAATATCTTGAAGTATTGGAATTATTAAAGAAATACCAGGTTATATAACGAATAGAACTTTGAAAAATTTACTGGGGGAATGTTCTATTTTATTGTATTAATAGGGTATACGCAAGGTTGAGCTTTACGCGGAAATAAATTTTTATTGAAACAATTATATAATTAGGTGTCTATTTATTATATAATAATATTTATTTAGGCAAGGAATAATTTATAAATCTTAATTAAAATTCAAATTAGAATATCTCCGACCAACCCCCGAGTATCCTCGAGTGTGTCCGACAAGTTGAGTGACGTCACTGTATTTGTTTACATAAATCAGTTGAGTGTTATACTCAGTTATACTGTATTTAGTTGTATTAAAAACACAAGTTGTCGTAAAAAATATTTCTGTAGAATTGTTTAACAAGTGCTTAACTTCTCATTTGAAACTTTAGAATGGCTGAAATTGTCGAATTTGTAAAGGCACAAAGTGATAATTTACCTAATGTTGACCTCTTTATGTTGATGGAATTCATTCGCTCAAACGATAGTTTCAACGCTGCCGAAATTAGAGGAGTAAAAGCTGAATCGTAAGTAAAATCAGTTAAATATGTAATAATTTAGAGAGATATATATACAGTTATTTCATATTCCCATATTATTAACATGTAATTGGGCTACGAAATTTATTGGTTATGTGTCAAAAGCATTTTAATTTGCAATTTATATATCATTTGCATATACTTAATTATTATAATTTACAGATCAATGAGGAAAAACTACATCGATAGTGCAGTTGGCTATGTTGAACTAAAGAGAGATGGTAAATGTATAATCAAGTGTAAAATATGCCCAGAACATAAACTACGGACAAAAAGTTATGATCAGTTAATGGTAGTAGATGAAGAAAATGAAGTTATTGAAAATATAAAGTGTTTAGGTTGTGCTGCTTCTGAAGGAGGGTGTAAACATGCTCTTGCTTTTTAATGTGGGTTCATGATAAAAGCACTCGGCCTGCCTCAACTGCAGTAGAATGTTACTGGAGAAAACCTACATTATCTAAAGTAGGTACAACAATCCCTTTTATTACCACTGTGGATTTTGGAGCATTGGTTCCAAGCCAAAATGCAAGTTCGTCTAAAGACTTCTTGCAAGAATTTATACAAGAAGGCAAAAAAGTTGGAGCAAAGTGTCAGATACTAAAATATTTTGGAGATTTTGAACAAGATATTAGCTATTTAGGACTCCACAAGCTCCTACATTTATTTCGCAAGTCCGGACAAAGTTCATATGAAGAGTTTTTGTTGTATGCTAAGGAGAAAATGACAAATGAACTTTGTCAAAATGTAGCACAGAATACCCAAAAGCAAAGTTTTTGTGATGCTTGGTTTGAGTTACGCTATGGCAGGATAACCGCATCAAAAATATATAATGCTGCACACACAAAAGTAACAGATGGCAGCTTTGTTAATGCAATTATAGGAGCTCACAAGATAGTGCAGACAAAGGCCATGAAACGTAGACTACTTTTAGAAAATAGTGTATTAAAAGCTTTAGAGAAAAAACTTGGCAAAAACATCAAGCAAACTGGGTTAATTTTGAATGGCAATTATCCAGAAATTGCTGCATCTCCTGATGGTATTATGGAAGACACTGTAATTGAGATAAAATGTCCAAGTTCTGATAAATCATATCATAAGTATATTTTAAAAACTGGGTTAATTTTGAATGGCAATTGTCCAGAAATTGCTGCATCTCCTGATGGTGTTATGGAAGACACTGTAATTGAGATAAAATGTCCAAGTTCTAATAAATCATATCATAAGTATATTTTAAAAAATGGGAAAATAAGCCAAAAACATAATGCACAGATACAGTTGCAAATGTTTCTACTTAATTTCCAAAAAGTTTATTTTGTGTTGCTGATCAATTTGAAAAAAATAACGTTTTTACTATATTAGAAGTAAGCTATGATGAAGTATTTGTTAATGATCTATTGCGAAAAGCAAGAGAATTTTGGAAAAATGTAATATTTCCACGTTTAATTCGACGTGTATAATGTTTCATATGCATATATGTGTACCTAGTTTTTCCAAATAATTAAATTCTGTTAGCTATAGGTGGTAAAAATAAATACAATGTATTATCATACGTATTTTATTTATTGAACTTAAGCACACTATTAATAACAAAAACTATAAAAAGTTTTTTTGTTTCATGTTCTAAAATACATACTATTTTTTGAAAGGCTATACTGTAAATTAATTAATGCACAAACTATTACTACTATGTGATCCAAATATTTAATTATCTTCTTATTGATGCATGAATGTGGTTTTAAAATTTTGAATTCTCTTACTCGCCTAATAACCCTTTCAATATGAATACGAAGAGCAGCAATTCGTTTAGTTTCAAGCACCTCTTCCTTTGTACTTTTCGCACCTGCTTTTACACTTACAATTAGAGGTCTAATGAGCGTGCAACCTAATGGTTGTAATAAAATGTCAATTCTTTTAAATCCACGATCAGCCATAACTGCACAGTTTCTTGGAAGTACTTTTAAATATTCACTATTTTCAACAAGTTTAACATCAGTTGTACGACCACCAAATCCATTTGATACAAAATTTATCAAACCATCTGTAGTAGATGATATAAGGTATTTCATTGTATTTGTTTTTGTAATCTGACCATGTACATGCTTGCTTAATAGGGTCAGATGGCTTTTCTATTTCAATTTCAAAGCAATCAATGATGCTCTGTACATTGTAATAATTTGCCTGAAATGCTATAGGTAACAACAGTCTAATTTTCTCTTTGGGTGGCCAATAAATCAAAGTTTTGAAGAAAGTACTCAAACGAGGAAGTTTTGTTAAAAAGTTTAGCTGCTTGACTACTAGATATGCCAAAATCATCACCGATATAACTAAAAGGTAAATTTACTCTAATTTTTTAAGCGTGATATAAATATCAGTTAAACTGCAGCAGGTGTAGCGTTGTAATAAAGGTACCACAAAATAAGAATCTTCAGGTATTCCCAAATAAAATCTACATTTATTGATCGCTAAATATTTAGATCGTTCAATTGATATATTTTTAAGTGTTTCATTTTCCATATCTCTAACTATACTTGAACTAGATTCATCACTACTACCATATATTATCGTGGAATGACTTTCTGAAGAAATAATATATTCTGGGCTGCTATAGATATTAGAACATGATGGAGATGGCAAATGATCTACTTTTATTGATTTAAAAGACGAGCATGCTACGCTAATAATTGTAGGTATATGAAATTCTTCTGTTTGTACTAATTTGCTGCGATAACAGGGCCTGTATTGTGTTGATACTGTTCGTTGCACTGGATGGAAAGTTTGTGATGACTTTTCAGAACTTGTTGAAGGCTTAATGTCTATATCACTAGTAAATTCTATATTTTGTGGACTAAAATCTAATGCTGTGGTGGCTATTAGATTTGTATCCAATATTGGTGGCTCAGTGGAAATACTAGGTATATTATCTTCACTATCTAATAGAGTATTTACTAAGTTCTTCCTTTGTCTTTTAATGGAGGTATTTCTTTCAGATACATTTGAAGAACGTTTTCTATCCACTTGGCAGTCAAATATATGTGGTACCATATGTTCTTTCAAATATATCTTACCACCCATTAATTGATGCCTGACATAATTCTCCATATCCTCTTGTAACTAAAATAAAAATTACATAGAATTCAAAGTATATATTCCATATACGATATCAAATACATACATTAAAATGATCTTCACAAACAAATCCTCTTGTATTCTGTGATAAATCATTTACATCACGTTTTATTGCTCGTAACCATAGTCTTCTTTTCTTTAAATTTTTATTGTTTGATGCAGCTGGTAGTGAAATAAATATTTTCTAGGTGTTCTGATGGATGTCGATTGACATTGGGGCACTATACAATACTTAGAATATTTAATATTTACATTATTCATTTTTACTCTCAAACTAAACTGTATGATGCTAACTGCAATCACAAAATATCAAAATACAAATGTAAATAGATATCCGTACGTCACAACATGGCCGCAATCCGATTCCTGACGTCACACTTGTTTTGCCGGGAATTCAAAATGTCATTTTTCAATAATTATTTTATACCAGAAATAATGTATTTTATACAGAATTAATTATGTTACAACTGATTACAAATGTTTAAGTATCTAATTAAATTATATAAAAAAATCATGCGTATACCCTATTCTTTTTGAAGCTAATTTATTTTGGTTTTGGTTAAATAGATTGCATGGACTGTGAAGAAAAACATTCGCAACAATATTTTCTAATTTTGAGACAAGTTCATATTAAAGGAAGAATTGAATTGAGCCTCTTTTAGTGCAGAAATAGCTTATGAACAGCACACAACACAGCCAATTAGCTTCTGTATCTTCTGACCATATCATACTTTCTAATACATATTTCAACAATAGGTTATTACTTCCAGCTAAATATCAATTTAGTTGCCGAAATACGCCTTAGAATCAATTTAGTTCATTTTATTAACTACCACCGATGCATATTACTTACAAATTGCTTGTGCGAGAGTAATGTAACACCTATCAGTCAGCGGTGTAATAGCAAGTCGTTCAGTTATTCCCAAGTATTCGTTCTGATAAAGAAAGACTACATCAGTAATCCTTACGACTACATCATCGGTTTCTTCATAGTAATAAAATCTTTCTTGTTTTTGCCACTCGAAATCGATAGGTGTTTTAACCTTTAATTTTACGATATCGTCGAATATATCCCTTAAAAAATAGAAACGGACATGTAAATACATTTTCAACATTGAACAGCTCAATTTGACAGCATGAGAGTAATAATTTTAACATTCTGAGGAAGCTCCATACCTTTGATGGACGTGTATTGTTACCATCGTTTCAAAGCGTATCCTATCCATCACGCTTAGATCTTTAGTGGTAAGTTCTATTAGATTATTCAGAAGATCAAGGAATTTCTGGTTGGTAACTTTCATGATAAACCTATCCACCCGAGCTTTGCGTATGGCGATTTCTGCATCCCTCGTCCAAAGTATTTGAACGCCAACAAGTCCAGCCTAATTACAAGAAAAACGACAATAATTTACTTTGGACAAATACAAACATCTAATCTACCTAATTTATAAGATGATTAGGTACTTGCCCCCGGTGCTAAATATTTTCATTCCACACCATAAAAACAAAAAATTTAGCTGAACTGCTCCGTACTTTTTAATATGGATAGAAGTCATAATAACCATGTCCATAGGGATGGACATGTTACCACTTTTATAGTCATATGATGAGTTAACTTTAATTTGTAAGATTCATTTCGCAATAATATCGTTTAAATATCAGAATCATACGGCATTTTAAACTAACCTGTCCACAAAACGTGACGAATCCTTTAATGAAGTCATATTCTGGATCGACTAGACATTGAGCCATCGATGCGATAACATTCTTAACGGTGTCTTTCACGGCGGTCAACAGATTGTTTAACCAAATTTCAACCCCACCTGTGCACATGACCGGTTTCTCGAAGGGTATTTTCTCACCCAAATTAGATAGCATGGCGTTGATTTGATCTGGTTGATTTTCATCAAATTCCACCTGGAAAGCAGCACGCGTCATTATCAGTGTTATCAAATCGATATAAGCAATTAGATTTCAACTTACCCTATAAACAGCATCGAACAAACTAAGAAGATGCGGTTGTATTGATTGCGGATCAGAACTTTGGCCCAAAATTTCCAATAATACCGGATCCGATATAAAGAAAAATCTCGGGAAACATAACCGTTTCGATTCTGAAAATTGAATAAGATGTGTTCTCCTTTCTTGCCCGATATTATTGCTAAAGAAGATTTCTAAGAATTCTAACTTATCACAAAATCCAGGCCACTAGTAACCTTGGAGACAATTTGTCACGAAACATTGAAATACGTAGATCATAAACTACCTCGATTGATTCTGGTACATTTAAGAAATTGGACATTGTTACGTTAAGATCTTTGTGAAATTTTTTGATAAATATCTTTCTACAGCTAGAAATATTTTTTAAGATTTCCAATGATAAATCCAGGTATTTACGACATTTAATAAATCACCAGATCATTCACGTGTGAATCAAATGGTTATTACTTCAATTATCAAAGTAGGCAATCTTCTTCAAATATTTACCCAAATAGCCAGTTAAGCTCTTCTGACAAGTTTCTAACTGCTCCAACAAATGAGGTAACAACTGTCCCATTGTTTCATCACCCGTGCAACATTCAACTGCATTGGGAATCTCGTGAGCTCTGGTCATAATTTTCACCCACGATTTATCGATACTCTATTGGAACGTTGACGTGCAAATTAAGTACAGAACGGATTACAAAAGAAAAAAGGCACTTACCGAAAATCTCTTTGCTTCCGCAGGTAATTTGCTTGGCGATATCACCTCCAACGAAAACAGCCTCCAAATAAATCCATAAGTTTTGCACCTGTAGCCATCTTTCTAGTACTTCGGACGTAGTAACCAGTTTGCTCACCCACAACTGGATGTCTTTCTTAAACGGGGCATTGTACCTTACAAGCAGAATAGATGTTAATTTCGTGGAAGCCGAAGCAAATTAAGAAACTAGCACACCTGTTGCTTAAAAGCGAATTGAGTATCATTAAGCTATCCTCTAGCGAAGCAATAATTTCTCCAGTTTCAGTACCTTTCAGCAGAAGCTCACCACGATTTTTAAAAACGTGAAACGAAAGCTCGACGACAGCCCAATCGGTAATGACTTGCTTCAGCTTCGCTTCGATGTCGCGTTCTTTTACGGCGCTTATACAGATATCCTAGAAAATGTGGACGTGTCAGATATACGCAGATCTATTCCGATGTTTCATATATTATTCTTCAAAACTTAACAGTATGAAAAGTATACGAAATGAAAGCCAAAGTATATTAGATACCTCAACATCATCTTTGAATTGCAAAAGCGGTGCTTCCATTACACTTCTTAGCGTAAAAGTGGGAGACTCCACGTCAAATAAATAACCGGTTACTTTCGCCATTCTTTTCCAGTGTCTGTCTTTCATGGCCTGAAATGGAGGGGACATGTTACAGTTTAAGAAGGTAACCATAAGAATAGGGATAATCAACCTTGTTCGCCATCAATTCCAATAATGGACAGGTTTCGTTGAAGTCGTCGATTTTCTTTTAAGATCTAAATAAGCTGGCCAATCTTTCATGCCCTTGGGTAATTTACGACAGCTAGGAATATATGATAATTGTATAAAATCTGTTACTATTAATCTTTATTGGTTTTATATTCGTGAAATTACTTCAATTTATTAGTGGAGGAAATAGTTGGGACAATATCCACAGGATGTTACACCAATTTGTTGAATAAGTTAAGGTGACTGACCACATCCACAAAAGAATGGATCAAGAAGAAAGAATGAGGACAAATGATGTTCAACTTCACTTTTAGTACGAGAGACAAGCAAAGGTGCCACTGCATCAGAATACTTGGGAGACATCAAATGGCGAAAAAAATATTGTACATACCAACAATATCGTAAAACACAGAACTAGTGAGTTTCAAACTCAAACTCATCAATTTAACAGTAACTTTTCCAACAAACTCACCGACCCAAATTTAAAAATTTTCGATTGTTTCTTGGAGAAAAAAGTTAAAAGAATTTGATTCATGTTGGTCCAAATTGAAACAGCATCATAAAGCAACTCTTAACAGCGGTAGATATGGAAACTGTAAGATTCATAACACAAAATACACTAACAAATCTAATGTTATACCAGCAAATTTGGAAATAATGCGAAATTCAATACGTTACAAAGTTCGTCAGAGTAAGCGAGGAATTACATTTCTACGTGGACAGCTACTGGAGCTACTGAAAATTGGTCTAAACATAAGACTAGTAAAAATGTGACCAACAGAAACATTTTCAGGGACATGGGCTCAAGTTAGAATGTTACCCCAGCATTACAAATTGTCCTAAAGATGAAAGAAAATGAAAGAATAAGCGAACTAGTTATCATCCAATACATCTAAGAAATATAATAATAATACACTTACCGTGACTGGAAATCCGCCAACTCTGTCATGATAATTTCAGTGTCTACGTCGGCCCATAACAAATCGAAATAACCATCGATGCTCTGATTGACCGTAATATACAAACCATACAATTTGTTCAACAAATTAAATTCCTTCTTTCGTTTATGCAGTATTGGATAATCATTAACGTCGAGGCCAAACAATCTTTCACCGCTACTGTACATCTCGAAACGTCTCCATAGTTCATCGAATCTCGCTTGAAACAATAAGACCCTGTCACTGGCTTCTCTAGCCGATAACCCCGGTATCATCGGTCCATTTAGATCGAAGTCGTTATCAAATTCGATGACATCCTGAGTGAAACCCTTTACACCGTTCGTCAATTCCTCTAAGAGGGGACCTTGAACGTTGCAAATTTGCTCTTGCACCGTTTTCGCCTACAAAATTGTATGAGCCTCTATGGACGTAATTATACACATGTGCTTACATTGTTGACCATATTGTTAAAATTGAATCGAAGAGTATCGATCCTTTCAATGTCCTCTTTAGGGACGTCTATTTTAAATTTGGCGAACGTCGAATATGCTTCCTCCATCAAGCCCAGATCTAGATCCATCTCGATGAAATTCTCGCGAATACGTTGTAAGCATGCCATCGCCAATCTAACCAATTGTTCAGAATGATTAATGAACTTCTTATTATCATCATAAATAACGTCATCAAATTACCTGCAGTCGTCCAAATCATTAATTGGCTTCGCAAGGATCTTTTCTTGCTGCTTGATAAAATCGACCATTTCCGTCAGTTTATCTTTGTATTTGAGACCCAAATTCTTCCCTAATAAATGCTTCCAAGCATCGGATTCTATCAGAAGTGCCAGCTTAAATTTATCTGTAAAGAACGAATTTCAGTTTTATATGGATCATAGCTCTGCGTCCCGTTACCCATTCGAATTTCAACAGCACCGATCTTATGTTCTTCGGGAAGTTGGCGAATCATTTCAGCACGATCCTCATATTCCTGGAACTTTTCGCGAATTTCGACTATAAGAGGATTGGTGTCTACGAAATCCTGAATTTGTTTCTCCCTTGATTCCGCCCACAAGTAAGCGTAACTCAGATAACTCTAAAAGAGGAAGCCGTGAAAAACGCTTATACTTGATGAACACATATTTTATTCTTGTTGTATACAGATTCCATTCATAATAGTCCAAGATCCCAGGGCCGCCAGACGTTACTTATTTTTTGATTAACAAAATGTCTTGGACAGGGTAGTGTTAGTATGTACTTTGAAGATATGCGTACCTGTTAGCTTGAACCGGCGGCCAATTTGCAGGTACCAGGTGCTAAAGGTACATAAAAACAGCGGTAACTTTTCTTATAGTCTGACTGTTGATTTTTACATATGTTTTACACAACATCATTAAAAATTAAAAATCAATGTTGCCAGAGAGTTTGGGTTGGCCAAATTTCCGCCAGACACTTTAAAAACCTACAACAAATAATGTCAGTTTACTTATCTTGATTTGCGCATGACGTCACGCAAACTGTGCTCCCATTGGCTAATCGAATTGCGAAATGTATGGTGATGGGTCAATACATTGTGGTTGTAAGTTGGCTGTTGATGAACCCACTGACGATGAATCGCCTGTACTTGTAGATTTCGGCAAATAATATAGTCCTGTGAATGACTTGTAACACTCTCTGTGATAACCACTGTCCAATGCATCAATTGGCAAAACAATTTTCTTAAATTTAAGATTATGTTCTTTTCTATGTTTCAAAATTATTTGACACTGTAAATAACGTTAAATTCACATCAGAATTACCACAAAAAACACAATTTAATAGATCTGCCATGATATGTTTTAAAACACTGCAAATAAATTTAATTTTCTTGTTCACTTTGTAATTTGACAGCTGCAATTACTTTGCACTTCTAATCAAAACGATTAGCCAATAGCAGCACAGTTTGCGTGACGTCATGCGCAAATCAAGATAAGTAAACTGACATTATTTTTTGTAGGTTTTTAAAGTGTCTGGCGGAAATTATGGCCAACCCAAACTGTCTGGCAACATTGATTTTTAATTTTTAATGATGTGTAAAACGTAAAAATCAACAGTCAGACTATAAGAAAAGTTACCGCTGTTTTGACGTACCTTTAGCACCTGGTACCTGCAAATTGGCCGCCGGTTCAAGCTAACAGGTACGCATATCTTCAAAGTACATACTAACACTACCCTGTCCAATACATTTTGTTAATTAGAAAATAAGTAACGTCTGGCGGCCCTGGGATCTTACTCTATAACGAAAAGGCTTGGAAGGCAATATTTTTCAGGCGAAAATTCTAGATTGATATGCGGCATGATATTTAAGGGTGTAACTTTCTAACTACATATAACCAATAAGGTATTTAAAAAACATATAGTACACGGTTAGACAGAATGACGTATACATTTTCATACTTCATTTCAGAATATAATAAAATATAAATATATAATAAATATAAATTCAAATTAAGTCGTCATGCATACGCGACAAATCGAAATTTTTGGCCCATTCTTCCTTGAAGAAAACGGCTTGTAGTAATTTTGCAAAATTTGAGACAATTTCATAATATTAGTGTAAACATTCAAACAATATGGTTTCAGCAGGACGGAAACACTTCCCACATTGCTAGAGTGTTTATGATAATGTTGCGAAAAATGTTTCCTAATCGTTTAATTTCTAAATTTGGGGATCTTAATTGGCCAGCGCGGTCACCAGATCTGTGAGCGTGCAACTTTTTTGTATTGGGCTATCTAAAAAGACCAACGTTTTTGCTAGTTGGCCGTAAACTTAGGAACAACTAAAATTTTATATTCGTAGGGAGATAAACGCAATCCAAATTCACAACGTTGCAACTTTCGTGCCAGACTTCATCAGTGTCAGCAGCGAGATGTAGGCCATTTACCTGATGTTACATTCAAAAAGATAAAATTGTCATGTTTCCTCAAGAACCTTTCCTTTGATTGGTGAATTAAACTTTAGGCGTTAGTTATATATTAAATAGATACATAATTCTGCCTAACCTTGTATTCTTTGGCAATATGCAGTGATATGAGAGATAACCTACGGACATATTTATCCTTATTGCCAACTATTTTTACCGAATCTAAAATCCAAAATCTTTAGCAATGAAATCATGTTACTCAACAGGGCAATTTGTTAGTTAACCATAGTCTACGGCTAATGTCTTCAGTGCTCATCAGTTCAGTTCAATAAAGCTCTAGGAACATCTCACAGCAAATCTTACCTCCAACAATTTCACAACATCCGGTTTCAACATGAACATTGCTCCTTGCAAGCCCATAAACATCCGGATAATTTCTTTATGTTCCGAAACGCTCTTGTAGTAATTTTTCACACCCTCCCCACCTTCTTCATCCCGTTCTACAATATCAGCTTAGATATAGCAAATAACCTAACAATAGCATCGAATCATTGTCGTTACCGCTAAATCTAAGCGCACGACGCCGCGTGTCCTTCTTGTTCAAGTTCCTTTGTCCCCACAAGGTGACATCTTTCGTCATGTCGGTGATGTTATTTAGTACTTGCGCGAAGTAGCTCTGGATCTCGTCTAAGTTAGGATTGATCAGTGTCAAAGGAATTTGCAACTCCATACTGGTGGTCATCAATGGCGCACTGGTCATCATATCCTCGATACTGATAAAAGGATTTAGGGAAATATAAAATCAAATACAATATTTAGAGCACTTCAAATACCTAGCCGAAGTAGCTCTGTGTTTAAGCTGTTCCAAAGATAATTTGGTCGCCTTCACTAAACTATCTATTAATTTCATATTGAAGAAAGCGAACATTTCGATGCAGTCCGATTGAAGGGCGTATTGATCGATTAACTGATGTCTGTCTATTTCTTTGAACGCTATTGTACAGAAAGATATTAATATATTGTCTGTGGAGTTGTACGTATATTTTGAAAAATAATTGTATTACCTGCGTCTTCACCCATAAGAAGCTTAGAGGAAGACCCCACTGGTTTGACGGCCTTTTCCGGGTCCATCCAATTGTATTTATCTGATTGCAAATCGGGTTGAGTGACCGTATCCATGAAAATGTTAATCAAATCTATTACCGCTTTCTCGGCAGTGGAAGATTTCAATTCGATTTCCTTCGCTGCAAGACGTTAATTGTTAACGATACGACATTAGGAGTTGTGATATAATGAAAAACATGCATGTAGTTAATTATTTTTGTATAAAATATTTTTAATAACGAAACAGGAAAAGAAAAAGAAAATAATAAATAATTATGTGAAGATAGTGCTGTACATTAACATCAGAAAGAGCATGATTTTGACACAAACAGGGTCTAACTCAATCTTTATAAAAGAACAAGAAGAAGAGTTGTGTGGTGATAAATTTTATTACAAATAAAATTACAAATTATGACTTTCGCGATTTTATGTTTTTAATTGTTTCGTTATAATAATAATAATCACTGTCAAACACCAAGGTGATATGGATACTGTCAAAAGTTTTAAAAAGAAAAGAGATATGTACAAATACAAAAATATATTAAAATAGTATAAAATCAGTCTAAAAGAAAAGTAGGTATGTCATAAACAGAAAAAAGTAAAGTGAAAGGTATTAAAAGATAAAATATATAATACACATAAAATGAATAAGGTTTGGTTGTTTTAATTTCTCAGGTCTTCCAGACTTAAATGCAAGAATATGTGGCTCAAGATTGAAAAATATTAACTAAGGTTGAGCAAATTAGTAATAAACAGACGTAAATATTTGAGGATTTTATTCTGCAATTAGGTGGACCTTTATTTGACATCCTATATATATGTTTATAATTATATTGGTACGAAAAGAGTCGAAAATGTCTGAAGTTCTTTTACAGTTCAAAACA
Source organism: Chrysina gloriosa (assembly GCA_038088585.1). Taxonomy (NCBI): domain Eukaryota; kingdom Metazoa; phylum Arthropoda; class Insecta; order Coleoptera; family Scarabaeidae; genus Chrysina; species Chrysina gloriosa. The sequence continues at coordinate 35,881,097 of CM076087.1, read as the reverse complement.
CGCAATATACATATATGGGATACTTTGTTAATCTTTTAAAAGAAATATTCCATTCCCATAACTGTCAATCACATATCAAAATATTGCTATAGAAGGATTCTGGTTTGAGATAGTTATTGTAGTAGCAAAAGCTTTTACCAACAATACTTCTACGAGAGTAAGCAATTTTCAACCTAAAAGCAATCTTTTCTATGACATTATTTGTAAACTAGAATTCAAAAAGGATATCGCGATAATGTAAGTGAGCTGAATATGAAAATTTTTATTTCTTCAAAGTATGAAGATGTGAACGCAGTACCAAATAGCAAAAACGTCGGCGAAGTTTTGATGTGGTGTGCCGGTACGTGGGAATTTTATCGGGCTGGTGCCGATTTATGTTTAAAAAATATATTTTGACAATACAATTAAATGATCATTACTGTGGAGTTACAGTTATGTACTTTATATAAGAAAACAATTAATTAAAATTAATAAAGTGATTACTAAGGTTTGATAAAAGAGTGGAGATGTGTTATCATTAAGTAGTGTAAACCGGTCTTTGTCTCCAGTTATGTGCAAGGCGCGACATTAAAATTCGGAGAAATAAAGGCGTTAGTCCCGTTTTCACCACTTAATGATAACAGGTCATCCATTCTTTGATCAAACCTTAGTGTTTACTGGCCTAACGTTTGATAAACCCATATTTTAAAGAGTTTTAAGGGAGCCAGTTTTTCTCTCATTTAGCTTCAACTAAATACAAATCTCTGACTATCAGAAATGAAAGAATGACGTGGGTATTGGAGAACTAACAGTCGAAATTGTGTATGTGATTAATGCAAAATAGTGCATTTATTCCAGGAATTAGTAGAGACTTTAAGGATACATGAAATACATAGGATTTAAGTGGTTACTTATTCTTTTCCACATATATAGTGTAATGTGACACTTTTTCTATTTCCCTATGATAAGTTAGAGCTGCTTCAATGTAATTTAACACCGTTATAGTTATCTCACCACTTACCTTTTCAACACATTCAATAATTGTTTATAATAAGTTTCAGCTAATCTCACCATTACTATTGCCTAGGACAGAATTTATCACTTTGTTTTTCTTAAACCTAATTTAAGAGATTTCTGCCCTTCGACTGGACGAAAGGTTAGCGATAAGAAAAGTTATATGTAATACTCAAAAATATATGTATAGTTTTATAATCGGTTTTAATAAATTCAGTAATAAAAATGTAGTCACAAACTCGTTTATTTTTACAAACTCCGCACAAGTAGTAGTAGACCCGCAACATGGATCCAAATCAAAGCTAGTGATTATACAGTACAAAAACAAGTAACACACCTTGAATTTCAAAGTGTAACTATTTACTGATGACTTAGCCATATCGTCCAGTTATACCTCAGAAGATAAGAAGCCCTGAAAACTCAGTATCACAAGGTACCGGGCGACTACTAACTACTTATACATGAGGTCATTGCTAAAGCAATCGTTCAGAGACAAAGTCTAGAAGGCGACCTATCAAAACAACAGTGAAGCCCTGTACCAGTGGCTTGAGCGGCAAATATGGAAGACCACCAGTGGGATCCACACATTGGTTACGGAATAAGTGTAGGCAAAATGGGATAAACCCCCTTCAAAGGAAGGTAACTGCGGAAATTCATGCTAAATCTTAGCCCACATTGTCGGAAACTGTAGAAACAGAATATGCAGCGGAGGTAAAGAAGTTTCTCTATTTCTCACCTGAAGCGATGGACTACACCAAGAATCTAGACCTAGCATTGTGAAACTGTGATAACTATTGAGCACAGGTACTGACTGCACACGTGAGGACTTAATTTAAGATGGAAAATTTAATGGAGATTGCAGCCAAGAATGAATTGACTCACCCTTGGCTACAATCCCCATTAAATTTTCCATCTTAAATTAAGTCCATGTGATAACTATCTTTACTTTTTATTACTTTTCGAATATCGGTTATACTGTTGGTGTCATTTTATTTCTATAGCTACTGACTTGTAATTTTGTACCAAGACATACGATAAATGAAACTTTCTGATAATCTCATTAGACTTCATGAAAATCAAATTTATAGCTGGTTTCATTTCTTTTTTTCTTTTACATTATAAAATTTGAGAAAGCATGACATTTTTAAAAAATTCAGAAACAATCTTGTAAACTATCAGATGCTTACCGAGTTTTGCCCGGTGTTGTAAATTTGTTTCCAAAAGTTCCTGTGGCTTCACCGGATTATCCGGCAAATAAACAAAGCACATGCGTGCAATACTATCCAGGACTTCGTCGATTCTAGCTTCTTTCATATCTGTGACCTATGACAAATGCAAAAGGACAGAGTTTTACACCTTGTCACCTTTTTTACGGGTCCAAGAACAGATTGAGATTTGGAACGAAATGTACTGATTAATTCAAGGAAGACAATAAAGGAGCAAATCAAAATCTAATCATCTCACCGTTTGGATTTAAATTAACTGTACCTCTTTAACAAACATTTCGATGTCGTCCAGGCATTTGGTGATGTTATCGCAAAACTCGGGTATCTTCATAGATGTCCAGGTGATTGCCGAAAATCCCGCCATAAAAACGTTTTCCATTTTAATTAGTTGCGATCTCATCAATGGAATGAAGAGTTTCGGTATATTTTGTCTGATCATGTCGTTTCGTTCCACGAGGCTTTTCACCAGTTCATAAGACTGTAATATTTTGTCTTTACAAAAGACCAGTATTTGCCCTACGTCAGGAACAGCTAAAATGACAGAAAGGATACAAAGGATTAAATTGAGAAGAAAACTTTCTAGTTCATCCTTCTCATTAACTGTTGATCCATTTAAATGTAATATTTTTGAAATAAAAGAAAAACTAGTATTTTTGTAGGTATCTTACTTACTCAAATCTAACTTATACATAAACTCGGTTTCTCTAATCGCTTCGACGATGTAAGAGTCAAAATTCACCATAAATCTCCTAGTTTTCGGGTGCTTGATCAAAATAGGCGCGCTAAGCCCACATCGCACCTTTTGTTGATAATGATCATAAGTTTAATAAATTTATAACGGTCAATGCAAAATCGACTCACCTGACCGATGTAATTGTACCACGCTTTATGATAAATTTGTTCATAATGAACAAAAACTGTTGCAAGTGCATTGTACATCTGGATGCACTTTTGAGCTTTGCGATGCCTCATTACCTAAAAGCATTCAGTTCGATTCAGGCAAATGCTGAAAGTAAATGAAGAGATAAAATACATACTTTGCACTTGTCTTTAAATATATTCATTGGCTCCTCTATGCGGGCGTACAGTTGCCTAATCCACATTATTCGCCCAGCGACTGGAGGCATGTTTCTCGGAAGTAAAGGATTCTGCCTCTCTTCGTTATAGCGATCCCTCAAATCGCCAATTTCGTTTTGGAACATTTCCAGCGCCTCCAGATAACGTTCGTTTAGATTTAAACAATCTAAATTGAGCTTTTCAAACCTTGAAGTATTAAAATAAGTTTACTAACAATAAATCACTATCGTGTATACATACAGAGGGTGTTTCATAACTACTGCGTCAAATTTATTCATAAGGTGGTATGAAGTAGAAGGTAATCAGCGTAAAAAAGAAGAAATTGAAACGAAAAGAAATGGGAAATAAACTTTGTTTTGAGCAGTCGACGTTAGAAGCGTTTGGCCTTTGTTAACATTTTGACCTAATTTTACTAGTGTTTACATTTCTCTGTCTAAGTGGTTTCACTTACAAATCTTGTTTTATTTGTTATATAAACTTTTTATATTTTAATTATGCGTAAATTGTGAAAAATACCACGGTTTTTCACAAGAAATACGTTAAATTCGTAGATCGTAAGATTCTATGAGGTAAAAGTAAGTCGATAAATTTAAAAGAGAAAAATCAAATTGCATATTCTCCTTAAACGTTAAAGTTTGACCCGATCTTTATGTTTATATTTTGTTGTCTAAACTGTAAACATTGGCAGTTATTTACAGTGAAATTTGATAATGACGAAAAAGATTCGAATTTTAATGAACTCTCTGGGTTGGATGCGTGTATCTTCAACAGACTTAACCCGAGTGTTTCTACGTGTAAATAATATCCTACTTAAAGGTATGAGCAGGGATACTAAACATCTTCCATATAAAACTTTAACCTTATAAAAAATAATTACGACTTTCCTATGATAGGAAATTTCCTTCTCTTACAAATTTTGTTTTATTTTGTTTTAACATTCTTCTATTTTAATTTGATGCATAAGTTATGAAAAGATCGATATATTTAAGTGTGTACAAAATATATTATATAATGGTTTACCTACATGCTTATATACAACAACATGCCTAAGTATGGTTGGAGACGTTTACAGCTATCATTACAAATGGCGATGCTGGAGATTTGAGTATAATTAAACGGTGATATTGTGAAGTCCGTCAGTAATACAGAAATATCTTACTTATAAAAACGGCCTTACTTTTGGACCAAGTTACGAAACTGAATTCTTTTCAAAACTCCATTAGCAAATTTTAAAATAAGAGACTGACGCCGTACCAAGACAAAAATGTGTGAACTATAATTAGCAGGAAGAACTTCCAGCGTCCCACTGCTACACGAGAAGTATACAAGGATTTTCCAATTTTTCAATCACATATCCAGTTTCTTGGAAATGCATTTATACATACCTATGGAGCAATCGCAGCACGTTATCGACATCCGTCATTTTCTCCAAGGAAGATCCAACAAACTCTTCTAACTCCCATTCAGTATCGGCTACGCTCTGCTTGAAATCAACGTAGTCCTTATCGAACATATCCAGACGATGGTTAAGTGCATCGTATGACTTCGACGAAATCTTCTTGTAGAATTCTTGAAATTTATTCGCGAACTTATCAATATTTTCTATCTTGCTGCTTTGCAGTATCGAATACTTCGTCGTTGTCTCTAATACATCTACGATCTGACGGGAAAGAAGACAATATGTGCGAATGATAATTCATCACCAACATACGAGTATGTCGACAATATACCTGTTCTACTCGTTTCTTGAAAGTCTCAAATTTTCCGAACACGTACATTTCTGAACATTCGAAAGGACTTTCCCCTGCTTCCGCCATTTTATGTTGAGTATGTTTGAAGCATTGGTAATATTTTAAGTACAAATTTAAGCATACCTATGATGTCCAAGGTTAACAGATTAACAAACGCTTAGATAGAGTATATGGTAAAGATCAGACCTTTATCTTTTCTAAAACTTCAGCTCTAGGTTGTTCCCAAACCGTATTTTTCCCATCGCAATTCAAATATCTTCGACAACTTTGTATCATCTGATTCGTAACTTTGACTAGAATGGCGGTTACACTAGCCGTATTATTGTAGTATCGAGATGTTGTGAATATCATTCGAATTGCGTATAGAAGACTACCTAGATGATCCGGCATTTTAGATGGATCGGATCTGTATAAGGGTTCGCAATATTTTTCCAAAGCGTACAGATATTTGATATTGTCTTTGCATATGTTTCTTGCTTCCGTTACCAGATTATCCTGTTTATTCCATGTCTAAAATAGTTATAAATGAATATATTATTCAAACTAAGGAAAGCAAGAACATCTATGGTTTAGAGTGATTCCAAATAAAATTTTCCACGGTGAGCATTTCACTATTTCGAAGTTGAAGTCTGGGATCAACTGTTAAACTACCATTTTCAGTTTCATCAACGAAATAGTGAGAATAGTTATTTCATTGCCTTTCTTTCTTTTTCTTGGTAGAAAGGTATCTAAATAGGTCACGCAATATATATGTTTTCTCCCGTAAGGGTAAAAACTTCGTTGTCGAAATACACATTTGGAACAAAGCGAATCAGTGTGGTACACAACAAAAGTTATTTAATTTAAATATTTTATTCACAACATAACCCAACGATAAATGCTGAACATCCTTTCTGGATAGAAAAGCACTTTCTATTAATTGCTCAATACCTTCATTATTTTTGATTTAGCCAGGTTTAAGCATCGCAAATAACTTTTGCACATATCTGAATTAATGAACTCCACAATGCTAGTAAATCTAGCTAATTGTCTACGCCAGTACTCGATCTCCACCGTGGGGCCGGCTAATTCGTTCTCTCTCCGAAGCTGTTGAAATTGAGTCAACACCTAAGGAATCCAAAGGAAATTTTTGTTAAAAAACTTGTCTGATTAATGCTAGTAAGTATGTCACTTTTTCCATCTGTTTAGCCCAGACCCTAACATCAGCTTGGAACTGCGCGGTAAGTTCTGAGGACGTAGCAGTTGCTTTAATGGCTGCCGTACTAGATAAATGCTTCTCATACATGTCTTTGTTCACTACAAACCTTATGATTCCGTCCAAATCGATCTTTGTAGCTGTAAGACAGGAAATTGAGTTTAACAATGTAGTGGTGTTGTTGAATTGTTCATACTGCCTAGAAAAGTCACGAATGACTCAAAATCTCCCATGAATTGCTTCCTAATATCTAAACCTCTTTGTGTCTTGTTTAGATCGCCCCATTCTTTGGTGAGATCAACGGTAGGCTTGACTAATATATCTATTAAGTTAGAAACCGTTGCTACGACGTTCGTCAGTTCTTTCATATTAAATTCGGCGTAACTGACATCCTGGAAACAAGATTAGCAATGTTGCTCTTAATATAATTCTGTAATTGTTTATTGTTATATCTGACTAAATGTTGATAATAGCAAAAATACCAAATAGTTTAAAAATGCATATAAACACCAACACCTGGAGCATAGAAAGCCTAGAAGATGATGATATAAAAGAAATTCCCAGAAGATCTCCGCAAAACCAATCAAATGAAGTAAAGGTAGTCAAAGAATCGCAAAAAGGCAAGAAATTAATGACTAATGAAACTATGAGGAAAAAACATTCACAGAAAATAAAACACGAATGGTTTGACAAGGACTGTGGCACGATTAGAATAAAAAAGAACTCGACTTATTCGGTTAAAATAAAACGGTAAATCCACAAACAGAACATAATAAAGGGGAGCACGACATAATTAGAAACAGAGCTAACTCAATCAGCAAAAGGCAAAAAATGATTAGTCTTGATAAAAATCTAGAAGAAATAACAAGTGACGGACGAGACTTAAGAGTGAAAGATATCTATAGAAAGGTCAAGCAAAAAACAACAAGCCAGGAACCAACGTAAGAGAGATCAAAAACAAAGATGGTACTACAGAGTACGATCCCAAGCAAACTGGAAGGTTCAAAGAGAAGTAAAAACAGCTAGAATAGCAAGACAAGATTGTTGTGAAACTTAAAATACGAAGGAAGTTAACTGCATAAATATGTATATTCATTTGCTAATGTAACGAATTTGGTTACAAAGTAAATCTTGAGACGAGTAGAGCACTCATATCCTTATACAAAGAGGGCAATAAGTTAGAGAGAAATAGATACAGAGCTATCTCCGTTTTAAACAGCACAATTTTCGCCAATCTCTTAAACAGTAAACTCAAGAACTAGACCAAGAGATATTTTAGGAAACTACTAAGCCGGGTTTAAACAAGATCAGAAATGTAATTATTAGCTACCAGTTTTGGATGTTGTATTTCTAATATCGTTGAGTTGGTATTATGGTATTACACTAATATACATACGTCATTAACATTTCTCTGTTCAATGGGTTTATCATTATTGGTTCGATAAACAGCAATAGCTCTTCCTTCCAAAGGTATTGTACTGCCGTCAGTAACATACAAACGCTTGACGGGGACGTCCTTAGGCAGGTTAGGAACATGTCTTCCTGTTTCTGAAACGAAATTGATACCAATTAGATATACATAGTTGAAAATTGATATCGACTGGATCAACAACCGACAGCTGGTGGTTCTCCATCTTGATAGTAAAATAAAACGGCAAATCTTCCTCCTCGCTTCAATAACGATTCCAATAAAGCGACGTGACTTGCATCATCCAAAACGCCTTCCATTACCTCATTGGAGTCTATATTCAAGTAATGCGCAACCATGTCCAGAAGTTGCCTGTGAGTTAGGTTTAATAGTCCAGCTCTCTCCAGCCGTTCATCTTTGGCCTTCAACTACGGTATTACATAAAGGAACAGATAAAATAAAGAAGTGAATGTTATGTTTGAACTCCCTATACACAGTTCACACAAATTCTAATCTTGCAGGTAAGAGTTTAAATTTGTAGTCAAAATATGTATTTGGAAATATTCCAATCAAGCAGATGATGTGATGAGTTGATGTTTGATGTGATGAGTTTTGCAGTTGATGCATTTTCAAGGCTTGTGCATTTTCAGATAGATTCACTAAATTACTTAATTAATATTAGGTTACAGTGACTATCACAGACAATTTGAAATAGAACACTTGTACCTATATCTACCCTTTAAATAACTACAACTACAAAATTCCAACCATCACATGATCACCATCAATAAAGAAGATACCAAAGAGTACACTTAACCATGTTTCAATCGTCTGTGAGATGGTGAGGGTAACAACTTCGAAATACGTACTTAAAATTATTTCTATTAGTATCTGGTGTGATAAGAGCTAGTAATAGCTATTTGTTCAAAAAACTTTCAAAGCTATTTCTTGGAATTGTTTTTGTTTCAATTTTTACCTTTCGTAGTAGAATGTGATGATGATATTTAGTAGTATCAACCGATGTGCATTACAATAATGTTATAGCTAAAGACAAAATTCTTTTACGGTGAAATTTCTATGTAATGAGCGTAATTACTGCGGGTTTTCTGTTTGAATATCTCTGTCCAAGGGGATACAAATTTTGGAGAGATTCAATAATCACTCAAATTAGACGCAATTCATTTTTAGAAACCCTTTCCAAGGCCGAAATCCTAGGAAAAGGCACCTACATGGGACAGCTAAATATTGTATATATATATATATATATATATATATATATATATAAGAAGTACTGGCTGTACAACGTTAGGAGTGATGGAAAAACTATTGGGGATGGCAGCTGCTATCTCCAATAGTTTTTCCATCTCTACTAAGTCGATTGGGAATAAGGGCAATGTCTAAGATAGCAATATCACTAGTTCAGAAATGGGTTGTCATGACTTGATCATATGAATTAATTGAAATTAAATCGACATGTCTCATTGTTTTATTTTTTTTTATATTCATTTCAGAGTTAAGAGTCGAGTCTTTACGAGACAAACAAAGCATCATGATTGATTGGATTTAAATTGACTTTATTATGGAAAAACAGGCTTCATGACTAATTTTCATAACTATAATCATATAAAGCAAATTTTAAAGGCATATTTAGTCCTTTTTGATATTTCCAATGTCAGAATTCAAAACGGATGGATTGGAAAACATCTCACTTTACCGAATAAAAAGGTTTTGTTTCTGTAAGACCATGTGTTATGAGGGCCATAAAATAGCAATTATTAAATTAATATGAAAAATTATGCTACTTTCTTTGCATTTTCGACCCCTTTTCCTGATTGATTATTGCTTTTTCTTTCTTTAAGAAACAATCAATTCAATAAAATTACTTCAAAATAGTATGTGAATCACCTTGCAAAATGTACTTTCATGAACGATGAATTTATAAGTAACTAATCACTTGTAAAGAGTAATACAATGTAGAGGGTTACATTTCCATAGTTTTTCTCCCTCAATCTGCCCATGAGTATTTTGCTTGTCAGGCAGCCTCCTCAGTCCAAATATCAAAAGTTTAATGGTGTCAACCCTTTTTCACAAAAAACCGACGCCTCTCCATAACTGGTCTCATATGTGCATATTAAAGTGAAATAAAAAAATAAGAGTTAATCGTTTCTATATGGTGAACTACCTTGCGCAGGTTCATAAATTAATTAAAGTTGATGTCTAGGTGCCTGACACGCCACTACTCAATTGATTTTTGTCTCCTAACTAATTAATTATAATTGCTCTAGAATCTATCTTTGCTGTCTTGAAAATTACCACCTGATTAAAATACGTTACAATATTTTCGAGTTGGGCGGGAAAAAGAAAGTGAAAGCCAGTAAAAACATAGCTGGAGCAAAAGAAGGATCAAAGAAAGGTCGATGATCGGAATAAAAACATTGTTGAGAAATCATAATAGCAGTAGGTAAAGAGCTAGAAAATCAAAATGCCTGTCCTCAAGGCTCTTAAAGAGCAGAAGTTACGCCAAAGACAAGGAGGATATGGTTTGGCTTAGGAGGCTGGCGTTAGAAGGGTGGTATCATTCTTTTCCTAAAGTTATGGTGGAACTAAAGACAACTTCCGTATTATTTCATTCAAATTCTTAAATGGTTAATTGTATCATATAATAAGTGTTTTTGCGGTTTTTATAATTTAACAGAATTCAATATCTTAACAATAAGTCTCAGTTCCACACGTGGGGTTTGGAAACCTTTGGTGTAAATATATTTTCCTAATTAACAAAATTGTTCTGGATATGACACAATTTCAAGAATTGATCGGTTTAATTGCTTTGAAAGACATAAAATACAGTGGACATCATAGCTCTTATGAAGTCATCTACAAAATACATGATATTAACTCAGTATTAAGAAACAACTGATAGATTGGTTCATATGTATATTACTATTAGTTGTTTATTAATTCATACGATATGAAATTCGGATGTAACAATTTACCATTCTAGTTTTAAACGTCTCCAAATGCCCAAACATCTGCACGCTTTTACTTCTCTTATTCTCGGCGAAACTAGCAATTCTTTTGGACATTCCGACCAACATCGCAACATCGCCTTCCTTGACATCTTTCCCTTCTTTAGCCTTCGGCTCCTCACTGGTTAATTCACTAGACATCTGAGAAATATGTATGATAGTGTTTTATTAGTAGTACTAATAAGAATTATTTCGTATTAAATCGATTTGACAACTTAGAGTTGTCTAAAGATGTTTATACGAATTTAGCAGAAACTATGGCGATAGAATAGTGAGATCTACTTGATTTTAGTGTTTGAATAAAATACAAAAGCCGAAAACTCATTGGTTTAAATAATAATAGTGTAAATGATAAAAGAAAGCAGAACTTATTCTTCGTTGGAGATGGCAAATGTTTTGGAAAGATGTATCTACAGTCCTTTCCAAATCTGTTTGGGCTAACTCATTTTATCTTATAATTTGCATATTTACAGATCATATTTATAGAATCTATTATTTCTTATAAAAACCACGTGGAAAAGTTGCTTTCAAAACTGCTACGACGTATGTAGAAACATGCTTGTTGAAGGCTGACATATTTTCCATCCTTGATGCTGAATTTGAACCAGCTCTAGGAGGATTTCTTTTAGTCTTTAAGCAACTAAAACAACAAATAGTAGGTAAGTATATTAAAGGTGCTTTATTGTTTTCCAAACTCACTTCCACAAAGATTGATACATATTTTCCATTCATTCAAACTAAATGTTAAAGCAGTAGGAATAGTTAAAAATTCGAATAAGGCGGATGGTCTAATACTGAAATGTTATACTTGACTAGAAATGCTTTGACTGACAAAACAGTGTGAGCCGGTACGTTGTCCTGATGAAGAACCAACGACTTTGTTTTCCACTACTCGGGTCTTTTTTCTGATTTCTTTGTTGAGTTAAGCAAGAACCTTGAGGTAGTCATGCTGATCAACAGTTTGACCTTCAGAAACCCAGTGAAAGTACACAATTCTATTGATATCGAAAAAGCAATTCATCATTGCTTTGAATTTTGATTTGCTCATCCCAGTTTTTTTTTTGCTCTCAGTGAAGATGGGCTTTTCCAATGTAAGGATTGACGCTTAGTTTCTGAATCATAGGTGACAAACCAAGATTCATTACTTGTTATGACTCTTCCCTTGAAGTTTGAGTCATTTTCAGTGGCATTTAAATTGTCAGCATAAATATTTTCACCAGCTTCTTTTTCTTCGTTTGTGAGAATTTTCGACACCATTTTCGCACATATTTTTTGCATATTATATTTTTTAGGTAAAATTTGCCTTACACATTCTTTATCAATTCCTACAATTTCAGCAACACATGAATAGTTAGCCGACGCGACAGTCAGATCGGATCAGATTTCCGATTTTTTCAATATTTTTATGTTTTTGACGTGGAATGGCGTTCTGGGCGTGCGTCATCTTCAACGTCTTCTCGACTATCTTAACGCTTAAATCACTTAAAAACCCACACACGTGATAAACATTCATGGCCATACACTTCTTTTAATAAAAGAGAAGTTTGAGTAGCGGTTTTTCATGAAATTTTACGACAATTCGTTGCTCTATTAAAACACTCATCATTTTTCCGGCAAAACATATATAGACACGGGAGTGGCGGCAATCGAAAGAGGAGGCTTTACGCCATGGCAGAAATATATAAGGTATGCCCATAGGCATGCCTATAAGGAAGCTGAAATACGTTTTGCCCACGCATACCCCAGTGACGTAGTCCTGCGCCTGCGTATGTGTTATGTTTACACTATTTTCACGCTGAACATGATTCATTTTGAATATTGTCATTAATCCATTGTAATCCATTGCCATTGGTGGATCGGTTTTACGCAGGCTTGTTGTTTATTGCTATTTTGTTCTCCATTATAATAATGTAAAAAGAAGGAAAACAAACAAAATGCAAAAAATACTGAATAAAAGGATTTAAAATACTTGTGCTTGTTTTATTTTTCTTATTGATATAACTAATTGCAATAACTAATATCTTTTAAATTATATTCAACTATTTCAGTCCACTATATTTAGTTAATTATTAAAAACAATCTTCTTCATATTTGTATTAATATTGCGTCTAGATTCAAGAAAAAGAATATACCTATAGCAAATTGTGAAATGAATTTCGCTGCAGTTGTTGCCAATACAACTGCTTAAAGAAAGTTTCAATTCCTTTAATTCATACAAGATTTCTATTAGCTTAAAACCTTCCTCAAACTCTCAAGAATAAGAGAAAATAGTCTCGTTAGAAAAAATCTCGAACCGCTCGTTTACGGCGACGCCGGCCCAAATGCATGTCGCGACGATTACACAACTTTAAACGCGATTTTCTCGAATCATCATTTTTCAAATAGGGCGAACCGATAGCGACTACTAATCTTTATCGATTGCCTTCAAATATTGAGGGTACCTTCAAAGCGAGCGTAGCGCAACGTCTAAGGTTCACGACTGCTAGTCTGGTGCTGCGTGTTCAAATCGCTCCCTGTGTACTTTTTTTCCCGTCGAAGACTTCCCCCAGCGATAACATCTACGTAGGGAGGACCTGCCTTCCATGGAGTCCATCCGCCAAGTATCAGAGGGTGACCCTGGATAAGCGATTAACCTTCCGGTCCCACATCGAGACCGTCCTCGGGAAATATTACGACGCCAGGAGGATCCTGCCGCCGCTCCTATGTCGCAAATCTACGCTAAATCTCCGGATTAAGATATTACTATTCACGGTGTTTTTGCGACCAATACTTACATATGGAGCGGTGTCCTGGTCGACTGCAGCGAAGACGAACATCAACGGGCTCGTGGCGGCGCAAAATAAAATGCTGCGGATGATCGCCTGCGTCCCGTGGTTCGTCCGGACCAAGCAACTGCATGAGGATCTTTCAATACCGAATATGAACGACTATCATCTTCAATTGGCTAAAGCCACGCTAGAGAGAATGCAAATTTAGGACAACCCGGTAGTGAGCTATACCGCTGCTTTCGACCCCGACAGACCCCCGCCTAGGACCATCCGTTAGGCGGGTGCAGGATCTCCTAACGGATTGATGACGAACTGAGTGCGATTCCAGAAGTCAACCCGGGACAAAGATCCCCCTGGAGTTTTGTTGAATATGAAGATGCAGTTCAATCTCGACGCCGAGGACGTCTTCTTAGTGAAGGACCCGATCGGGTCGCCCCCAACATACTATCTGGCGGCTAGATTTTGAGCGGCTTAGCGGAGGACCAAGGGGCTTATGAATCCTTCGGGACCCAGTCTCGCTAAATGATGGACAGCTCTCCGGAGGGTACCTTCATACATATATAATCTAGTAGACCACGTTGGGATTTTTCGATACTTTGTGAACTCTTTTTTATAAACAATGGAGTAATGGTGTAATTTTTACGTGAAAAAGTAAAAATATAATTATTAAAATATCTAATCAAGTATTATTGTACACAACTATTATGTGTATTATTTTATATTTCCTGCCAAACATAATACCCCAGCTACGTCACACGAATCTGCTAGGAACTTCATGTCAGTACTAGGGCCGGTGGGGGATTCCTTACGCCCTTTTATCTTCAGGTGTAGGCTGCTTCGATCACGCAGCCTGGGGAGAGATGAGGTTGGTTAGCGAAGAGCTAACTGTGGAAGATGACTTTTCACCTGTAACACATACGAGAATTTCAGACTGAAAAATAGCCGTTTATCAGTCGTTTAGAGGACGATGATGGTCGTCGAGGGACCTGCGGGAATTGCCTTAGTCCAGATTGATGACATCTGCAAGGCGACGGACCTTCTTTTTGGGAGGGGGTCGATCTTGGGGATCGACGACCGTCTGAACGCAGAGATTTTGGCTAGCGCGGGCTCTTTCCCACGCGGACTTCAGGAGTTTCGTCAGAAATTCACCGTAGAGTCGGAACGTTCAGTTCTCGATGAATCTGAACGTTCCTTACGAAGTAGGGGGCGTCAACGATGAGGCGGAGAGTTCGGTTTTGGAGTGCTTCCAAACCTTTGATGTTAGTCTCACTCGCTGTTAACCAGGCCATAGCGCCGTAGGTTAAAAGCGGTCGAAGCGTCGTCTTGTATAAGAGCAACTTGCTCCCTAGGTGAAGGGGACTCCTTCGCCCTATGAGGAGCAGAAGCAAATTGCGGGCCTTGATGAAGCGATTTCGGATTTCGTCAGTTTGTTTTTGGAATGTGAGCATTCGGTCGAAGATGACACCGAGGTATTTCACTTCGGAGCTCCAGGGGAGCTCGGAGTTTCCTACCTTAATCGGCTGACCGGTGTTTGCGCGATCGTGCGAGAATCTAACTGCCACACACATAGATTCATTTACATTCAGACCCCAGCGAGAGGTCCAACTCAGAAAACCGTCAGTAGCGCTTTGGAGGCGTTTCCTGAACAGCGCCTGCTTCCTGCAGCCTGTGTAGATGACAGTGTCGTCTGCATAGATTGCAATCTCAGTGCTGGTCTCTCGGGGAGATCCGACATGTAAATGGAAAACAGTTGCGGGCCTAGAAGTGATCCTTGGGGAACGCCGGCGTGGATTTGTCTGACGCTGGACTTCACGGAATGGGATTTGGTGCAGAAGGATCTGCCGGCTAAATAGGACCTGATGAGTTTGACCATGTTGATTCCTGAAACGATCATCTTGTAGATCAGCCCGTTATGCCAAACGTTGTCAAAGGCATTCTTTAAGTCGAAGAAAACTGCACCTACGGGTACTCGCCTTTCGAGTCCGTTTCGGATGTATTCCGAGAACCGGAATAGTTGTAGTTCGGTGGACAGTCCGGCTCGGAAGCCGAACTGTTCATCTTGGATGACATCGTCGCTGAGTTCTTTCAACCGAGACAGGATGATTGCCTCAGCTATTTTCGAAACGTTGGAGAGAAGGCTGATCGGGCGGAAGTTTTGTGGGAATTTGTGATCTTTCCCGGGCTTGGGGATGTTGCAAACTTCGGCGTGTTTCCAGCAGGAGGGAAAGTACTGAATTTGGAGCATTGCGTTGATGATTTCGCAAAGATGCTCCGTAGCTTCGGGGGTAACCACTTTAGAGCCAGATTGGTGATACAATCCGCCCCTGGGGCCTTTTTGTTGTTGCGCCTTTTGATGAGGGCTCGGACTTCGTCGGGAGGCGGGATCGAGTGGGGTTCCGATGAGCTCGGGGATCCCGTGCACCACCGTTTCCACTTCTCTTCGGAAGATTATTTCGTCGTCGCTGAACACGAATCTGCGCACGAGCATGCCTTATATATTTGTGTCATGCTTTACGCTACACAGCTGTTGATCACACGACTTTGGCGCATGCGTAATTCGTCTATAGTACCATTCATGATACAATAATATAAGGTATGCTCTTGCGCATGTTTTGATGACGCGTTGAGATTAATATAGCTGTATCAGTACAATATAGTTATAGCGCTACTCATAAATAAATGTGTGCGCATTGAGAAAGTAGATAGAAAGCGATTTTAAATGATTGTCCTGATCTTACACTACTTTCCATAGTCTTCCCATCGATACTTACTTCAATTTTTCTCTCTCAAGTTAATCAACGTATACAAATGGTTAACGATATTGCTATATAAAATAAGGGCCCCATCTGATGGGTAGGGGGAGATGCGAATACGGCGTGAACGGTAAACACTATGATATGATACAAAATATGACTTGTCCTATACTATTATTGTAGTCTACAGGATTAATAAACTATCTATCTATCTATCTATCTATCTATGTATAACAATGGCGGACACGCGTACGTGACAAAAGCTAATTTCGTTTCAACTCGAGCATACCTAATATTATTGTATCATCAGTACCATTAGTTTCCTTATTTCATAGCCACACCTCGTATTAGTTAGTATTAGTTGTTCTTTGATCTTGTAAAGAAATTATAGCTACATGAGCTGCTTTTGAGAAAAACGTTAGACCTATGTCCTACTATACATTGTGGACGGAATAACTTTTGTTGAATTGTTTCAAACGATTTTTTCTGATGCTAATTTTTAGTTTTTATAAACCTGAAATTCTTTAGCTTTCAGTAAAGTTTCCGAAAAAAGTTTTGATTTGAACCGGTTCAACAATAGTCTACTTCTGTAGTTTCTGTTACAATTTCCTAAAATCTACGCTGGTCTGACGTAATAGACACGTTACGGTCAATTATTAAATAGTAGACGACGATTACTTGTAGCAGTCTGTTAACCTTCCTATACTCACGTCAAAATATGAAACACATACTATACTATATAACCGCATGCGTGAGTATAGGAAGGTTAATAGGACCTTAATAGGAGCCTAACGTTCTAATGGAAAAGTATATTGTGACATTTCCTTTTACAGCAGACTGTAATAAACGTAGCCAATTAAGTTGCAATTATGTATCTTGGAGTTTTCATCCCGATGATGTAAAAGCATCACATCCTAATTCTACCCACAAATGGAAAGTTATATACATATGAGGCTTCTCGAATGAATCGTTTAAAAATTATTCCGTTCTTTAAAGGACGTTAAGTAACGTCTACTACCCTTTTGGTTAACATTTTAAGAACTTTTGGTTAGATCTATGTATATACTGAAAACTAGGAGGTGAAAAATTACAAGCGTAATATGGTTGAATTATATAAAAGTCTGGTAAATAAGAACTTATTATATTCAAATATAACCACGCTGTGTACCCCCTAAAATAAATTAAATCGATCAATGTGATTAATAAAATTGATAGAATGTTTGTCAAAGTAAATGTCATTTTGACGTTATGCCTTCAAATCAAAATTAGCCACTTTTGGGGATTTAGCATGCTTTCTGATGGGGATATCGTAAAATGACTAGTGGAAATCCTCCCCAACTTACAGACGAGGATCTACTAAATCAATGCATCGACAACTTCTACTTAACTGCCAGTATTCAAGGTCGTGTCGCTTACCTATTGATGTCGATCTACGCGATTAATCCGAACATTTGGCATAGGTATTTTCGGTATTATTTTCAAACACCAACTACTACCCCTTATATTATGTTTTAGATTTGTTGATTTCAACCCGTCACATATCCTTTTTACTAACATGCTCTATGGCTCCACTATATACATATTTTCGAGACCTGCCATGAGACCAATTAGTGTTATGAATCGCGTAATTTTTAGGTAGATACATGAAGTAAAATATCGCCAATAAACCATTACTGATTTCTTCCATTATAGTATTTTAGGATCAATGATGTTTAATTATTCCAGTATGTTGGTGTACAAATATTTACTAGAGAAATGGAGCCATCGGCCCATTCTCTTAACTCTTATGGGATTCTTCTGTGGTCGTATCATGATGCTGCATTACTTGTCTTATTTGTATCATGTAGATCGAATGAGCAGAATTGAAAGAAATTTCCAACGAAATAACGCTTTCGACAGTATGTATGTAATATGATAAAGATTAATGGGTGTGTATATGCAATATTTTTCATTTACTTTTTAGGTACAGCTAAGTGGGCCTCGCTGCTTATATAATTATTGTTAGCGTATTTATTGTAGAGCAAAATAAAACTAAACCGCAACTGAAACTTGTTCTTATTATTCACCTAATATATATAAATTCTACATTCCAGCAAAATATGGTGAAAGGTCATATATAATATCGAGTAATAACTTTGGCTTGTATGCAGCACTTTTCACAACTTATGCATAGAATTAAAACAAAAGAATGTTCAAACAAAGTAAAATAAAATTCTGCTATTATCGCAGGAATGCCGAAATTAATTTTTGAAGTTTCATGAAACAGAACAAGAAACAGTTCTATTACCTATGTTTATTATTTGAACGTAGAAATGTAAACGCTAGTAAAATTTGGCCCATATCTTTAGTAGGGGTAGGTGAATATTACGATAGGATGTGAATGTTTAATTCCACGGACCCCCAAATTCTTTAACGCCGACTTCATCAAACTTCGACTCTTTTACGTATTTATGCGCCTTAAATAATTCGAATGTTTACTGTTTGTACAGAGGGATGCAGAGCCCCCGCAAGTACGTGTGCAAAGCGTGCGATGCACGCGGGCGGCATTTCCATGGGGCGGCAATTGACCTCTTGACCATTGTACGTGTTTTATATTTTTCTTTCAAAAAAAAACAACAAAGAGACCATCATGTTTGAAGGATTAATTACAAGCACAAAGTGATGGGTATGGAATATTTTCAAACCCGCAGTGACTGCACTACTACGTAGAAAAACTCCTTGAGTTTGCAAGTAACACACATGATAAAATAATGTACGATATTTTTCCATACGATCAAAAATCGATATGTGTGCAAATTAAGACACAGGATAAAATAACGTACGATCGAAAATCGATGCGTGTACACCTACCTAAGATGGTCATAAATCGTCTAGCGCGTAATCGGACGCGACTACGTCATACTGGTGTTTCATGTGCCGTTTTTTCGCTCGAAGTAGCAGAGTCTATCCGTGCGTTCAGGGAGTTACGGCGCCGCTAGCGCTGGATCTAGCGGTATCCTGAACGCAAACGCTAGTTCGGGCGCTAGATCTAGCGGTCGCCATATTTGCTAGCGGAATTTATTTTCGCTAGCAAAGATGGCGATCGCTAGACAATCTAGCGGAAAGTGGGGGTAAGGTGGTTAAATTGAAATATTTCTTGTCGTTGTTCTTGTCATTCCTTATACTTATTCCTGTAAGCATCGGGCCTATTAAAGTATAAATTAAATTTACACTTAAGAACAAAGAAAATCCCACGAACAACTTAATTTACCTGGTAGGTAAGCTTTAAACGATTATTTCGTCTATATCAATTAATATATATACAGTACTTAGGTCTCAATTCAATTTAAAATAAAATATTCAAATATTTTTAAGAAATGGATCAATCGATTGAGATACATCGAAAATGACTGAAAAATTCATCAGGGTTATATCGCGGAACAACGAGCTCCACGTAATTTTCGGTTCTGCCGGGAACACAATTTCTTTGTTCCGGACGAGTGGCCGCATCGATAGCTGCAATAGGTGCGTCGATTAAAGCAGCCACTGGATAAATTGGGTTTACAGCAACAGCCAAATCATCTTCAAACAAAACTAAATACATTCTAAAATGTTTTTATTGTACGCACAATTTATATAATAATTATATAACTTACTTTTATAAAGTGATAAATTATTATTAATTATACAAACAAAAAACACAAAGAAACCTGGAAACTGATTGTAAACAATTTACTAAACAAAAACGTTGGATTAGGCTATATACTGCGTAACTTTGAGCGGAACAACAACCGCCAATTCTATTGGGCATGCGTCAGAAAAATGCCTTTCGGCGTACGGTTCAGCGAGTTCCGGCGCTAAGACTAGCGCTAGCGGTTATCGCTTCTAGCGCCGTAACTCGCTGAACGCACGGTATGTTGTGGACACAATACAAGTCGCAACCGTTGAAACCTGAATTTATTGCGCTAAATTTAAAATGACACATTAGAGCCACTTGCGATAAGATTTTTAAATACCAATTAAAGAACGGCATTACAAATATTAGTGCACAAGCGTAAACGTGTAAAATTGAAGTTGCTTTTTATTAATGTCCGACCGAAACAGCATTTGCAGCCGAAACCGAAACCGAAACCGAACCTTCGGCCTCGGTCTCAGTTTCGGCCGTAACCGAACAATTACGAGACACGAACTCGCTCGAACGAGTTTTGGCCGAAACCGAAACTATGGCCGGAACTGGCCGAAACCGAAACCGAAACCGAATGTTCGGTCGGCCACTACTTTTCATGCGAGTTAATGATTATTTAGATTATATTATTAAAATAAAATGGTAAGTATTTATTTTTATCTTCATTATATTTTATTGATTGGTTTTTTAAAAGTGGCTTAATTTCCAGCAGACTTGGGCGTTACCAATTACATTTTGTAATTATTTCACGTCCAATTACCAATTACGTGTAATTAGTAATTGGCTTTCATCAATTACTAATTACATGTAATTTGTAATTGGTCAAATCGAATTACCAATTACATGTAATTTGTAATTGGTCAAATCCACTTACCAATTACATGTAATTTGTAATTGGTGACCGCCAATTACCAATTATATGTAATTTGTAATTGATGAACTTCAATTACCAATTACATGTAATTGGTAATATTTGGCGATTGCCAATTACTAATTACATGTAATGGGTAAAATGTGATTAAAATTTGGAGTAATTGATGAAAATAATGTAATGGTTACTTTTAAAGTATTATTAAAAGAAATTCAATGATTACAAAAATCTTCCATTACACTACGTATTAAAAAAATAGAAAAAATGCCAACTGAAACTAAATATCTTATTTTCACAAAATAACATAACGTTCCAATTCATTTCAAGGTTCTCTGATTTCAAGTTGACGCCTCTTTTCTATACCCTCTGTATTTCACCATCACATAATGCATGCGGCCAATTACAGAAGAGCGGAGAAGGAAAAAAAAAATAAAATGTAATTACCATTTGCGTAATTAGAATTATTTTTGCCAATTACTTCCAATTACTTTGCCAATTACCAATTGCATGTAATTGGTAATTGATATTTGCCAATTACTAATTACAGTAATTGAAAATTGGTAAAAGCCAATTACCAATTACTTGTAATTGTAATTGACAATTGCCAATTACAAAATGTAATTTAATTTGTAATTGGCAAAATTCAAATACAATTACCAGTAATTGGAAACTGGTATTTTTCAATTACCCATTACAACTAATGTAATTGGTAATTGAAAAGTAAAGGCCAAGTCTGATTTCCAGCAACCTCAATTACATTTCTGGTACTTGTTATATGATAAAATTTAAAACGTTAGTTGGAATAGTTTTGTTACAAACTATATAGTAGTCAATTAGTTTCAACTTTTTGTTTTATATCAGGATTCCCAAAAAAGATAAAAACGTTCTGGTGCTAAATATGGACAACAAAAAAATTAAATTACAAGAGAAAGAAAAAATGGCTAATAGCTTAAGCAGCTTTCTGCAACACGACGGAAGTCACGGAAGTGCTATACCTATAAGTGCCCATCAAGATTTTGCCAATGCAATATCACCATCCGCGTCAACGTCGCGGTCGCCATTAAAACATCTAGAAAAGGAGAAAGTTTCAATATTATCAAACAATTCGCATATTCACGAAAACTCCGATTCAGACGAAGACGCTAAAACTGAAGCTCAACCTGATACCGAAATAAATGAACTGGTAGGGCAAAATAATATTGTAATTTCCGATGATCCAGGCTTATGGCCTGAATTAATAACGAGTGATATATCAAGAATTTTGGTGGAGCGTGAACCTGTGCAGTTAAAAGAACATAATTATCCGGTTAACGAAAATGGAGGAAAATTTTCTAATAAATATTTTGTTAGACAACTTTCCAATGGAGAACAAACGGTAAGAGAATGGCTTATATATTCGAAATCAAAAAATTCATTATTTTGTTTTTGTTGCAAAATTTTTGAAAAATCTCTAAATAGTTTTTCAGACTCAAAGGATTCTCTGACTGGCAACATTTATCTTTGGGTCTAAAACGTCATGAGACCAGCAGTTCACATAATACCTACGTACAAACCTGGTTTAACTTAAATAAAATGTTAAAGTCAAAAATAACCGTTAATAATGAACATTTGCGCCATTTAGAAACAGAGAAAAAATATTGGTATGATGTTTTAGAAAGAATTGTTGCAGTAATTAAGTATTTATGTAGACAATGTCTGGGGTTTCAAGGTTCTTCGAAACAACTTTTTAATCACGATAATGGCAACTTTCTAAAAGCAATTGAGATGATTTCTACATTCGATCCAGTTATACGAGAGCATGTTAATCGTGTAGAAAAATCTCAAAAACATTCAGAAAGAATGCCACATTATTTAGGAAGCCAAATTCAAAATGAGCTTATAGATTAGCTATCCTCCAAAGTAAAAAAAACTCAATTTTAGAAATGATTCACACTTCAAAATATTTTTCGGTAATTTTAGATTGTACGCCAGATTCAAGTCACACTGAACAAATAAGTGTTGTTTTAAGATATGTCACATTAAATAACAATACTAAAAATTCAAATAAACGAAAGTTTTATTGCCTTTTATCCAATATTAGATACGACTGGAGAAGGTTTGTGCCAATTTGTATTTCATTTGTTTCAAACTTTAGACTTAAACATTCACGACATGCGAGGACAGGGATACGACAATGGGGCGAATATGCGCGGAAAACATATTGGTTTGCAGAAACGTATTAGTAATATTAATCCCAGAGCATTTTTTGTACCATGTTTTGCACATGCTTCAGGAAGTTCTATCGGAAGCTGCAGAAGTAGCTTTAAATTTAGGTGCTGAAACTACCTTTCCACCCATTCAAAACACTCGCAGAAGAATGCGGCCAAAACTTTTTGACTACGAACATGCCGATGAACCAGTTGTGGATCCAAAACAACATTTTAAAATACACCTTTTTTACAGAATCATTGACCAAACCTTAATCTCCTTGCAAGAAAGATTTGAGTTAATGTCGAGTTTTAATGACGTTTTTGGATTTTTAGTAATATTCCTGATTTGTCTGAGCGGGATATTCTAAAGCATCGCAAAACTTTACATTTAAAATTGGTCGACGAAACAAAAAATGAATCTCACATTGATGGCAACGATTTATTTAATGAAATAAAAGCGCTTAAATTATTTTGTCTGACAAATGAATTAACCCTGCTGCACTGTTCGGGTCTATTTGACCCAAACAGAATTTTGTTTCGCTGTAATATGAATATTTGTCAAAAAATGTTCATGGCGTTCACTGACTTTATTTGTTACTTTGTTTACGTTAATATTCCATAAATATTTTATTTTTTTATTTTTTGTTTGAAATATTTATTTATATGTTTATTACGTTCGGGTCAATATGACCCGACAGTCATCTACGTTATATACATATTTCTAGGATATGTTTTTCGCATTTATATTGTTTATTATTATATACAATACAATTGTGCATATAATAACGACCCATCACTGCACCTAATATGTTAGAAAGTAATAAAAATGATTTATTTGTTTTATTTTTTGCTACTTGACTATTACGTATTACCTTCTTGCATGTTCTTGTTTACGCAGGGTTATTCAAGCTCAACGTGTTAGCGTTTGTTTTTGGTTTCTGTAAGGGTGCGTCTCGGACATTACACGCACAGAAGTCGAATATTAGAAACGACTTGTCAGCTTCCCCTCACTTGCCTGGCGAAATATTCGTCATAGTGGGGGAACCAGCCGAAGAGGCGAACCGGCCCGATGTGCAGCGGTACGCTTTCGGCTGTTCCTTGCCCCTTATCTGTTATAATACTTGTAACAGATAAGAAATATTAAATTACTATTGAAAGAAAATTTCTAACTCATCAGAGATGAACTCGTAATTACAGTTTTTAGGTTTAGTACGGTCTTTGCCACACTCGAACGCCATGGCCGAGAGGATTTTTTCCACGTTGATAGATATTGCGAGCCACAAGTTCCGATGAATTTGGAAAGCGTTCTATAACTTAAACTTTTTATAACTTTTTGAATATTTGTTGTGGCTTTCCCTATTCGGATTTAATAAAATCGAATAATTTTTGCCAAATTTTGTGCTCGGGAAGATTTTGAAATTAATCATCGAAATTCTACATAATTGTACATAATTATATGGTAATTAACTTTTGAAAGTGAAAACTTCGGTATAACTGGCAATATGTGAAAACAATACAACATGTGTGATGATTCGATAACAATTTACAAGATGACGACAAATAGAATGTATGTGAAAGTTACATTAATTTAATAATATAATATGATTATGAATATGATTATTATTATTATCATCATTGTTATTACTTTGTAAGGCTTTTCCTCCTTTTTTATGCCAGGAATAAATCTTGTTTTCTCTCCTTCCTCAATCTCGCTGTTTTAATCTATGCTACTGCGATTTTCCCGAATTCCTCCATATCTCACGCCCGAGTTCGCAAACAGTATGCGATATGTAATATTCGTCCAACATTCAAGTCATCGTTGTTTATATAGTTTTTACCACATTATTTTTGGTCCTGCGGACTCTTTATTAAAATAAAATAAGTGTTGAATGGATATTTATTAGTTAAAAAAGAATACCTATAAATCTATCTGTTATAGGCATAAGCCAAATACAATCAACCATGAAATTCGATCCAGACCTTTTCTTTCAATAGTAATTTAATATTTCTTATCTGTTACAAGTATTATAACAGATAAGGGGCAAGAACAGCCGAAAGCCTACCGCTGCACATCGGGCCGGTTCGCCCTCTTCGGCTGGTTCCCCCACTATTACGAATATTTCGCCAGGCAAGTGAGGGGAAGCTGGCAAGTCGTTTCTAATATTCGACCTCTGTGCACGCATGCGTGATACCTTAGTTATAAAACGTTGCACTCAATTTGCTTGTTAGTTTCACTCTCGATTCCAACATGGCAAGTCGAAGACCACTAAGTGATGCAGAACTGCAAGCTCTTGCACAAGCTTCTAATAGTGATGAATCTGTTTCTGAATTTGAAGATCATATAAGTGATGTGTTGGAAAGTGATAGTTCTGATAGCGAACAAGACCAAGAAAATCTTCAAATGCCTCAGAATGTTCTGACAATTTTCTCGAAAGATGGTAAAATTGAATGGAATTTACTTCCACCTCAGCCACGTGGTCGTTTTAGTTCTGGCAATGTGATTCGCACTCCTGCAGGAATTACAAGATATGCATGTGCGAGAATTACAGACATAAAAAGTGCATTTGAAATTGTATTTTTTCCTGCGATCGAGAAGGAAGTGATAATGATGACAAATATTGAAGGATTACGGGTTTACGATACAAAGTGGAAAATTTTAGATAGTACCACTTTTCAAGCCTACATTGGTCTTTTGTTACTTGCCGGCGTCTACCGGTCGCACGGAGCAGCTACAAGAAGTCTGTGGGACAATGATACCGGTCGAAGCATTTTTCGAGCAACCATGTCTCTTGAACAATTCAGCATGATATCCCGTGTGATTCGCTTTGATGACAAGACTACACGCCAGGAAAGAAGACGTGCTGATAAATTAGCGACCATTAGAAACATTTGGGAAATGTGGGTAGAAAATCTTCCCATGTTATATAATCCTGGAGAAAATGCAACGGTGGATGAACAGTTAGTTGCATTTAGAGGTCGCTGCCCTTTCAAACAATATATACCTAGTAAACCAGCGAGGTATGGTATCAAAATTTGGACTCTCTGTGACAGTGAAACATCTTACGCATTGAAAGTACAAGTTTACAAGGGAAAGGAAGAGCGTGCTCCACCTGAAAGAAATCAGGGCATGCGGGTGGTTTGCGATTTCACCAGCGAACTAAGAGGACATAATGTGACGTGTGACAATTTTTTCACATCATACAACTTAGGACAGTTACTGCTGAAAAGAAAACTTACGATGGTAGGAACTGTTAGAAAAAACAAGCCGGAACTTCCTCAGCCAATAACTAACAAACATAGCAGTTCTTTCTTTTTCACAAATGATACAACCGTCGTAAATTATGTGCCAAAAAGGATAAGAACGTGATCCTTATGAGCACATTGCATCACGGCAACAAAGTCGCTGAAAGAACTGATCAGAAACCTCATATAATACTAGACTACAATGCAACTAAAGGTGCCGTTGACACACTCGATCAATTAGTGGGCACATATACTTGTAAAAGGAAATCCAATCGCTGGCCTATGGTAATTTTTTATAACATGCTAGACATTTCGGCTTACAACGCGTATGCATTATGGACTGCTGTGAATCCAAATTGGAACAACAATAAACTAACAAAAAGAAGATTATTTCTAGAAGAATTAGGAAAATCACTCATAAAATTACATATGGAGTCAAGAACGTACCTACCCAGAGGAGAAGAAGCTCGCAACATGGTGGTAAAAGCTCAACAATCGAAAAATCGAAATATAGCCCTAACATCAAATGAACCCTCAACAGCAGCGAACATTAATGCAAAACGTGCACAAATGCAAATTTTGTCCGTCAAGTAATGACAACAAAACAAATATTACTTGTGTAATATGCAATAAACGTCTTTGTAAGTAGCATGTAAAATTCTTTTGCCCAAATTGTGCTCCATAGCCTTTTTATAAAATACATTCTTTTATGTTTAAGTGTAAATGTTTTTTATTAGAAGATGTAAATTTCTATTTTTCTATAAAAAAATATTTCTTTTCAAACAGTAGACTTATTCTCTGTTGCAAATAATGTTTCGGGTCATATTGACCCGAACGATACATGCAGAGTAAATTTTAACAGTACAGCAGGGTTAAAGAATCCCTTTGATCTATTGCAATACATCTTTGAAAATAATTTATCTCCAACCTTTCCCAATTTAACAATTTCTTTGAGGATTCTTCTTACTCTTCCGGTATCAGTGGCATCAGGTGAACGTTCATTCTCTAAACTTAAACTTATCAAAAATTATTTAAGATCTACCATATTACAGGAAAGGTTATCTGCCTTGGCAATTTTGTCCATAGAATGTGAACTTTTAGATACTATTAATATGGAGGATATCTTAAAAGAATTTGCGGCAATCAAAAGTTCAACTTTTTAATTTTTATATATGTATTATAGGCTAAATTTTTCGTATTAAAAATGTAAATCCGCAAATTTTATTAGGTAAAAAACAAATTATTTTTAGTATATATGTAGTTAAATACATAATTTGCTTAATTTCTTAGCGCAAGTTTATTCTTCACTTAGAAATTTTAAGTTCCTTTTGTTTTTGTGATTTTGTTATTTTTTTCCTAATATTAATAATGTTTAAATGAAAAGGCTTTTAAACCAATCTATTTATTTTAATTGATTATTGACCGTTTGTGGAATATACGGTTGCGAGATCTTCGCGTTCAGTTTGCTACATCGCGGCAGCTCAAAACGCTAATGAATTGATTCGAAGTAGCAGAAGGTATAAAAAGAGACTCTAAAAGACAATTTAAAATAGAAAAATACATATCTAGTTTCTTTACATCTTTTATATCATTTTAAAAGACGCGCAGTTTTTGTAGATAGATATTTTTATTGAGATTTTAACTAATTTTGGGCGTGGACCCAATATATTTTTAGTTCCAACCCTATTGTGAACCACCCCTCTGACCAACTTATTCGTCAAAGGGTGTCAAATTCTGAAGTGCACGCGGGCGCCTTTGACCTCGCGGGGGCCTGGAGGAAGTAAACCTAGTTCTATTTTCGAATCGTTCAAAAGGTTCGAGCGTACGTAAGTATAGTGATCACAAGCCTGCTAACGCACAGGAACCAAACAGCGAGAGGTACGGATGCGCCGTAAACGTATTTAGGATACGTACCTCCCACCTGTCTGATTCGGATAGTGTATAGGAATTACCATTGTCGTATCATTATGAGTTCCGTAGGAAAAGGACGAATGATAGGCAATCTATCCCTCCTCTATCTGCGCGAACCCACTCCCACCCTTCGCCAACTTATATTGCGAGAGCTGTAGAATGTTAATGTTTAAGTAGAATAGGCGATATCAATTACATTCAGTGACTTAATGTTACCTCATATAATCTTAGAAATGAAATTGTTGAAGGAAGTTGTGAAAGATCCTGGCCTTTTTCACAACTTATGCATCAAGTTACAATGGAAGAAAGTTTATAACAAACAAAATAATGGGAGATAATATTATTCTAGTTTATATCACAGGAAAGTCGAAAAAATGTTTGAAGTTTCGGAGGGAAATTAGTTTAACATGCACATAGAGTAAACATTATATCACATCGATAAACTCTTCACCACACAATTGTGTAATAATAAAATTTGATGACATATGTTTCGCTAGCACGAAACCAGTATTAAACCGTCAAACTGAAGTGATCGAATTATTTTCTGAAAGTACTAAAGATGCATGTTTACCTCACCGTCACTGTAATCGTGTGTGGGTGTGTGTGTGGAAAAATATTTTTCGGAGACGACCCTCAACGATACCGATCCATTGTAAATCATCCTTATATAAATAACATGTCAATTGGCCAACGTGGATAATTTCTAGACCTTATTTCTACAAATATGTGAAAGAAACAAAAAGTACCTGTTAAAGTTTACATTCGGATTTGAATATGTTCTAAACATAAAGAATTTGTACATGTCCCGTTGTGTGACTAATTTTAGTTTAATAAATCCCGAAAAAACACCTCTCCATTGTCTACTGTCCAGCATCCCGACTTTACAAGGACTGATATTACTTAACTATAATAGACTGAACAAAGCGCGATATCGAATGGGGCCGCTATCATGATTTAGAAGATCTATATTTTTAAGTGTGTGTATCGCTTCATACATATCTAGTTCTAGCGGTGAATTGACATGTCTTATCATTTGTGTCAAGTTGCATTAAGATTGGAAGGGTTCGAACGTGGAAGCCTAGTCACATTTACAACTTTTAGGACAAACCAAACAGAAATTTTTAATTGGAATTTGTATCTTGAAAAATTAGTGAGATTTAAAGGTTTTCTTAAGATTGGAATGATGAGAAAAAGAGCCAATTTTGTTTTGCAGACTTCGGAGATTCCTGTGCCTAATGTATATTTTTGCTATGATATTTACTTTAAATCGGAAAAACACATATGCTAAATGTATTATGTGAAAATAACAGTTAGAAACAAGTTTATTAAATTATATTTTAATATGTTTTATCTGTCGTTTATCTAGTGGGCCTAATGCGTTTTTCCCAAAAACTTTCCACGTCTTGGATTCAAATACTAATATGAAGTTATTGTTGACTATCTTAAGTAAATATGAAACATATTCGACAAGGTTACAAATAGTAAAACTAAAATAATCATATTAATAGAATAAAAACGAAGACAATAACAAAACTTCTCAACCAGGTCCTTGTAGATATATTCCTAATTGGTCATTTGTATAACCAATAAAAGTATTTAATTTAATGTTTGTCTTTAATTATCTAAGATTACACACTGATGATGGAGAAAATCAAAATTCGCACAAATATGTGGTTGCAAATGGAATTAAAATTACCGAAACTCATTTAACAAGTCGTAGATAGACTTCTTACAGTAAACACCAGAAAAAGTCTTTTGCCCTGACATCAACAAGTTTATCTTTAGTCAAAATCGTCACAAAGAAATGGAGTCCATGACTCAAGTTTCATGCCATCAAGAAAAAAAAATCACCTTTGAAAAATCTAGTAATATTTCTAGGTGTTCGAAAATAGTTCTTTTTAAAACAGTTGAGACCGATTTTCTAACTTTATTTTTGTAAAGCAACTCCTCCAACATTGCAAACTTCGGAATACTATCGGCCCCTACTCTATTTTTGTATAAGGGAAACTTGCCCAAGAATGCTTGCGATATTTTAGTAGCATCCGTAATAGAATCTTCAAATCTTTGAAAGGCAATATTTATATATATTTAGGTGATCGAAACTATCTGCCAGGTAAGCCATGCCCTGGAAAATCCTTTATTTAAAAATATTTGTTAAGTGAGTTTTCTCCTTCTACCAAAAATTTAAACTCAACCCTTCATTCAAATAGGTGCTTCAAGACTTATCGTTTAGATAACCACTGCACTTCTGTGTGGTAAAGAAGTACTTTGTGTTCTGCACCTATCTCTTGACAAAACCTTCAAGGTCAGGATTCAGGTCAATCATTTTGTCTGTGATTGAACTACAAATGCATACAGGATTCCTGGGTAGTTACGTCAAACTGTTTTGGTAAGTTTTATTAATTTATTAATTTATCAATTTTTAAAAGAAAAAGGCGTGTGAAATATTGGTGATTTACAAAAATTTCTCTTACCAAATAATTAGGACGCAATGTGTTAATACATTTACATATCGCCTTTTTACTAAATGTTAAAACAGATCCCCAAAAATCGTTCCATAGGTTTCCGAAGAACTCATGATTTAATAACATACGCGTCGTATGAAGTAAATTTTTGGTTCGTTCAGCTGAACTTGAGTTAAACTGTCGATGGCTTGCGTGCGCATACCATTTAGGCGCGAAATGTTCGCGAATTTGTGTCTAATTTATTCACATCTGGTATTGTCTGGTATGCATCTGGTTTACGTGGTGCTTACTCGTGTTTATAGAACAGAGGATTGAGTACTATTTAGCTTTCATTTGCATTCAATTTTTATATTTTTTGATTTGTTCAATATATGTATACAAATTAATTCGTAAGTATTGCATGATATTACTATTTGTTAATAAATATAAAGTATTAGCATAAAAATAATTAATTTTTAATGTAATTAACTGACCGTTTTTAGTCACTTAGAATTGGAGAAGAAATTTGTAAGATCTAGCTATCTCTAAAGAAGAGGCATTACTTATCAGTTTTGTGAAAAAATATCAACATGATATAGAATGTAAAAAATCAGATACGAACACAAACAAGATAAAAAAACAGGATTGGGAGAAAATAGAGATGGAATTTAACATTGTTAGTGGCCAAACGTACAGAACAGCACAAGTGCTGCACAATAAGTACGATAAGATCAAGAAACGAACAAAACAGAAGGTTGCAGACATAAAGAAAGATATTTTTGGAACAGGTGGAGGGCCATCTGAAAATGTAAAGTTAACTGGGGTTGAAAAAGATATGGAGGATATCACAGGTTTCCAATTAACAGGTCTACCATCAGAATTTGACAGCGATGTTAGTTCAAGTATGTAGAATTTAATTTAAAATTATTTTAAAATATAACAATTTTTATTTGTAGAACCCATTCATTGTACTAACTCCCAACCTGAGGGCCTTGAAATCTGTAATGAATGTAAATTCATTGTTTATGTACATGGAGATATAATCTATATATATAAAATACAAAGAATGTTTCTATGTCCGTTATACACTTCAAAACTATCCATCCGATGTGCCCCAAACTGGTTCCATTAGAAAGGCAATAACGCGAGGATGACTTTAGACCACTAAAAAAATGCATTCGGTCCATTCATGAAGTGGATTTTCAACTTTTCCCATATAATAATTTTTCTGAATACAGACGTCAACACAAAAGATTGATCTGTTACTGTCATCAGAAAGTTTTATCATTTGTGGTTATCGCGTCGACCATGTCAAATAATCGAATTAGAAAATATTAAAAATCTCATAGACAGTAAAAACGAGTAATTTTGGTTCCGAAGAATGATGATGTCAACAAAATAAATCATCAAATTTAATTCAAACTATCTGGTGAAGTTGTCACGTACAAATCAATTGACACAGTTATAGATGAGGAACAACCTGTCAACTTTCTAATAGAGTTTCTTAACTCTTTGGAACCATCTGGAATGCCACCATGTATCTTAACTTTAAAAGTTGGTTCCCCATTGATGCTCATACGCAACTTATTGTTAGACCCACCGAAATTGTGCAACGGAACAATATGGTAAGTGTTGCTGATTTGAACTTAGAAAATTCCTGTTTTTCGCACGGCCAATTATATGTTGCTTGCTTCAGAGTTGGAACGTTGAAAAATCTTTATGTTTACACATTTACCGAAGAAACTCAAAACACGACGGGTATCTAGCTAGTATAATAATATTTAATATTTAGTGCCAATAATAAAGGAAGCAGCTGCCCAGGCAGAGCCCACTATAAATTTAAAGGATATTGAAGTTGGTAAGTGAACATAACAATATTCAGTATGAATCAATGAAGTATAAGGTTAACTGGAGCGCTGACGTTACAGTGAAAAAATGAGACACTGCTGCTAGAAAAGGATTAACATACTTTAAGGTACCACTATCCTTGTTGTACTCATTCAAACATATGCAAGATAGTTGCACCTGGCGCGATAATCTGAAATAACGCCGGAACAGGTTAAGCTACAATGAAAACGAATACAATACAGATAAATATATAAATGACACCACGTAATGTATAAAAATTTATTCCATAAAAATATTAACTATTTTCAAAATAACATAAGGAAGTAGAGCATACACAAACAATACATAACATATATGTAGGTATACATACATAAAATATTAAAAACCTACCTACTAACTACATGACAATAACAACCAAAAAAAAAAAAACATTTAATTTAGCTATATACATATAATAGAATAAAATAGTTTTGTGCAACTTATGTCTTATATTCACCTTGTCGCTTAATATTTTAAAGATTTTTTTTTGCATGCGTTTGAATTCTTACATCCGCATATGCACTGCTCACAAATTTTATGATCTGAAATATCAACTGGATGTGAAGGATAAAATAATGTTTTTATTTCAGGTATGAATTGCTGTTGAACTAAATTTATAATCCTTTTTTAAATAAGGGTATGTGCCCCAAAATAACTTCCGCTTTGAAGGTTTTCTCCGTAAATTCGACGATTTCGAAAATAACTATATCGTAAATATCTATATTGTTCAATTTTCAATGTTTATTTTTGAGATAACCAATATCGAGGTTAGATAATGGGCTGATAACTAATTAAAAATAATTGCCTGTGAAATTTGACATTTCCAGAAGGAGTCCATGCATTTTTACAACCATATGCACTACAGTGTTTAACTATTTTCACTATTAAACTATAAATATTGCTAAAAAACCAAATCCTAGTCGGATAGACATAACAGTCAATGAGCGAGAAGAAGATAGACCTACCATACATATATCTGCACTTTTCCAACACAGAAGGCACGTTTTTCGTTGCATAGACATATTAACATGCGCGTTCCATTTACTATATCTATTTCAATCGTATGAATAGACTGCAAAATTTTACTTTATAGTAGCTACAACATCTAGTAGTTTGCAAGCTGATGAATCGAGCATAATTCAGTTTTGTAATGGCAAGTAGAGTAATCTGATATTCTATAATTGTAGAGGAAAGCAATTGGGCAAAATATACACCGGATATGCTTCAAACCCCTGCGTCAAACCCATTGAAGGCGTCTCAAGAAAGATATAGAAATGGGGAATTGTCCAATAAAATTGAAAAGTGGGCAGCAGAGAAAGCTGAATTGGCTTCAATTCAAAAGGAATGCGTTTTGAAAGAACACAATTTAAAAATAAAACATTTAGAAGAGGAGCATCAATTAAAACAACAACTTCAAATTGAATAATATCAATTCAAAAAAACATTGATGCAAGAAGAGCATAAACTGAAATTAGAAATTTTGGAATTGGAGAAAAGAAAATTTGTATAATTTTGTGGTATTTATATATATTATATAATTATTATATTTATATTTGTGATAAACCTTTTTAATTGTTGTTTGTTATCATATAATTATAAAAGAATCCAATGCCAAAATTTTCATTATCAAAATCACTAAACATCTTTGGTTTTTAAACTGTCAGCATAACGAATGGAATATTGAAGGTTATAATATTTAACTGTTGATATATTTTCATGTAACTGTTTAAGAGAAATGAGTTTACGATCATTTTAAAATCAAGTAAATTAAATGTTTAATGTATCTTAATCTTAATTTATCAAGAAATAATAATGTTATTAATGACAATTCTGTTTGGTATAATAGCATTCAACAAATTCATTCTTATTATTATATTCACAATTTTTAGCAAGTATAAAACGTTTTGTTAATGATTTCAGTAGCTTAAAAAATGTATTCATCTAATAATAATATAACTATTCAGTCATATTGTACGAGGGCGGATTGATAATGAAGCTACCTAGCGCTACATGGCAACACAAACACAAAACTTTTTTTTTTTAGAAATTGCGATCTGTCAAACGTCAGCTGTTAAAATTTCACCCAAATTCATCTATTAGTTTAGTTGTTGTAGTCGTTTGAAGTAAGCAACTTTTGTGTTTCTTGAAAAATGGAAAAAGTGAATTTCGTGCAGTGATTAAACACTATTATTTGAAAGGGAAAACGGCGAAAGAGACAAAAGAAAAGCTCGATAAACATTACGGTGAGTCTGCCCCGTCAGATTACATGGTAAAATATTGGATTGCTGAATTTAAACGCGGCCGAACAAGCACTGCAACAATACCATCAACAGGAAGGCCAGAAGAGGTGGTTACTGAAGAAAATATCAAGAAAATCCTCGATATCGTTATGAATGATCGCCGAGTCAAGTTACGTGAGATTGTTGAAATGGTAAACATATCATATGAACGTGTGTTCAACATTTTGCATGAACATTTGCATATGAAAAAGCTATCGGCAAGATGGGTGCCGCGTTTGTTGAGTGTCGAACAAAAACGAGTTCGACAGACCACTTCACAGCGGTGTTTGGACATGATAAGGCGTAATCCTGTTGATTTTTGGCGTCGATTAATAACTGTTGATGAAACGTGGGTCCACCACTACACACCTGAAACCAAAAATCAATTGAAACAATGGGTGGAAGCTGGTGGAAGTGCTCCGAAGAAGGCGAAGACAGTCGGCGAAGACAATCGGCTGGCAAGGTTATGGCCACTGTATTTTGGGATGCACACGGAATATTGCTCATCGATTACCTTGAAAAAGGATCCACAATCACAGGAAAGTATTATCGTGCATTATTGGATCAATTGATTGACGCAATCAAGAAAAAACGACCACATTTAAAGAAGAAAAAAGTGCTCTTTCTTCAAGACAATGCACCGGTTCACACAGCATTAGATACGATGCTAAAATTACGTGAAATACACTTCGAATTGGTTGATCATCCACCTTATAGTCCAGATTTAGCTCCTAGTGACTTTTTCCTGTTTCCAAACTTGGAAAAATGGCTCGCAGGAAAAAGATTCATCTCAAACGAAGAAGTGATTACTGAAACTAACGCGTATTTTGAGGGGTTCTCAAAATCGTATTATTCAGATGGTATAAAAAGTTGGAATATCGTCTTACTAAGTGTATTGAGCTAAAATGAGACTATGTTGAGAAATAAATGGTTTTCGAAAAAAAAAGTTTTTTTCCTACTTAGGTAGCTTCAATATCAATCCGCCCTCGTATAAGACAATATTGACTTTCTGAATATTTCCTGTCTTCTATATATTTGCATGTATATGTAGCAGTAGCAAATGTTTAATATAAATAGTATTGTAATTAATAAGAAGTAATATGATTTCAAAATATTTTATTTAATTATTATTTAATAAATTTTGAAAATACTCATTTCTTAAAATATTTCGGACTAAGATTATTAATAGCCACATTATTGTCCCTCCTATTATCAACTACATCCAGGAGAAATTCAATATTGATGGCGGCTTCAATATCTTCATTAACTGCTGGAGGTGCATTATTCATTAGACATGCTATATTGTGCAATACTGCACAAGCAATTACTATTGCTTCCACTTTCCCCGTTTTACAACGAATTCCAAATGCTAGTATTGGAAAGTGTCGCTTCCATACGCCAAAACACCTCTCAACAGGATTTCTAGTGCGTATTTTGACTTATTGAATAGATTTTCCGCCCTAGTTTCCACATTTACCAATGGGGTTATTAAGTATGACAACACCATATCCACTATCTCCAACTAATAAATTATCTCCATGCAGACCGTTTTCAAATTCTGCTCTCAAATTTGAGTTGCGAAATATTTGAGCATCATGTGTACTTCCAGGTCAGCGGCAAACTATATTTCTAATTTGTAATTTCGAATCAGAAACAACTTGCACGTTAAATGAAAAGTAACCTTTCCTATTTCTAAATGCTTCTGCGTTATTACCACCAGGAGATATTGTTTTAACATGTGTGCATATCTAAAGCACCTACACAACAAGGAAATTTACTAATATTATAAAAATCCTGTCGTACTTTATTAATATCCTTCGGTTCTTGGCATGTTAATATATGTTGCACCTAAAGCAGCTATTGCCCTTAAAACTTTATCGATTACTCAGCTTGCAGTAGATTTATCAATGCCACTAAAGTCACCAACAACTTGTAAGAAGCATCCTGTGGCAAAGAAACGTAATGTTACAAATAACATCTGTAATGTTGTAAGAGCATGACTTCTATAATAGAATATATATATATATATATATATATATATATAATCAGTTTCCCCTTCTACCCTAAGGTGTAGGGATTTTGCCTTTCCAGGCTTCTCCTTCTCCTCTACTAAATTTCTTCCACTCTTTTCTATTCATTGCCATTTCCTTGGCGTCCTTCCACGTCCACCCTCTCCGCTCCAATACTTCTGCCATCATCGCTGCCCACTGCCTTCTCGGTCTGCCTCTTCTTTTCCTGTCGTTGCTTTTGGTTTCCCAGATTTTCTTGACTGGCACTTCTTCGCTCATTGTCTGCAGATGTCCCCACCAGCACAGCTGTCTTTCTTAAATGTATTGTGCCAACGATTCCATTACCAGCTCTTCTCTTATTGTTGTGTTTCTTATGCGGTCTTTTCTTATTATCCCTTTAACTCTCCTTAGAAATTTCATTTCCATGGCCTGCATTCTGCTTTTTCCCTTTTTCGTCAGATTCCACGATTCACTCCCATATACTAGTACCGGTCTGTATACTGTTTTATATACACTTAATTTTGTTTGTCTGTTTATTTCTTTGTTATTTACTAGAACTTTGTTTATTCCATAATACAGTTTATTAGTTTTTTCTATTCTATGGTTTATGTCCATTTCTTGGTTACCACTTTCCTCCAATATTACGCCCAGGTATTTATACTTTTTTACTTGTTCTATTTCTAGTCCCTCTATCTTTATCGTCACTTTCTGCTTGTTCTTACTGACCATAAATGCTAGGTTTCTTTAATTGTAAAAATATGGCCCTGTGTACTGCGGCCTCTTCTGAATCCACTTTGTGACCCATCTAACTTCTTCTCAACTATTCTCCTTAGTTTTTTCTCGATTATTTTTTCATAAATTTTAATTATTGTACTTAGCAGTGTTATTCCTCTATAGTTGTTGCAGTCTTTACTATCTCCCTTCTTATGTATCGGTAATATTAGCCCTATTCTCCATTCTTCTGGCGTTTTCTCTTCCCTCCATACTTGTCTATATAGTTGTAGTAACAAGATTTTTCCCGATCACCCATGTATTTTATCATTTCTGTGGTGATCTTATATGTTTTAATACTTTCATATATTTTCTTTACCTTTCCTTCATTGTTATTCTTTTATTTCTTCCTTATTCTCTTTAATTTTTGCAATCACTGTTTATTTCATAACTTCTCTTAACCCTTACATCCAATACTCTTCTCCTATTGTTTCTTTCCATTAATATGTAATCAATTACGGACTTTTCCCCTCTCCCTGGTTCCACTCTTGCGAATTTGTGTATTTCTTTATGTTCATAACACGTGTTTGTAATTATTAAGTCAATATCAATACAAAATTCTAACAGCCTTTTCCCATTATTATTTCTAGTTATTTCACCATACTTTCCAATTACTGTTGTATATGTATCATCCTTTACTCCCACTCGTCCGTTAAAATCACCTGCTACTAATATTTGTCCTTTTGCCATTTCTATTGCGTATGTCAGATCTTCCAAAATTTATCTTTTTTCTCAGCTTTTTCGTTTTCATCAGGATCGTATATGGCTACAATTGTTTTCCAATGTGTCTTACATTGCAGCTCTATTAACAGTATTCTCTCACTAATTACCTCCCACCTAGTTACTAGGTTTCTAATTTCCTTTTTTAATATGCATCCTACTCTCGCAGAAGCTCTATCCCTGTTCTGAACTCCACTCCATATTAGGATATGCTCATTCTTTAATTCTATTATTATCTGTTTCTTTTCTTTGTTTCTGATATTATCAATGCATCCAGTGCTTCTTTTTCAAATTCCTCTACAATTTCTATTTCTTTACCGTTCAAACTTCTAATATTCCATGTTCCTAAGCTAAATACCTTTTTCTCCTTGTCGTGTCCCCATTTTCTGCTTAAATTAACCTCTTTCAATTTCCTTTCCTTTTCCGTTTCCATCTCGTCTGCCATGGTCGTCCTCGTTGTTCGGTTCTTTCTTCTTTTTAGTTTTTTGAGTTTCTGCCCTCGTTTTCCTGTCGGCTCTCAAGCAGTGCCCCTGTCTCTCTATCCCATCTATATTCCCTTCCTTCAATTGTAATTCTTCGGTATCCCATCTTTACTTTTTCCCCTTTTCTTTCTTTATCTCCCATTTGTTTAAGCTTCCTCTGTATTTCTTGTTCGCCTTTTGTTAACTCGTCTATATATATTCTCTCCTTTATTTGCCTAAGTTTACTCTTATTTTTCATCACTGCGTCTTTATCCCTAGCGCTTTCCAACTCCATCTTGTATACTGCCTCTCCCATCTTTATCACTTCTCTTATGTTTACATTTACCAGCATTGTGTTTTTCATAAAATTCTCTAGTCCTATCTTCATATCATGCTTATCCTCCGTCGTTAGCTTCATTCCTATCATCACCACATTATTCTTTGATATTGTCTTCTCCATGTTGTACATTCTCTTTTTCATATCTCTCATTTGTTTCCTCATTATCTCATTTTCTGTCTTCAATTTTTCATTCTCCCCCTCAGCACTTTCAATTCTTCCTGGTAGTCTTTCTGGTCTCTCTTTATTTCCTTCACGTCTCGCATCATATTCACTAGCTCCCCTTCTCCATCTTTTTCTTTTTGTGGTGTTCTTTGTAATTTCTTGCTTTTCTTGAATATTTCGTAAGTCTCATCCTTCTCTCTACCTCTTTTTATTCCTATATCCCCCGATGTATCACTCTCCATATCTTTATTTCTTTGTTAACTTTTTTTTTTAGCCCCTGTATATATATTTATACCCGCAAATTCTTCGTTATTTTCTATCTTATCGTCTTATATGTTATCTCACTTGCGCTTTCGCTTTTTGCTCAGGTTCGTTGTGACACCGCGTAAAAAGCTGCCGGCCGGTCGTCACGTCGGTCCTTGGCTTTTATCGGTTTGTACGCTGCTATTTTGTTATCGCTAGTTTCACTATTTACACTACTATTTCACTTTCTTTACGATCGCTGTTTGCCTTAAATACTCGTAATTTCCCGCCGAATCGAGATTCACTACGGAGCACAAATCAAACTTCCGCACGCTCGCACTCAAACTGTAACTAATAGAAAATATTTATATAATTAATTGTAAGATTGATTATTTTAATGTTATGCCTTTTTGATGTTGATGAAACTCTATCGCGTATTTTGTCTTCTATGTAACATTTTTTGATAAACGGAACCTTGTTTTACACTCATCATCACTCCATTTCTCAAAATGATTGGTGCGTTCACAAAAATTCCTTTCAGCTCTCGGGTGTCTAACATGCTCCACTAATTGTACACAATCCTCATCATCTGTTAAATAATGCAAATCCATTTTTAAACAATTAATGTAGTGCAAAACTCTACACTGTTGTATACACAACAAACATGAAATAATAAGGGTATGTTTAG
Source organism: Chrysina gloriosa (assembly GCA_038088585.1). Taxonomy (NCBI): domain Eukaryota; kingdom Metazoa; phylum Arthropoda; class Insecta; order Coleoptera; family Scarabaeidae; genus Chrysina; species Chrysina gloriosa. The sequence goes on along the minus strand of CM076087.1, from coordinate 35,841,018 downwards.
TTCTATTTATGGTTCTATTTAGAGATGGGACATTCGAATCCGCGAATCCTCGAATCCATCGAATCCTGAAAAGATTCGAGATTCGAAAACTCGAATCTTCGCACGATTTTCGTAATTCGAATCTTTCGAATCCAAAAAAAAAAATAATCAATTTCCATATGCTAAGGAAATTAAATATAAATAAAAACTTGTTACATAATCATCAAGATTTTAACATAATTTATCTTTTAATATTGTGTAATTTGTTTTTTTTTAATTTCATTTGTAATATAAATGTTAAAAAAAAAAATCTTTTTAATAAATATTTTTAAAAACTGTATCGTTTTTAATTAAAGTAGCTTTAAAATTTTCCTGTAAAATTGTTTTTCCTCTCTGTCCTTTCTTATTATTGTAATTATATGATGGATTCGAGAGATTCGAGATTCGAAGGATTCGAGAGATTCGAGAATCCTTTAGGATTCGGATTCGGATTCGAATTCGAGAAAATTTGGATTCGTCCCATCTCTAGTTCTATTCTATATCGCCTTGATTGAACGTTGAACGACCGATGAGTCATTGGCGATGACTAGCGTTCAGCAAATCGAGATGTTGATCTAACGTTCAACGTTGAACTACTTTCGTACAACTAAAATAATACGTTGAACGGCGTTCAATTTTGAACCGTTACTGAACTACTTTCGTACAAGACATGCTCTGAACATTCCTATAGGATCGCTAAATACTAAAGCAAGACATCAAAAATGTTTTATACTTTCCGATAAACGCTGAGTTATGTATTGAATCAAAACACTACTCCCTTAGAAAATTTTGTTTATAATATTTATGAGATTTATAATGTCGCTCGGTTTTATCGATTTTTTCTCCAATACAGTGTTTAAAAAGAGAGTTGTACCAAAAGTTGCCTATAAATCAGTGTTGCGAAAACCAAAATGGTATTCTGTTTTTACAGAAAGAACTCGTTAGAGTCATTAGTCATTAATGAAAAGCATAGGACCAATTTATAGTTTGCTAGTTTTGGGTGATTACATTACTAAATCGCCTTACAAGCTTCACGCGTGTACATTTTCTACAAACTAATTTTCAACTGCTATCATAAGAGCTTATTTTGCTTAGAAGACCAAACATGTTTTTTGCACTAGCCAAGCTCCTATGTATATACCAGGTTATATAGGTATACCATTGTTATTCAAAAGTGATAAAAATATTTTATTCAAAATAACTTCCAGTGGATTGTACACATTTTTCCCACCTCTCCGGCAATTTATGGATGCCTTGCTAAAAACTTCTTCTTTCAAAGCGAATCAATTATCAAGCCTTTTTGTACATTTTCGTACGAATTGAAGCGTTGGTTAGCGAGAGCGTGACCCATCGATGCGAATAAGGGATAGTCGGATGGAGCCAAGTCTGGGGAATAAGCCGCATGCGGTAGTAATTCCCAATTGAACGATTCAATTGTTTCCCTGACCGGTTTTGCTGTATGAGATGGGGCGTTATCATGCAGCAAAATCACTTTGTGCTGCCTTTTTGCATATTCCGGTCGTTATTGCTCGGCTTAAATTTATCATTTGCTATTGGTAGCGTTGAGTGTTGAAGGTGTGACCAGGTTTCAGCAGCTCATAATAAATAACACCCATTTGGTCCCACCAAATACAGGGCATCGTCTTCTTTCCAAAGCGATTCGGTCTTGCAGTTGATGTCGATGGTTCAGTTGGATTCAGCCATGATCTACGACGCTTAGGATTTTCAAAATAAATCCATTTTTCATCACCTGTCACGATTCGATGGAGAAATGATTTTCTATTGAACCGGTTAAGCAGCATTTCACAGGTGGTTCTTCAGTTTTCTTGCTGTCTTTCGTTCAATTCATGCGGAACCCATTTTCCCACTTTTTGAATCTTTCCCATAGCTTTTAAACGATTGCAGATAGCTTTCTGCGATACAATTAGTTGATCCGCGAGTTCTTGTTGAGTTTGAGCATCGTCTTCATCCAATAAGGCTTGTAACTCTTTGTCTTCAAACTTTTCTGGTGGTTTTCCACGTTCTTTGTTACTAACCTCAAAATCACCACTTTCGAATCTTTTGAACCACTCGAAGCACTGCGTTTTACCGAGAGCATGTTCACCGTATGCTTCGACAAGCATTCTATGCGACTCTGCAGCAGTTTTCTTTAAATGGTAACAAAAAATTAATGCTGTCCGCAAATCGTAGTTATTAGGCTCGAAACTTGACATGTTTGAGGTTATAAAAAATTTACTAGTGTACGGAATGTGGGTCACATGTGGGTTAATGTTTGTTGACACTCTTCGTCAGCTGTTAGAAGAAGACGATGGCCATGCCATAATCACTTCATGAGTTCCCGCCATTTGTTGTTATTGTTGAGCGGCCAACCGCCTGCAGCGCTAGTATTCATATATTAACCAATCAGAAAGCATTGTTTAATACATAAAATTATTCAGCCATATTGGAAATGTTGCTGTAGTTCAGGGTTTTAGGTTATATTTTGGTTATATTGTGTGTGCGTTTTTTAGATTTGTGTTTATTGATCTGTTATTATTTGTGTTTTTATCCTTTATTCTCCATTGACTACATCATAGAACTATAATGGTTAAGCGGTGTTGTGTACGTAATTGTGGAAAAGTCTCAACAACAACAAGAAAACTTCATCATTTTCCAAACAATTCAGAAGTAAGTACGTTGTGTAATACAATATAATTAATGTACATAATAATATGTATTGCACAGAGAACATATTTTATCACTTGACAAAAAGTATGTAATGAAATGTTATGGTTTGTAGATGATGAAGAAATGGCTTGTGTCTATCGATCGTGTGGATCTATCTCACAAAAGTACTGAGCAAATAAGGAATACTTATAGAGTATGTTCTGACCATTTTGCTGCCAACCAAAAGTTTATCGAGTACCATAACAGGACAAATTTAAAATATAATGAATTGCCTACTATTAATCTACCAGGTAAGCTAATGTTAATAAAATTTATATAAATATATGTAGAATATAAAACATGAATTGTATTTCCTATATAATTTATAGATATGTGTTTCACTATTTTGTTTGTTTGGATATTGAATTCACCACCTTTTGAGGTCAATAAAACTACTTGAATATATTTTAACAATATATATTTCATTGTATATATACTATTAATATAACTTAAAAAGGTAGTGAATTCAACAAGATAAGTATAGGTCATGAGTAATTATATATATATATATACACTATTTTGTTTTGCATTTCATGGGTTTGAAAAGCTTGTAGGTAATGTTTATTCTAATTTTCCAGAAGTTGTAATTCCGTCTACAAGTGTGATATCACTAGATAACGCCCATAAAGCAGGTACATCAAAAGAAATGGTACCTTCATATCCACCTGAAGAAATGGACATTACTTGTAATACTCCACCATGTCAGGAAGGTGAGTTCTTATATATGCATTGTTGAGATTTACACTAACTATGAATGTATATTTTTAGCCTTAATTATGAATAGTGACGCACTCCCATCAGGGAAAATTTCTCAAAAACTACCCAAAACACGAAAAGGTATGTACTTTGTGTAAATAATATATATAGTTTATAAGTGGAAGCCATTGATTAGGAAGAAATAGAAGTAGATAGCATAAGTCAATAGTTATAAATATTGAGCCATTTTGGTGCTAAGCCATCGCTGCATGCTATTTTTAACAATAGCCATCAAAATAACGTATATCCAAATACCTTCTTGGTTTCTAGGTTGAAACCGCGTTGTCTACTGCCAATAGAAGTAGAAACAATGCCACGGTTTCAATTCAGAAACCAGGAAGGTATCAACGACACCTGTGGAAGTCTACAACTTAGATTCATACTATCCAGATATTGATTCATAGTGTATCATTTTATGTATGGGTTTGGAGCCCTATTTTTTATTGACTTATTTTAATTCTTACACATTATTTCAGAATTGAGACGGAAAATCAATTTTTTGCGATTAATTAGCTGTACAAGAAAACGGCAGCTTTCCCCAAAAGCACGAAAATTATATAGTGTAGCCTGCAGATTAAAAAATATATGAGAACGATTGAAAAGGAAAAAGTGACTTACAAACGTACGATAAAGGAAGCATTAGAATATGCTCACTCCAAGGAATTTCTAAGAGGACATTTGAATGCACAATCAGCAAATTTTGTCATCTCTCAATTGAAACATAAAAAGAAGAAAAGTAGAGGTCGCAGATATACTCTTGATGAAAAGATATATGCATTATCTTTATTAAAACTTAGTCCAAAAGGATATTTAACATTAAAACAAACATTTGCACTGCCTTCTCGGAAAACATTAACAGGACTGCTAAATAAGGTTCCTTTCAATTGTGGAATAAATAATTCCATAATGCAATGTTTCAAATCATCTGTGTCCAAAATGGATGTCATGGATCGCTACTGCACATTAGTGTTTGATGAAATGTCAATTGCGCCTGGACTTCATTATGACATAAGAGGTGACAAAATTGATGGTTTTCAAAATTGTGGAGATGGTATAAAGAAAGCCATTGCAGACCATGCCATGGTTTTTATGGCAAGGGGTATTAGAAAAAATGGAAACAACCTATCGCTTTCTTCTTCTCTGAGGCAGGTATGAACGCACCAGATATTGTCCGCAACATCAAAGAAATTATCCTTTCACTAAAAGATATCGGTTTGTGTGTTGTTGCTACAGTATCTGATCAGCATGCTACCAATACTAGAGCCATAAAAATGTTGAAAGAGGGGACGGAAAGGCATTTTCAGCAATTGAATGTTAAAAATAGAGCACAGGGCTATTTCATTGGAAGTGATGAAGTAGTTCATTTGTATGATGTGCCACACTTATTAAAAGGCCTTAGAAACAATTTACTGAAGAGCAATCTTCAGTTTGTGTGGAAAAAAGGCTCCTCAAATTGCATCCTGGAAGGATGTTATTCAACTGTATGAGATGGACATTGGAGATTATGATACGAAGATGTTAAATAAGCTCACCGACCAGCATATATATCCTGATAAAATTAGGAAGATGAAGGTGAAGAATGCTGCTCAGGTCTTTTCTCATAGGGTTTCCTCCACAATGAGAGTATTTTCGAATAAAGGTAAATTCTCACCTCTGTAAGATATTTACTTTCATACCTAATGTTGATGTTATTCTGTCTTTTTAGGTGACCTTAATCCAAGTGGTGCAGATACAGCCGATTTGTTGCTGTTTATAGACAAATTATTTGACAGCATGAATTCAATTTCAAAATATATGCCAGAAGAGAGGAGCTTGAGATGTGCTGTCTCAACAAATTCGTCACATATAAATTTTTGGAATGAAGCAGTCAAAGTGCTAAATACTATGAAGTTTATTAATCCAAATGGCCGACAGACTGTTCCACCATCAATAAAAAATTGGGTGATAACACTGGAAAATACAAAATATTTATGGATTAAACTTGCAGGGGTTGGATTTAAATATTTATGTACAAGGAATTTAAACCAAGACCCAGTAGAAAACTTCTTTGGTTGCATTCGCAGCCATGGGATTAGAAATATTAATCCCACCTCACATTCCTTTATAACTTCTTTTAAAAGTTTAATTGTGAACAATTTTAGAAATGTACATTCTTCAGCTGCAAATTGTGAAGAAGATGTCACCGAGGGAGCTCTGAGTTCACTGAGGGAACTGCTTTGCGGCTCTACTAACGTTCCTGCTCCTTTTATTGCTACATGCCCTATAGACAATTTTGATTTTTCCAACAGCAGAACAAACAATGCAGTGTATACACATGCATATATTGCTGGCTTTGTAGCAAGAAAGATTATGAAAAATGTAGGAAGGTGCAGCTTATGTATTAAAGGTCTGCTGACAAATGAGACACATCAGGAACATACATTAATTACAGCTACAGCATACCACGCGAAAGCTTTATTAAAACCTATAACCAGGTATACTTACTTATTTGCACAAATGATTGAAGTTGGGCATGAGGTGTTACCGCAAATATGTACTAATCAACATTTAAAACAACTTTTGAGAAATACAATATTAAAATTTGTCAAACCGAATTTTACATGTCCAAAACATAATATTTTTTCAATATTTGTAAATCATTTTGTACAGTTCTATATTCATTGCTGGATAGTTAATATAAATAAAATATTAAAAGGTAGTGATTTCAGAAATATCAATGACGAAATCAGAAAGCTGGCTATAGTAAAATATAAAAAAATTAAAGCACGAAAGTAACATACATGGTTTAAATTAAACAAGTATATAGATATAACTTGTAATAAAGATAGAAAAATAAATCTGTTTCTTTTATTTTACCTGATATTCTTTAACATTTTGCACTCACATAAGATATTTGACATTATCTAATTAAAACAAAGTAATTTCTTGCAGTTTTTTTTTTATTAAACAAAAAGCAATTTGAAGATGAATGAATTTTTTGAACTGATAAATTTTAGTATGGGAATACGTTATATAATTCTAATTCGATTCTAATAAAATAATAATAATACGTATGCATTTTGATTTTATCTGTACACAAGGTAAAACTGATATGCTTAGGATTTGCTACAATCAAACAACACTGTACCTAAGTGCTGTTTATATTTGTTCTTTTGAGAAAATACCTGTATAGTAACATTATTTATTTTCATAAAATAATTATACAGATATTTATATCAACAAATTTTGGTATTACTTTCGTAGTAATATATATATATATATATATAATATATTCAAATTTCCCGCAACAATCGATTTAAGTGCCATGGACGACTGCTCGCCACACTATACAGTTACGCGCATGCGTACAAAACTATTATTATTTATTTTATTCAGAGTTGCCGATCTACAAGTATATTATCTATGACGATCGCTATGTCAAACACAAGCAACGAAAAGTGGGTCACTCTCTAACTTTAAAAAGTATACGGATTTTGGCTACATCTATAGTTGCGTCAGGGAACTATAAACATAGTTATCAAGAAAAATCGTGTAGAAATCTCTTAGAGAGTAAGCGGTAAATTCAAATCTTCAATATTTTCTTCAATTTCATATTTAATTTAAACTCAAATGTCTTCCTATTTGTTTTAATATGTATAATATCGTCGTTGATACTGCAAAATTTAAAAAATCAAATTCTGGATTTAACAAAGGCAGATAATAGTTTTGGACACTTCATCATGGTAATACTAAACCAAATTTTTGTTCATATATGTAGGTGCAATATCAACGACGATAACTATATATGTTTCTATTATACAAGACATACATACTTTAAAATTAAAACAAATTAGAAGAACATTTGGGTTTACAATTTATTAATTCATTAATTAATCCATTAAGTTATTAATGTAAATATTGTACATGCTAATGAAGCAATTGTAATTGTCAATATCAATTGCAATAGAATTTAGATAAAAATGTAGAAAAGGGAAGTAATAAAAATACATATATAGTTTAAATAATTACTTTTTACTTTCAATCATTTGTATGTGTTGATAAATATTGATCTGAATAGAAATACAGATACATAACTTATTCTAAAATATTTTTGTTACTTAACTGTAAGTAATAATAGTGTCTGTATTTAAGTGTATGGAAAAATACAATCGGAAAGCAATATTGCTCAATGGTGTCTTGTAGCCGAGGATGTTAATCTGGTTATAGAAATAATTTCCAGTCATACATAATTACCTTGGTGATATTTTATCACTACACCCAGGTACACAACAAGGTCGCATATTGTCTTTAAAGGGAGAGCAGTTATTTTAATCAGAATAAACACTTAACCTATAAATTCAATGTTTATACTAATGCAATTTCGTAAAAAAATTGAATTTACCTTATTACAAATACTAACTTCTTATACAGTTCAAATGTCTCTATTTAATAAAAATACACAGAAACAAGAAGAAAAAAGGCAAAAAACACAAAAATACAAAACACAAACCTAACCAACCACAAACTAAAAGAATAATGGATTATTGGCATGATCACAAATACGCCAAGCGTTGGCGATTAGTTGATCACGCCTACATCATACATTTGCTCATGCGCAAACAGTGTATGTGATGTCATCTATTGTTGCGTCAGGAAACTAAACTTTTTCGCATCTTCCGAAATGTAGTGCCACCCCCATGGGTTATGTAGCAGAGGTCTAATGGTGATTAAACTGAACGCTAGCACCATCTATAGGGAAATTCTACTAGACCTGGTATGTATTCTAGTCGACAATCTCTGACACCACCAGAACTACAGTCGAGCCAAGCAAAGTCTGCTGGGTAGGGGTGGTGTGGTGTCACTGCATGTTTAGAGGTACACTCAGTATCAACAATAATATGGCGGCAAATTTGTTAAAACTGTTAAAAGAAAATTTAGTAGACAAGTACCAGAATTAGATTTGAGAAGGAAATAAATGAGAAAATTTTATTTCTATTTTATATATTTGTTTCTACTATTATTAATAAAACATATTAAACAAAACGGATCAAAACAGTAAAACATTTTTTATAAATTTCAAAACGGTGTATATTTAAAACTAATTACATAGTGTTATCGTCCCTGTTTTCCTCCTCACTGATTTCAGAATCTTCGCTTGATGAGCCAGTGTTTACCATAAAACATAAACTTTCTACAGCTTCATCTAGCAAACCATCGCGTTGCCACATTTCCTCTTCTAAACGCTTAACGTGTTTGCAATGTTGATTCCAATCTGAAGGACCTATCTCTAAAAATGCATTTCTCATTAATGTTTTAATTTCCGCAGCATTGTGATTAACATTATTCATGGCAACCTTATGTTTAGCCAAACTCCATATGTATTCTATTGGATTGAGATCGCAATGGTAAGGTGGAAGGCGCAGTACTGTGTGACCATGTCTTTTCAACAGTTCATCAACGTAGTATGTCCTTGTGTGATTTAATTGCTTTACCAACACCAATAGTTCAGCCTTTCGCATGTCATCGGTTGTTGACACTCCATTATTGTCTAACCAAGCCTTTATATTTGCTTTACATGTAGCCTGTGTTGGTGGTTTGTTGATTTGCACGCTATGGTAAGGAGCATTGTCCATTACGACAATCCCATTTGGTGGCAAATTTGGAATTAACTGGGTTTCCAACCATCTCATGAAATTATTATGGTTCATATCATCGTGGTAATCTCCAGACTTGCTTTTTGATTTAAAAATGAGAAGCGCATTATCAATGAAACCATATGATCCTCCTGCATGAACAATTATATACCTCTGGCCAGATCAATCAGTTTTATAAACACCAGCTTAGTCTTCTGCTTGCCAGCACTTACTGACTCTGTAAGATGGATGGATATAAGTTTCGTCTAAATATGTCACGCATAATTTTCTCTTATTTTTTGTAAATAGCGAGAACGCCATGCAACAATGTTGTTATGTTCCATTAATAATTTCCTTTTATTATGGAATTTTTGTATTTAAAGCCAATTTGTAATAAATATTTTCTTAGAGTTTCTTTACCCCCAACGTAGCCAACCTTGTCCTTCATTCGAAGAACTAACATGTTAATGGTAGGAACTTTTTTATCTACCGTGTAAATTTCACGAACAGTTCTCTTTAAAATGCCTAAGTCAAAATCATCTAGAATAATTTAGTTGGAACCCCCACTTCGTCGTTTCTTTGAAGGAGACCTCAATATCCCATCATTGGAACGTTTAGTTTCATTCCTACAAAATAGCAGTAAGTATATATTTCAGAACAACTTTAATCCAATACAAATTACCTAATTTTTGTTATGAATTTTGTTGATTTTCCAGTCGCTGCAGCAGCTAGTTCTGTAGCCTTTTTCAAGGAAAATGTCCACACACCAGCAGCTTTTTGTCGGTCGAGAAACTCCCCAACATTTTTAATAATGTTTCTGGCTTCGCAATGAATAGGTTTTTTACTTTTACTTGCCATAGCGATGACGGCGATTAGAATAAATGGATTCTATAAATAGGTACATAAATGTTAAATACCCAAGATGCAAAAATATGTTTTGAGGTTATAAGATAGTTTTATTTTAAAACGACTTTTAATTATCTATAAAATATATGCCTACCTTATTTCGAATAAGACGAACAAAAATCTTAAAAGAGATTTGTTTTTATAAAAATGAACGAAAAGCAGAGAAAATTAGGAAATACAAACAGACGATAACACATTAATATGCTATGTACGCTATGTAGCTACTACCAAAGCTACTACATGGCTACTACTTTCACTTTTGTCACGGAAGGTACACGCTGGTAAGAGTTGTCGGTATTGGCTTAAATTTTTACCGCCACCAATTTTTAAAATTAGTTGGCATATTTTCCGAGGGATTTGTTTGCTTGGTGGAGCTGTATAAATTGTTCAGAAAAATCATGTTCAGCAGTTACCAAGGTGTCGAGATCTTATTTCATTAAATTGTTGAGGATGGATAAAAATTAAAATTTACGGATAAACAGCGAATATAAGAGACGAATTACATACTTACGCGATGAAAAATGACGAACTTGGAAGAGCTATATAAATGTACTCTGGAAAACAAGAAGTTGGGGAAATCTTGCTTGTGGCCGCTTCTGTATTGTTTCTTGTATATATAACATTTGATAACAATTAAACGCACAGCTTGCGGTATTTTTAATTCTTACAGGATTTTTTAATCAATCTCGTTTTTGTCATATTAATCTGCATTCAACTTTTCATTGTAACCATTGTTTTATCTTTGTGAAATTCCAATATTTGATAATATCTATAATATGATAATAAATTGATATTTTATCGATCTTCCTGTACACCTACATATATATTTAGATTTTCAAATATTATGTATTTGTGGGCCCAATCTCGCGATTTTAACAAAGAGATACTTCGCTTATCGTTTACTTTTAGATAAACTGCAACAATAAATTGTTTTTTTAATCCTTAGATGAAAGTCGATTAGAAAGTAAATCTAATTACCAATTTATAAGATTTTCATACTTCAAAAGGAATCCCTCAGAACAGTCTCTGAAAGTTCGTGAATTACATAAACGATAATTTAAGTATTTTAAATGTTTTTAACATTTTCGACATGCTGTTTAATTTTGTTTACGAATTAACTCACAGTTTGACGAATAAGTTGAACATATTTATAGAACACGTACCAAAGATTAATTGTTGCTACCTTTAGAAGTTTTAGTTACAGAAATAAATTTCCCAATCTTGTTTTATCGATAGTTATATCAGTAACCATTGGCAAATCGAATTTTATTAGCGTTCACATTTCTTCGTCTAAATTGTAAATTATTCGCCTTTATTTTTCAATCGCATGTACGAATTTCTTCCCGGCAATGTAGGAACAAATTATTTACCACCCGTATGACTCAACCTTCGAATTCGAAGGAAGAAAAACAATACAACAAAATCGTGAGTTTCTTAAATTAAAAATTACTTCGATTTAAATCACAATGTAAATTCTAACTTTATTCAAATGATTTAAATCATCTCAACCCTGATTGCAATCTCGCAATATTATTCCCAATATGTTTTGAATTATTACACCGCCCGACAATATATATTTTTTGTCGTGGTGCCTGTAAACTACGAACTGATTTGGGATATTTCTGATGTGCTCGATCCAAAAATAACTGGCATTTCTTCCCAGCAGCTCTAGTTTTTGAGATACACCACGGTGAAATTTATTACTCATACGGATAAATAGCAAAATCAAAATAATTTATATATAGGAAAGTTAAATTGTGTGTTTTTACCTGAAATTAGAATTATAAAATAATTATAATTCTCACTACTCCCCATTACTGGAAAAATCTACCTGTCTAACCCAACCCAAGACAACGCTAATCCCCACTACTTTATTTACCTCTAACATGGAGTTCCTCGACTTCCTCGTGTCTCTGCCTGTATCTCACAGTTCAGTTTAGTATTGTGCTTTCATGTGATAATTGTGCCAGTGTATACTAAGTATTTACTTTAAATTGTTGCGTGAATATTAAAAATTCGAATGCCAACAATGGCTTCTACAAGCAGACGAAATTCTGTGAACTACCAGATGCTTTTTGTTTCATTTGTGGTGAATACACTTTTAAGGGAAGTAGAAAACCCATATATAAGTTTATAAAAAGGGGATATTTGGCGTATTTTGGCGTTCAGTTAGGAGACCAGGATAAATCTTGGGCATCACATTTTGTATCCAAAACATGCGTAGGACATTTGCGACAGTAGACAAACAGAAAGAGAAAGAGCTTAAAACGTGGAGTACCTATGGTATGGAGAGAGCAACCATCATAATGACTGCTACTGTTCTGTTAACATCGAAGGCTTTAATCGCAATAACCGGCATAAATGGACATACCCTAACATGGAGTCAGCAAGGACACCTCTCCTCATTCTGAAGAAATATCTATTCCAACGTTCAGTAACTTACCTATGCTTCCAGAGGATGACTCAAAAACATCGTCTGACCAGGTTCAGATCCAGAAAAGTGAAGGTGATACTGATTATGAAGGATCTTCAGCGAGTCCCCAACGCTTCAGTCAAGAAGAGCTTAATAACCTTGTTAGAGATCTGATCCTCTCAAAGGAGTCGTCCGAATTTCTTGCTTCCAGATTAAAGGAAAGGAACTAACTGTGTTCAGAGACTAATATTACATTTTATCGTACTAGAGGGAAAGATCTGCTGCCGTATTTCTCTAAACAACTTAGTGTTTGACACAAGAAGTCTTTTGAAGAAAATGGGGTTAATTGAATACACGCCAAGTGAATGGCGCCTTTTATAGACAGTTCATCTTCAGTTCTTCAAGTTTAAAATGTGTACTTTTACACAATGGTAATAAACATGGTTCTATACCTATTGGATATTCCACCACTATGAAAGAGGAATACGAGACAATATCATTGGTCCTGAAACATATCAAGTATGAAGAGCATTAGAGAATAATTTGTGTCGATCTAAAAATGGTAAACTTTCTCCTCGGGCAACAAAGTGGTTACACAAAATATCCTCGCTTTTTATGACACCAGAACTAAGGCCCAGCACTGGATTACCCGAAACTGGTCTTTAGGAATTGTTTGTGGTCAAGGAGAACACAACGTTCTTAATGAACCGTTGGTTGACAGAAACAAAATCATCTTTCCACCACTGTATATCAAGCTGGCACTTATGAAGCAATTTGTGAAGGCTTTACATCGAGGTGGACCGTGTTTTGAGTATTCGAAACAAACATTTTCAAGGCTTAGCACAAAAAAACTGAAAGCTGGAATTTTTTCAGGTCCTCAGATAAGGCAACTTTTAAATAACCCGCAATTGAGGGATTCAATGAAACAACGTAAATCTAATGCCTGGTGCTCTTTTGTTGAAGTGGTTAAAAAATTTCTTGGAAATCATAAAGCAGCAAATTACGTCAAATTAGTAGAACAGATGCTTTCTAACTTTCACACGCTGGGATGACATGAGCATCAAGATTCATTACCTTCACAGCCACTTAGATCGTTTTCCAGAAAACTTAGGTGATGTTAGTGAGGAACAAGGGGAGAGATTTCACCAAGACATCAGCATTATGGAGGAAAGGTACCAAGGAAGATGGGATAGCCATATGAACTGCTGGAATCTTCAGGGTAACTGCTTCGGTAAAGCTCACGCAAAGAAATCTTATAAAAGAAAATTTTTAACTGATGATTGAAAGTTGTATATGTATTTTTTCTGTTAAATTAATACCTCCTACTCATTTTTATTTTGTGTCTCACAATCAGTTAACAGTTATCAAATAGTATATTTTAAAAGTTACATGTTAGAGAGTATTAACAGAGCCGGAATTCAGACTAACGCTGAACACAGGTAATATAAGAGATAATGACAGAAGCCAAAGAGAGTTAATTAATATACAACCTGATTAAAAAAATGTGTTCAAGAAGGAACAGCAAGAGCGTTGAGCAAGATTCTGATACCGGCTAAAGAACAATGGTACAGAACTGTCGGTGGCTCCGATGTCATATCTTCACGACATTCCCGAGAGCCACAGAGGGCAATTGGGAGGTTTTAGTGGATATGCCGCTTGGGCGGAGAGCTCCATACTATCATGACGCGATTGAACCGAGTGAATGGTGCGCACAAATGCATCCTACAAAAGAAAGTTACCTTTTTCCTAAAATCCGTTATCGTTATAAAATCTTTTTATCAGAAGAGCCCGTAATGGACAGCCTTCAAAGAGAAATTACAACGTACACTTAAATTGCAAGAAACATCAAGTGTAAAGGTGTACAGGGATTAGCTAAACATTATATAATGGCTTAGCTAATTATATATTGCCTTTATTCTTGATTTTCTATGAAATTGAAATTTACACTGTAATACTTTTGAAAGTTATCCATTAGGAACAGATTTAGGAAATTTACAATTATTTAAAAAAGAAGTTATTAAATTAAAATTGTTGGTTAAAATGCTCAAATGATCGTTTATGTAATTCACACGAACTCCCGAAAGAGTGTTCTAAGGGATTCCTTTTCAAGTAAGAGAATATTACAAACTTGGCGCTCTATTTCATATTTCGCCTTAGAACCATAAGTTATTTTTGAAAAGAATGCTTGATAGTAAAAAATTAAAACTTGAAAACAAGGATTCGTGTGAAGTATGCAAACTTCTTAGCAAGAGCTGTTACAAATAATAGTTAAAAAAATAGTTATAAGTCAAGTTTGTTAAAAAAGTGGATGACGTGTTATCAGTAAGTAGTGTAAATCGGACGGACGCTGTCACTCCTCCGAACTTTGTTATTCAATGATAACTTATTAATGACTAGTCTGGGCAAACAGCGGTAATTAAATAAGTTACCACAGTCTCATATACACAAAACTACTCTCAATTCTTAACACGTCATCCACCTTTTAAGAAACTCTAATAATTACATCGTTAAAATCTGGAATTTGACAGAGTTATAAATAATTAAAAAGCACGTGTAGGCTCAAGAAAGAGTAAAGGTTTATGTTCAATAACACATTTACAAATAAATGTTTAATTGTAAAATAAAACTAACAAACTTTTATTTGAACAATAATTTAGATACTTACATAGTACATTTTTAGTTAAAAAGCATGAAAGATATTGTAACAATATGTACATATGTAAATCCTTGTAAGAGAGAAGAATTAAAATTGAGACAATAAAACGAGATGAATATGAGAGCGTGTTACCAGTCAAATATTACGAGCGAGACCTTGAGCTTATATTAATGTCAGTGGAGGTAAATTGTTGCATGTGTTGAGGTAAATGAAAATTTTTCAAAATGTGATATTCAGTATCGTCATTATTTAACAATGGCTTTTTGTTATTTTGATTGAATTGTACTGCCAGTTGCTAAAATTAATACTCAAAAACGAAAAATACAATTATCGATACCAAGTAAATGTGGTACCTCACAGGGGCGATCATTAATTATGACTTGATTTAATGCACGTTATCATTGCAAATGAAATGACGGAATAAACCTTTTATTATCTTAATCATGAAACGTACAATACGTACGGGCATGTGGCCTTCAATCTTGCATCATAATACGTAAAGATCAAAAAATAAACGAAAATCCATGATGCGGGGATTCCCAGAGCTTCGTATGCTTCGTACGCCTCGAACTGCATTCTTCGTGTTTTACAATTGTACTGTAGTAATATGGCGAGCTCAGTTGCTTGTTGGTGCTTGTTTGTGTTCGTACGGCTTGTAATGGCTAATTATAATGCGATACGTACACTTGTCGTCGAAAAGGAAGCTCTACATTCACTCGGTGGCGATATAGAACTCACTCCCGCCGAAAAAATCTGTGATAAATTAGTGCTTCAGTTAAAACAGCAAGAACTATACGGTGACGCGCAGCCTTGGACAACACATTTCATGCGTACAGTGAAAGATATCGAGAAGAGCCCAATATTTAACATTATAAAGAAGATGCCCAAAGGCGGATCTTTGCATAGTCACTTATTCGCTTCAGCATCTTATAAATATGTGGTAGACGATTTATTGCGAAAGAATAATATTTTCGTTTGTAATTCAGATGGTAGAATTAAATTAAAATTTTTATGTCGTAACAATACAGAACCGAATTGCGAGTCATTGACCGATAAACAACGCAAGGCCGACTTTAAAGATTGGGTTAACTCTCATTTGCTGGTAAGCGATTCGGACGAGGATCCGTGGATTAGTTTCCGAAAAATTTTCACTTTCACGTACGATCTATTTTCATATGCGGAAGTGTTGCCAGAATATGTCTACCGAGTTCTCGAAGAACATTATCGGGATAACATCATGTATCTAGAAGTTAGAACTATGTTCATTTCGATGTACGATCTAAACGGTACCACTTATTCTGATTTAGATTTCATCGATGTCTTATGGAAGACCACGCAACGATTCAAGGAAAAATATATTGATTTTATCGGCATGAAAATAATCTACGCGCAATATAGGCGAACTGATGTTGAAATCGTACGAGAAAATTTTAAAACATTAAAAGTGGTAATAAAAAAATATCCCGGTTTCGTAGCAGGTGTTGATTTTGTGGGGTTCGAAGAAGAGGGTACGCTTTTGGAGTACGCCGAGGAGTTAAAACATCTCATTGGGCACGTGAATTTTTATTTTCACGCGGGCGAAACGAAACGTCATGGAGCAGCGGTCGATTTGAACATACTGGATGCGATCCTGTTCGATAGCAAAAGAATAGGACACGCGTACGCTTTACCGAAACACCCGGAGCTCATGAAGATGATCAAAGAGAGAAATATTGCGATCGAGGTGTGTCCCATTTCGAATCAAGTATTGGGATTTATCTCTGATTTAAGAAATCATCCCGCCGCTTATCTCATAGCTCGGGGATATCCCGTAGTGATTTGTAATGACGATCCTGGAAATTGGGGCGCAGAAGGGTTAAGTTATGATTGGTATTTAGCTTTTATGGCCATGTCGAGCGAAAATTCCGGTTTGAAATTACTAAAAAAATTCGCTATTAATTCACTAAAGTATAGTGCTTTAAGTGAGGCAGAGAAACGGTTGGCTTTAAAAATTTGGAACACGAAATGGACGGAATTTATAAGTAGCTTATGCGAGAGTAGCACTTAACTATATATATTTTGTATTTATATTTAGTTTTATTCAAAAAGAGTGTTGAATTATAACAACTATTAGTTTAGAAATATTATTTGCTATATTTTAAACATAACTTTCGTTTTGTGTTAAAATTTTAAGGCCAACGTTATTTATAGTAGAGAATTGTTGATAAGTGATGTATAAAGGGTCAAGGTCAACGAACATCCAAATTGAAATTCTAGTTATTTATAGACCAAACTGTAAACTTGTAGAAAGTGAAGGTACAGTTCTTGTGTTTAACTAGAGAAACTATTTTTGTTTACATCGCTAATGTGCCCTAAGTTTTGCTTTTTGCATAGGTAGGATTAGGTCTTGTAATATTTTTTCTTGAAATAATTTTGTTGCGTGCTATATGCAAAAACTAATTTGTTCACAAATTGTAAATTCATATCTACTTATTTTTCAAGTTTTCTATGACTTCTGATTTGGGTACAGCGGTAATTACAAAATAAGCTACGACGGCCTACATATACACAGCTACTCGCATATAGCGTACTGATTAGAGTGGGGAGTAGGCAACGCTGTTCTAATTTACTTCGTAATTGTACGCTGTTACCGCTATTTCCCCAGACCAACGTGATATATTAAATTCTAAGCTTTTGGTTTTCATTATATCCAAATCTGTTTCTGTTCTTATCTGTATTTACATCCAAACATTTGATTTTATAATATTTTTTCAATAATTTTAAGTATGTAAAAATTTCAATAATCGTACACGAAAAAGATAAGTTTTCTATTCAGTGTATGAAATATGCAACAAAAACAGAAGAATAATTTATAAATAATTCAGTTTTAATTCTATCAAAATGTGCTTTATAAAATACAACTTTATAGCTTAATCGTAATTCGGAAGCAAGTACGGGTATTTTACCGAGGTGAACGTAACTTTGAAATACTTTTTATAATTGGTTCATTAATCGCAATACAAGTTATAATAATAATTATAATAATAATAATAGCTTTATTGTCCAACGGCTAACCATTTACAGGACAAATTATATATAGAATAACATACATACATTATTAAAGATACATCATTAGAAATATTACTATGTGCGTAATCTGTAATCTGGATAAATTCTAATGAAATAATTATAAACAACGTATTACTTCAGATTAGTAACTTCTTCTACTTCATTTTCTACGACCATCAATTATTTAGTTTAATTCTTGTATGCTTTAGTTAATTCAATAATAATGAATTGTACTATTATTTATATAAATAAATATATATGTATGATGCAACGTATATTATATAAATTTTAGATTATATTGTATTATGATGTATAATAAGAAATATCTAACGTTTAAAAAATTCCCGGTTTTTATTTATATCGGTTTTTGATAACTCATGGATAAAACTAAAAGAAGAAAGTTTATATTAAATAAAACCAAAATTTGTAAGAGCAAATATGTTCCTACTACCACAGGAAAGGCATAATTAATTTTCGTAGTAATAAGCTTTCATATGGAAAATTTTGGGTACCCCCGACTTCGTGTAGGATCAACTATCATGCCTTTCTTTTAGATCCAGAAAACTAAAATATAAGTAGGTCGCGTTTGTTTTATTTCCTTCGACTTCTTTGAATCCGATCGAACGTCTAGTCGATACGGTTAGGTCAACATGTTAAGTAGGATTATCTATGTGTACTTACGGGTAACTGTATTTTAGGCCGATTTCAACGACGTTAAATTACGTATCGACAAATTTGTTACGGTCTATAATAAAGTGTTTCTGAAACATTATTCGTACAAATTTCTTTTTATCAATTTTTTTGTTTTGCACTTATTAACTTCTTCTTATCTCGGATAATCTTATAAATAGACTTGACACATTAGTTATGACAAACCCTGTATAGCATATATTTGTCAGGTTATTGCTTTCAGCTTTCTATTTATCTTGTATAACAGTACCCGGTAAAACATTATCATTAATGTATTTAATCTCCGTGATTACCCAACTCAACAAAATTTAAATTACACTTACACATAATTACAATTTATAAGTGGCTTTGAATTATCATATCTACTTGTCATTGTTGCCATGAAATTGTGAAATGTTTGGATAGTAATTATTTGATTTTATTCATTTTAAGGGCTTTATAAATCAAATTCAAACTGATTCATCGCATAACAGTATTTACTATTTATAAGCTGATCGTGACAATTACGGGGCAAACAATTACCCGAGTGACCGGGGAATCACAAACCTATCGGGGAAATCGTGAGGAGGAAGGAAGAAGAAAAAAACTACACAGGAGCAGCGTTTGGAAATCGTAGTGGTCGTTACTACATTATATAAATTCTTTAATATATGTTAAAAATTGCTGTTAGTAGTTTTATTATAAATAGAGTTGCTCAATTTGCGCCAATATGTAGGATACAGTTACATCATCATCAATAAGCATATAATTCGGGGAATTACCAAGATATAAGAGGTGCGTGGGTAAGAGAGAACATGAAAAAGAGGGGATAGGCAGGGAGAGTGTAAGAGGGCGGTATCAAAAAGACGAACGGAGAAATGTATTGTATCACGAGTTGTCTGTTATTAAGGCGCAATTAAATAAGTATATAAGACAGTTGTACGACGATCAGCTGGGTTTTCACTTCTTGAAGTTGGTTGAAGGAAACACAATTTGCAGTCCGCCACGTTTTTTATTTTTAACCTTCCTATACTCACATCAAAATGAAAGACTACTATACTATACTATATAAATCGGTCTCACAGACCGTATGCGTGAGTATAGGAAGGTTAACTAATTGTTACATACAAAAGAAAGAAACCGAACACGTAGGAGACATTGATAACTTTGAAACGGCATGAAAACTTTACAATATTAAACATTACAATTTAAAATAACATATAACAATAACGCGCCCGAATACATTGTAAACCTTTTAGCGTTATGGTAAAAACTGCTCTCAAAATTAAATTTACAAGCTTTTATAACTTAAAGTCTCTAACATTCATAATGCTTGTGAGTTCCAGTTTCTCGGAAGGTCACAACTCGAGAGATAATAGAGAAAGTTAGAATATTGACAATAAATAAAATTTCTAGGTACTTAGGATGTGACGAATAAAGCCTAATTGTTCGGAGAATCCTAACAACAGTAATGTGGTATTTTTCCTACAAATTCTACTACAACTGTCTGAAACGACTGTACTAAAATAGCAGCATTGCGCTATACGAATACACATGGCTTCATACTATACATTGAAACTATTATGTATTCGTATAGCGCAATGTTGCTATTCTAGTACACTCGTTTCAGATACTTGTAGTACTGTTGGCGGAAATTGAGCAACTCTAATTATTAAGATATGTAAAATATGTAGTAATGATACTTAAATAACCAGCTTCTCATCCTGAGCAAAGAGACGCTGTCAGAAATATCCAAGAAAAAGAAAAACGCTAATAATAATAATAATAATAATAACCTAGAATTCTTTAAATGAACGAGAATCTAGTAGAAAAAGACATTGTTTGTAACCAACTTATAGACGAAGCTCATACCTATTGAAGAAATTACTATCTGCAATATTTTAAAAACTACCAAACGTAAATCTTAGAAAATGCAAACCAGACAAATATTTTTCTGGATTGAGGCTTGTGAACTTCTTATCAACAATATTTCAACAGAAACGCTTCACTCTCAAATCCATAATTTTTGCATGGCATGGTCAACATAATAATTCAGTTATAAAACAATTAAACATCTCTTGGTACATGAAACAACTCTTACAATTAGTACCTCGCAGAACTTAATATTTATACAGACATAAATATTAAAGATGGCCTTCGGTAGAATCGTTTTTGCTTAACGATAATTTGACAGCATAAATATATGTTGCAAATGTTAATTTGATTAATTTAAATGGTATTTGGTTCTAACGAGGCAGTAGTTATGTACGTATCAAAATATCGATGATGATAAGAAACGTCGTTTTAATGATATTCTGTTGTTAATTTATATACTGTTTGTAAATGCTTGTACGTCAATTAAGTTTTATAATTTTATCAAGGGTAATGGGACCTCTGTCGCTTGTGATGAGTGCATAGTAGGGTGACCGCAGTGATATGGGGGAAAAAATTCCAAAGTTTTGTTAATGGGAACCCCATAAGATGACGAGTCTTTGCAGATTTTACGATAACCAAAGTTTCAGCACGATTGGAGTATGTTAACCCGTTCCGCTGGGGGCTCAAAGTTAAAAAAACTCGATTTTTGGCTGCCTAGTGAAATTTCTCATTATTTTCTCATGATGTATGAGTCAAATCATAGGCAATGTTGTTCTATGTAATATATATTCTATATATTTGTTGTTACTTATACTAGAACAGAGCTATAACAGCCTTTTTCATAAAAAAACGTGACGAGAAAGTTCTATCAAGGAAATTATGATATAAGAATTTTTCAGAGTTTGAAATGAATTATGATGGAATAAAATGACAATGCTTTTTAATAACAAATTCTGCCACATCGTTGACGACCTTTAGTGACTTCACAATCTGCAATCCTTTCTGGAAATTTATATTTTCGGGCCAGCTGCTGGGGGTTCTCTGAGAAAATCTGCATTAATATGGAAACGCTCAAAGAAACGCATGATCGCCTTGGTAATTAAATGACATAACCCTGCATTAACAATAATTATATACAGAATATAAATTAGTCACAATAATATTGCCTTTCGCTTGACACATATATCATGAGAAAATAATGGGAATTTCCGCAGATACGACCTCCAAACGTGGCTACTGGCTACTAAACTCAAAAAAACGTTTTTTGTAAGTTTGAGTCTCCAGCTGCACGGGTTAACATACTCCAATGGTGTTCAAATTTTGGCTATCGTAAAATCTGCAAACACTTATCATTTTGGGCGGTTCCCGTTGTCAAAAATACAACATAGATTTTTTACAGTCACCCTAGTGCATAGACCAAATCAGTACCAAATAGACGTTAAATGCATGGGTTAATCTTGGGTTAATTCATAGCAAGTTTACACCAGTCTACACTGGTCCGATTGGTCCACACACAACACAAATATAATCCAAAGAAGAACCATAAATTAAAACTGCCACCTATAATTGTTATTAAGAACAATTTTTAGTAGATTTCTTGTGTTTCATATCGTTTATAACACATTGACTGCCCAACCAATTTGACTAATGTTCACCGGAAGGCCATCACAATTTTTTTCGTAATACGTAGTACCCAACATTAAATTTAAGAGAGTTTTTTTAGAGCGAAGCTCTTTTACTGAGGTTCGGCGGCGAGAATTAACTGGGAAAAAGTCTAGAAGATACCTCGATATGAGACGCTTGTAATCGTTACTATATAGTTGCTCTTTTTTCTAGTTTTAAGATTCATGTAAATATAATTGCAATATGATTGGAAATATAGTTACTACAAATGATTAGTGTACAACTCTATCGAAAGTTAATTCACGTGTAAAGCAAATTACTGGATGTCATGACTGATTGCATTTTACGGAATGGATATCAATTACTAAAGAGCTTCGCTGTTGCCGGGTGTCAACGACGGGCACATAGCAGTTGCGCGCAAAACTCAGGTAATGCCTACTAATGATTTAATCCTACCTTTCAATTGCGCGCACGCTAGAAATTTAGTTACCTATCAATTGCGCGCAAATATTTAATATGCATTATATGCCATTTCGGACACTGGTTATGTATTATCAATAGTACAGTAGGTGTAATGATAATGCACGCTTACATCTCTAAGTTTATTGTTATTATAAAAATAATAGTCAGTTTTTTAAAGGAAATAGTATATTTACTTATATGTATATACTCATACATTACAATTTATTTAAATATAGATATATAATTCAAAAATTTTTGTTATAGTAATAACACACACTTAACAAATTCAAATCGTTTGATTTCATGTCTTGTGAATGCTGTTATTATATTTGTAATATATTCATTACGTTTTTTATATTTTGAATTCTTTATTTTCACAGGTAAATGTACACTATTAATTTTAATATCAGTATCTATTTGAAAGTTTTTTAACACTTCTAAAAATTTAAAAATATCGGGATGAGGAACATAGAAATTTTTATTAAATCTGGCATGAAACGACTCGCATGCGTTTATGGTTCTCTCGGTACTGCTCGTACAGGATGCCCACATGCTTGGTGGAAATTTAGCGCTTTCTTCGCAAATATAATTTTCAACTAAATAGTCAGCATATTTGCGAAGGATCCCACAACTGCTTGGCATAGCTGACATAAAATCTTCTACAAAGCAATCACTTACTTCTTCCGCATTAAGAAATGGCAGTCCAAATGTCCAACCTATCCATTTTGCAACATCGGATTCTTTATCTTTATATTCTTTGGAGAGTCCAATTTGCTGAATTCTTCTCCACCATGACTGCGCAAGATGAAACCGACAGCCCACCAATTCAACTTCCGGCCATACCTTCTTCAACCCCATATGTATTGCCACTTCAAAGTCGCAAACAACTCTTTTGGGCCTAAAGTCCAAAACCAGTTGGTGGGACTTTTTTCGTATAGTATCAAATACAGCTGCGTAACTGTCACTGCTTTTGTCCGGAAGCAACGAAAATGCCAAAGGTATGTAATGTCCGTTTTCAATACTATGGATGGTAAAAAACTAGTAAAAATGTTTGGGGTAGTAGGAATATGTTCCATCAACATATATGATACTTTGACTACATAAGTATCGAATATTGGTTTCGCAAGAAAATATTATAATATTTGTTATTTTATCATTTGACAATAAGAACCCTTCGCTTTTCCTAGTATTGCAAATAAGTTGATTCAGTGCTTCTTGCACCTCGCTCCGATTGCGAGGCAAGCGTGGCAAAACAGCTCTCCGTGATCTGTACATACTCAGACGTATATTCTCGACGTCCTTCGTTGTTATTTTCAAATCTTGGGATTCCAAGGCTCGGTGTATAATTTTACTGGGTTTCTCGTTCAGATCTTCCGTAGCTTTTCTTTTAACGCTGTTCTTTAATTTCTGTAACAATAAAACATCATTTTATAAAGCTGATTTTGAAGACAAATAAATAAAAAAACATGACAGTATTGTCGAAACAAAGCGAAG
Source organism: Chrysina gloriosa (assembly GCA_038088585.1). Lineage (NCBI taxonomy): Eukaryota > Metazoa > Arthropoda > Insecta > Coleoptera > Scarabaeidae > Chrysina > Chrysina gloriosa. The sequence goes on along the minus strand of CM076087.1, from coordinate 35,816,780 downwards.
TAAAACATTAGTTTTTCATTTATTTGTTAATATGGATTATCACAAAGTAACGGCTAATAGTGCTAATTTTCTGATTTTGAAGATTTGAGACTTTTAAGAAATTACAATACAACTTCATAAACTTACCTCAATTTCGAGCCCGTTTGCACTTCGAGAGTGACAATGGTCTTCTTCCTTGCATTTCTTGAGCAAGATTGCTTCCGTCAAATCCATTGTAACTCCAGCCACACAGGCTTTATTTGTACATCGATATCTCACCCCCGCCGCCGTTTCGCGATCTTTTCTGAATTTATAACCGTCGACAATAATCAATTTTTTACCACGCGCACTCAACATAGTTCCAAACTCCATGTTAACACTAAGTTGAACTGAATAAATATTCAATGTGATATCAATTTATATCTACTGCATCTCTAATTTCCATAACCATCTTTGCCAGTTTCTTAGAATATACCACTGCTTAAATGTAATTATGTTAATCACCCTTAAACGTTTATAATATATTTTTTGCCCGGTTATTAAAAAAAAAAAAAAAAGAGGAGAGGTGCCGTGGGACACCCAACAAGAGCGAAGCTCTTTACGCATTTGATGCTTATTTGAATAAAAGGTAAATTTCTATAATTGAATAAACAATGTATAAAGAAAAAGTATTTCATTTCGAAACCGATGGTAAACAAGTTGAAGCTTAATTTGAAGTAAATTCGAGTCCGGATAATAGGATGGTGGGAGACGCAAATACGGCGCATTTCATAGTTGCTCCTGCGATGAGTATGTGTATGAGAAAAAGAACTAATGAAAGAACAGAATGAAAGATAAAAGCGTCTAGTGACGATTTTAAGTGTCTCACTTGTTCCCAGTTAACTCTCCCCGCAGAACCTCGCTAAAAGAACTTGGCTCTAAAAAAAAAATAGCCGCGGCTCCACGTGAAACTTAAACACAACTTTCTCAGCACGGATCATGTCTATCACACATATTTGAGCACATCGCAGAGGGACCAGCAACCAACAAGATTTGCGTTTAAGTGATAAATTTTTGATAGCTATGGGTTGACATGTGAATACATTATGGGTATCATATTTGATAGACAAAGCCTCAACTGAAACATCATTGGCTATTAAATATGATAGCCATGTGATAAAGTATAATATTTATTAGATTTGTAATTTTTAAACGTATAAATATCAACATCACATTTTCGATAGCTTTATTTTAACTAACATTCTTGCATGTTAATGCAATTGCTTATTGGCACGTATTTTTCTTTTAACAATTAATAACATTACCCATATAAAGCAATCACTTTATAAACATTTTTTGTATAAGATCTTTATTGTAAATATATTAACAAAACTTGCATCCAAACAGGCAGTGTACATTATAAATTTTCTTCTTCGCTTTCCGTATCACTGTCACTCTCACGAAATTAATTATTACTGGACTAATATCTTCTGTATCAAAAACTACTTCTCGATTCCACCATTTCATAATTTCCTTCTCAGCATGAGCGATGATATCCTGCTAAGTGGTCTTGTTATTTGTGTTTATAGGCTTCCGTTCACATATTAACACATTTATCGACCCCATACCCATCTCCTACTGTAATAATTTTTACTAATTCCCTATATATTTTGAATGGAAGTGAATATGCAATGATATGGCGGAAGCCGTAAAACTTAATGACCGTAAGATTCTGCAAGTTGATCAATAATACAAATCTTTTCAGGTTTCTTCCTAAAATGTATAATAAATTAATAAACCTTTATAATATGCATGAATGGTGTACTTACAATGAGACCAATTGAAATAACTGTGTTTTTGAACATATCTGGCTCAAAAGAAATGTTGATCTTTCTCAACCAAGCCTGTATTTCCTCTGTTCTCCAGTTAGCAGTAGGCTTTTTTATTTCAAAGGTGCATTGTCCATAACAATCTAGATGGTTCTTCTAGATTAATTAGCAATTGAGTTTCAAACCAATTGACAAATTTCTCATGATTCATTTCCCCGTGGTAATCAGGATTTTCTGTGCTTGATGAAAATACCAACGATGCATCAGGGATAAATCCATCCTGATTGTCAGCATATAAGACAATGTACCTACAAATCAATATAATGCTTAACATAACTTCAGTATCAATGGGATATATAATAGGCATCTATCTATTTGTGCTCACTTTTGCCTTTACTCTTCATTTTCTTAACGTTTTGGCTATTGCGGTCTTGCCAAAAATAATTAATGGACCCGTTTTTAAATACCCATGTTTCATCAAGATAAAAAAATTCCCAAAAATATTGGTTGTGCATATTCCTCACATAAGTCTGCAGAAAATTAACACGTGCTATTACTGTGTGCCAACTACATTAATTAAAAGAGTGATCATTGCTGTGGTTTCTCCTTCATTCGGTGTTTAAAGTTTAATGATGATCATTATTTTTGATGAAGCTTATACAGTCTGTCCGCGGATGGGGGTAGCCATTAGGGAAAAAATCTTTATTATTCATTTTACGACCAAAAGTCATTCTTTATAAAAAGTTCTGCTTGTTGAGAAAATGAAGGACAGTATGAAAATGCTTCAAGGGATAAGTACCATTATTTATTATTTTTTACAAAAATATTATAAAACAAAGTTGTTTATAAACTAACGTAAAGTCTAAATACAAATTTTGAAATAAAAATTCGATTTTTTAAAAATTATTCTACATAGCTACCTCCCAACTCGACACACTTTTCCACTAATTTAATAAATTTACCGTACACTTTGCGAATGGTTCGCGGCACATTGAGATCATGGATTGCTTCTTGTATGCGTTGTCTTAATATTTCCCTATCATGTGGAAGATCATCTGAATAAACCTTTTGTTTTAAGGCACCCCACAAAAGAAATTTAATAATGAAAAGTCAGGCGACCTAGCTGGCTAATGGTTTGGGCCAAACCTCCTTATCCATCTTGCGCCAAAATGAACATGTACCCATTGTCTGACCAAGGCTGTGCAATGAGCAGGGCAGTCGTCTTGTTGCCAAAACAAATTATTACGTACTTCTGGCTCTAACGCATTAAGAAATGGTAAGACAAAATGATCCAAAATGTTCAAATACACGTGTTGGTTTAAATTTCCCTCTATAAAATATGGGCCAATTATCCGATCATAAAAAATTCCACACCAAACATTAACTTTTTGGTAACGTTGACTTCGTTTGTTTATTATGTAATTAGGATTCTGGTAAGCCCAGTGACGATTATTTTGTGAAGATACGTGCCCGTTTGTGCAAAATGTACATTCTTCAGTAAAAAAAAATAAATCTATGGAATCTTTGGTTTTTAAGGAAATTTTCACCTATCCATAAACAAAACTATAAACGTCTCTCTTCAGCACCAGGTTCAAGTGTATGCCGCACCTTTGGCTTAAACGGATTAGTTCTGTTTTCCTTAAAAATTGTGTGTAATACACTTTTGCTTAAATCCAGTGTTTTTGCACGCTTCCTTAAGATAATTTCGGGTTATCTAAAACTGACCCTATTGCTAACAATGTAGCTGCGTCATTTTGATCGTATTTTTCTTTGATTTCGGTACATTCATCACCGACCCAGTTTCATTGAATTTTTTAATAATCTTCGCAATGCTTTCTTTTGACATTGGCGTATTAGGAAATTTTTCATTAAAAACATCAATAGCGTATTGATAATACACATATCCAGTACCATAACATTGTATTAAATAAATATGCTCTTCTTTGGTTAACATTTTCGAAAATGCCTTCACGAAAACAGAATACTGACACATGTAAATAAGATTCTGATGTAACATGAACGTATACAATATCGGTTATCTTGATTTTCTTGTGAAATGCAAATAAATAAAAACCACTGTTATTTTATTTTTAAAAATTCGAATTTTTATTTCAAAATTTGTGTTTAGACTTTACGTTAGTTTATAAACAACTTTATTTTATAACATTTTTGTAAAAAGTAATAAATAATGGTACTTCTCCCTTGAACCATTTTCATACTTTCTTAATTTATTAACAGCCTGTACATGTGATCTAAAATTTTCTTATCGTCAATTCATTTTCTTAACAAGCAGAACTTTTTATAAAGAATGAGTTTTGGTCGTAAAATGAATAATAAAGATTTTTCCCTAATGGGTACCCCCATCGGCGGACACACGGTATATCAAGGCATTTATCAAATCAAGGAAGTAGTTCGAAATGAATAATAGTACCAAAGTAAACGATATCTGTATATTTCCAAAAACTTAAGTTTACTTACAATTAAGCTATACTAACAACATTGATATTTTCTTTTCAGTGTAACATTCTTATGGAACACATCCCATGAATATTACATTAAATATGGGGAAAATTTCGAATCGGCATTTATGAATCAATACGCGAAAATGATGGAATGGGTTATTTAGTGTTTGTTAATGAGATGCAATAAAAACCTAGCAACGTTGTACACACATATGTATATACATACATATCTTGTCATGGTGCAGGTCACGTACAGGCATCGTACAGGTTAAAATTGGACAAAATGTCAAAATATATATTTCAAATAGGTAAAATACGCTCGTTTATATATTGGAAAATAATTTCGAGAATTGTCTTTTCCGTTAACACCTAACTAATTTCTTGATCTCAGCTCTTGAAATGAAATCTTGGAATATTAGGACGTAAGAAATCAAACATTTTCAGAGATTTATCATGAAAATGTCATCTACACTTGCATCTGCCTGTACTTTGACAGTTGCAAAAATATTTGTTCCGTAAATTCACGTTCAAATAAATATATACCCGTTTTGCTTTATTTAATTGTATTACTTAATCATTCAAAATTAAGTACAAAAAGAAAGCCCGAGAGATGGATGACGAACAAAATTTGATATTGGATCGACCCATGACTGGAAAGGTTTGACTATCTTCATACTAGCTATTGACCTTAACGAAAAGCATTTCTTTTAGAGCAATGAGCAGTTAAAAAAACATACCTTGGATTCAAATTTTGAGAACAAACCCATCGAAAGGGCGCTCTACATACTTACGTAAGTTACCAATATTTTACTACCTATATCTGAAATACTTCGAGAAAAATTCACTTCGATACTATTTATAGTTTATTTGTGTATCATATCTAGAGTTTCAAATATCGTTCGTTTAACATACATGCGAAAGATGTCAGAGAGAGAAAAGGTCATAAATATTGCATTTTCTTTTTCAATAATCATGTTGTAATTTTCTTCAACTGAAACCAAGAAATTTAAATGATTTTTATCTCAAATCAGTCTGAAGATCATGTTATTTTTACAAGATTTCTATAGTTTCCTCAATCTTTTTGAAAAACATGCAAGCTTTATCAATGAAAAGTATGGTGTTCTTTTGTTAAAAATCTTATGAAATGCCCTACTTCAACTCATACCATTTGAACTAGATTAAGTGTGCAATGATATGGAGACTTCACATGTCAATTATATCTTCAAGTACAGGTTTCCAGGAATAAGTATGATATCTGAGATGCATAAAAGAGAAACAGGAAACCCCAATGTACACGAATCAGCCGTGTTGTATCAAGATATTCTTGGAGAGTTGTACATGTGATCAAAACGTCGTTTCACCTGAAACACTAAATAATAATCTTTACCATAACATCTTCCGTTCCAACTTCTTTATTAGTTAACCAATGAAAGATGTCCTTTTTTTCAATTATTGGTTTGTATTTCCTCATTTTTTCTGCTGTGAAATGAAGCCTCGTCAAGTGTTAATATATTTAGTTTAGGGATAAATAGTTTTTCAAACCGTTTTTCAAGTAACCCACCGATTTTATGTTCATTAGCAATATTTTTCTTGCGTAAAAATGCTAATTTTGTTCAACTTGTGAAATAATTTCCATTTCCTGCATGATTTAAACGGAAATCGCTAACCACAATTAATTCCTGTCCACAGGCTCTCTACAATGCCTACCGACTAAAAATTATTATTTTTATCTGACCTCGTTTTGATTGCAAGACCTGTATTGATTCATGCATTTTCATCAATATATACAGTTCCTCATATTTACATACTAAATACACATTTGTTCAAAACCAAATACCTGGCTTAGCTTATTGTTATACCCCATTTGTAACTTAGAAATCAGTACAGACCTTACAGGATCCCCCTTTTTCTCTGCGACTAGAAGTATTATATAATGTTTCTCACTCGTTTAGCTGCTCTGCTGCCATGTAAATGAACTGATTTGAATTTCTCTTGTTCGCATGCATTATCGCAACAGTGTATACATTTCCGTACTACTTCCTAAGCTCCGAATTCATGGTTTTGTGGAAATAATTAGAAGCATTCAGTATCACTAGTTTTCCTCCATAGCTTATTGCACAAGAGTCCTAAGTATACACTTTTATGGACTGTTGATATTTCACTTTAAATCGTACGAATTACATAAAACGATCTTTTTTATCTTAATCTTCGTTGGTCCGTTTTATCCCTAACAATGACGATTTGGCAACAAAAATCCGATTTGCCATAAGCCTCATACTTTTGACTTCTAGTTAAATAAGTTATAGCTTTATAGTTTTCCTCTTGTCCCTGTAATATTAATATTCTAGAACAAAATATGTTTCTTTTGATACGAACTTACTTCCTTAAACATTATAGTCGTTAGAACAATTATTTTATATTCCAAAGAAAAATGTCAGATTTCTCTTTAACAATTTATCAAAATTAGGTTCGTCACCAAGAAACACTATTACTATTGGTTTGGTGTGTTTTGCGCTGGCGTTCAGTCTGTGATGTTCATTGTGCTTTATTACATTTAGAAAGCAACTTATCTACGTTTCTCTGTAACAAAAAAAATTTTTCAATCTAAGAAATGAAAATAAATACAAAAGAAATTTAACATTATTTGCTGTTAACATTTCGATCCAAAATTGACCAGTTGATAGAAAATATCGATGTAGAATGTCATCAAAATGTATAAATTTGGGGTTTATTCAAGTTATAGGAAAATAGAACTTCTGAATGCCGCTAAAATTTGAATGTATTTTTACTCATGCGCATGTTTGAGCAGTCTCAAAGAGTGATATGACACTTGTGTTTTGTTTCACTTAGATTGTAAGACTTTCTACTCATTGCAAAGATAGCAATGGCGCATTATATCTCTTTATATTTATATGATTCTAAACGAATACACAATTATTTTTTTACATTATGGTTCCCTATTTGTGTCGTCTCTACGCACTATTTAAGCAAAAACTCAGACCTTATTTTTAAATTGCCTGACCTGTATATTTTCTTTGGAATTAATATTTTGGTTCTCGTATTTGAAAATCTTTTCCTATTTAACTAATTTATGTAAAAAACGAATGCATAAACCAAAGAAGAGAACAGAGAATAACTAAGAAATTAAACAATACAAATAGTAAATAAAATGACAATTGACAATTTTACAAATCATATGGCAGGAAAAAAATTTAACTTGGGACCCCAGCAGCTAAATATCTACTATATGTTATAAATTATAAAAGAAAACATAAACTACGGGTATATAGGTATAATTATAGGTTCAAATTAAAAGAAAATGTATAATAATTGAAGTAAAAAAAACCAATGAGAAGTGAAATGAAGATGGCTACAAATAAAAAAGGTCACAACGTTATAATAATAGCCTAGCTTCATAATGCACACAATCAAACATGGCGATGTAATTAATCACAATGTAATATGTATAAGATTATGTAAATAAACCATTATTATGTTTTGATTAAAATGTTTGGTTAACAATAAAAATCGCCTTCGATAGGTGTTTAAAATGTTCCGAGTGGTAAAATTCACATTACCACCAACTGGTCGTAATAAGCAACATACGTTTTAATTTTTCGTTACTAAAATTTCAAAACAATGGAAAACCAATTCGAGGAAATCGTAGTGGAAGACAAATACGTACACCTTCAGGATCTATTCTTGTACGTTTATAACATCACTTATTCGATTATGATAAGAGTATTGTTACAGGAAAGGTGACGATATACAGAAACTCAGTATTATACAAGCCCTGCCTCAACTAGTTAGGATCGATCAGCAAGCAACCTTCTCAAGGATCGTTCCTAAGATTCAACAAGAGTTACCGAAAGCCTCCAGCGAATTTCAAGTGACAACAAGCCAAATATTTCGTGTTCTTATTGAGAAAGAATTGCCAGTTAATCTTTTGGGGGCTGTTATTCAGGGAGTCGATTCTAGGGATCCTGTTGTATCTGCAGCATGGATGGATACGCTGCTTTCAGTTATACCATTGCTAAGTGAAAATGTTATTAAAAATGAGGTTTGCATTCTCACATAAGATAAGTTTCTCATTTAATATGGTTTGATTTTAGATAATACCGTTGATTGTAGTGAAATCACAGTTAAGTCAACCTGTCATTCAAAGAGTGGCTGGATGTAGGATTATTGGGAAAATTGCAATTCATAAGGCATTGAAGCCAGCAGAGTATGAACGTGTATAAAGTTTATATGTTTTTCATAATCACTGTCATTTGTTATAGTGTGAAAAAGGATGTATTACCATATGTACATAGTTTGAGTCAAGATTGTAGTGTTGAAGTTAGAGCAGTAATGTGTATGCAACTTCCGAATGTTGCTGAAGGTAAATGCTCAATATTATCTTTATGTTGAATTAGAGAAAATGTTGAAAATCCAAATCAGTTGAACATTTGAATAAAATGCTATGGAATATAGTTGATTATATTTCACAAAAAAGAATCTAACATTAAACTAAAAATTAGTGTAATATCAATAATAAGTGTGATCAGCTATTTTTGTGATGCATTCATTGACACAGTCTAATCACTTAATCTATCAACACGCAATTTCTTGGCAAACAATCGATTTGGTGCTATAATTCATCATAAGTAGTTGCATGAGACCCAGCATGGTTGGAAACCATATCAATACATTCAGCATTTGTAAAGATTGTTGGCATTGTAAAGGCAATTCAACCATCTGTGTATTATCACAAGTATCAAATACTTGGTGACATAAACTTGGGTGTTTGTTTGTATAAGGTAAAATGATATCCCTATGTAGATGTTTATCTGCAATATTGGAACTACTGTACCTCAATTGTCCCAAAGAATAGTAATTATTAGCACATATCTTCCTTTCTGTTAAATCCGATACTACCATATTCCAATATATTTTTCTCTTCTTCTGACTCACGCTGTATATGAACTATCTTGAATTAAATCTAATATAAGTTTAATACAGCAGTACGTGCTTATAATCGATCGTATTTTCTACACTTTAGGTAGATTCAAAAGGGAACGACTTGTATCACTCTTCTCTGTGATAAAAGATTTCTTTACTTGTGATGAGTGATTATAGAAGCTATGTACGACGTCCTCCAAAATACAGCGGGAAGACGGTGAAGTTGTGCTGATTATGGTGCCCTATATATGTATAAAAAACATTTAGTTTTTCTCTAACTCGAACTTGAACAATTTGAAATGGCAGATATAGAGTTAAGGTGTAAAATAAGAGTGTAGTGAGTTAGTGTTGGTATTTTCAGTTAGTATATTTTTCATAAACTTTAAAAACAACACATATACTTTGTTAAAGCAAACAAACAGAAAAATTGATATTCTAATTAGGTTCATAAAAGTTATAACTAATTTTAATTCCTTGGAAAGCTTTTTGGTGGTCAAAAATATAAGAACACCATTGCATGGTCCAGGTAAAACCGATGAAGCAATTAAATTTGTCAAGAATTGATGATAGGTATTAGCATAAAACAGCTTACAAAAAATATTAATATAAAATTGAACGACCTTTATTTTTAAGAACTATTTCACATCTCGCCATTGAGGTAACAAGTTTTTGACTTTAACGGGAATGGAACGGCAAGTATTTTGAATTTCCTCTCAGAGAAGCATAGTCGTTGTAGTTTTCTTAATCCCAATTCGGTTTTTCAATATTTCTTACAAACTCTGAATCGGATTGAGATATAGAAATTGCGAATGTCGTGGTAAAACTAATTTAAATCCTTTACTTATCACCTTAGCCATATTCTTTAGAGTATTATCTTCTTGGTAAATTTATTGCAATGGCATGTTCTCCTCTGCATAAGGCAACATATCGGTTTCCAAAATTTCTATATACAGTTCTTGTTAGTTGTATTTTGTTATCTAAAACAAGGGGCCTGCTCTATTATATGAAAAGCAACCCCAAAGCTTTATATTGCCACCTGCGTGTTTTACTGTTGCCATAGTATTTCTTGTTTAACTTTTAATTTTTCCACTTTCTAGCAAAAAAATCCTTCAATTTAGTCCAAGGTTTATTTTTGTTTCATTGCTGAAAAGGATGTTTTTTCAATTACGGCTGTTACTATTTAGATGTTGCAAATTCCATTTTTTCTGTATATTCTTTGAACTTAAATACGGAACTTTTCTAGCTGTTCTGTTATAGACGACGATATGGAAAATGGGTCCTGACACTTCACTTACCATGGATTTAGTGGACTTTCTGGTATTTGTTCGAGGGCGGCCTTTAGAGTCTTGCTTATTTTTAGTTGTGTTGTTTTATAAGTTTAGCTATCAGGCAAGGAGAGCGAATTAATAAATTTGTCAGTTGCTTAATTACAGTAATTCCTTGTATACTACGTTCTAGCGGAGTATTAAATATTTTCTCTATATCTTGCAATGGTTTCTAATAGACTAACATTTCCTTAACGAAGAACTTGTAAACTCCTCTTATTTTTAGGATCACATACTCAGCGATGTTTTTAAATAAGCTAATACCTTTCGAGTGCAAAATGAACGCAGTTAATAGTAGACGTCTATTATTTATAGATCAGGCATACCATTCGTGGCGAGCTCTTGGATATGTTTGCAATTGATTATGCATTGAAATAGAAAAATAAATACCATTCCCTAAGTTTAAGAGTGTAGTATACTTTTATTTTACTGAGCCTAACTGTGTGTACTAAATGTTACTTCAGTTTATTATATGTTAATTTGGAATGTTTACACGTTATTCTCCAAGAAAGTATTATTGCAATATTTCTTGTTGTGAGAGTAAAATATAACGAGTATATAATTTTTCTAGGGATAGGTATTGGAGTCGTCAAAACGCAATTACTACCCTGCTTCGTCGAGTTAGCCTCCGACAATACCGCTTTGGTTCGAGAAGCAGCGGTTTTAACGCTGGTCAACCTGTTTCCATACATCGAGAAAGGTACCACATCTCTCTAGACAAACGTCAATCTTTACGTCTTTTCAAAAACTGTTTTAGAGTTAATAGAAACAACGATAATACCACTGATAAAAAAGCTATGTGAAAAGTGCACGCCGGAAGATAACATCTCTTCGATCATAGCGAGCCAGTATGGCGCCATCTTGGAGAATATAACGTCCAGTTTGTCGAATGATGATAAAACCTGGTTTTTGACTTATTATAGGATACTTGCTAAAACTGGCTTCGAAACTAGACCGGGGGTATGCAGATTGTGGACGCGTCGAAGGTAAAGTTTACACTGTAACGATGACGATATATGTTAGGAGTCGTACAGAATTCACCATTAACTAGCGGTGACTGCATTCACATAATGTGAAACAAGAGAATTTTATTGGTGCTTCATTGTTACTACTCTGAGACCGTGGTGTAATGACGGAAGCTGTACGAATCGCGTTCGCTCCCGCCGTCTGACGAACGAAGAATTTTAGGATGTCGTTTGTAGAGAGAACTGTGCCTCTAATTTGCCGGCGGTCGCCAAATTCACCAATGCTATGGTACCACAGCAAATGGATGTTCTCTATTCGATTTTTCGGGATCTGGCCGGTGATCCGTGTTACATCGTACGAAGAGCAGTAGCGGGGTGTATCCACGAGATCGCCAAAATTTTAGGTAATTGTATATCGAATTAATTATCTCTGATAAATTGACGTATCGATTGAATAACGATTAGATTGTCAAGTTGAACCCCCTTTGAAGTGGTGCACTAAATTCAATTCACAGGAAGTACATTTATTCATAACTTTTTTCCTTAATTGTAAAATGCAGTGAAAGCTCCGCTCGCGGATATCCGTCCTAACCAGACAAATTTTCTATACACAAGTGTTTTGTTATGTTTTTAACACAAATTGCTGTCCGCTAAGCGGACGCTCTAACGGACGGACGCGGACATTATATTTCTATATATTTCGTGCAAAACTTCTCTCATAAGCGGATACAAAACATTTTCTAAGTATGTAATACTCAAAAAAGGATCATAATAGATCCGGTGTCCCCCTTTACATAGTTGTAGGCTCAGTGTGTGTCACGAATCGCAATGAATTTGGTAATTTGGTAATCAGTCACAACTTGTATCCCATAATGATACGTACATATTAGTTGAACGAAATAATTGAAATAATGAACACGTTGGATAAAAAAATTGTCAATTCGTGAACTAGCGAAAAGGTAAGGAAGGTATTTTATTTGGGAAAAATAAACAATTTTCCACATTTGGAAATATTTTTGCAAATATTCAATATCGGGAAAGTAGGGGCTGCAGAAATTTCAAAAAATAAAGAAAATATATATTGTAAATGGCAGTCTGCTATAAATATTCACCAGAAGAAAAGTTTTCTTAAACCTGAAGGTTCTCGTATAGAAAAAGTCTGTTTTGGTTGATTCGAAAAGGCCAGAACATTCCCATTTCAAGACCGATAGTAAAGGCCAAGGTAAGAGAAATAGCTCAGCAAATGGGGTACTCTACATTTTCTAGATCAGATGGATGGCTACAAAAATGGCGTAGAAGACATAACATGACATTCAAATGTATAGCTGGCGAAGCTTCAGATGTAATTCAAGTAGACGTTGACCAGTCCAAGGTAAAGCTCTTACCTGTATTGCTTGGGTATCCACCAGAGCATATTTACAATGCTGATGAAACTGGGTTATTCTTCTGTGCTTTACCTGATAAAACTTTTGTCTTGAAAACACGTATCGGTGGAAAGCTGCCGAAGGAAAGACTCACTACTTTGTTTTGTCTTAATATGGTAAGGGAAAAAGGGATATTGTTCGTTATAGGTAAAACGGTTCGTCTTCAAGCGTTCAAAAATGTTTAAAGACCTACCAACAAATTGGAAATCCCCTAGAAAGGCATGGATGACGCGAGATGTCATGTCTGAATGGTTGCAACAATTTGTTACGAAAATGATCATAGAAAAGAAAAGTTCTTTTATTCTTAGATAGTGCAGCGTCTCATCCTTGAATCTAACGAATGTTAATATAATTTTTTACCTGCAAAAATAACTACAATATGTCAACTCTTGGATCAGGGCATAATCTACAATTTCAAGGTACATTACAGGGCTATATTTTAAAGCACATATTATCAAAAATGAATGCAGCCAATTCAGCATCACAGCTGGAAGATGTATTGATGTACTCGAGGCTTTATAGTTCATTAAACCTTCCTGGGGTAAAGTTGAAGCAGCGACTATTAAAAATTGCTTTCGTAAAGCAGCGTTCGTAAGGGATAATTGCATCCTTCCAGAATTTGTTACCGAGGATGAACTACCATTGTTAACACTTTTACATGTACAAAACGGGTTCGTTGAATTAAGTGATACAAATTTGGAATAATTTTTATATATCGATCAAGCAGTCCCCACTGAATATCACGACGTAGAAATTCCATTAGAAAATGAAAATGACAATATGGAAGTAAAAGATTCAAAGGATGAAGTCAATGACCAAAGCCCTGATTCGATAAAATCATATGGCACGGCAGTGAAGCAAATTGCCTGTTTGAAACCCGTTGGAAAAAATGGCTATAGCATTTCAACATTTGAAAAAATTGGAAAATCATTAGTTGAAATGGAAGCAAGCCAAATTTCAACAGACGAAAATTTATAAATATTTTCAACCCATGCAATTTTTTTAACTTTATATATGTATATATAATCATGTAAGTATATTTGTATGTTTGTACTATACATACATACATACTATGTTAGTTATATCTACTTATACATATGAATTTGTAATAAAAACTATGTAAGGAAATTGGGATAAAAGCTATTTATTATAACTGATTTTAGGGAAATACTGTGTTATTTATTACCTTAAAAATGCACGTCAAATAAAGATAGCCGCACAAAAACACCTGGACCATGAGTGTCCGTTTATGAGAGCTTTCACTGTATATAGCGTGTCCCAAAATTCCTGGGACATAGAGCTACTACGTATTGCAGAGGTTAAAATAAGTCGAATGGACGCAACTTATATATATACCAAAATGTATCGTTTGTCCGTGAGAAGAGTTCAAAGTTTACTTAAAAAATAACGTTTTTGTACGCTGTTTAGAAATGCGCGAAACAAATTTAATGAAATTTGGGAAAAGTACATTTTAGAGGATTACCCTACTTTCAGTAATCAAAGAAACCGAAAGGAAATTGTAGAAGGGTTAAAACCACCCTCACCCCCTGATAATGTTTTAAAATTATTTCTTAGGGGTGGTAATACGGTTCTAAGCCTTCTTTTAGCGGGAAGGCTTATTCATCATCTTCATTTTTTGACTCTTATAAAAACTCCGTATTTCGCATAGTTTCCAAGGGAAAAATGTTTTCTCAAATACTGATCACCTACATTCTTAGTTCAGGTTTAATAAAATTATAATACAAAATTTACTTGGCGGTGGACACAAAGACATAAGTCATGATTTTGAGAGGAAACAAATTCATAATCGTCCCAGTTTATTGTTGACTGTAAATAATTTCAATAATTTGTTCACTTTCAGTTGCTTTTGTATTGTTTTTTATCGCGATCACCGTTATTGCTTTAATTGCTATTTCTGTTGTTGTTGCAATTACTTTGGCAGCTATCAAATATGGATTTCCCTTTTAATGAGCAGACAGACGTGCTATTAGTTCTTGGATACTGCCGCGAAAGTGTCGGACGTGTATCAAGAGAGGTGTCCAAACCGGGCAATTCCAAATCACAAAACTTTTGCCCGAATCGAAAGACGTCTTCGAGAAACAGGAATGTTGAAGCCAGTCAGAATTAACGCTGGAAGATCTCGACAAGCCCGAACACCCATTGCGGAAGAAACTGTTCTTCAAATGATTGATAACAATCTTGAGACTAGTACCAGAACGTTGCAACGATAGACTGGGATTTCAAAAGCACTGTAAGACGGATTCTTAGCAATCAATTAATTCGCCCATTCCACATATAACTAATCCAAGAGTTATTACCACTTGATCAGGGTTCACGTTTAAATTTTTCACAAATTGTTCGGGAGCGCTGAGTAGTCGACAACGGATTCCACACTAATATCTTGTTTACTGATTAGTCTTGTTTTACACGTCGTGGCATGACAAACCTACACAATGAGACTATTTATGCAGATGAAAATTCACATGCTATTAAAGGTAGATATTAATGAGAATTTAAAATTCGGGTTATCGGAATTATTGACAATTTTTTGGTTGGGCCGTTCCGATTGCTTGATTGTTTAAATGGCGCTAATTACATTCGTTTTCTTCAAGAAATTTTGCCAGAAGACTTGTCCCTTAATTTGCGTCGAAACATGTTCTTCATTCACGACGGTGCACCACCTCATTTTGCACGTGGCGTAAGAGAATATCTTAATGAACAATTTGCTGGTACATGGATTGGTGCGGGGCAAGAACCGCCCATTCAATGGCCTCCGCGGTCTCCAGATTTAAATGCTTACGACTTCTTCATCTGGGGAGCGTTAAAAACACAAGTGTACCAAGTCCAAATTAATAATTCCGAACAACTGTGGGACAGAATTCAAAATGCTGTAAACGCACTAGGAGATAACGACGATGTTTTAAGAAGGGGCATTTCAATTTTTTACGCCGAATTGACCTCTGCATTAACAAAGATGGAGGTCACATTGAACACCTGTTGTAACAAAAGTTTTGTCTTTGTGTCCACCGCCAAGTAAATTTTGTATTATAATTTTATTAAACTTGTACTAAGAATGTAGGTGATCAGTATTTGAGAAAATATTTTTCCTTCGAAACTATGCGAAATACGGAGTTTTTATAAGAGTCAAAAAATGAAAATGATGAATAAGCCTTCCCGCTAAAAGAAGGCTTAGAACCGTATTACCACCCCTAAGAAATCATTTAAAAACATTATCAGGGGGTGAGGGTGGTTTCACCCTTCTACAATTTCCTTTCGGTTTCTTTGATTACTGAAAGTAGGGTAATCCTCTAAAATGTACTTTTCCCAAATTTCATTAAATTTGTTTCGCGCATTTCTGAACAGCGTACAAAAAACGTGATTTTTTAATTAAACTTTGAACTCTTCTCACGGACAAACGATACAGTTTGGTATATATATAAATTGCGTCCATTCGACTTATTCTGACCTCTACAATACCTGGTAGCTCTATGTCCCAGCAATTCTGGGACAGGCTGTATATCATATAAAAATAATCTATCACAATTTTCAAATGTTTTGCTTTTACGTGTCTACATGTATTTAAATTCTAAACTTATAGTGCCTCTATAAAAGTATAGGTTTTGTTTGTTGAGAAGTACCTGTTTTAATTTGTTTGAAACTACAATTCTACTTAATTGCAGGTCCACAAAATCGTATGTTAAAAGCCGATTTCGTGCGACTGCTCAGGGATGACGCTGAGGACGTGCTTCAGATGCTCGTGCCAAACTTGAAGTCGACCCTTACGCTGTTGGCGCAATTCGGCTTTCTGTCTAAAGATAGAACGGACCAAACAACGATGGAGATTAGCAGAGCCGTTCTGAAGTGCCAAATCGAATTAGCCAAAGGTTACAATTGGCGCTTGCTCGTCACCTTCCTCGAGCAACTGGAGGGTTTACCTATGTGCATGCCGTGTGACTTCATACATCAACATTTTACGCCAATTATACTTGGAAATGCCGCTAACGGGGTATATCTAACATTTGTTTTTTTCAGTTCGGTTGAGTAATTTCGTATTTCGTAGTTATTTTTTTACTTGTTTTTCGATGAGTTATTTTCACTTAAGCTTCGTTCATTCATAATATACGGGGGCAAGTCAATATATAAGTTGCAACTGTATTGCGGAACTCCAACAGACCATTCGCTGCAAGCGACCTGGATTCCTGACAAGGGGAGTGATTTCTCTAAATGACAATGCTCGCCCTCACACAGCAAGACCAACACAGGAGCTGTTTTGTTGAACATTTCGCTGGGAACGCTTGTAACATCCACCCTAAAAAATCATTAATTCTTTGGCCGCGACAGCAACCAAAAGACTTCTTTGCCGCCAGCTTTCAAGGACTTGTAAAGAGATGGGATAAGTTAACTGGGCAAATATGCGGAAACAGCCAGTGGCGTGGCGAGCGCATAAAAGTTTGCACATAAACTAAAAGGTAAGAAATAGATTATAAAACGTGATGAAATACTTACCGTTTTAAAAGTCTTCCGTGATATCACAATCACATCTGTTAGTGTTTACGAAGTGCGGAATAAACGTTTCTTAATGCGGGAAACGACCATTCTACATCTAATGATGTTATATTTACATATTTAAAATAATCTTCGAAACAACTTCATGCATCTTCACATGTGCCTTCACAATTTTTCTTAATATAAGAAAATCAGTGTCTTTCTCTAAAGCACTTTCAAATGTTCGTATTACACCATTTTTTTGCCTTCCACAGCGCATAACTGTGCGTGAACATCATTCACATTTTGAACAGAATCCACTAACGACATCGAAACAGTTTTCTATTCCCTCCGCTAGTCTGAAGTAATTGTTATGAATAGTGTGTAAGTCTCTTTTAACCTGACTATCTTGAAATATTGCCTGGCTTTTCTTGATAGCTGCAGCTTCTGTCGGATCGAATTTTAAAACTACCTTCTTTACTTGATCAAAATATTTGTTGGAGTAGAATCTAGAGACACAGTTTGTGAAATAGTCGGGTACGTTTCGGGGACATTAGAAATAGTGCTTCTGTACTATCAGTTAATCCATTTACTAGTAGATAATATGTAGCAATCGTTTGTGCGCATGGATTTTACACGTTACATGCAAGAAGTTACCACTGTGAGATCGATCCAAAAGAAACCATGTTTGCAGCACCATCAGTCATAAACATTAAACGTTGCTTAGTTGAAACTACAATTTGTTTAACATAACCTTTAAAATCTCATCGACAGTACAATTTACAACTCTTTTGGGAACAAGTAAGATGGAGGATGGCGGTTGCTGTGGCTTCATTGTGCGTACCATTACATTAACCACAGGATGTTTTTACGATGTTTCGTCCACACACAACACACCGTTTTTTATCTTTCAATTTCGATTTCATCCTTTTTTCACGGGCAAATGGCACTAAATTTCGTATCGATATCCGACTAGGCAATTTACAGTCCGCATATTTATTCCCGAAGGAGGGAAATGCTTCTTTGGCTAGTAAACTAAACGATAGATTACACTAAATAAGAGTAACATGTAAATCAAATTAAAAATTTTCTTCGTCTCGTATGCCACTTTTTGTAGAAGAAAGCTCTTTGCTTTCGATGTGACGTTGACCATAGCTGCTGTACCAACACATTAGAGAGATATTAGA
Source organism: Chrysina gloriosa (assembly GCA_038088585.1). NCBI lineage: Eukaryota > Metazoa > Arthropoda > Insecta > Coleoptera > Scarabaeidae > Chrysina > Chrysina gloriosa. The sequence continues at coordinate 35,798,204 of CM076087.1, read as the reverse complement.
AACTAGACATTGAATTTTAGCACCATCATAAATTAAGTTCGGCATGTTTACTATAAAGTTTCCAACTGTGTCTGCCATTCGTCGTTTTGGTGACGTACCTAACTGCGACATTTTTAAATAATAATAATAATAATAATAACGATTTATTATCCAACAGCTTAAACTAAACTAATTACAGGATAATTTTATTTTAATAGGAAATATATATGAGAGGGTCCTTAAACTAATATGCACTAAGTTAAAGAGAGAGAATTTAAAAATAATAATAATAATAATAATAATAATAATAATTTCATTACAAAAATCAAAGTAACTTATTTTGCAAAAGACTCTTTAAGGCAATATATGTTATGTTAAAGAAGTCCACATCAGCACAGTACATATTCACACTTCTGCACATTGATATCAGTAAGTAAAAGTTAAAGCAAACATAAACGTAAAATTACGAAAAAAGTTACCACAGCCTACATATATACAGAACTACTCGCATGCAGCATCAATTTAGTACTAACGTTGTGAATGCGTGAAATAAATAATCCTCGACGCCGCATCCCTTTATCTATTACACTGACTGTTACCGCTGTTTGCCCAGACAAGGGAGAAGTATCCGAATATACAGGGTGAATATGCCAAAAATTTAAATAAAGGAAGTTTCTTTGATTATTATTGCCTGCATCCAGTTTGGTGACTTATTTATTGACTTACCCTCGTAGATTTTAGTGGCTCATGGCGCCTATTTAGAACTATTTTATTTAATGAAGTAGGAACATTACTTTTTATAACGATTATAGTATAGATACACAGAAGACGCCTGGCTAAGATAGTATGTGAGAGACCTGAAAACTTTCGTTTACGTATCACATCTGCGGTAACGTTTGTAGTAACATATTTGTGTATTCATTATAGAGAGTCAAGCCGGTTAGATACCAGGCAATCAAAACACTGCTGATATTTCTGCATAGTAATAAAAAGACAATCAACAAAAATGGTTGAGAGACGCTCTCGTCAATCAATTTTGCTATACGGATTCATGCTATACCAGGCAAATTTTTGTGAAACTCTGCTTCCACGCTCTGGATATTTTCAGCAGTAAATATTTTAAGGAACATTTTTTTCAACCCTTGCTCACTTTGGCGGGTAAGTAACGTACAAGCTAGCTTTTTGCCATACCTAATCATAACTTCTTTTCTGGTATGGTTTTAAAAATAGAAGTAAAGGATATAACGATAGTGGTACGGCTGCCAATGTTCAATAATAATTTGCGTTGCAGATGATCCTGTCTCAAACGTAAGATACTCTTTCATCACCATACTGCCAAATTTAAAATTACTAACGTTATTACCGCCGATCGACACCAAATATAAAATCATTCTGCAAGATGCCATAACGAAGTTAGAAACGAAGGAAAAAGAGAAGTACGTCATTCAGCACCTTAAGAATACATTACGGGACGTTCAACTTGTGTCTTTGATTGGTAATAAGGAATTCCAGCTGCGTGATATGGAAAAACAGGAACAGGAGGCGGTGTTCAATACACCTATTCCCGAAAAACAGATCGCTACAATTACCGGTAGGTTACGTAAGAAGCGTCCCAGTTTTGCACTTTTTATTATTTTTATTATTATTAGCTCATAAGTCTATGAAACCAAAAGTGAACCCGGCAGGATCGATAACTTCAGGACGTCCGGGACGTCGACCTTCCTTAACTCGATCTGGTACAACCAGCAAAAGTACTACGCCGTCGCCATCCACGACATCCTCTCTGTAAGTATTGGAACCTTCAATAAGTTCTCGCTCTTCATCTTGCGAGAATGTCCCTTGTACCTGTCCCCTGCAAACACATTTTTCTAAAATTAAATTATCGTTCATAATTATCGTCAATAATAAATAACAAAGTGCCATTTCGTCAAAATACATGTAGTGCCGATTTGCAGGATGCATTTTTTTACTTGAGATTTTAAATGTTCTAAAATGGCGTTAACTCCAGTGACGAATGGCATTTTAGCCACAAATTGCTTTCAGAGTTTGAGGAGAGGGTAACTGAAAATAAACTTGCAAATATTTATACAATTGTGGACCTTTATGTACGAAGACAAAGCAAATGCTTTGTCCTCTTCAGTCCACCTACGATCACTTGGGGCTTTATCAGCATTTCCTAACTGCGAGTTTATGAAATCTTTAGTTACAATATTTAAGTTTTCATTAATTAATTCAGAATTCCATCATTGTATAAATTAGATATTATTAATTAGATATTAACTTTTTCTCTCTCAATCTCCCACATCTTGCTAAGTTTACACAACCTAGACTGCATGTTGGGCTTTGTACATAGTTGCTTCTGTGGATGTTAAATTGTTCTCAGAAACATCAATTTGGGTTAAAATACCACTTTTCCTTTTGTTGTCGTGTGAAAACGAAAATTTGTTCAAATTGATCCACATTTCATTATGATCCTCCACCAAATATATATGGTCTTGAAAATCATTACCAAAATTGCTCATTACCTCATTATTGTGTAAATGCGAGAAGTCATTGTTCCAAGCACCCACAAGTTTGACGGGTTACAGCATGAACAGGAGGGTTCTCCTTCTTCTGGTAAATGATCAATAAATTAAAAGTTAAAGCTATCGTTATTAAAAAAAGTATGACGATTAATATCACGAGAAATTCTACGAAACGCGTTCGTAAACGAGTTTGTACTTGTCGCAGCATTCCTTACGCATTCTGCGTGCGATAAATTGGAAATAAAGAAATAATAACTTTAAAATAACCCCTTACAATGACAGGCTGTCACGTGGGGTTATTTTAAAGTTATTATTTCTTTATTTCAATTTATCGCACGCAAATGCGTAAGGAATGCTGCGACAAGTACAAACTCGTTTACGAACGCGTTTCATAGAATTTCTCGTGATATTAATCGTCATACTTTTTTAATAACGATAACAACTTTAATCTTCTTCTGGTAAAGTAAACAGAGCATCATTTCTACTTACCTTACTATTCTCATCTGGAAATAGCAGATCTTCCAATAGGGCAATATCATACACTTAAGATGGTTTAATAAATGGAACTGCCCCAACTTTCAGTCGGTCGTTCTCCTCATTTACAAAATCGGAATCTACAAAATGCTCGTCACAAACATGCCAGAATTTTGAACTTCAAGAAGAGTCTACTTTGCAAATCATTCTCCACAGATCATGGTAGTATGGATCTGCGGGAAATTTGAAGAAATGCTTATTAACAAAATCTTCGGACAGTTCTCTGTAGTACCAGGTGTTGCAGCTTGGATACTTGCAACAATACTTCTTGCGGCTAACAACTTCCATATTAGAGTTAACTGCTCTCACCAATCAAGTAGCACAAGCAAAAAACGGTATCTGGTGTATCTTCTATTGCAGACTATAGCTTAAAAAAAAATCTTAAACTACACGCACGAAGTTCTAGTAACGCCATCTGTTGGAAAACAGCGAGAATTAAATTGACATATTCTTTGTGGTGTCAGAAGGTTTACCTTACTCCGACGGCCAATAGGGTACAGAGGAGTATTGAGAAGAATAAAAAGTAGTATATAGCCGTGACACTCGTGACATTCAATATCTCTTTTATCATATCTACAAATACATATGTGTGGCAATTAATACTTGGCCAAGCGAAAATGCGCTTTAGGACTTTACTCATTTTCCTTATAAATGAAAAATATTACCACTTACGTTTAAATAATTAGTTTGGTTTATCTAACAACTATTTCCTATGCAAAAACACCAGGAATGTATATGTACGGTATACTTGTTAGTGAGAAACGGAAACATTCCCCCGAGTGATAACATGATAATAATTCCTTTACATGGAAAGAAATTAGATGACCGAAGCCACCGAATGTACTTACATGTAAAGTCATTGATGTTTTTCAATTTTTTTTTTCAATTTCATCCTATTAGTCTTATCAAACCCCGAATAGAGTACCGAAACTCCCACACTGCTTATAGTGTTAGTACCCGAGAACGCCACTGCCAGAACTTAAAGTTAGTACTGACAGGCGGGAAACGACGACCGTCTAACTCTATTAAATAAACTTTTGCTATAAGCAATATTTAGTAGTTGTTTCTTTTACAAAAACAATATTTCCTCACAATAACGATAAATTAAGTAACATGCGTACTTATATGCATTTCAGTGATATGAACTTTCTGAAACAACATTTTTACATCGATGCCGGCGTCAACTTACTTCCAACAGTACACAACAATGATGACCACCATCGCGTCCATACCAACAAAGAAACCATCAAATATGCACCACAGACACAACTCAACACGGACGACACCAAAGCCGCCGATATTTTTTGTTTAACTGACATAGAAACGCACATAGATCTCATCGAAAACATTACTCCGAACATGACAGACGATGTGAAGGTGAACTTGAGAATGATCGGTAAAAGTTCACTATCTAAAACGCTATTAAGCGACGTTTCGCATCCTCTCAACAGTAATAATAGGTCTTCCGGATTTGCCAGAATCAAAAAGCGACATTCGAGTGCTTTTTCGTTCTCGTATTTAGACGATAAAAAGGGCGGTAAAGCGCTCGATAAGAGACGCAGCTTAAACATTACGTCATCTAAGGAATTAAGTAAGATACCAATTTGCATAAAGAATCGGGAATCCGTTCAGCAATTCATCAATCGTTCAACGATTGGTAGCAATTGCGTCTCTAAGTGTATACCCAAGAAATCGGCATCTATACAACCGCGTGATACTTCTACGACTGCTGGCCAAGCAAATTTATCTTGTGGCGAGTCTTCAGTTTCCAGTCCAATTAGAGATACCAATGTCACTATCAAATCTTCCAATTTACCAGTTGCCATAAGGTTAGTAAACTAAACAATGAAATCGATGTTATCGCAAACGTTACTACGCAATACATGTCAATATAATGGAGTGGTAAAGAATAAATTAGTCCAGTTCTTGTATGAATTATAGTCGAAAGTGCGAGCTTATTATGCAAGGTGCGCCCCAAAAGAAACCTTTTTGTTGTCGAGGCTCAAGACTACACTCAAAGGACGCCATTTTGATAGCATTGACGTTATCCAAGCGGCCGTAACAATAGCTTTAAAGGAGGTTCTCATCGAGCCCTTTGAGGGGTGGTACCGGACATTAGAGGGTCCGTGGAAAAAATTTGGAGATGCTCATGGAGTGTACTTTGAAAATTATTAACCCTTTGTACCAATATCAAGAAATCTCTTTTTTTTTTTAAATATATTTCGTGACTTTTGGGACGCATTTGCATTATATATATGTATTATATATTTAGAAATCTTTACCACGCCTTATTTGGACTAATACGAATGATTTCTTTTTCAGGAAAGGCGGGAAATAAATGAATATTGAATACGGCCTATCCTATTGATATTGTATTTTGTTTAAGTCTATACATGTATATTTTATATGACAATATGTTTATTTATTGTTTTATATTTTGTAACTTTACACTAATAAACGAATTACAAAATATACTAGTTAACTATTTTTTGTTTTGGAAAATTTGGTACAATTCTGCAATTCTTAAGTTTTTCTGTGTTCATAAGGTTAGTGATTGCAACATACTTCCAAGGAGTTTAACTTTCCATTTAACTAACTGGGCGTCGCAGTTAATGTTAGTTTTATCTGTCAATTCATTTCTTTCACTCTCCGTTTTTTATAATTTTATCAATTTTGAAATCTCTATTTAATGCTGTGGCTCCTGTCACTCATATGTTTTGCAATACTCGATGAATGTATTCTACCATAACGATAATGTGCCCCATGTTCCTTGAGTTCATTGAGTTGTGTAAGCTGTAGTTAATTTTATAAATTCCCGACCATTATTTTACATTTGTCTTGTCTTTCGGGTTTCTTAATAAAATCTTTAAAGTATCCTATGATGTCTAAATCGCTTTAATTTTTCGTTTTTCCAAGATATTACTAATCCCTTTTAAAATTTTATCATACGGGAGTTTAAGGCTGGGATCCCGCTATAGGAAGATGCCATAAGAAACACGGTCAAAGTTATTCGCACAAATCTCAAAAACTTGGCATCTAAATGCATTGAAAAAGTCCAAGTGAAAGATAAATGTATAAGACGAATGGATGTGTATTTTATAATGCTGAAATAACAATGTATATTAACAATAAAAATTCCTAAAAACGTGAAATTTTATGAGTGGAAAAAATCGTGTAATTTCGATAAATATTATGCGTTGCCCTTAGCACGGGAAAATATAAAACATCCATCAGTGTGTAGTAATGTATGTAGAGTTATTTTACAAAAAATGAACATATTGTTGCTTTCGTTTATCTTATTTGTGCGAACAAAATAAAATTTAGTGAAACAGCTTTTTTGTATTGGTGGTCGGTTACGTACGATAGAAAACTGTAACTGTGTTCACGTAAATGTCTTACATTCGTCGAAAATTAATGTGGCACTTATGCCAAAGATGGGGCAAGGCACAAATTTAAAATTACAAGATTTTTAGGAAGTAAGAAAACCAAAGTTATAGAAGTGTCGTCTATTTACGTTTGGGGTTTATAGGAATTATTTTGTGTTACTACATTTTTATTTTATAAATATCTAATTTATCACATATAAATTATATATTAATACTATTAATACTTGCAATTGCGAGAACGATCTGACCTGAGTTAGGCGACTTCTAAGCATTTTAAAATCTATTGCTTATTGTACTTTAGATTTTACTACCGTTGTTTACTGTTCAGCAATAAGTCTCCAAGGATATCTATTTCTACCGTCAACGTGTAGAAATCATAGACCTTATAGTAATGGACTGCTACTCCTGCTATGCTTCCCAGCCAAAGCGAGTGGAACCAACATACAAGACCAGTATGACGTTCACGTCTGTCCGTATCAATGCGCCGACTCGCGGAGTGCCCCGGCACACAAACCGCGTATCATGAAATATATGGTCCCGTAGAAAACAAAATTGGAAACCGTAATTTTTAGATAGTTGAGTTTAGTCAATAGTTTTTAGTTAGTTAAGTTAATTATTAGTTTAATTAAGTCTAGTGTAGTATCATTTCACTTACTTTATTTGAGTTTCGATTGTTTTATTTCAGTTTATAGCTTAGTTTGGTTCAGGTAAATGTAAGGCGCTGTTGGAAAAATTAAATCGAAAAATGTCAGTATTTCATTTTAATGTATAATTATACATACATGAAAAACTACATTGGAGTTATTGGTGCTTAAAGAGAACAATTTTGGTGTGACAGTGTCTTACATGTTTGTCAATTTTACTCTTTTTTTCTTCGTGGTGCATGCGAACCGTAATATATGATTTTGCAACGAACTTTATACGAGAGGGGAAATGTATTTTGATTTTCGTGAAAATGGTCGACTACCGTAACGAAAGGATTAAGGTTATATAATTTAATACCTGTGGTAAGATCCTTGCAATTTACTATCCGCTATATGCCCACAAATTAGGCAATAGCGTGAATAGTCAGCGATATATCTCACCTCTTAGAACAGCATTAGATCGTCATAAATCGGCTAGCGCGTAATCGGACGCGCTACGTCATACTGGTGTCTCATATTGGTGCCGCTTTTTCGCTTGAAGTAGCAGTCTATGTACTATAAGGTATATGGAAGAAAGGCAAGCGGGCTACGGGCTACGGGTTACGGATTACGGATTACGGTATAATCCTCAAATCGGAAACTAAGTGATGATAGACAAGTAAAATTTCCAAGACGGAACGCTAAACACACTTGGGGTACGAACATGCGGAGTAGATCGCACAAGGAGATATCTATGTAAAATCAACCTCATAGAAACGAATTAGCCTGTGCATGCCGAGCAGAGCGCTCATTGCGCTTCACTCCGATGGAATTTCAAAAAGAAGCTCGTTTGTTTTTACATCGCCCGCATCGATGTGCGGGGTTCTCCGATTGGTAGATTCATAGGCAATGTATATATTTGGTGCATTTTTCGAAACTATATAATTACGTTTATTGAAATCTCAAAAGGATTTTTTAAAAGTTTATTTAAAATTATAACTAAAACTAATACAAAAGAATATAATATAGAATATAACGTACGCAAGTCTGTAGCCTATCTAGAGGTACAAGCTATCTATACGGATTCTATGTTCTGTAATATAATGTAATTTAATATCTTGTCCACAAACCATTCTGGTCGCGCGTTTGTGGAATTCTTTTAGGGATGATAGTACTTTATTCTGTACATACCTAATTGCGACAACAATCATTTCTTCCGTCGTTTACATGATAATTGTTGTATTTTCGTTCTTTTACATTTAATTCAACTTGTGCCAATATATAATTAAATGTATCCGGTGACATTCTTAAATAGTCGTGGAACTTCTCAGGACAATTTTTTAATTCCTGGTATAAATGATGGTATTCCCCAAATGGTTGTCTATTTTCATTTATTGGGTGAACGCTGAATCGTCTATTACTTGTATTTGACAGAATGTATGTACGACCTGAAGTCCTGAAGTCAAAAATAACGGAGTTATTTGCCAGGAACCCATTTTTGGAAAAATCAAAATGGCGGCTAACGCACACCCTCTAGGCCCACGGTGGGCAACAGCCGGCCCGCTGTATGATTTGATCCGGCCCGCGAGACATTTTGAAAAACCTAATTTTAAAACAAAATTAAAATTACACTTGTAAGAGATTCTTTTTTCTCTTTATTGGATGTAACTAATGTAATAACAGAACACTTAAATAAAAGGATGTTAAAATAAATACGACCGATAACTCAAGCAATAACGTAGGTCCCACTTTCATAACCTCTCTTCTTCTTCTTCTTCTTCTTCTCATACAGTTCCCCTGTCACTTTTCCTCCCTAGCTGCCAACTGTCTTTTTCGGCATGCCCAACTGTCCGTACTAAAAATCTCCTACATTCGGCCTTCCTGACGTTCCAATGTCCTCATTGGTTGCAGCACGTAATCTTCCAAGTATTTTGGCCTCTTCGTACTTCTCCGACCCTGTCTCTCAGCATTTTCCTTCGTTGGTGGAAGTCCGTCTTCTTCGTCTGTTTCATCACTTTCCACCGTTGTAGAGTCGCCCCCTTCCATTGAAGTTTTCTCCGGTTCTTGTGGTTGTTCAGCTTTATCCTCTTCATATCTGATCTTGCCGACGATTTCTCCAGATGGAACACTTACTGTCGTGTTGCTGTGGTTCTCGATTTGCACGTCAAATGAATCATTCATAACCTTGAGAGTTATCGCGTTGATACCCGGTTTGATGACTTGTTCCCGTTCAGCAATCACATCCTCCCAAGCTCGCTCCATATCGGTCTGGATGTCGCTGATTCTGGTCTCCTGGGTATTCACGAATTTTAAAGTATTACCAACCCTATAGTAGCCGATGTTGTTGTCTTCGGTGAATGATCTGCCGACAATCATATCGTATTCCTGCGCTTCTTCTGGGACTAACCACACTTTCACTGATTTAACCGCTGCTTCTTCAATGCTGATGTCCACTACTGTATAGTTGGTGCACTCTAAAGCCGGTTTAGTCAAATTCCCGAAAGCATAGAGTTCCATTTTTCCACTACGTGTCTCCAGCTCATAGTACTTCGCGAGGTTTGACTTTAGCGTACACACCGCACTACCATTGTCTATTAGTCCTTTTAATTTAATGTCATCGTTCACATACACCCACTTTAAGAGTTTGTTCGCGTTCAAAATGTCAAATCTTGTGAAATTCACTGTCTCCTTATGTAGTTCTGGGCAATTTCGTTTAAAATGTCCTTCCTTTTTGCACTTAAAACACACTTTTAGTAGCTTATTGTCTGTTTCCACATTGCTTTCTTGAATTTTCTGCTTCGATGGACACGTAACAGCCTTGTGCCCTTTTCCCTGGCATGAAAAACATGTAATTTGCTTGCGTCTATCTTCGTCTCTGTGTGGTACCTTCTTGTGACTCAATTTTGTTCCAACGAGATTAAATCTTTCAAAATATCTTCTTCCTCACGATATTCTTTCACACAAATTGCGATTTTGTGATCTTGAAAATATAATCCCCTAATAATTTCTGTCTCGTACCTCTTTCACTGTTAAATTCAGATCTTTGCATAATTTCTGTTTCTCTAGAAAGTACTGCATCACCCCTTCTCTTTCACGTTACACTCGTTTTCTCATAGAATCCCATCTATCAGATGTCGTTTTTAACGTGACAAACGTTTTCCTAAAGGTATGTTGGAAGTCTTCCCAACTGCTTATATTATTACGATGTGAAGAATACCAATGTAAAGCAGAACCCTCCATGTGTGCTCTAGCCGTAGCCAATTTTTCCTCTTCGCTCCATCCAAACAATTTCCCAGAAAGGACTATACTCTCCAACCACTCTGGAGCCTGTATAACATCCTCCTCTGCTCGGAAAATTTTGATGTTCCGCACCAATTCCGGGGTATACTTGACTACTTCAGCTTTGGATTGCTTCGACTCATTCATCATATTCATCATATCACTCATGGCAGTCATCATTTTATCTATTGTCTGCGATTGTTGTTTTAACGTGCTTTCCCACGACATTTGTTTAGCCATTTCCGCTTCCATCGCGTCGTTTAACTGCTTTTCCGTAAGACGATCCGTAGACATGGTATGTTTGCTCTTATCCCACTTCTGATGTGTAAGAGATTCTTTTTTCTTTATTGGATGTAACTAATGTAATAACAGAACACTTAAATAAAAGGATGTTAAAATAAATACGACCGATAACTCAAGCAATAACGTAGGTCCCACTTTCATAACCTCTCTTCTTCTTCTTCTTCTTCTTCTCATACAGTTCCCCCTGTCACTTTTCCTCCCTAGCTGCCAACTGTCTTTTTCGGCATGCCCAACTGTCCGTACTAAAAATCTCCTACACACTACTTACTCAAACTCACGGAATCAAGTAAGCGAGCAAGCCGAGTGTCGGCGATCATCAAAGAGTGAGGCGGCAAACATCAAAGGATGTTTGCCGCCTCACTGGCGGCGCAACAAAAGATTATTTCTTCTCAACTGTTCTACACTAGAAGATTCTAGATCATTCCTTCATTTTGCCTATATAAGCGAGTGGATGATGATGGCCCGAACTTTAGTTCAGTTCTACTTGAGCTACCGAGGTGATAACTTCGACGAGCGATATCCTAGCGAACTGCTAGTGCCGTCAATTAGCTTTGTCACTTTGTGTTCATCTTGGGTGCTTTCTAAATATATTTTGTATACGAAAATGATGTCTGGTGGAAAGAAACGAGAAGTATATGCAGAGGGTCGCCAGTTTCAAGAAAAATGGACTGAAGAATTATTTTTCTATCTTGCACAATGGTAAGCCTATTTGTTTGCTGTGTAATGAATCCATTTCAGTGATGAAAGAATTCAATATAAAGAGGCATTACTCAACTAAGCATCCTACGCTGCACTCACTGACAGGACAAATAAGAAAAGACAAAATCCAGAAGCTTACTGCAAATTTGGAAAAGCAGCAGCAAATGTTTCATAAACAAAGGACACTACTTGATAATGTTGTGAAAGCTAGTAGCTATAGTTAGTTCAAAATTGGCAAAGTCATTAAAACCATTTTCCGAAGGCGAACTTATCAAGGAGTGTATGTTAGAACTTTGCAGTGTTTTGTGTCCTGAAAAAAAATGAATTTGAAAAAATTAGTTTGTCAAGACGAACTGTTGTCCGACGTATAGAAATGATGGCTAATGATATAAAAACAACATTGACTGACCGTATGGCTGGTTTTGAATCATTTTCCATAGCATTAGACGAGAGCACCGATTTGTCGGACACAGCTCAACTGGCTGTATTTATTCGATTCGTGTTGATAAAGAGTTCACTGTTACTGAGGAATTGCTTGCTTAACAGCCGCTAAAAGGAACCACTACAGTAGAGGACATTTTTGATGAAGTTCAAAAGGTACTTACAAGTTTTGCCTTGCCATGGTCAAAATTAGTTGGAGTATGCACAGATGGTGTACCTTCTATGGTCGGCTTACGTAAAGGTTTCATCGGAAATCGAAAAAGCAACTGAATTAAATGTGCAAAAAGATGATTTGATAGTCCTTCACTGCATTATCCACCAACAGAACTTGTGTTCTAATTCCATTCGACCCCAGAATGTTATGAATGTGGTAGTAAAAACCATCAATTTTATTCGATCCCGAGGGCTTAACAATCGTCAATTCAAGACGTCTTTGGATCAAATATCAGCCGAATATGACGACGTAACATATTATTCTGAAGTCAGATGGCTAAGCAAAGGGAAAATGCTGAAACGGTTTTACGAGCTTATAAATGAGATAAAAGACTATGCAAATAAAAGATAAACCACTATCTGAATTGAGTGACCCAAAATGGATATGTGACTTAGCATTTCTGGTCGACCTTACTGGCTATTTGAATGATTTAAATTTGAAACTTCAAAAACAATGACAGTTAGTTAATGATTTGTACAGCCATTTGAAAGCGTTTCAGAATAAAATCCGCTTGTGGGAGGCACAGATGTTGTCTGGAAACAGTTAATATTGCTTATGCTCAATATGCTGAAGAACTCAAGGTACTGTCGGAGCAATTTTCGAACAGATTTAGTGATTTCAGAAACATGGAAGACTGTTTCAATTTATTTGCTACTCCAACAAAAAGTAATGTACAAAATGCTCCAACACACTTGCAAATGGAGTTGATCGAGATTCAAGAAAACTCACTCCTAAAATCTAAATTTGAAGACGTGGAGTTGTGTGATTTCTACAAGAAATACCTCGAAGAAGACCATTTTCCGCAGCTTAGAAAATTCGCAAGAAGATTGATTTGTGCGTTTGGCAGTACTTATAAATGCGAACAGTTCTTTTCACTGATGAAAGTTAATAAATTGAAATATCGTACAAGGCTGACTGACGATAATTTGGAAAATTCTTTACGTCTTTGTATCAGTGGAATTAATCCAAACATCGATGGATTAGTTTCCCAAGTTCAAGCTCAAGTGTCTCATTGATTTCGGTATCGCTATTTAACTTTCGTAGTTTGTAACAATTCCAAATTTAACGATTTAATTATAATGTTATTATTTCATTTTGTTATTTTCATAAATTGATATTATAATAACATTGTCGTATTATTTCATGTCTGATATCTATCGCAAAAAATTATGAACACTACAACACTACTTTAAAATGTACTACTTTTAAACGCGGCCCGCAAACGTATTTGCACACTAAAGTTTGGCCCACAACATGTCAAAGGTTGCCCATACCTACTCTAGGCGGTCGAAAATCGAGATTTAGACTACCAGAGGGACCTCCTAATGATTGCAAAAAAGTGCTGTGCGGAATTAATGTTATGAATTAACTTTAAATTCTAATTTGACTGGGCTAGTATGTAATACGACAGAATACATAGAACGCAAAGTGATGTTCATGTGGTCGATTTGAATGCCCTCGAAATAGCTCAAAACTTGGCCAACGCCACTTGGAAAATACGAAAAGTGCATATTTGTTCGTATTAATTTAAAAATATTAGAGCTTTGGGTATGTTAAAAGAATAGTATTTGCTAAAAAGTTAAATCAATGAAACACAACAATAATTATATGTTTTAAATTTAATTTGCACACACTATCCCAGAACAATAACATTAATGAAGCTAGCCAAATATAGTCAGTATCGTCGTATTTAAAATATGGTTGCCGGTCATGCGCATACAAAATTAACCACAAGATTTTCTAACTTTGTCGCTATGTCTATTCTGTGGTAATACCGGTAATACATTATCTATCGTGGGCCTGGACGGCTGCGTAGGAACAACTTCAACCGCAGAGCTAAAGGACAAAAGTACTGGCATTCCCTTCATTTTCTTTCTAGCATTACAATACACACACCATATTTCACATGAACGTTGTTGCAATTGTACAACAACAACGATTTGGACTGTACACATGCTTATACAACGAAAACGTTTTTCAACATCTACAGATGTTAACGGTGCAAAATGAAGAAATAGTATTAATGGGGTTTTTGTTCAAGACGTCTTCCAATTTACGTTGTATTGTTATACTTATCTTGAAAATTGCTAAAGCCTTATCTAATATTAGTTACTATATTTATGCTGTCTAACTTGATTTCCGGGTTGGAACCGGGTCTGGTTTGGCGTGGGTGCCGACGTTTCGTCCACTATTACAACGGACATCTTCAGAGCCGCTCGTCGATGTTAATCGTGTTGCTGTCACTTGTCCCTTGCAATAGTGGACGAAACGTCGGCACCCACGCCAAACCAGACGCGGTTCTAACCCGGAAACCAAGTTAGACATTGTGATTTCGCCCGCGGAAGCCTATACCTGAGATTCTATTTATGTTATCAGAAAATGATGTATTTGTAGATTCTAGCTTTATAATAGCATGGACAATACTTTCAAATTTATGACTAATTGAAAATAAATCATTTCTAATATTGGCCGAATTGTATGCTCTTTTACAGTTTTTAATGCCTACGCTTCGCGTGAATTTAATTCCATTACCAGACTTCTAACAAACGGCTTCAAAGTTTTCTTCATAGTAGACAACAGCCCTGAGCCATGTACGCAGGCATGGCACCGCAGTAAGACGTTCTCGAATTTGTCTTCGACGTGAACTTTACTTATAAAAATTTCTTTGGTAGTCCAAATCAAACTATCAACATCAAAATATTGTTTTCTTTCTTCGGCAACACGATGCAAAGCATGGGCTAAACAAGTTACGTATATCGTGTTTTGTAAGTACGTTTTAGAAATTCTGCTACATGTTGCATGTAGGGCTGCTGCATCAGTAAGAAGTATTAATACTTTACTTGATTGAATTCTTCTTCATTGATTTCTGATAAATTCACATATACGATGTAAAGCATGAGATAAACAAGTTACGTGTAACATATTTATATATTTTTCTTTTAATAATTTCCCTGCTTTAATCAAATAAGGCGCAGTATCACTTACGAACAATAGTATTATACTTTTTCGTATTTGCTTGGCATATCATCATTAAATTTTTGAATTTAAACTTTCATCAATTACTGAAACTACAATCTTAGCATTAACGTTATCTGCTACCTGACATTTAACCTTCCTATACTCACGTCAAAATATGAAACACATACTATACTATATAAGTCGGTCTCACAGACCGTATGCGTGAGTATAGGAAGGTTAATTAAATATGGCTTGTACGGAACTGTTAGATGCAATACTCCTATAACATCGTTTACAACGCAACGGCCTAACAAATCAGTTGTTTCCTCTGATGAAACCGAAATGTAATTTTCATTTACGTTTGTTTTTATTATGTGGATTGTACGGTTGCATACGGAAATATAATTTTTTGGAAATTTGGGAATATAATTTTTCTGTAATGTGGATTCATCAGGAATATGTCTATTCTTATATTTAGTCAGAAACGATAACACCCAATTAGTGACCTTGTCAGTAAGTGTTGTGTTGAAGAACCAGAAGACATTACTAAGATTAAATATTAAAGAAGCTCCAGGTGTAAACTATAGAAAAATAAAACCAATCTAACCTAACTAAAATAAATTCAAAACAAATTTCGAACCCGATCCAAAACTTAAAAATTCTTTTATTTCCTTAAAAAAATACAGGAAAACTAAAACCAAACGTTGTTAATAATAATAAAAGAGAGAACGATAACGATACGAATATAAATACAAATAAGGAAACGATATAATAATGATAATATAAACTACAAAGGATGTAACAGAAATGAACTTTAGAAAACGTACTTATTAATCACTTTCTAGCAGAGCCAAAATACCAATTTACATATGTACTATTGCGGCAACAAAAATCGGGACAAGTCTTATAGGCTATTTTGACTATTTTTTAGCTGTGTAAACCAGTCGTTTGTCATTGTCACGTCAATCATCTTATCTAATGTCAAAAATAGTTTACCCACGAAAGCAAGAAAATTCTGTTAAATGCATTTATTTGAAATAAAAATCTTGGAAACAAATCTTATTTTAATGGAAACAATAAATTAATCTAGTATTTTTAGTTATTTTTTACCACGGTATCAAATGGATTATTCCTTAAAAACTGAATAAGATTTTCTTCTTCCATGAAATTCCGTACTAATTTACGACCAGAACCACTTTGGCTTTCTACAGTTCCCTGTTGTAGTCATTTATTTTTTAATGTTGTGTGTGCTTTTGGGCATTCCGAATCTATTACCTAGGCTTCTTATGGACCATCCTTCCCCAAGTAATGTAATTATTTCCATTTTTCTAGTAGCACTTAAATGCGGCATAATGACATATGTCAATAATGATTTCAAAATGACATAACTTTTGACAAAGCGAAAGCCAGATTTAAACTACATTATTTTAAGTGTCCCATTTTTTGTTGCCGCAATAGTACCATCGTACACGCAGAATGCGTTTGCTGGAAGTAACATCGTGTTTATATAGAACTAGTAGGGGTTGAGTGCCCTAAACCGTCCGTGCCATATTTATTACATTCATAGTCGTATTTCTTTTATAACATCTTGCGTGTACTAACGGTATGATAAAATTAGAACAGTGCACAGGTTCTTCTCCTGTATTATACCTTCGTTCGAACGAACTTCGGTTTTTAACTTTAGATACCGCCACTAATCAACACAATACATCTTCCATCGCACTGGGGGTACTTCTCACTCTAGGCATGGGATATGCACTTAAGGTTGCGTTTGGAAACGTGTTGACAGCACACGCTAAGGTGGGCTACTCATTTCCAATTGATTTCCAAAGGGAGTAAGTTTTTGCTGATGAATTATACATGTACGTAAAGAGGAAACATGTATCTGTTTCCCCTCCTAGTTTATATTGATGAATAATTACTTAGGTTCTCATAAATAATTCCCAAAGATGACCTATATTTTGGACATAGAAAAGTGGCAAATAATCAAAAATGTAAATGTATTTCTAGCTACTAATGGGCATTTGCACTCGGTAATAGAAATATAAAACGATTTTTAACAAGAAAGTAATTATTTAAAGTAGCGTTTTCGTAAACAATTGGAAATACGAAACTCCCATATGCTTAACGTAACTACTACAGTTACCTAATTTTCATGCGGTGCTAGCAGTTCACTTATTATTGAGAAGGGGGCGCTCTTGTTAATATTAATTTTTGAACATATTCAACATAAGATTTTGTGGATGTAATTCGAATTAAATTTACTAAAATAATAATTTTTCTTAAAAAGCAAATAAAAAATATATATAAAAACTATTTTTTCGTTTGGTACTTATGCAGTAGTATTTATAGTAGTGGCTCCAGCCTTGGAGAATAATCGTTCATACGGAATTGACTTGGCAACAATGCCCTAATATTTCAGGGTTTCTCTGTACAGTGTGGAATACTGCTTTTATACGTTGATGAGCTGGGTTTTCACTTCTTGTAGTTGGTTGAAGGAAACACATTCGTAGTTCGTTACGTTTTTATTTACAACTAATTATTACATACAAAAAAAGAAAGAAACCGAACACGTATGAGACTTTGATGACTTTGAACGGTTTGAAAACTTGAACTTTACATTACAATTTTAAATAACAAGTAAAATAACGCGCACGAATACGTTGAATCCCTTTTAACGCTATGGCATGGTAAAACTGCACTCCCTCTCAATTTAAATGTACAAGCTTTTATATTCTTAATGTTTCTAACAGTCTCATTCATAATGCTTGTGAATCCGAGTTTATCGGATGGTAACAACTCGAAAGATAAGAGAAAAAATTACAACATTGAAAATAAATTAAAATTCTAAGTACAGCTCTCGCAGTATAAGTTGGCGAATGGTGGGAGCGAGTTCGCGCAGATAGAGGAGGGACAGATTGCCTATCATTCGTCCTGCAATTCCTATGCACTATCTGAATCAGACAGGTGGGAGGTACCTAAATACGCTTACAGCGCATCCCCACCGCTCGCCAACTTATATTGCGAGAGCTGTACTTAGGATGTGACGAATAATAGATAATTGTTCGGAGAAGTCCTAACAGCTTTTATGCTTTTAACTCATTATATGTTATAAGACGGGCTTGAAGTAAAATATGCACTGATGCTTATATTATAGCTATAGAATAACCATGTTACCTTGTGAGGAAACAAAACATTAATACCATCTAATATAAAATAATTAATATGATTTTTGAGGGAGTTTAAAGTAACCTCGCCCGATATATTTTCAAATATATCGATATTTTTTGATATATCGTAACAAATGTATCGATATTTATGATTATGATATATAAACATCGATATCTTTGAATGAATCTGTCAATGCCAGTAAACATTTTTTAAATTTCGCAGACAGTTTAAGTTGGCAGTTCCGCCAATAGTGGACATACTCACCAATTTCTAAGCACAAACTATCGGAACTACCAACTTAAACTATCCGCAAAGTTTAAATAATGTTTACGGGGATTCATCGTTACCTTTCCATCGGATGATGACATACACTCCCAGTCACGGAAGTTGGGACAGTTAATATTTTTTCAATATAAATATTTAACTTGCACAAAAATAAAAATAAAACACAAAATCAGTTATATATAACAAAATATTGGTTTATTATGACAAAATGATAGCAAATAATAATATTTATCAAATACAATCATTAAACTTTCTTCTCGTCGAAGAATCCTCCTTTTGCATTCAATACGGCTCGAACAACTCTGGGCATTCTTTCGATAAGTTTTGTAAGTGTGTTGGGTGGTAAACTGTTCCTTTGTTCTTGTAAAACTTCCCAAAGGTGTTGTTTCGAAGTTGGAGCCACTTTTCGTACCTGTCATCCAGCTCATCCCACAAGAGTTCGATCGGGTTAAGATCGGGACTCTGTGGAGGCCATGACATTATTTGCAAGGTATTTTGTGTTTGTTGTGTATTCAAATAATCCCTACATACTAACGCCGTATGTTTAGGATCATTATCTTGCATGAAGGTGAAATTCTCCCCTATCAATCGCTGGAAAGAAGGTACAGCATTATGCTCTAGAATATTTCTGTACTGTTCTTTTCTCATAATACCTTCTATCCGAACGAGATCTGCTACTCCTGCGTACGAAAAGCAACCCCATACCATAACTGAGCTACCACCATGTTTTACAGTGGGTGCTAGACATTCGCGAAGCATTTTTTCTGTCTTTGATCTCCGAACTCTTCTATTTTGTCCAAACACTTCAAACTTGGATTTGTCGGTCCAAAGCACATTTTGCCACTCCTCCACCGTCCAATCTCGATGTCGTTGGGCCCACTGTAATCGTTTTAAACGATTGGTTCGCCTTAGTAGCGGTTTCCGTACAGCAATTCGTCCGAATAGGTTTGCCTCTCACAAGCGACGTTGAATAGTGCTCACTGACACCGCGTTTTGACGATCGCGATTGATTTCTGCTGCTATTTGTGGTGCTGTCAGTATTCTATTTCGTTTACTAATTAAAACGATTAGCTGATTATCAACGTTGGTCGTAATACGAGACGGACCTGGTCGATCACGGTCATTTAAACTTTCCGTTGTACGGTACAGTTTTATAATATTGGCTACACTAGATTTTGCCAGATGCACTTTTTCGCCAATTTGTCGAACACAATACCCTTCTTTATCGAGTGTGATCACGGACGATCGCTTTTCAACACTGATCGGTTTTCCACGCGGCATTTTCACTGTTAATACTTTCAAAATTCGCCCACTTGCACTTCGCGCGTACACGGAAACGTTTAGAAGTAAATTGAATGGTCCGAGGTACTAGAGGGATAGGATAATACCTTGATGACCATAAAATCGTTCTTGGAAACACCCTTGTAAATGTTTATGACACATAAAGCATTGCAATACTACTTGAATATTTCTTTCGGTAATACTGTGAAATCATTATATTGCGATTATTAGGGATTATTGTAATTAAGATTAAGTTCTATTGTAAATTCCATTAGTGCAGCATTCCTAATAATGCTGTATGATCCACTACCCGTAATAATTACTACGCAGTAGAATTCTCAGTATTGTGTAAGATTTTGAATTTTTATTGCATAATATCCTAAATTTAACGAGGTGTCCCAACTACCGTGACTGGGAGTGTACATCGCCTTACGAATAATATCTATTAAATTAAAGTAACTTTCACATACATTCTATACATTCTATTTGTTATCAGCTTGTAAATTGTTATCGAATCATCACACATATTATATTGTTTTCACATATTACCAGTTATAACCGAAGTTTTCACTTTGAAAAATTAATAATTAACATTACAAAAGCCGAAAAAAAGAAGAAAGAAAACAGAACGTAATAAACCCCAAGTACAAGCTATCTTTTTTTATATGGTAACTTCAAATTGATAAAATAAATTGTGTGACAAATACGTTGTTATTAACTCAGAGCACCAATTCATTCGATCCTAAATTTTTCGAAGATCGAATAATCAAAGTTGCATCATCTATACGAGCAAAGCCGTGCGTCACACGACGGCGTGGAGTAAAAGGCGCCGGACTCTACCTCCAAAATCTCCAAAGCAACATCGGATCTTAGAGTTGTTTCATTATTCTTTGGCACCTACTCAGTTACCGAATTTTGACAACAGAATGAAACAGAGCGATGATATGAGAGACATACCGCTGTATATATTGCCATTTGCCATTTAATTGTAGTTTTGTCAGTTTTTTCAAACTTCAAATAAATTTGCATTTGACAGTACATCACATATTTACACAAGAGATCGAAATACTCCATATTTTTAGAAGGTCTGTATAGAGGATTGTACAGGTCAACGCGCAGTTTGGTGCCAAACGATAATGAAACAACTCTACCAAATAATGAGAGCGGATTGGTCACGACATATATTCTATTCACGGGCCTGCGAATAATAACATTATTTCCTTAATCCGGGGCGGCCGAATTAATAATTTTATTTCAATTACATAAAACCTTATATATCACACTCAAACATTACCCAAGAAAAATGCAAAACGCTCTATATTGCGAAACATTTCGCATTTATTATGAAAAGCGCAATACGAAACAGTGACTGGCTAACGTAACTAACACAAAATATTTTTAGTAGATATATAAAGTATAAAATAGCACTATACCTTGTTTCAGAAATAGAGAAACGAGTTTCTGAACACACCACTTTTATAGTAAATTCTGATTGGTCGAAAGCAGCACCAAATTACACTACTATAATCGTATCGTGTACGTAATTCTGTCAAATATATTGACATTTGTTTGTTACCGCTAGTTATTGTGGTGTTTATTATATTTTTCTGTTTTCTCTGCATCTTTCGAAGTATCGCTTTAATTTGCCGCGTAAATTTTATTCCAGATTTTATAGTGTCTAATTTGGGCTTGGGGTTCGTTCAGAAATTCGTCCCTTTATTTCTGAAACAAGTATATATGGTAAGCTATATGATTTGTTTAATATTTTAATTACAAAAATTCGACAAACGAATGCATGAGATAAGTTATCATTAAGTAGTGTAAACTAATCTGACGCTGTCACTCCTCCGAATTATAAGCGGTGTGAAGTTAGCGGACTCTTAAAATTCGGAGGAGTGACAGCGTCAGTCTGGTTTACACTACATTATCATGCACTTGTTTGTTGAACCTTAGTAGTAACTAGAGTTGCTCAATTTGTGCCAACAGTACTACAACTATTTGAAATGACTGTAGTATATGTTTTCACTTTCAATGTATAGTATGAAGCCATTTGTATTCGTATAGCGCAAATTTATTTTACTTTATTATTGGCGTAAACTGAAGAACTCTAATAGTGACTAACTGGAAAATCCATTACATACTTTTATGGCGCCATGTACACCTTTCTTAGAGTAGATAACGATATTCTATTATGATTTTAGCCTTACTTTTCGTTATAGTTTTGCTCACTTCGCTACATACAAAAAGATGCAAACTAATAATATCTAGAGTTTGTTAAAAAGGTGGATGACAGATTACGTAACGATGCTATTTTGCGAATTTTATTATTAAAATAATATATAAATTTAAATAAAATAAGTTGTCATTGTAAAATGAAGTGGCTCGTCAGTTACACGTCATCCACTTTGTTAATAAACTCTAATAATAGCAAATAAAAATTAAAAGAAACCGATCACAAATAATTTAAAGTTAAAAAACGTTCAAAATTTATTGTTCTGTAAAAATTTTCAAATTCGGTAGAAAGTAATGACATTTCTGTAGATCAGTAGATATACAGAGAAATCGGTAGATCTACCGAAAAATCGGTAGACGTGGCAACACTGGTAAGCACCGTAAAAATCGAAAAACCTATCATGTTAACGAATTAATTCTATTTTTAGATATTAATGTAAACTGCATACTAGCGCTACCTATAATTGCAAAGCATAGGCATAAAATATTAGTTCAGCTCAGTTTCCGAAGTTATGGAAATGGCGCTTTCCAAACGCGCCCTTAAGGGGCGGGTAAACGATAGTAGGGAGCACTCAGTCGGCAACAAATTAAAAATCAAGAGTTTTTAGCGATAGGATAAATGAAGTAATTGTTTAAAAAACTAAAAATGATTAAAATTTTATCGCGATTGTCCTGAATATTTTAGTTTTAAGTATAATATTATGTAGTCCGAGAAAAATTTAAAAAACCTAACCAGGAGTTTCAGGACAATTCTAGCATCATATAGAATGTAGTCATTTTTTAAAATTCGAAAATACATTGTAGTTTTTACAAAACTCTTGATTAAAGTTTTTGACGTATAAAGGGATCTCTAAAATTGTGGAATTAAAATAACACCCACAAACATTGGTACTTGTTTATAAGATGGCGCTGTGTATTACCTTATACGCCTGTGTATATTAAATTACACACAAATTATTGTATAATATATATATTCATATAAATCGATGCAATAGTGCTAAATTATCAACTGCTTGTATACATGAATAGTATCGGAGAGGCGCTTAACAAACTTTTGTGTTTATATATTATTAATATACATAGAGATACTCTAATCTGTACAGAGAGTTGCTTACTACTTTGGATTGGAGTGGATGGAAGTTACCGCATATTCGGCTTATGCGATTACAGAAATTTAACGGATAATGTTGGTGCAGTTGTCTCTTTATTTAATTACATTACATTCATTCAAACACCGCTCTGGTATATTTTTGTTGCAGTACAGTGATTTTTTGTATCAAAAAAACCACATTATATGGTGCTTTAAGATATTTAAGCGGTATAATGTAAATTTTCTAAGCGAGAAAATGATTGTTCATTTTGACTGCATAGTAATATTATCCTTTAGTGAAGGACAATATGCTTAGGTAGGTAATGAATAGCAAACGAACGGAAATACTATAAATAGACGTATATTTAAAGTTAAAAATGGCAGGTTACAATCGTTCATATATTAAAAGCATTACATACAAACTTTTTGTATGGTATTTATTGGATGGAAATCATAAAACATCCTAAACAATGAAAAACTACAACAAAATTATAACATACCAAACTCACAACATTTTTAGCAGACATCATAAGAAATAAAAGCTATTACATTATAATTAATACTGAAATACTGAATATTGTGAAATTCGTTTTTTAATTTATGCAAGTTATTACATTGCTTTGTATGGAGAGTGCAGACGTATATTGCAAAGAGGATTGCGACATATAAAACCGTACAACTTTTATGAGCATACACTTAGAGTTTTTGAGCTGGGTTAACAGATACTTCGTAGGCTAGTGTATACAAATTATTACTATAACAAATTGTTTTCTTTTGCTTCTTATTTAACAATCATGATCGGATAATAAGCAATAGCCTCTTCAAAAACTTAGGTCAAACTTTCATGTTTGCAGTCCATTTTTCTTTTTATGAAATGCTGAATATGCTCGGCCAAAAAACATCCGAAGTAAAATGTCGTTAACTTTGGTAACATTTTCCCCGTCCATAACTGTTCATTACGACGTATGTTTTCAACAAAAATCGAAAAATCTTCATTTATATACACTACAAAATAGCAAAAACTTCTGCGGGTAATATTTAACTGTCCCTGTATCTAAAAAGCGAAAAGCATGTAAAATACACTTAATTATTCGTAAAATAATTTTTAGTGTCACTGGTCATTAGGTAGCAATGTAAATACCGCTGTAACATACCTGATAAAAGTAATTATGATTCTCTTTGAGGGTTGGTTGTCCATCTTCATTAAATTTTAAATAAAAGTTCTTATTGCTTGCTGTTGCATCTTCAATTGACTGTTTCTTTATATGCAAACTATAGGCGCACTTGATTTCTGTTATTGCATCTTCACCAACAAGTCCTAGAAATCATTATAAATAGAATAATTTAAGACAGAGCCAATTATATTTGTACCGTCTGGGGAGGCTGCCAAGTAACCGTGATCTATATCTACAAAAAGCCCTGCATTTTCCACAGGTACTTGCAATACCTTTTGTAGTTTTAGTCTGGCTATAATTTCAAACTTTTTCCATACTCCATAGCAGCTGTTGTAAAGTTTGATGTATTCATTATTCTTTTTAATAATGGTGTACAAGATATATTTAGTTTTCTTTTAACTACCGACCCAAAGTGAGAAGCGG
This sequence comes from Chrysina gloriosa, assembly GCA_038088585.1. Classification (NCBI taxonomy): domain Eukaryota; kingdom Metazoa; phylum Arthropoda; class Insecta; order Coleoptera; family Scarabaeidae; genus Chrysina; species Chrysina gloriosa. Next base: position 35,773,606 of record CM076087.1, on the reverse strand, counting down.
TCAATCGGCGCGCTCTTTCTGTTTTATAGAGATCGTTACTGAATTGCCCAACAGTAGCAACGGAAAGTTGCCGTTGTTGCTCTAGTGCAGGCATGGGCAACCTTTTTGTAGAAGTTTTATGCTGTGAGTAATCTTGAAAAATATACATTTTTGTAGTATCCTTATGATTCATTATGAATTAAGTTTAGACGGGCCGTGCTAATATGCAACGAAAGAATTCAGTAGCGGGCCGGACAAACCTTACTCGAGGGCCGCATGTGGCCCGCGGGCCGGAGGTTGCCCATACCTGCTCTAGTGTAACCTAATTAAAGAATTAGATGTGGATTATAAATAATAAAATACTCATGTGATGCATGTAACATGCTGTTCGAAATTGGCGCCGACCGAGAGGAACCGAAGAGCACCGAAGAAACGAGAGAGTCGAACACACAAGGATGCGCAAGCGTCGTCGAAGTAGAACCTATACTCGACTCGCCGAACAGATGCAGTAGCAAATTATGGCAACCTTGCTATACAAATGTCCGACTCACACAGCATAAATCACATGTAAACATATCAAAATAATAACCTCATTTTGTATTTGACATAAATAAAAAATGCAAAATAAGTACTAAAATAATTTTCTTATTTCTTCAAGTATGTTTTGTTGAATTAAATTATGCATCTCCAATATATAGAATTATATATAGTAAATAAAAAATACACAATGGTTTTAAGATCTATGTAATATATAAATACAAAATAAGGAAACAAATAATTAATTTTTTTTTTTTGGTACGTATTTATATAAGAAACAGTATCCCTAAAAATTAACTCACTGTACAAATAGGTATAATCAAAAATAATAAATTTTATACATATTACAAAAATTTAATACAGTAAAGGAATTAATTATGACACACTAAAACGTTCTTAACATGTATCTTCTTCGCTATTAGATGATGTAGACGAATCATCATTAATTGTAATGATTAACGGCTTTATGTGTATATCTATGAGATTGTCAAGTTCCCACATTTCCTTCTCTGTTTGAATAACATGTTTAATAGCATTTTGCCAATTTTCAACAGAAATATTGTCAATACCTCGTTGAAATAATTCTTTCACGTCTGCCAATTTAAATGTGGTGTTATGTCTCGCAACATACCCCTTCACTTGTGCCCATATTAGTTCAATCGGGTTTAATTGACAGTGATAAGGGGAGTCTAAGTACCTTTCTATTAGTGTTTTCTATTAATTCATTAACAGTATATTTCGGAGGGCCAGATAAATGTTCTTTAATTAAAGCTAACAATTCTGCTTTTATCATGTTTTCTTCATATGCAATACTATTTTCCCTCATCCAGTTTTGCATTTCTAATTTGCAACTATTAGTTGTAGGTGGCTAATTCAATTTACGACTATGGTACGGAGCATTGTCAAAAATTATAACGCAATTTTCTTTTAAATTGGGGGAGAATACATCTCATCCACTCTTCAAACCTTTCTGCGTTCATGTCTTCATGATAATCTCCTGTTCTCTTTGATTCAAAGAGGAGTAAACCATTTTCTACAAATCCTTCATCCGAGCCAATGTGTGCAATTATAAATCTTTTGCCTTTGCCTGAAGGATTTTTAAGACCTGTACTTAAATCTTCTATAAATGCTTGTCTTGCAGTGACAACAGACATATCTGTCCATACTTTATTTACAGTATGTCCAGCATTTACCCAAGTTTCATCCAAGTAATATATCGCGGTACCATTTTCACGATATTTCTTAATTTCACGAAAGGTATTTCCGTCTCCAGGTAATAATGTCATCTTTTTCTTTTAAAATACTATTTCGAGCTCGCTTATTACAACTACAAACATAATTATCTTATGATTAGTATATAGAATTTAAAGTAATATTTGTACCGAAAGTTTAGTTCCTTTAATAATGATCTGAGAGTCATAATTTTGAAATTACGAATGTCATCTCTTTCATTTATCACTGTGAGAACTTTTTGAACTGTTGGAGGTTCATTTTTAAAAAAGAATGAATGTACAATTTTTCGTATAGCATTTTTCATTTCATCATCCACCATATCTAAAACAGCCCTTTTTCTATGATATTTTTTTGGTGGTTGTAATTCGTGATTAGTGTTATATTCTTTCACAATATTGTAAACACTGCGTTCAGTAATTCCTGTAAAAGATACTATAATAGTTACTATGATTTGGTTATCGTTTTGGAAAGATACCTGCTGCTTTGGCTGTCATTTCAACACTAACAATTTTAGAAGTGCTAGGCTCTTCTTGAAATGTTTTAAATATATTCAAAACCTTCTGTTTATCTTCTACCGTAAAATGTTTTGAAACTCTCTTCTTAGGAGGTGAGTTTTCCATAATGTAAGTATATACGATAATATAGCAAGAAATAATGTATAACCTACAAAACAATAATGTATTATTGGTGCACTAGAACGATCGATAAATAGTCTTCAGAAACACTGGTTTATGAAATATAATAGATAATGGATCATTTACAAAGAAAGCTAATAAAATCTAATATTCCAAATGCAATATGGACTCGATTTTTATTCTATTGTAAGCGCCACCCTGATCGACCAATTACAAACGTTATTGGTTATGTGACCTATTAAACACACATTGTTGCCATAATTTACTACTGCATTTGTTCGGCGAGTCGAGTATAGCATAGCTTACGATTGTGAAAGAAGAAGGAACATAACCTAAAAACGAGTGACAACGTAGACCATTTTATAGTAAGCAATATATGTAATATTTCGTAGTTAATAAAGAACAAAAACAACTAAAATACAGTCCACTCAAACCACAACACATGCAATTAATAAAGAAATTCACGCAATTATTAACGAAATTCATGCAATTACTAACGAAATTCATGCAATTACTATTTCGTGCAAAGCCTATGTGCACATTCATGCAATACATACACGCGAAAAAGAATTAATATTTTTATGGAACACGCAGTATCGTGCCTGTAGAAAGTGTTTATAAAAATTATATTTCTACTTATCAAACAAACTTGTGACATTACACATAGAATAGAATATAATATATTAAACATTTATTCTTACAAATATAATAAACCCCAGCATATGATGGATATAATCGGTTAAAAAAATTAGGTTAAAATAAAAATAACAAAATATAGAAAAAACCTGTAACGATTTTGCTATTCTGTAATATTCCGATCGAAATTCTTGTTCATTTAAAGGTGCTTGAACAGCATTTGGACCATACTCTTCATCTAGATTATAGCTATCCTGTTTTTTCCTCTTTGCTTTGGGTCCGCTACTTATCTTTTATAATTTCGCAACCTTTTGAAAAAATAATTACCAACACTTGTTTTCATTGCCTCCTTATAGGCCGCCAATTGCCACTCTGAACCTAAATATACAGAAATAATAAACATCCATATACAATAGAACAAACTTATAACAACAATATAGTACCCATGTTATACTGTAGTGCAGCTAAGTAAGTCCGTATTTCAAACGATCTTCGTTGAATTAAGTTTAATCATTTGCCACAATTGTATTTAGCAAGGAGAGACATAAAACATTCGGATTTGTTATTATTTTCATAACATATCAGCTTATGTGCTTTATTTAATAAAGTTTCCAAAGCACCTGCAATGTCCTCATATTTGAACAAGTTTGATTATGAAGTACATTACACTTTACCATTTAAATGAAATTTTAGCCCTGACTCCAAAAGTTTATCCCTATCGTTAGTGTTTACGTGACCAATAATATTACAGTAACGGTCACTGCAATTCAAGTGGTCCCCGTATATATGGTATGGAGAGTTTTCTATATCTATTTTTAAATCTACTGGATCTTCGTTGATTTTTGCTACATAAATAATTATCTGCTGGAGCTTCTTTATTTTATCGTTAGTTAGCACTTTTCTCGCTAACACTGGAATACTAGTGTTATTTTTTATATTATGCAATGCTTTGCCATAATTTTTTATAATATGGTTAATACATTCAATTTTTTCCACTTTATCTCCATACGATACATCCTTTTTAATTCGGCTGAAAGCGTTAGAGCCACCATCGCCGATTATTTTCAGGTATTTTACACCATGCATCGAAATACTATTATTGAAAGCTTCCACAATAATATCTGCTTCCATTGCTGTTGAAGAAGCATTCCAGTTCTTAAAACAGTTGTGCTTGGTAGGGACAGTATTCATATTTTTTGCATGGACACAAATGCAACAATATTTATTTCGAATGCCAACAAAGAGGACTTTTCCAGTTTGTTTTCCAATCACGACAGCCTATAAAACCGAAAATTGAAAAGTTTAGATATACTTAACATGCATATGATACCTACTGCTCCAGACAGTGCATTGTAGGAATGTCCATAGGATCTTTTACTCCATGCTCCGTCGCAATTAACATAGATCCATGGAGTACCATCAGCAGAGATCTGCTGATTACTCATAGCCAACATGTACTCTTGCTCTCCTGCAGTTTTCATTGACTTCCATAAACTTTCCTTCCAATGATCGCCAAGGGCTTCTTCAATATTGCGGAAGGTAGGAAACGTAAAACATGGTATGTCCAACGTACTCATAACGTCAGCCGTTTGAGTAAATGTACTACCATTTGCTAACGTTGCCCAAATATAGGAGACATTAATGGTTGATAGCATCTTATCCTTAACATTGTCAACGGGTTTGTCACTATTAATTCCAAAAAGCGCTTCACAAAAATGACATTTTAGAATAAAATTTGAGGATAGACCATAACGCTTCTCATTATGAACTACCAGCGATCCAAATGTGCATTTCTTCGCGTGATCATATTGAACTTTCAGGGTCTGTTCTAGGATATATTTTATATTAACGATCCTATTTCCCGTTACGGAAGAGGTAGATTCACCAAGTTTTTCTTTATCAATTTCCAATTGATGATGTATGCTAAAAAATAGTGTTATAGTGACATAGCAAAAAAATTATAATTATTATGAAAGGATTACAGTGCTCGTACATTAACGAATCATTGCACGAGCTCTCAAAGTAAAACTGTTTGTATTGCGTAGTTGTCTACTAGGTTAAACAGTAATGAGTTTCTATTCGTTAAAAAATCAGTATCGAGTCTCTGGAGTTCTAGAGGTCTCTACTTTTTCTTGTTATCATAACACGTAAGTGGAGAAACAGATTAACATTGATATAAAAACGGTAGTAGTGAAATAAAATACTGGTACAATCACATTAGAATTTAAAGTCTTACCAATCATGTTCATTGTTAGGATCCCATGGATCAAGAATTCCTTCATTAACTGTGTCAATGTTGCCTTCTGGTGCAGACACTTTTAAAGTTTTTGCAGTGTTAGAAGTTGTACTAAAAATACGAAGTAATGTAATAAAATAAAATCTCATTGCATTGGGAGAGAAAACAATGAAATATATAGCCATTGATAGGACAAGCTTTCTATTTTAAAAATTTATTGTCTGCACTTACCAATAATCATGTATGTAATTTATCAAATTTACATCTGCCTTTAACTTGAACACATTATTTTCTGATTGAGGTTGACACTCCTGTTCGCAATTCATTCTAAAAAATGATTCCAATTAGTCAATACATATTAAAATTACTATTTTGTTTTCTTAAAAGACCATTATCGTAAAAATTAAACCGTATAGGACAGTCGTATTCGTATAGATGCCCGTTCATTGAATTGTATGGACAATAAACATCGGTGATGTGCACAAGAGCAATAAAAAGGATCAAACTATAGTTACATTTTATATCAAAAAATTATAAGGATATCTTTTAGATGAATGCTGTTTCGCTTATTATTTATTCTGTACTTTTTTGTCATTTTTTATGTTTTTGTTTTATCAACTGGTTTTAATAGGTAAACATCTATGTGTAGATCATATATGTACCGTTGATTGGAAAAAAAAAACGGAAAATGTAATGGAATAAAAATGTCAGATTTTTATATTTTTCCGTATTTGGGTCATTCTTTTACAAACCGTACGGATTTGATGAAAAAATATGATCACTTCTTTTAACCCCTTGCACTATTTTCACGAGTCTGACTCGTGATGAAAATTTTAGGCCAAACTTGAATATCACGAGTCAGGCTCGTTGTTCAATTTCACGGCAAACGTGGATATCACGAGTCAGGCTCGTAATCGACATTTCGGGCCAAACATGAATATCACGAGCCGTGCTCGTGGTCTTAATCTCGGGCCACCAGGAACGCCTGAATGAGGTCTTATCTCTTCTTTCCTTTTCTTGAATGATTGGGTATTTTATCTTGTATCTTGTTGTCTTTTGAATTTTACAAGAGCACCACCGCGTGAAGTCAACACGAGCACGCCTATCTCGCATTCATTGTCAGTCGTAAGAATGGTCGTAAAATGTGTTCAAAGTTCCGACACTCAGTCTTCGCTGCTTCGACTCTTTTCGGGACCACTCAGGCGCCCGAGTTTGGCACGGCTGATTGTGAATTTCGGCGTAGTGCAAGGGGTTAATGACATACAAATTCTTTTCCAACATCTACTTATCAATTCAAACGTCACCTATATCGGGATTTTGTTCGCAAATGTGTATTTTTCAAAATATGTATATCTTTTGTTTTGAGCGTTTGCTGGATTCTCTAACATTCAAAATTCAATATCTCCGGTTCTACTGAACGGATCGTTCTCGTTTGAGCGGCATTGAAAACCTTGTTATGTCGGCTTTCTAGTCGCATGCGAACAGTATTTCTTCATCGTTATTTAGTATAATATAATAACAATTGAATTGTTTAAACGATGTTTTCAAGTTTATGCCCAAAACGTTCGAAATTGAAAAAATACTATATATTCGCGATTTCTCAATCTAAAAACCCATTTTTCAAAAAAGTGGAGTCTCTATTCCGTCAAAAGATATTAAATAATTTCGAGCGGAGTGTCGTTTACGTGTGCGCCCAATCCCTGCTTTTATACGGTTATTTTATTATGTCAGTATGCATGATTCGTAACAAAGCGAGTAACACGTGACTCTTATTATCTGATTAAATTTTAAATGTAAATCATCGAAAACTGAGGAACGTAAATATTAGGTACCCTTCGGTTTCCATGAAAATGAATAATTAGAATATTGGGATAAATCAAGAGACTGTAGGATATTGTTATAGACACATCTATTTCGGATAAAATGAATATCATATAATCTTAAACGACACGTTAAAAAAGGTAATTATTTCATAATTTTAATTTCGTTCGAATCTTACTGAGAAGAAAAATGCTTTGCTTCTACCTTTTTCTCCGTAATCGGTATCATGCAATGATATGCCGACGTACCTTTCACCGTCAAAGTCATTTTGAATCTTGCCTCTAATTTTTTTTTCTGCTTCATGGTATTAATTATTCTCCAAAAATTCTAATGAAATATTCTTTGAAGGCTAGTTCTAGCAGCCAACCTCTTTAAAGACTTTAAAGTCCCACCCAAGTCATCCCACGCACTCTCAAGTGCTGACATAATAAAATAACCGTATAAAAGCAGGGATTAGGGGCACAAGTAAACGACACTGCGCTCGAAATTATTTAATATCTTTTGACGAAATAGAGACTCCACTTTTTGAAAAATGGATTTTTTAGATTGAGAAATTGCGAATATATGGTATTTTTTCAATTTCGAACGTTTTGGGCATAAACATGAAAACATCGTTTAAACAATTCAATTGTTATTATATTATACTAAATAACGATGAAGAAATACTGTTAGCATGCGACTAGAAAGCCGACATAACAAGGTTTCCAATGCCGCTAAAACGAGAACGATCCGTTCAGTAGAACCGGAGATATTGAATTTTGAATGTTAGAGAATCCAGCAAACGCTCAAAACAAAAGATATACATATTTTGAAAAATACACATTTGCGAACAAAATCCCGATATAGGTGTTAAGCTAAGACCGCACTGAGCGGAACTGCACTGCAGCGGAGCGGCGCGACTAAATATTGTTTACATGTAATCGTATTAGACAGAACGCACTACACGGCAGCGGAATTGCGCGACGCGACACTGAACGGCTAAGTTGACCAACTGATCAATTATGACGCGTAGTGCCGCGTCGCGCAGTTCCGCTGTCGTGTAGTGCGATACAATAAGTTGCGCGACACTGCACGTCAAAATGGAGTTAGACGAGGAAAAGTTAATTCTATTTGTAAGTCAATATCCAGAATTATATGATCTCCAATATGAACATTACATGAATAGTACTAGATAAAACAACATTTGGAAAGAAATTGCTAAGGGAATGGGAGTACAGAGTAAGTTAGGCAAAAGTGTATGATATTCTCCTTCTTCATATCGTGAAGTCGAAATGTCATGCAGCCATATTCTTGGCTTTTTCCTTGCTCGGTCTTGTTCCAACCTTTCTTCTTCCTCACATTACAAAGAAATTAATATCATATCCATCTCATTTCCGTCAATCTTGCTCAAAGGTTGTCGGACGGCTGACAGACAAATTTGCTGCGTACCGTCGCTCAGATGCAGTTCAAGTGCGGTTTATCAAATAGAGCCGCGTCGTGCCGCGCCGCTCCGCTGCAGTGCAGTTCCGCTCAGTGCAGTCTTAGCTTTAGCTTATTTCATGTATACAAGTGATAAAAAATTTTCCAAAGGTATCCAGATCATGAAGTCAAAAAGGTGTACGATTTGTAAAAGAATGACCCATTTTGAAAATGGCTTATTTCTAAAAGGTTATATTAGAGGTGACAATAACATGAACTCGACGACTTTGACGCAGGCACACAATTTATTTCAGTATTTGAGCCGATAGTTTTTGAAATCGAATTGTAAATATAATATTAATCCATGGCATTCAAATGCGACTTTGTAACAAATATTTGTCGAATATGAGTGACAAATTGACAACCAAATGAGAAGGGCAAAATTCCTTTCACATTACAAAAAAAAAAACATTTTGTGTTTCTATTTATACAATCGGTGCATAGGGGGTATGCTCGCCTTCAAATTAGTTGATATCAATAACATAAACTTCGCATTCACAGCGCTGTATAGTCCTTTTAATACTCCAAGTGAAGAGCTCTCTGATATGTAAAAATATAAATAGGCACCCTACGTGTCATAATTTTTATTTGATGAGACTGACAATAAATGTACGATTAATATGTATATAATGTCTATATATATTCTGTATATATGTACTTATCTTTTATCCTATAAATCAAGTTGAATTGTAATTCATTCCTGTTTTTATTGACGTGGAACTGGACAAATATCTGGGATAAAAAGATAAATAAATATATACCTTTACTTTGATAATATGGAAACTGCATAAAGTCGATTACAAGAGGTTATATTACTTGTATGTAATAGCCTCTAATAATGTAATTTCTGTTATAATCCCTTTATTTCATAAACGGAACATACTCTAGTTCCCACTCCATATGTATACAGAACCCGATTATGATTATTATTATGTGTTTTTTCAATAAAACATCGGCAGAGTGAAACACTTTATTTTTGAAATATAGCGTACTAATCACTTATTCTGTTGCTGCCGTTTTACCCCTCATCAAGAATGAGCGTAGAGCGCGGGATTGTTTATTCCGCTTTCTACTTCGACTAAGGGTGGACTTTTTCCACATTTTGCTGTAAACATATCAAGTGAAGAGCCACAAAAAATCTTTGCTTAGCATACATACCTTTCGTCGTCTATTCAAATCACTAAACTGAACGATTGCAATTAAATATATACAATAAAATAAAATTCGGTTAAATATATGTATGTACAAGCAAATAAAATAAAGAAGGAAATATATATACAAAAAAATTCAATAACATTAAATATGTAGAATAAAATACAAAAAAACGGAGTGGCACCGCACGATATAAATAACTTCTATATAGATCAACAACTATACGCACTAGAACTAGACTCATACTAGACTACAGAAATCAACTAATATGCTAAGAACTAAGCGGGTTGTTATTATTGCCAAGGTTCAATGCGCAAACAACGTTACTCCCCCTTTATTCTTCCCGCTCAGCGTTGTAGACAAAGTTTATGTGTGAGTTGTAAATGTAACCTAGATTTACAAATCACACATGGCATTCATATATTAAAGTATCCAATATAGGCAACCGAATGAACTGAGTTTGCCATATTACCTCTACCATATAGATAGCAGCACAATGCAGAGCGTACGTCAGCCATAATTGTGTGACGAGTCCCCTGCAAATTGAGCCGGGCCTTAAATGTAGTAGTTTGTATACTTACGCCCACGTTTGTTAAATATTACTCCAGCCTAACAGATGGCTCTGAAAGTCAATATATTCAAATTTTTCAGGATATCCGGAAAACGTGATCATTTGGTGATGTATGGTGATCATAACCTGTCAGAACCTAACGAAATTGTGGTTTTAGTTAATGTTGGTGCGTGGTGTGTCAAGTGTTTAAGTAGTGTTGGATTGTATTTATTTCGAATTGTTACTGTTTATTTGAGTATTAGGTAAGTCAGAAAAGTGTACGAAGTAATAGTATTTGAATATTTGCTTTTACTCTATAGATTTGCTTGAATCTTCTGTTTGTACAATAACAAACGTATCGTTTAATTAGTTCTGTAGTTTTAAAAGAGGTATGTATGACTTTCCTTAGAGTTACAATAGTATAGCAAAATTATAGTTTTTGTTTAGATTGTGTGTGATGGGTGTTTACTGTGCAGTTTCTGGTTGTGTGGGCAGCTATGAAAATAAACATAGGTTCCCAAACCCAAAAAGATATCCAGAGTTATTTAAAAAATGGGTAACCCTATGTCAGAGGCCAGATATATTGGAGTGGGTACCTGAAAGGGTTTATTATAGCTGTCGTGGGTGTCATTAACATTTTATGGATGTTAATTTTGGTAGAAACAATGTTTTATTAAAATCTGTGTATCCAACTTTAAGCCTGCCAGGTAATTTTTTTGTAAGCTGTATGATATGTTCATTAACTATAATATTATTAGCCCCTGTAAGAGATGCTATTGAAGACGCAACTACAGTGGAATTACCAGAATACCCACTTGCAAGTGAACAATCGGAAATGTATGTATGTATGACTTTCCTTAGAGTTACAATAGTATAGCAAAATTATAGTTTTTGTTTAGATTGTGTGTGATGGGTGTTTACTGTGCAGTTTCTGGTTGTGTGGGCAGCTATGAAAATAAACATAGGTTCCCAAACCCAAAAAGATATCCAGAACTATTTAAAAAATGGGTAACCCTATGTCAGAGGCCAGATATATTGGAGTGGGTACCTGAAAGGGTTTATTATAGCTGTCGTGCGTGTCATTAACATTTTATGGATGTTAATTTTGGTAGAAACAATGTTTTATTAAAATCTGTGTATCCAACTTTAAGCCTGCCAGGTAATTTTTTTGTAAGCTGTATGATATGTTCATTAACTATAATATTATTAGCCCCTGTAAGAGATGCTATTGAAGACGCAACTACAGTGGAATTACCAGAATACCCACTTGCAAGTGAACAATCGGAAATGTATGTATGTATGACTTTCCTTAGAGTTACAATAGTATAGCAAAATTATAGTTTTTGTTTAGATTGTGTGTGATGGGTGTTTACTGTGCAGTTTCTGGTTGTGTGGGCAGCTATGAAAATAAACATAGGTTCCCAAACCCAAAAAGATATCCAGAACTATTTAAAAAATGGGTAACCCTATGTCAGAGGCCAGATATATTGGAGTGGGTACCTGAAAGGGTTTATTATAGCTGTCGTGCGTGTCATTAACATTTTATGGATGTTAATTTTGGTAGAAACAATGTTTTATTAAAATCTGTGTATCCAACTTTAAGCCTGCCAGGTAATTTTTTTGTAAGCTGTATGATATGTTCATTAACTATAATATTATTAGCCCCTGTAAGAGATGCTATTGAAGACGCAACTACAGTGGCATTACCAGAATACCTACTTGCAAGTGAACAATCGGAAATGATAGATTCACGTCCATCAACCTCTAAATTATATTCTCACAATACAGGTAAGATTCTCATAAATGAATTAAAAAAGATTAACATAATATTTATTAGACCTGGTTGAAGTTAGTCCTCTATTGCCTGTTGCAACAACCTCATTTGAATCAACTGGTTTGATTAGAACACCTAAAAAAGTAAGTACTTATTTTGGTTTTCTATTATAGCATATATGCTATCGTTATAATTAGAAATGCTAGAAACGTATGGAATCCTATGGAGTGCATAAGATGTAGTTTGTAAAAGTCGCTCAATTTGTGGGAATTATTTTGCATGTTACTCTATTCTACACATTCAATTATTTACACTAGCTGGTTGTAGGACAAAGAGAAAATTTGTTAGCAGCAGTTGGAAAAAGACACAAAATGGAACTTTCTCCAAAATCGCATTTTTGTATTCAAAAGCAGTATCTTTTAAAAAGAGGTTGGCTACAGCAAACAGAGCTCGTGAAGCACTTAGGAAGAAAGCATCACTGAGTAAAACAACATCGAAATACGATGCTTTGCATAAAATTACGTCAAGTATGGACAGAGTAAGAGCAAGGTTTTTTGAAAGCCAAGTAGAAAATATTAATAGACCTCTACAAGCCCGTCGGTATTCTGTGGAGGATAAAATCCTGGCTCTGGCTTTACAGAAACACAGTGGAAGTGGTTACAACTTTTTAAGTTCAATCTTTACTTTACCATCACAAAGGTCCCTACAGAGATTACTTAATAATGTTGCTGTGAAACCTGGATTAAATGATGCCTGTTTTGAACTTTTTAAAAATACTGTGTTCAAAAAGAACTTGACAAATATTGTTTGCTGATATTTGACGAGATGAGGATAGCCCCCATTTACAATACAGTGTGAAAGATGATTTTGTAGAGGGCTTTGAAAATTTTGGCTACAAGACAACTGGAAAAATTGCTAACACTGTTCAGGTAGTAGAGTATAAATCACATTATTTTGTTTCATATGTATAAATGCACAAATATGTATTTCTTTAGGTGTTCATGTTACAGGATGTATTAAGTAAGTGGAAGCAGCCCATATATTATAATGCCAGCCAAGGACCTACTAAATCAAGTGACATAATAAAAATAATTAAATTGTTGCCACAATCTGCGATCAGGGCTCAAATAATGTTGCTGCTATTAAAGAAGTAATTAAACAGACTAAAGTGCAATATATAAATTCACCAAAACAATACATTGAGGGTACATTTAATGTTGACGATTTCAATATTGTTCCGCTATATGATGTTCCACATCTTCTAAAGGGAATTCGAAACAATTTATTGAAATACGAGTTACATTTTGAAATTCATTCTGAAAAGAAGGTAATTTTTATGATTTCATATATACTCATTAAAGTGCATTTATCACGTTTGTGTTTCAAAGTTATTGTATATATATGTATTTCTTTAGGTTGCCAAATGGGAGCATATTATAACAGCCTACAATATGGATCCATATGTGGGTAATATTCGAAGTATGCCTCGGTTAATCGAGCACCATATAAACCCGGCAGTTACAAAGAAAAATTAAAGTTGCTGTCTGTACTTAAGTGTTCAGTAACTCTGTAGCAAAAGCATTAAATTTGATGGCATATTCTGGTAAAACATTATTTTTGATGTAAATAACTCTGTAATAAAGATCCTCTTTCAGGAACTGAAGTAAAAATTGGTGATAACATTAAAATTACCAAGATCTGCAATGGACACCGCAGAGTGTTGTCAGTTCTTTGATAATTTATTTGACAGCCTGAATGGTAGTTCCTTTAATTGCTTCAAGAACTGGAGAAAGGTTGTAACTACAAAAACAGGACACCTTGAATTTTGGAGTGAATGCATAGAACTGTTCAGAACTATGCATTTTAAAAACGTAGCTGGTAACAAACTGAGGACACCTAGTTTGGCAAATTTTATAACCACACTTAAAAATTTTAAAATACTGTTTGAAATATTAACACAAAATGGATTTACATTTATCATGCCCCGAACATTTAACCAAGATCCAGTAGAAAACTTTTTGGGAAGATTAGACAGCGCGCCTACCGATATACCAATTCCACAATATCGTCTTTTTCTGCACTATACAAAAGTTTGCTTGTGAATAATTTAACCAGCAAACATTCATTACAAGGCAGTTGCGAGGACGATAGCTCAGCTATTTTTTTCAGCTTAAAAACTTTATTAACAAGGTAATTATTACTCATTTAATGCCTGGCTAATAAAAAGTTTGTTCGACTTTGTTTTAGTGTGGACACAACCCTTTCTTGGTTGGCAAATCTGTACAAAAGTAAATTAATTTTGACAGAGAAATGTTCAAATTACAATTAAAGTAAAGATAAAAATTCTTTCTTCTACTTCGTTGTTACGTTAATTACATGCGGTTATAATGTTTTCTTAAATTTTACATTTATTTTTACATGCACTAATATATTGCCTGTTGTTGTTTTAACCTGAAATTGTCAAAAAATAGTGTGATACATGCTACTCTGAAGTTAAGCTTTTCGAACTTGCTAATTATTCCACCATTCAGCCAGGAACTTATCAAATTTGAATGGTGTTCTATAATACAGACATACTAACTGTTTTATTTATTGTAGATTCCATCAAATGATGAACCCATTATTGTTGACCCAGTTCCTAATATATTTTTTCCAACTCCACAACATCCATTGCTAAAACAAGTAATAACTTATATAGCGGGGTATATAGTACGGAAAACATCATGTAAAACATGTGAAGAATGTGGCAGAAATCGTCTGGCACAAGATACATCTTCAAGTGATTATCAATTTACATTGTTAAAGGAATTTGATAACAACAAGCGCCTGCTGTATATTCAGCCTCAAATTCTGGAAAACATTCGAAAATGTTACTTTATAATAATGTATATTCTAGAAAATTATATCACCGAAAAAGCATTAAAAGGGGAATTATTCTCACACTTGATCAAAAGGTTAATTTTGAAAAATATGTGAAGTACATGGCAATAATGTAAAATCAAAAATTATTAATACTTTAGCTACTACATTAATTTACATTATTTATAAAACAAATAAATAATGTAATGGTGGGCAAGGATTTGAGACAAATTTCACCAAATCATCCGAAAGCATTTATATATGCTCGACAAATGTATTTAAAATATAAAAAAAATGATTCTACATTCTACATTAAATATAGCTTTACTATTTTATAAAATTGGTTTTATTGACTACTAATAAATTCCAATAAAATTATAGTTGGTAATTGTACTAGCTATCTATTCCCCGGTTTGTAACAATGGTAACTTTTGCTCCAAGCCGAATAGATGGCGCTTACTAAGTGATTATTCAAATGCATTGATGTGTCGCTCTATCTAACTATTATCTATGACTAGGGTATCCCAGCCTTAATGAAATTTCTTTCACGAGCCACCGTAGCGCTAATTGTTATTAATTTTTTATGTGTACTTTTAATGGAGTAATCATTGATGTAGCTAAGCACCTACTAATTTCTTCTAATTCTTTTGGAAACCTGCTTTTTCTAAGCTGGAAACTGACTAACCTATTGGGTAAGAAATTATTAAATGATTTCTTTTGCCCAATGCAATGGTTCGAATCGCCCATTATAAATAGTTAATTATCGGTTAATTATATTTGTTTCTATAGATGTTGACTTCCGGTTTATTATTACTATCGTTCTTAATTTCTAATCTAAAAACGGGAGGCAATTATTTACTTCTTCTTTTATCGTAAACATAATTGTGTTGAATTTTGAATTTACTTGTATGGAATTTAGTATTGAGCATTTCTTCGTGTCGAATACTGCAAATATATAGTCTAGTACCTAATCCACACTTTCGGAAAATATTCACTCTTTTCATCGTCATTTATAAACTATTCATAAGTAAGTTGGCGATGAAAGGAGACAAGGGATTTTCCATTGCTGTACCTTTCCGTTGTGTGTAAACTTTGCTGTTAATTCGAAAATAATTGTTCCATATAAAGCTTACAAAAGAAAGTTAGTCCAAATTAAATTTTAAGTTATTGTTGACGGATATTTCTTAACCGTATATTTTGTATGGCTAATTATTAGAGTTTGTTAAAAAGGTGGATAATGCTGTCACTCTTTCGAATTTTATTATTCAAGGATAATTTATCATTGAATAATAAAATTCGAAGGAGCGACAGCGTCCGATTTACACTACTTAATGACAACACGCCATTCACCTTTTTAACAAAAACCTCTCGTAGATGGTCTATTTAATTCTCTTTTGTCCTTCTTATTTTCATCGTTTTTCTTTTACTTGTTTTTTCACTTGTATCTTACAACTATGATTCTTGATAATGAAATGAAACACGAATGTCGTTATACATTTTATTAAAACGTTATAAATTTACAGGCTCTTTAGAAATTCGATTCTAAAATTTTATATCATCATAAATCTATGTACAAAAATGGCACGGCGAGTGCTTTTAACAAGTTTTTCATATATAAAAAAAAACAAATATTCGAGGACATTACCAAAGAGAAAAACATAAACTACACATATAAAAATAATAAAATAGGTATTTATAACATAATATCACAGTTGGAAATTGGGCAAGAAGATATCTAGGATTCGATTTGTCTCATTTCATTGTTGTGGTCCTACAATACAACCTCACCCAAACGTTGCATGTAATATGTACAATAACAGGTTATTCTTTTGTTTTCTTTATATATGTATATATAAAATAATTATGCCTTTACATTCTAATGGCACGAGAACTTATTGTCATTTGTCTGACAGCTATTTTTTCTTTCGTTTTCTTTTTTAATTTGTTTATAGGTATATCTAAATTTACAATGTAAGGAAATAGTACACTTTAAAATCTAATTAAGTATTGCTTACGGCACAGCCCTGTCCCCCAAGATCTTCAATGTTAGTATATCATACGGTTGTTCTAATATCTACAATCTGCTCTTAATTATCCGTTTCTTTTTTGTTTCCGAAGTATTTTTCAGGGAAACGATAATGGCAAAGAAATATATTAATTTAAGTGGAAAATCTTCGGATTTACCATTATATTTTTACGGTAAATTAAATTAGTATTTTCTACGAATGTAGCAAACTTATTCGTGATAAAAAATTACATAATAATTGATAATAAAACAAAATCTGGAGGAATCTCTAAGTACAATTTGCATATTCCAATACTAATTACGCTAATTAGTCTGCAGTTGCGATCTGCGATTGCAGTGCTAATTCCCCTAATTTATAAGGTCGTCATATAGAGTGTCCTTCAGACTTTATTTTATTAAGATTTTGTCTCTAGAAAAGAGTCTATTATAACAGTTGATGATCATTTCATTTTCAATTACATATATGTTTTATGAACTCGTCTTGTTAATTTGTCGAAGATAAATGAAAACTGATTTTACCTCTTTAGGCAACCAAGTAGAGCACAATATTTTCTTTTTGAGTATAACGCAAGAAATACTTAAGCCAATTTATAAGTACGTGGCAGTATATGTCAATGACAAGATATTCTTGCAGGAATTTAACTTCGTTATTTTATTTTTTTCTGCTCCACTTGACTTGACCAAAAGAGTTTCAATTACCTAATCGATTCAACAACGGCGTTAGATATTCATCATCATTTGTTTTCGAATATGTACATCAAAATCAACCATTTTATAGTTTTGCGAATCTTTGTACACTCACTCTATCGCAAATGTGGATAATTAAGTTTAGACTTTATATTTAGATCTCTCAAATATGCCATTTTCGGCGATACACATCTCAAGAATGTTAAAATTCATAAATGTTTTTACAGACTTTGTTTAGAAGGTAACGAACTTTCTTTCGTGCACCACCGATGGGGCATTATTTGCACAACTTGGGATTCGCGCCGCGAAAAAGGCGATATTATACCGCAGTTTCGTTCTTCTTTTGTAACGGCTGCAATTCGCGTTGCAACCGATCAAAATCGTTATAGTACTCGTGATCGGATTCATCTTCGACACTTTTTTGGGGCAGATAAGGCTGCGATGGATTAGGGCAATTATTTGCGTGACTTTCGGAAGCCTGAACGAACTGAGAAACCGTCGGAATGCCTATAGTTTGTGCGTCGCCGTTCATTAGATATTCCGGATTGTCGATATTCGTTTTACTAAACTCCGAATACGAACGACCGCTATATACGCTGGTATCGGGTGTGCTATCCGAATTCGCGGCGTTAGCGTTCCGGGACTCCCCGATTAAATCGACATAGTTCTGATTTTGTTGGGGCGACGGCACCAAATAATCGTCTTCGTCCAAAGGCAACTCTAGTTTAACAGTTCCGACTTGAGCCTGCGACCTGCCCGAATCGTATTCGTCCGAGCCGACCTCTTCTGCGCCTCCGGATCCGCTCCTGCCTCCAACACTGCCGGTTTTGTACTTGAGGGAATCGCCGCAATAGCGGATGCTGGATGCGTCCGACGTGTTCATGGCTAGCAACGAGTTAGGGTTGAGGCCGTGGGTTTGAGCGTAACGTAGTCGCTCTTGGTTCCAGTTGTGTTGGTTTTGGGGGCGCAACTGCCATCCGATGTTATGTGGGTTCCGTACGAGCAGAACTTCATCGTTGGGGTTGGTGGCGAACCGGATAAGGATAGACCAGATGGCAAGGGAACCCTGGATTTTGGTTGGAGGAATTCTTCCCCACCCGAGTTACTCATGGAATGACCAGTATTGTGAAGAGTGTTGCGTAGTGTATCACATTCGCCCTGGAAACAAACGAAAGAATTAGTGAGGGTATCAAATAAAACAAATCTATAAATAACATTTGCCAGAGAAACAATTCTGTAAGCCAAACAGTAAATTGAAAAAGTTAGATGCACGCTAAGTCGGTTATAGTAACTTCTCTTACAACAATAGTGCGAATGTAATGATTATAAAGCAAATTTAATCTTTTGGTTCCCAAAATCGCCCATAGTAACAAGATTTATGATTTTCTTGAGTAGTTACAGTGACGTACATATTAGCTGCAGAGAAAAAATCGACCAGAAGCGTTATATATCCGCGGAAAGAGCATTACTGTTCAGAGATTATAATATCAAAACGTGTAGCATTATATTTACTTATTAGGTTTTGCAATATCGAAAATTTGGAAAAGTGAAAAAGAAAAAACCAAATCTTTCTAGAACAAGTTTAAGGTGAAATGAATTTATATTATACTAGTTTCTTCTTACAAGCCAAAGTTTAGAAATTTTCTAAAGATGTCAGGAAACATGTATATAGCTATAGTTTTAAGTGTGTAGAAACTATACTACTACGCGAATGGGTAAGCGTGCTTCGCTCAAGGATAAAATATCTAGGAAAGACCACAATGGGATTGGGCCCTCGCAAAAGTCTTGGAAATTGAGAGCTAAATACAGATTAGAGTATGTTATAAAAGGTTCTAGAAAGATTGAAGTAATCCGAAGGCATATATTATCGAGCAACCCATCCTACACTCTATAGCATAGTAACATATGAATTACCTAGGTTGGTAGTAGATATATATGTGAGATACTTCATGGTGTTCTATAAGCAGTCAATTACCAATTTAATATGTAACGTGTTATATACAAATGTGTGTTTTCTAAACAATCCAGCGTTAATAGTTTCTAAAGTAGCCATACGTAACATTATTGGCGACGAGGAAGGATTGTACAAAAAAAGAGAGAAGAGGTTGTACGACACAGAAAAGAGAAAAATCGCTGCAAAAATTACAAAATGGGAGAAGGTACGCATAAAATTGGAAAGATTGAAGAATTCAATGAAAAAAATGAATGATTTCAAACATACATAAAAAGGCTCAAGTTATATTTTAATGTAAATAGTATAACAGAGGATAAATGGGTGCAATATTTATGCCTAATGATAGGGTCTAAAACATTTTAAATTTTACTAAATCTAACTGTACCAGATGATCCAACTATATATACATTTAAGGAAGTTGAAGACACTGGATAAATATTTCACACCCACAAGGAATAAAATTGTAGAAAGACTCAATTTCAATAAAAGAAACCAAAAGGAAAGGGAATCAGTTACAGAATAGGCACTGGAACTAAAGAAATTGGAAGTTCTTGTGAGTTTGAAAATTTCTTATATGAGGCTTTAAGAGACCGTCTTGTCAGTGGCCTTAGAAATGAGGAAATTTAAAAACAACTGCTAGCTGAGACAAAGGAAGTTACTTTCGATGAAGCATTGAAAATAGCATCGGATATAGAATTGGCATATAGAGAAGGTAAAAGCATGAATCCCTCGGATCTGCCAAACTACATTTCAAGGAAGAAAAGGTAATCAAGGAAGAAATAGTGAAAAAGGAAGACAAAAGTGTAAGCATTGTGGGAAAATGCATAAAGAAAAGTATCGATACAGTGAAAATACATGTAGCAAATGTAATAAAAAAGGACACTTAAAAGCAGTGTGCCATTACAATCAAGAGAAAAAGGAGGGGAAATGCATAGAAGAAGCAAGAGATGAGGAACTAGACTTACTTTGTTGAAACCATCAACACAAATAAGCAATGAAAGAACAAATATCAAGGCAACAACGCAATTCAACATCAAACACCAGGTATACGTAAAAAGCGTTAGAAACGAAGGGACTAGATGGACTAAAGGATCAATAACAGACGTCAAAAGTCCTGTAATATATGAAGCGAGATGAGATTTGTACACGCTGACTTCCTTCGATATCGACACGGAACGAGAAATAGTAAAAAATAGATGCAGTAACATCGGCGGCTCTAAGCAAATTGTCCTATTACCAGAGCAGGCTAAAATAAATGATACAGAAAGTTTGAAAAAATATCTAGAGCAGCTTAGAACCATTCCAACAACCAACCAAATCCTGTTCCTCAAACTAATAATTGTTTATCAGCACCTCAACCAAAACGTTCCTCCAGGATACGCAAACTCGTTCTAAGACTATATTTCTAAGGGGGAGAAGTGTAGTATAGTAACATATGAATTACCTAGTTTGGTATTAGATATATATGCGAGATACTTCATGGTGTTCTATAAGCAGTAGGATGTCAATTACCAATGTAATATGTAAGGTGTTATATAAAAATGATAAAGTGTTTTCTAAACAACCCAGCGTTACTAGTTTCTAAAGTACCCATACGTAACACAATAATCTTATTGTTAATATGAGGAACGGCAAGTAAAAACGTAATTAGTATAATACTGTGTTGACAAAAATTCCTGGAGGGGTCGACAGTGTAGGCTAAGAAGTTTAAGAAAATTTGTTGCCATCTCATTTGGTCACGGATGTGTGCACATTACAAAAATGTAAGTTGCAGTGCTTGCGTTAAAAAAATAGCTTCAGATGAAAATGTCAAATTTGAGGGTGGAAAGTGCGCTTAACCCGCGCTTAACCCTCAACTGGTACGTTTCTTAATGGCACAAATATTATTGTGGGGTATTTTAACACCCCAACTTCAAAATTAGGGGTTTTGGATACAAAGCAAATATTGTGCATCTATTCTTAAGAAAAGACGAACTTTTATTACCTAATAAAAAATACAAGGTTTTAAAAAGATTGAGAGAGATGACAAAATTCACATAAAAAGTGATGTCTGACATAATGATAGGATAGGAAAATGCATTGGAATGAATATATGTATCTACATATCTATATCTACATAAATAGGAGTAACGGATTGGTAGGTGGCAAGAGATAAATCTTTGGACGGTAGAAGAAGTAGAAGTCGTTCAAGAGAGAGTAGAGGGTAAAGATGAGGGAAGCAGAAGGAAGAGTCTAGAACAGGTGTGGGCAACCTCCGGCCCGCGGGCCACATGCGGCCCTCGAGTAAGATTTGCCTGGCCCGCTACTGAATTCTTTCGTTGCATATTAGCACAGCCCGTCTAAACTTAATTCATAATGAATCATAAGGATACCACAAAAATGTATACTTTTCAAGATTACTCGCAGCATAAAACTTCTACAAAAAAGGTAGCCCATGCCTGGTGTAGAATCTAGAATAGCAAACAGCAGAAGAGGAAAAATAGGACGAATTTTTGTATTAAGATGTACAACAGAAATTGAAACAATTGCCGAAAACTACTATTGTATTTTTAGAAGAACATCAACAATAAAGAAATAGGTGCACCACTAGGAAATGGCGATGGAATAAAATATAGGAGGATGCAGAATAACACTGGAAAGAATTGCAGAAGATAAATCTCCAGACCGTAGAGGTACGAGATGTTCAAGAAAAGATAAACTTAGGGTAAAAATAAGGGAAGTTGAAAAAGGCACTTACAATAGCAAGTCCCAAAAGAAGAAGAAGAATGTGTAAGGTGCTTTCGAGATTGTTAGATTTCATTTTGATTGTATTATGGAAAAAGAGGGAAGAAACTAAAGAAAATCGGAGGAGAAGCGTAGAGAAAGAAAGGAACAGCCCAAGAGCCATTTACAGAACAAAAACAACAACAAAAAACAAAAAACAGTATAAAGTTTGCGATATGAATGTGCCCACCATACATTAAATGGTACAACAGATTAAATATTGTACAAAGAGGCATAAAGTGTAAACATAAATATTATTCGGTAGCGGAAATGTTTGTGAGGAGAACGGATCAATTTCAAGCCTATTTCCCATTCCTCATCATATGTGTTATTGGCGCTTTTAGTAGTATGTTCGTCTTGACTTTGGGAAGATGAAAAGTGTTATTATGTCTAGTATTATAAGCAGCTACAGTAAAATTAATTGGTTGGAAGAATCAATTTCATTGGGAAGGAGTTTAAGAAGAAAATTCGTGCTGGTGTTGTCTCTTCTATCTGAGTGAGAAATGAAGTTGTGTGTAAGAAGTAAACACTGGTATTCAGTATCTCTGTCCGGATGAACTCCATCTATTTTAAAAGATAAAGATTTAGAAACCTCCCAAATTCGTTCAAGTGATAAATTTTGGTAAAGGTAATATAGAAACCACACACTAGAAACGTACTCCAATTTAGATCGGACAAATGCAAAGCACAAGGATTTTATCGCGTTAGTGTTTGTAAACTACTTGCAGGAACGAATGACAAATCCTAACGCTTTGGAGGCCGATAAGCAGATGGAGTCAATATGTTGCGTAAATTGCAATCTAGCGTCAAATAGAACTCCCAAGTCAGAAACGTGTTTTTCTGGAAATAGGTGTGGATACTTGAACATTATTAAACGAGAGAGAAAAAAGAGAAATAAAGTGAAGCTAAAATTTCAGTGACAATAAATGAAGAAAATACAATATATGACCTTGAATACTTTCAGGAAGATATAAAGAGAATATAGTTCTTTTAAAGGAAATGCTAGCATGAAAGTTTAGACAGTCAATAACGAGCACGCTCAGAAAGTATTTGCGATTTGATTGCCTCAAGATTTGAACTAAGTTAGCAATGCTCTGCGGAACCATAAAAGAACACCATGAGCAGGGCTGTTCTAACGCGCACTTGGACGCCAATCATATTAGGGCGGCCAAAAACTTTTAGGGACCAGCGAGTTGAGAAAAACTTCTACCGTTTTCGTGGTCATAAGACGCCAGTTGCCCCACAATTGAACCTTAATAAATTTACAATCGAATTAGTAAAATGTATTCAATAATAAAGCGTGTTGCTTTCTAATTAAACTACTGTTTTTATATATACAGTAGATACAGTAAAGTAGAGTAGTAAAATTGTTCAATTAGAGGTCCTATGAATTCGGATAAAATTTATAATTGTTTTTAAGCAGTAAATAAACGGAGACTTACCGAATTTGTAAAATGTTGTAATTTCATAAAAGTATCTCCTTCGATCGCTAGGTAACGTCCCGGATCTCTACACATTTTAGCAAAATCATCTGCCAATTCTTTAAAACCAGGTCGACTTTCCGCGTCCAATACCCAACACTTCAACAATATCATATACACTTCTATACTGCATATCTGTGGTTGATGCAATCTTTCGCCTAGCTCTAGTCGTTCAGGTACATCGCGAGCGGGTGTATTATCGTATGGTCTATCGCCGAAAGTCAATAGTTCCCAAACTGTCACGCCAAATGCCCACACGTCCGATTTATGTGTGAATATTCTGTGTTGTATGCACTCCAATGCAAGCCACTTAATCGGCATTTTTCCACCGGCCGCTTTGTACTCTTCCTCATTGATATCGAGAAGTTTTGCAAGGCCGAAATCGGTGATCTTGACGCAAGATGGTGTCTGAACCAGTACATTTCTAGCAGCTAAATCGCGATGAACCAAACGTTTTTCTTCAAGATAAGCCATGCCGCGCGCGATCTGTGTGCACCATGTTAGAAGTGGCTTAGAGCCGATTCTTTCACGATTTTTGCGTACAAAATCTAGAAGGCAACCTAGCGGCATTAATTGAGTAACTAGCATCATTTGGGTGGTCATGCAAACTCCTAGAAGTTGGAGGAGATTTGGATGTTCAACACTCGCCATGATGTAAGCTTCGCTCAAGAATTCCTTGCTCGTATTTATGCCGGCATTTTCGCGTAGTACTTTAATTGCGACTGGGATTTTATTGCTTTCACCTTCAGGCACCCAAACTCCTTTATAGACGGTTCCAAATGCACCATATCCAAGCACACCACCTTTCCTCATCTCGCCTTCTTTGATTATTCGTAGTTTCGCTAAATTTGGAGCTACATTGCTTGGTTGAAGCGGTTCGTTGTCTTCGAAACCTGTTAGGGCCATAGTCATCTTTAAGGCGTTTTCTTTAGCTTTGAATTTTCTACACCAATAGAAAGCGACGACAAAGATTATCACGAAGATGATGAAAACTGCGGCGAGGACACTGGATAAAATAATTGGTGTTTTGCTAGCAACTAACGCCCCTAAGGTTTGGGCTGATGTTTTTGAACAAAATGATTCTGAACTATCCTGCGGAAATACTCTATGAGGATATTCTTTCGGGCAGGTTGAGACACAGGTAAACGTTAGATTATTCGCCGGATCTCCGTCCTCGTAGACTTTCAAATTTTCACACGTGATACAATTATATGACCTAGGACCTGTACAACCTTTACATTCTATATCACAAGGTAAACATTCTTGAGTTTCTTTATTCGGATAGTGATCCTTCGGACATTCGTCTTCACATGTTTCACCTTTCTTATAATTTGTACACTGTAGACAAATCGGAACGTGAAAACCATATCCGGTACATTTCCGACATCGAGGATGACATTTTCGGCAATTACCGATAGACGTTTTTCTGTTTTCCACGAGAGGATTCGACGGTTCTAAGAAGTATCCCTCTGGACAGTCATCGTGTTCATGGATGCATCGCATAATGGTATGATTGATAATGGCCTTGTAGCAGAAATCACAACCCCTTTCTCCGATTACATTGAGTGGTCCAACGCAGCCTCCGTTGCAGGTTTCGTGACATGGCTTACAGACTCCGTCTTCACCATATTTTCCGGTGGCGCATTTGGGGACGCAGATGTCACCATCGCGGAAATTCTTGCAGGTGGTACAATTGTTGGCGGTTGGACCGTTGCAGGAGGAGGCGCATTCTTCGTGGCAACGTTTGCATTCGTTATTCTCGGTGCGGTAGAGTCTGAAAGAAGAGCAAATAATGTGGTAAGGGAGAATACATTACATACTAAAAGCTGCTCAAATTCATAATCTAATAGCAACAGAAAGATAATAGAAGTTTAGAGGACCTACGAATTGGCTTATAGGTGATATATACTGATGAATGTGGATTAACGCGTTTTTGCAAGTGAAAACTTGGGTGATGAGACGAGAAAATATATACATCCCTTTGTAAAATAAATTCTGGAGTTGCTTAGCCAATCTGCAAATTCTAAAATTTACGGTACGCCTTAAATCTCATTTTCATTTTATCTTTCAAAAGCCTCAAACAAATCTACCAAATTGCTTTGACATTCTAGATATTTGTAATAAGTTTTGTGATGAAATTAAAAGAGAAAACTCACCTCGGTTGTACGCTGCAGTTATGTAGGCACGTATTCTCAAACTTGACGTGCCTACACGACAAACATTGTTCAGGTCCAGAACCCCAGCAACCGTCCTCCGTACATTCTGCGTCACAAACGAATCCAGTACTCTCGCAGTCCATCCGGTTAGCGTGTATCATCCACTCCGATTCGGGGCTTTTGAATATCTTCGTCCAGTTAATTTTATCGGCGAAGCATAGTTTCCTATTCTCCAGGATCGCGACCTTTCCTGAATTAATTAACCTCAATGATCGCAATTCCAATGATTCTAGCGATGTCTTCACGATGTACAGAGAAGTGAAATAATCGTGTAGCTCCCGACCACCGATAATTTCGAGATTGCGGAAATAGGAAAGGTTCTTGAAGGCATCGTTAGTGGCTTGTATGTTGAGGTAGCTGGTAATTTCGCGTAAGGAACTGAACACCTCTAAGCGATCTGGATGCATGGATGGAGAGCGATCACCAAACGTAAAATTGGGAAGCATCTTTTGATAGCCCGTGAACGAATTTTCGAGAATATTGAGATAACCCTCAACTACTGTACATCCTCTGAAAGATTCTACATTACCAGAATCGACTAAGACGTCACCAGGACATGTTTTAGGACATGGCCCATCACATCTAACACATTCTCCATTAACCGCCTTTTTATCTGAGGGACAAGTTCGTACACAAGCTCCGTTGTCTTTCAAAAGATGTTCAGGACAGTTCCTAACGCATGTCGCCCCGTAAGCAAATTTTCCATTCTTATTCTGTTGCCAGGAATAGGTGAGAGGATCGTAGATCTGCATTGGTGGGCAGTCAGCTGTACAAACTCCATCATCGTAAAAATTTTTGCAAGCTATGCAATCGCTCTGGGTGGGACCAGTGCAACCTCCCGCACAAAACAAATGGCAACACTCTCTAGGGTTGGAGCCGAAACACCGCCCACCGTAACATTGAGGACTGCAATACTTCTTCGAAAATTTCTGACAATTATCTTCACCCTCGCCCCAACAACCGCGCATACAACTTTCATGGCATTTTGGACACTGTCGTTCGGGAGAAGTAAAGTTGTACTCATAAACATAGGAACCATTCTGATGTGAAATGATTTCGTCCCATTGTATACTTTTCACGTGGCACAGATTGTAATTACTAAATAATCCCACACTCCCGTTTAAAATGTCCCTTAACGCGGGTAATTCGAGCGTAAACATCTGAGAATGAGTTACGAACAACGCGAATTCTTCTTCGCGCACTGTCAATTTGAACAAAGTCCTCCCTCGGATGATTTGAAGCCTGGGTAAGATCACATTTTTATGTCTACGTGCGAAATCAATACGTAACCGGTCACTTCGCGGATGTATTGTAGAAAACTCAAATCGAACGTATCGTTCTGTAGCCAGGTCAATTCGAGGTTGCCGTCTACGTAGGTACAATTTGAAAAACGTTCCTTCAGGTTCCTGTAATGGTGCTGGCGATTGGAAGGTACGGACATCCGTCCGTTGGTGCCTATGCAAACTGTAACAGAAACGGGAAGAAAAACGAATCAGTTTCAAATTCAATGGTAATCAATACGCGATCGGTGCCACTTTGCATTATATTATCGGGAACGGAGACCGGTTTGATGAATGGGCTTCGGACGTTTGCGAATATTTAAGCGATAGCCGCCGTAATATTGCATGCATATAAGTGGTGGCGTTTTTGATCGGATGTCGGGGTATATTTTAACGATATTAGTGTCTGGACGAAGGCCCCTTTTTAATTTTGATATAAAAGAAATGGGTAACGTTATGAAAGAAATATTCTATAAATATTAATTAAAACTCGGTTGGTAATCCTTAAATAAATTCCCCTCTCTTTTTTAAGTTCTTGTGTTTCTTCTACCGTAACTGCGTCAACAACAAAAGTATATATTTGGAATATTTCCATTACAAGTGAGTTCATTATAGGTGGATTGCACTGTAATACTACAAAAATTACATCCAAAGTTTTTGTAAAATTTTAAAGAGGTTGAAGATTTTGATACCTTCATAAATCATTATAAAAATCTATTATCTTATAAAATGCAAAATATCTAGGAAAAGATACGAGGCATCTTGTGTATCGCCCTTCACACAACTTATACATCAAATTAAAACAGAAGAAAGTTCCAACAAAATAAAACAAAACTTTCTACTTCCACAGGGAAACTGTAATTAATTTTTCTAATATTAAAGTTTCACGTAGAAGATTTTTAGAACTCCTAACCACGTATACGTTCAAGTAAGATATTTGTTATTTAGACGTAGTAGTTGCTCGATCATAACGCATCAAACGTAGAATTCATACAACTTCGACTTCTTTAACTCACTATCAAATCACTTGTCACATTAAATAACTCCCAGTATTTACTGTTTGGACAAAGAAATGTGAACCTTAGTAAAAATCAGGTCATATGTTTATCAGGTTCGAGGGCGTCTATTCTCGAACCTCATCGGAACATCGCATTGCAAGCAATTCTCTAGGTAAAATGTTAACGTCTAAGTAGACTAAGCAATGTCAATTCTTTTCTTTTGCATTTATTGACTTACTTTTACCTCATATAATTTGTGTGAATTTTGTGAATGAATAATGAGCGCATATTTTGTGAAAAATCCTGGCCTTCTTCACAAGCTATAAACCAAATTAAAACAGAAGACAGGTCATAACAAATTATAAGAGAAGATATTTTCCTAATATCAGAGGAAACGGATATTAAAAAAGAAAAAAAAAGAATTGTTGTTGTTTATTTTTACATGCACATAGAGTAAAATGAAGCGTATGTTTACTGCTTGGACAAAGACATGTAAACACTAGTCAAATTCGGTCAATGTGTGAAGGAAGGTCAAGTAGATCTTTGGATACCACGTGCATATTTAGTTCTACCATCAACGCATCTAACGCCCAAATGCGTATCGGGATATCTTTTGCGATAAATATGTCAGCGGTCCCAAAACTAAACTTTTTGTCTATTTTTTTGTACTAGTTTTTTATTTACACTCATTAATTATAACATTTATTTTTACCTCATACAATTTTATAAATACATTTTAGACATTTGTTGTAAAAAGTTCTCTATATGAATTATTTATTGCTGAATGTGTGTTGTTATTTACATTATATGCTACAATAATTTTAAAGCAACATAATGCTATGTTGGTTTGTTACAAAATTACAGAGAACCTTCGTTTTTAAACCGACATACGTACAAAATAAATGATCTTAAACTAAAATAAATACCATGACTTAAAATTACATCTGAACAAGAAAAGCATGTACTCACATACAGCGAATTGATTTTTGTACTATATGTACATAGCCTTATTTTTATTTTATTTTTTTTTTTGCAAAGAAAAGATAAGTAAAAAATCTCAATTGAATTTTCCATCAGTATTAAACCTGATCGCTTCCAGTTATTCTATTGGAGTAGATTAAAATATCCAACCATGGCTCCCGAAAAGTAGCTTATGATGCGATACGGCCGACTTTAAAGGTCAACTCTGGATTTTTGTTGCTTACGATATCTATTAATGATTTTTAATCTTTGCTAATGGTTGGAATGGAAATGAATGGAAATTCAGTTTAATCATTTCCTCAAGGCACTTTTCTTTGTTATAATTTAATTTGGCGAATAGATAAAGATCTGGCTCTGATCATGAAAATATATTTCAGTCGCAAGAAATCTGACGTAAGGTTAGAAACCGAAAAATGATGATTTCTTGTACCGATTACTCGCGCCTAGCAGTGGTTGCAAACGATATTTACAGAAAACACGTGGAAGATCTGGAACATGTGTCATTTTCTGAAAAGCTGGTTACAAAAAATGCGTTCCGAGAATAACTTTCTTTTAGTAGATAAGAAGCTATAGATTTAGTAGAATAGATCCATACGAAAACGTCAGAAATTTGGGGAATGCCACTGCCTTTACTCAAAAATGTTCCAGCTACATATGTGAATGATGCTGCTCATATCGAAAATTTATTAGACAATTCACGAACATTTTCAAATTAGAAGAGAATTAACAAAGAATGACAATCAGCAATAGCCGCAACATCACCGCCATCAATGGTTTCACCCGATGTATAAACTAAATTTCAACTTAAAAATATTGTACGCTCTATGTTAAGTATGAATGTGTTTGATTACTTATTTTTACTGTTACATATAATGAAAGTAACTTGACACTCGCAGCTATTAAACTAAGATAATTATTTTTTTATTTTTAGTATTGCTCTGGAGCCTATGTAGGCCTTAAGCATTTTCTTTACGTATAATAATAGTACATGATCTCAGTTGTATAGTCACAAATTCATTTTCAATTGTTCTAGGGCTTCCTTTATTAGCTTTCTCCAGCTGTCTCTGTCCATTGCTCTTTCTCTCCAATTATTAATATTTTCTTTTCTTTAAATCCTATTGGCCGCTGTTTAATCATCTTTCCTTTGGTCCCTCTTTTTCCTTTTCCCGATCGGCTTCCTATACAACACCACTTTAGTCATTATATGGTTCACCAGTTTTTGTACATGTCCCAACCATTTAATTCGTTGCACTTTTGCCACTGTTGTTATTTTTCTTCTGCTCCAGCCTTCTTCCCAGCTCTTACACGCATAGATTGCTGCGACTCTAATTACCGTCGTATATATATTCTTTTCTACGTTCTTCTGGACACACAGCTCGACTTCATTAGCGATCTCAACATCCCATATTTCTGATTTCCCTTTGTTATTCTTGTTTTTAGTTCTTTTACTTTATAACCACTTTTTCTTATTTTCATGTCTAAATATGGGAAGTCTAACGTGAGCTCCTATAATGATAATCTAAAACATCCAATTTGGCCATGTTGGGGCGAAAACCTGGTGTGTTTCGATAAAGAAAAATGAAATAAAATGAAGGCCTTCAACCATCTTGATCTATGCTATTTCAATCATTATTTGAGTATATGATATCGTTAACTTAGTTTTTTATACACGTCATTGGTTAGAAAATTGCCAATGCTTCAACCGTTTATTATTATTATTCCAGGAAATGAATCTCAGGTACTCATTTTCGCAGCTGGAGTCACTGCAGTCTGATAAAAACGCTTCGATATTATGGCGGATGACGTGGAATCAGCCTCATTACCTGTGAATTTGGAGTTTCGTGTCATACCAATTGAGCTACTAAGCACTTAATACTTATCTACTGCTAAATATAAAGGAAATAGGAAACGTGTGCCAAGATACCACGGATCACAGACAAAATAACGATTATTCACTTAAACTGTGTATGTAATATAATCCTTAATGCAGATTGTCAGAAACTAGCTTAAGTAAATTTATTTTCTACGTAGCGGAAAATGTTTGACCTACGTTTAGGATAGGACTTTATCCTAATTGGAATAACGGTGGTGACATTAAACGACATTAGTAAATTCCCACTGCATAAGTTCCACAGGAAAAGAGAGGGGTACCTAGACGATTTTGGCTCTTTTTATATTTTTCTTGCATTTTTTCGGTAACCATTTGGAATAATTTTAATAAGCCATATGCTATTGAAGTGAGCTCTTTAAGGATTCAGGATTTAACACGATCAAAATTCTTTAATTGTCAATTATTCAAGAATGTGCTAGTCTTATCGCCAGCGAAATAGACGTTTACGAAAAATTGAGTTGGAAATTGCATTAGATTAAAACACGATGTATATGTAGTGCGAGGTAGTTTACCAAAGACTGATGACTTATTTTAAGGGAATTGATCAAAGTTTGGCCGTTTTGCTCTTCACTAGAAAATAATTTTTATTTTAACAAGAGGAACAATAATTACCGTAAGCTCTGGAAATAAACGTATTAGTCAATTACAATTTTATCGACAAAAAACAAATACGCATTCATCGAGATAACCTACAATAAAATATTGAAAGGCAAGACCACACATTGCCCCAGATAAAACACGCACATGCATAAAAGATATTCAACACGACATCGTTCGGGCTAACAGTTTTTGCGATTGTCCCGCTGGTGCGTCTAGAAAATATACAAGGAACCATCTCGAAACGTTGTACGGAACGAGAGAGAAGAGGGCGACAGAAGTGGAGCGACTGTAAAAAGACCAGTATCGCGATCTGGTTTTACTTTCGCACAGCCGCTGACAATGGCTAACAGACTTCGAGAAGTACTGTTTTATACATTAAAAATGCCAAACGCATTCTACACAGTGGTATACACGATATAATAGAAATGAAAGTGGGAAATATTTGGCATCGAAGATTTTGTAACATTTACAGGTTTGTAATGAAAGTTTTAAAATGATACCTTTGAGGTCACGGAAGGCTTGTGTAATTAAGATCTTTTGCCTTTAACTAATTTCGCCTTTCATTACCAGTTGATGAGTGCTTTTCTTCTTAAATCCCAATTCCATACCGATCTAGTTTTGGTCTCCTTATTGCCTTTTTAAAAATTAATAAAGCAAAGGGAATCAATAGTTTTTTGCTTACAATTAGTTGAAATTGATTTTCAAGGAAGTTATTTAGTGCCTATTATTAATGATTCGTCTGCATTTGTGATTTATATCCTTTCTCTAATTAATTTCCTGATATAAACAAACATTTAAAAAATATATCTATTCAATTTGTGACGATACTTCCATAGGTGTCTATGTACGTTCTCCGTACCTGTACTGTATGAGAAACATCTACATATGTTACAGCGAGCATCGAGGGATCGATCTTACCAGGGGTTGAAGAAGAAAGTACGAAGAAAATTTATTGGGAACGGAGTGCTAGTTTAGATAGCGCCCGAGAAGCACATATTAGATTTACAATAATATTCGTTATCTTTATGTATTGTTTGTAAATAAATGTTAAACAAAAAAAATAATTATAGTCCACCTATTTAAGATGACTAAACAACATATCTACATAGTTGCAGCAAGAGAAGAAATGTTGGTATATTCATACACACATTCTCGGAGTGATAACAACAGTTAAATATGATTGAAAAATGACTGGCAACTTGGTGTTGATTAGTTCTTTTGTGCGCCCTTCATAGCAGATAACAAAGATGAGGAATTTGATGACGGTATCTGTTGACCGTTCAAAAAATATGTATGTTGTATATGTAGACGATTAATTAGATTCACCGGAGATTCACATGAACGCAAAGCACGTCGAAGATGAGGTTGCTTTTGTGTTATAAATTTCTCATAGATCTTCGTACTATTGTATTGTACTATAAGCAACGGAATGTAAACACTTGAGTAATAAAATCGTGGAAATCTATCGGCTTGCAATAACTACTTATAAATAAATAATATTTTACGTAATTATTGCAATCGATGTATGATGATGGTGTAGCAGTATCCAAGGACGCGAAAAACACATTTTCCATCTAGAAGAGGAACACTGTAAAGAACCCAGTTTAAAAAATTGTGATCTTCGAGTAATTTTTTTGGATATTCTATGAATCCTAATTCAAAGTTCGTTGCCATCTTTCCTTCCATACCCTTCCTAGTAAATAAAGTAAAAGACGTGCTTAAGGAAGTGTTAATTTAGGCGATCAAAAATATGTATGTATATTAAAAAAGGTCTAGACATAAAAGTATGTTTCCACAGAAACATCGTATTCGAAGTGGAACGCTTTGAAGATACCTCTTTTTTGTGAAGCGGTGAGATATTTAATCTTCCAACGTGAAAGTAACACTTAAACTGTACGCCAAGAGAGAAAGACGCGGCGAAGCAACAATCTTGTAAATTGAAATTGTTCGGTTACTTAAATTTCACATTTCTTTTAGAGCAGCAGACTTTCGTTTTTGTCGGTGTCCGGTATCCGTTGATGTTTCGGTTTAACGTTTTAATTTAAAGTGCTGCGATTTTTTTACTAGTTAATTGTCGCGTAATGATTTCATTTTCGTACTACGTATTCTTGTTAGGATTTTATACTTTAATTCGTGTTCTTTTTAAGGCGGGACAGTATATAACGAAAATGGGCATTCTTTAGTGGCCCAGCTATAAAAATGTAACGTATGACTGTAACGTATTTCATTATCGAATGGCAGCCATAACAGAAATTTGTTTGTAATCTATAATTACAAACATTTAAAAAGTATTCGGCGTTCGGGGCCGGTCCTGAATGTCGTGATTACGTGAGCTAGATCGTGCTTTCTACATCAACAAGAATTTAACGGTGCCATTAAAGGCGATTAATTCGTGTTAAGAACTCGACGTTCACTTTAATTTCTGTGTTGTCGCTCGCTATACGTATGTTGAATACGAACTGGTAGATGCATTAAGTATATGTATACAGTAGCGAACAAAAGCATTGGTATAACTAAATTATGAGAATTATATAAACATTCAAATTAGTAAACATGTATAAGCACACCAGCAGAGGAGATATTATCGAAAACTTAAATCTTCACTGGTCTTCTTTTACCTTTACAAAATGTGGGCCCGAAAATTTGTCTATGCGGATTTATCCAACTTTTCAACTAAACCAACACCCAAATGAAGGAAATAATGTGAAGAAGGAAATGAGAAAGTTAGAATAGGATTTACAATGTGAACTAAAAGTACAACAAAAAGTTCATATCAGGAAACAGAATGTTATGTGCAACAAACTATTAACGCATTCACTGCCAACTAAGAGTTATCTCGTAGTCGACATCCGTATCGATAAGGCCGGCTACGAGATCACTCGTAATAATAATGATTTTATTATACATAGTATAGTTTTAACATGGCATGACAAGTTGAATTCATTTAGTTATTTTGGCACAGAGAATTGTTTGATTAAACTATTGCAAAACACCCTACGAGATAACTCGTAGCAGTAGCTATTTTATTGACAATTTAGCACCGTTATGATCTCCATTTTTCTCTTTGTTTTCTGTTTATCTCTTACATTGCAAGTTGAATATATACATTATTTGAAATATGTACCATGCCAGTTCAGTTGATGACAAGTGCGGTTAGTGTTTTTTGATACGAGCAAATAAAATGGATGACAAAGCCATAGAAGAATATCTGGATGATATAGATTCATCAAGTGATAATGAAGGGGATTTTTCTGCGGATGAAGCTGAATATGTCTATGAAAGTAATGATGAAGATAGTAGTTCTGAAGACGAAATTGAAGCCATGCCAGCTAAACGACTTGGTGTATTGCAATCGCAAGCAAATCAAAGTTCTACATTACATAATTGGAATGAAATACCCCAAAGTTTAATTTTACAGGGAAATCGTCAATAAATGTTCCAGAAAGTTGTACAACACCTGGTGATTTCTTTAAATTATTTCTAACAGAAAACTTTTTAAAATATTTAGTTGATCAAACTAATCTTTACGCTGCTCAAGAAATTGCTAAGACCCAATTATTGAGATCATCTCGATTGAATTATTGGAAAGAAACAAACACTAAGGAGCTTCGAGTGTTTTTCGGTCTGGTACTTTATATGGGGACGGTAAATTTACCTACAATATCTCATTACTGGAGCACAAACAAGCTGTACGACTTGAAATTTTTTAGAAACAGAATGTCAAGGAATCGGTTTCAAATGCTTCTTAGATTCCTTCACTTTTCAAATAACGAGCAACAATCAAATGATCGTTTGTTTAAAATAAACCCTGTTTTGAAACACTTTAACGAAACAATTAACCGTATATATAGTTCTGGTAAAGATTTGTGTATTGATGAGTCATTTTTCGTCAATACATCAAAAGCAAGAAACATAAATATGGCATCACCTTATTTGAGCTTTGCGAATCAAAGAAAATGATTTTAAGGATCCAAATATATGAAGGTAAAAAGCTTGATGCGTTTTCCGGAAAATATCATGCAAGAAATGTTGTAATTAATTTAATTGAAGGATTTCTTGACAAAGGTGAACGGACAATTTTTATAATTCTGTAAGTTTAACAAAAGAACTTACAGAGAGGTCTACCTATGTGAAATGTGACTGAAAAGAAACTAAAAAAAGGAGAATCAACTTGGGCTCGGTCAGATTCTATAATGGTATGCAAATGGAAAGACAAAAGAGAAGTATTAACAATATCAAACAAGCATTACGGTGACATGGTTGAAGTCACTAATAGAAATAAAAAGTTTCCATAAAGCCTGATATTATCCGTGAATATACCTTAGGAATGGCAGGAGTTGATCGGGGAGATCAGAACATTTCGTACTACTCATCTTTAAGAAAATCTCTTCGATGGTATAAGAAATTGGGTTTCCAATTCTTCGAAATGTTCATCCATAATGCCTACTTGCTTTATACAGAAAAAAATCAGTCACTTCCAAACTTGACGAGATTGCAATTCAGAGAAAAGGTGGTGCAAAATTTAGTTGATGAAAATGAACAACCCTATGACTGAACAATATCTGATAACAGCGATAAATTTCACTTCCTGGAAGGTATTCCACCGACTGCAATCAAAAAAATGTCCAACTAAACCATGTCGAGTTTGCAATAAGGCAAAGAAAAGAAGAGAGTCTAGATATATATGCGCCGTCTGCCCAGAAAAGCCAGCTCTTTGCGTGGATGCCTGCTTTAGAATTTATCATCAAAATTAAAATAATATATGAATAATACTTATGTCAATAGAATTTTTGTGTCTATATTGAATTTTTTTTTCATGAATAAAGTTAGATTTTGTTTTCATTATATTGCACTTTATTTATTACCATATCAAACAAATTTTATTCAAAAACAACACTACGAGATATATCGTAGGTCGGCGTTGGTTATTAATTTTTTTAGTGGCGCCATCTACAAGATATATCGTAGGTCGGCGTTGGTTACTAATTTTTTTAGTGGCGCCATCTACGAGATATCTCCTAGTACATAAAAGTGCCTATAAATAGCAAATTACAACTTTGATAAAACTTTTTGTTTCTTATGCAATAATATCGTATTATTTATCGTTATGAATAAAAACTTGAACTGGTCTCAGGGGTTGGTTTTATAAAAACCGCCATGGCAGCGAATGCGTTAAAGCTCATTTAAGCAGGTACATTCTATTTAATAACATAGGTCTGCGAAATTTGAAGTCTTGTTAGTTACAGAAATTTAATCTAAAGTTACTCGAAAACCTTACGTGCCATACAATTTCTGAGCCCGAATTCGTTTTCAGCATTAAGAAATCTATACGATTCACTTTCCGACATTTTTGTAACTTTCGCAGGACTGTGTAATAGTCTACAGCAATCTAAAAATGGGGAAAGTATATAGTCTGTATAAATACTACAGCACTACTTTTGAATGGTGGACAAGTAGTATATTTCAGTTGATTGCTTGTTGAAAATCCTTGTTGAGACGACTGGAAAGTATTTCATGTAGCAGTTTCAAAGGATGTTTCAACTTCACTGTGTTCCTTTCAGAGGAAGCATTCAATGATATGCAACGATACTATCAGGAAATAGTTACCTACATATAATGTGTCTGTAACTGATCAAAGCATTTTTGGAACACACTGTCAAATTTCCAGTTTACCGCTTATTAGTGCAGATAGTGCAGGTAATTCAAATAGATTTAGTATCTCAACATATACTGAAATTCAATGTTATATGCAAATGAATGTGACCTGACCTGTTCAGCTGATGAAACGGAGGATTGTATGCTGATCATAGGACAAACTACAACTCCCAATATTACATACGAGGAATCTATTTTCATAATTTTCCAATAACTCAAAGTCCTTGCACAAAATCTCTCATTCATTAACCAAGTATCAAGTCAGATATGAACGCTATCCGAAGAACAAAATTTTTGGAAAAGTTAGGTTTACTGTTCTGGAGGTAAATTATAGAAGAAAGTGCTGAAAATATAACTTTGAAAAGCAATTGTTGCTCTCCATCCAATGCAGAACATCCCCTCTTGCCGTATAGCGCTTTATGGTACTAACCGCCACGTTATTCTCTAACTGTCGTAATTAGTACCATTTTCCCAAACAAATGGATTGATAGGCGAGGAGCAGTTGAATGGCCAGCAAGATCTCCCGATCTAACTCCACTCGATTGCTCCTTGCGGGGTTATGTTATATCCAAAGTATATCTAATACTTAACAATATTGAGATTTGAAAATTAGTTTAACCGAGGAAATCAGGTTGTATTGTATTGTATTGTAATGAGGTGGGGTCTGGCCCAAAATGGCTCTTTGATCTATTGTGCTTCCTCTTGTTTGTTTTGTTTATTTATTTAATACGCTGAGGAACAGGACCAGCTCCTTCAATGGGAGTGTAAATAGGTCCTCCTCACTCAGCGTATATGCATGTAGTAGTCTATATCTACTCTATGATCAAGTGTTCCATTGACTCCTCTTCTTCACCGCAGAATCTGCAAGTGTCCGTGTTGGATAAGCCCATTTTGTGAAGGTGCTTGTTACAGGTATAGTGGCCTGTGAATGCCCCTGTCAGCGTTTTTAAGCTTTCCCTGTCCAGTTTTAGGGCGAGGTCCGCCCTCCTAGCGTCGAAGCTCAGACATTTTTTGGAATGTTCCAGCCCGCTGGTGTCGGTCCAGTGTTTCATTGTAATGGACGCTGTCCATTTCTTTATCTCACCTTTAAGGAGACCTTTGTTAAACCCAAAAGGTGGGGTAGGTCCAGTAAAGTTTCTCTCAGCCCCTTTTTTTGCGCAGATGTCTGCCATCTCATTTCCCCCGTGCCCCGTGGAAATCAGGTTAATAGCTCCCGAAGTATTAAATAATGTCATAAACGAATTTAAACATCGCCTTGCTCGTTGTCAACACGTAAATGGTATGCAGTTTGAATAATTTTAAATTTGTTTGTAACTTTAGACTTTTTAGTTAAACTTTGGTTGTTAAATTGAATAATACACAATTATCATTCTGTATGCCGAAAAACATTCTCCTCTAAATCCTAAATCCTAAATACTCTAATGGTGCTATCAAAAATTGGGGCTACCTTTTAAAAGAAAAGAAGGTGACGTCATATCTGCGATAATAGTGACGTCACAAAATACGCTTTTTGCAAAAAGTTGCGCACTTAAGAATTAAGGTTGAAGTGTTCGATGGTTTTATCACTATTTAGAGATTTTACTGATTTTGTTCCAACTTCTACGTCCATACTGTATATAGAACCCAGAAAGTATCATGATGTCTAGTTTCCTGTAGTAATCTCTATAGGATGCTCTACTAGAAAGAAATAACATGTATCGTATAATCTTTTAATTCGCCTACAAAGGAAGAAAAAAATACATATGAACTTTTATGTGTTCATATGTAAAACACAAGCTTCCAGTTTCCGATTAGCATCCAGTAAATCCAATTGCAACGGTTGCGATGTAACTCAAAAATAATTGAAAAAAATAATTGAAGCGTTCTAAAATGTAGATAGAAATTTCATAAAAAACTTTTGTATTGAACATAATTTCCTAAAATGAATATTAATGACAATAAATCGCCGTCTCCATACTTTTAACTAATCCTGTATATATACATATACCTATAAGTTACTGAAAGGTGACATCTTCATCTATATTACATTTGATCCTTATTTGAATAAAAGGTAAAATTATATAATTGAATAAGCAATGTACAGAGAAAAAGTATCTTTTTCGAAACCGATGATAAATAAGTTGATGTTGAATTTGAAGTAAGTTCGAGTCCGAATCAAGAGAGCGCCATCTAATGGGGAGAGACGCAAGTATGGCACATTTTGCTCCTTCAATGCGTATGTCTGTGTGAGAGAGAAAGAACTGATGAAAGAAGAAAGATAGAACTAAAAACCGTCTATTTGACGATTTTAAGCGTCTCACTTTTTCCCAGTTAACTCTCGCCGCAGAACCGCGCTAAAAGAGCTCCGTCCTAATAACTCAAACTTTCATCCTTTTATAGTATTCTCGTTTAAATTAACATTCTCGTTTTCGTCTATTCTATTGGCAATGTTTGTTCTTTCTCTGGAATTTTACAATTTACTACTGTTCTTATGTCCCATTCAAAGTTCTTAGTATAAGATCCCCATTTTATGTTCTTTCCTGTGAAGAAAGCTGAGGAATTTTCAAGCATTTCCGATCTCCAAGCATTATTCCTTTACGATCCCGTTTCAATTATAAAAATCTTGAGATCCTAATGTATGCTCATTATTTCCTTCCTATAAGGTCGCTATGGTTTTGGTTTGTAAGGTGTTTAATTTGAAAGCGATTTAGGCATTTTGAAATATGACATATCCGACACAAGGATTAAGACAACAAGAACAAGAATACCTACAAGAAGTTCGTTACACTAGATCAGGTATGGACAACCTCCGGCCCGCGGGCCACATGCGGCCCTCCAGTAAGGTTTGTCCGGCCCGCTACTGAATTCTTTCGTTGCATATTAGCACGGCCCGTCTAAACTTAATTCATAATGAATCATAAGGATACTACAAAAATGTATATTTTTCAAGATTACTCACAGCATAAAACTTCTACAAAAAAGGTTGCCCATGCCTGCACTAGATGCAAAACAAATTTATTATCATATGTCCAATCCATTTTCTACCTATGGAAGTAATTGATAATAAAAGATTTTAAGCAATCATTAAAATTCCCGTTGCTAACTGTTTTATTTCTCTTTTGTTGGCATGCGTTAAATGACGAACACATATGGTTAATCTTCCGCGTCTAATTAAAGTTGAACCAAAAAACGATTTGCTCGGTAATCGCTAATTATTAAAACGCGCTGGTTACTAAGGTGGTATCAGAGGATACACGCGTATACATACATACAACATTCGCCGGGGAAATCTGTTGAAGAATTGATCTCTTGCGAGCGGTACCCGACCTCTCAGAAAGAAAATTACCTTTAATAACCGAACGATCTTAAGAATTCGACGACGTACGATCGCCGTTTCTTTCAGAGTTCGTCTTTCTCTCGTGGCGGTTAATTTGGGTCATTCCACCAGCCGACAAACTGACGCGGCAATTTATACTAGCAACTGCGACACCGCGCAACAATATAACAACAATAACAAGGACAGGAATGCTGTTATGGTGTATATAAACTCCTATATGCCTGCTTACGTGTGTGCATGCGCAGCTACGAGAAATGGAATTAATCCAGGGAATGCGAAATTCGTGGGAATGCGGTTTCGAACTTGTGAAATGCGCTTTATTACGATAATTTTTAATAAGAATATGTTGATATTTATAATGTGGTTTAGTCCGATGTCTGCAAAAGACATAATGGGAAAACGATAGGAAAGAGACATACATGTTCAAGATGACATTAAAACTGTTCACCTTCGACTAGATTTTTTAGACAGAATAACTCGTTGTCATTTGGTTCTATCGGTATGCTTTGAGATTCACTAACAAGGGAAGGCCTAGCCTGCGACATTGACTTTTCGATGAGACTATCATCAATCGATAGTACGTAAAAAATAATTAGACACGTGTCTCGGCTTCTTTGTAAGTGGGCCCTTGTTTAACCTTCCTATACTCACGTCAAAATGAAAGACGTATACTATACTATATAAATCGGTCTCACAGACCGTATGCGTGAGTATAGGAAGGTTAAGAAATATAAGCGTTTGAAAATCACGGTCGCCGCTATTGCCGTATTTCTATCTAGCCGTGCGCTTCAATATCACTAGACGTTGTTGGTGTACTGGTAAAGGGCCTGGCTAGGGATCACCGTGATGCTGGTTCGAATCTTATTGTCGACTTTTTTCGCATTATAATTTATAATATATAAACCTGTAAAATAATAATTTTTTGATGCTTTTCCGACGATTAATTTTTTTCTCAAAGATAGTCAAATTATCGGGAAATAAATATGCAGATTCATTTATTTTTATAATCGTGATTTATTGCTCTTTGCATGTTTGTGGATGATAGTCGTCATAAAAACATTTGAAGCACAATGTTTCCCGACAACGAGCGCATTTTATGAACGCAACCCCGTTGCAATTGCAGCTTTCACGAATTAGGTTCAGGGGGAAGCAAGCTTCGTTCACGTTGATGAATGAAATTTTGTCCGGTAATAATTTTGATCCATACCAAGCATGTTTGATCATGTCGTTAAATATTGGGGAACTTAATTGGTGGTGGATAATAGAATGTATTTTGATGGCATCCTCGCGAGTGTTTATCTCCCGTTCCTCTTGCAACAAATTTGATGCATTTTGCAATCTTTTAATGATGTTTTTCACTTGCCGGTAAAAATAAACGTCACAGGGCTGGCATAAAGGGGTGCATTTTGGAGGAATAACTTTAACAGTGCAAGTTACTTCGTCTGAATCGTTTGTGAAAATGTCATCGTAAATGAACGAATCTGCCTGGCCTCCCCACGAATTTAGAAGTAACAGGAATTTATTTTCACATACATAGGGTTTGAGGACATTTTGTAGAAACTTGATGAACAGTTCTTTGGTTAACTTTCCAGATTTCGAACACGTTACGATGACATTTCCATATTCTTCGGTTAATTCTTCCACTGTTTTTGAAACCCTAGGGCCGAATGCATTTGCTCTTTCTTAAGTGCATATAAAAACGTGAGGTAAAAGGGTTCTAGCGGCGGTTAAATTGTATTGAACTGTATATGAATCTGTGGTCTTGTTCAAATTCTGTTTTTGCACTAGGACGGCTTTCATACCCTGGAAATCGAGTGAACGATTCGTATTGACAACCGGACTGATCTGTGTTGATCACGTATTCTAACGGATATTTCTTGA
Source organism: Chrysina gloriosa (assembly GCA_038088585.1). Lineage (NCBI taxonomy): Eukaryota > Metazoa > Arthropoda > Insecta > Coleoptera > Scarabaeidae > Chrysina > Chrysina gloriosa. The sequence goes on along the minus strand of CM076087.1, from coordinate 35,731,007 downwards.
TCAATACTTGCGTTTGCCGTTGGAACGTGTCTTCGATTGCAAGGGTCTCTTCGAAGGAGGCAACGTCATTTTTGCTAACGAACTTGGTAACTTTGCGTTGCTTTATTCTGTACTTCCTTTTGAAGTTTCTGGCCCAAGAATGACTTGCGATGAAATTGAAATGGGCACCCAAAAGAGGAAATGTCACAGACATGGCCCATTGCTGGAGAATTCTTGTGGTGACCTATGAATATTTATATTATTTTTGTTTTCCGAAGCGCTTCTACGTTAGGTAATACATTTACGTTTTATTTGTTGAAATTCTTTTGGTGGATATTCATTGTATTTATATACGTCATTTTACATGCTCACGATTCGTCCGAGCTTCTTTAAAGCGTGCGAATGTTTCCTCATTGACCATTTCGACTTTATCGAAAAACGTGCCGCCCCTCTCCACATCTTTCTTCCATCTAGCGAGATATTCTTTTCTTGTCAATTTCGCGAACGCCCGATTCAAAGTTTTTAAGCTATAGTTCGGGTGTTCTTGGGCGAATGCCACAGTTTTTCGTTTGTATTCGAGCGGAATATACTCGTAATTCGCCGGGGGTTCGAAAACGTCTTCGTAATCCGTATCATCCTCTTCTTCCGTGCACTTGAAATAAAATAATCCGCAAATTATTTGGCTATGGTTATTCTTCCGGATGCAGCGAATGTACTGTAATGAAATAGTCTTACCAAAACATAATCAGTAGAGTCAGACTGTTCTTCCAAAAGAATCAGGTCTTCCTCGGTCGAGAGGACATTTTCATTAAAGAATTTTATGATATTGTCCTTCAACGCCTTGCCGATGACACGTGCAGAATGATCGATTCCATATAAAGGCTCGGGAGTCAGTACGTTCTCTTCTTCCAAGACCAGGCGACTTTCATCGAATTCGTCACATCAGTGAGAGGCAGAGTTTCATCGAGCAAACTGCTATAAGTATTTTCACCACTGGTACTTGCGGAATTATCTGTCATGTTCGCAAGGGACATACACTTGTTCACTACGACTGCAGAAAGAATGAGAGGCACCTGACCCGATACCTCTCCTCTCTTCCACGAATCAAATTTTTTAATCGACGGAGAAGCATCAAAAAATTATTATTTGACAGGTTTATAATGCGAAAAAAAGTCGACAAGATTCGAACCAGCACCAACGTGATCGCTAGCCAGGCCCTTTACCAGTACACCAACAACGTCTAGTGATATTAAAGCGCACGGCTAGATAGAAATACGGCGACCGTAATTTTCAAACGCTTATATTTCTTAAACAAGGGCCCACTTACAAAGAAGCCGAGACACGTTTCTAATTATCTTTTACGTACTATCGATTGATGATAGTCTCATGGAAAGGTCAATTTCGCAGGCTAGGCCTTCCCCTTGTAAGAACACAACGTACATACACTTTGTCTCTTTAGAGTTTTTACCTACGTCATCAATTTTTGTCCATAGATCTTTGTGGGATAAGCGCAAATCGTGCTTCTTTTTCGGCGGCAGCACTTGAGAAAGATAATCAAATTAATAGATTGCTTTTACTTCTACGACAAAAAAGTGACGTAGGTAAAACCTTAAAATAGACAAAGTGTATGTGTGTATGTACACAGTAGAGTGTTCCTTATTTTTTAATTTGTGAAATGTTGAAACGGGGTATCCTCTTTTTGTATTGGACTTGAATATAACTAACGTAAAATTTTACCCCCTACGACCATCCCTTCCCTAAACGACGGAGCTCTAAAGAGGGGAAAATGCGTTTTTTTCAATGTTCTGGGACTTGCATTTTTTTGCTTATTTCTATGATGAGGAAATTAAATTAGGAATAATTATCTTTCGAATGAGCCCAATTTGTTGTAAATCGAATAAGAAATAAGATCATACGGGTTAATTAAATTAAATTAAAACGTTTTGTTTTTATGTAATGAAAACAGCCAAACAAGGAAAGAAAAGAAACGACAACAATACAAAACAAAACAAAAGGCTATAAGATTATTAGATAAATTACTAATAAAAATAATTGAATCCCAATCAAATATGTTACCTATTACTAAATACGGTATAATTAATATTAAGGTTAGTCTTCCTCGTCGGATGAAGAAATTGCGCTGCTTCGTGTTGTTGATTCCGTTGATTCTAAGCGAGGGTGCCCCTAATAACGAAATAACTTCAGGAGATATATTCGAATACTTTTGTGGTGGGCACTGCCGCGCAGATCAAATTATTGGGTCGGATGTAATGAGGAGTCTGTTTAGCAAATATTAGTTAAAATAAGACCACCTGGGGCTATACATCAAGTACGATGGATGACGAGAGCTATTTATGCGATAAAAATGTCTTTATTACGCGATCAGCTAAATTTAACGAGCAAAGAAAACGAAGGTCTGCATAAACTATTCATAACAACAACTTACATTAAACAATGGATATAATGCAATTTGGCCGTAACAGCTCCCTACCAAGACCAGTGTTTTATAAATGCGCTGAAGAGGTATGAAAATGTAGACAAGTTAATTTCAGAAGCAGCTTTTAAGAAATTTTGCCCGCATCTATATTATTTAACTGAGGAAGTCGTCATTTTAGCCCTTTTGGATGGTATCGTTGATATTGAAACAAAAAAGAATATTGTGGCTAGTTTAACCAAAGAAACTAAAATTTGACAATGCAAAACGATATGTTCCAACGAAAGAAGAAATGCGTTGTTAACCTCATGCAACAATTTCATGGACTTTTAATAGCGCAAGAAGAACAAAAGCAATATTTATTGCAATGTGTTCAAGAACACAGAAATCCCTATCCCATTTGTACAAAAAAAATTAAAAAGGAAATATTCCATTGCCTAATATTCTGAACTTATACTATGATTACTTATATGTATTCTCATCATAAAAATAAACAAACAAAAAATGCAGGTCCAAAACCATTAGGATCATAGGAAGAAACGCATAGTTTCATTGCCTTGAGAAGGCATGGTCGTAGGGGCGTAAAATTTTACATGAGTTAACCACAATGATAACTCTACACATATTCTGTGCATGGAGTACAGTGGGATGTTTGGCCAAGGTTCATGCGCACTTCTTGGGTTGTCCATTGAAGATAATTTTTTGCTTTTCTCAAACTTGATCTTCAATTAGTTAATAACAATAGTAATAATAATAATAATGATGGTAGATATAAATAAGAAGAAAAATAAAAGTGTTTATAATAGGAAATGAATTGATGTAATCAAAGAATCTTTCTGATAATTCTTAAAGACTAATGATTAACGATCTCGAACTCTAAGAGTGTGAAAGCAATTGTAAATATAAAATTCCTCTTGGTACACGCCTGATGCACATTGTCGTGATTGTAAATAGCCATACAAATTACCTTTTTGGATTTTATTCATCCCGTCTTAACAAATGATCAACAGTGATTAATGATGCGCCCAGAGGTACACGCATAGACACAAATAAACAACTCGCGTCCATATAAAGTTCGGATAAAAAGGGCTATTATATATACGCAGTCGTTATAAGTATTCCTTGTAGGTATGATGTACAAATATCTAATACGTTGAATAAAAATGATGAAATTAATTAAAGTTTAATGATGATTAGATGATACGTCCGAAGTTGTACGCTTCTCCCGATTACATACATATCCTCATTTGTTGCTCTTCTCGCTCTCAGCTCTAAAAATAAACGAGAAAGATGCTTCAAGGTAAACCTGCCGATGTACGGCCATATCTCATTTGTGTTAAAAGCCAAACATGGGCATCGAATATTCTCGGAATTAGTATGATCGTAAAATTAATGTGCCATCGAACGCGTGAAAGAGAAGGAGGAAGTTCTCGAGAGGAGTAATAACTCCAAGATCAATCAAATTCTCGATGGTCGAATCGAGAAGTTTAGACACCTGTGGCTTATATACATACATACATACATACATTCGTATGTGTAAACAAGCAGGAGATATATCAGTAACGGTCGGCAATTTTGAATATGTTTAACGGTTTTTGAAGGAGTGGTATTGGGCCTCTTGCGTTAGATGATGATCGTTTCAAGAATGCTGTAAATGAGCTCTTGCATATATTCTACGGAATTATTATTTTCATACTACTATATTGTATGGTGCAATAAAACAAGATAACTCTTGAGCAATCGCGCTTGTAATCCTACGAATTGCTGTACAATTTGCATTGTCTCTACATTGCGTTGTCGCCTAATTAAATATTGAATTAAGAAAAGACGTCTCCTTTTTATGTGCCAACGTTTGATAATTTTTATTGGTGTTTTTTCCTTTCATCCTTAGTCAAACATATCCAAGTAAAATACGTCTTAATTGCTTTATTACCAATATTTATGTCATAATAAATACCAAATGCAATCTTTGTTCTGCTTACAAATATGTTATCACCTTTTCTTTGTCCCATTCTTTATTGCTTCTTTTCTTTCAATTTTGTAAACATGTTTTTTTCTTCGAGACGTAAAAAGGAAAGCATCCAAAACATTTCTTAAGTAAATCATGTGAGCACGTTTTATCAATATTTAAAGAAGCTCTCCTTGGTAAAGTGGATATTAATACGAAACTTGGCGGTGAGTTGAAAATATCGAAGATAAATGCATAGTGTTGTTTTTACCATTAGATCGGGTTTCCGTTGTAAAATGGTACTTGGTTAAAGTTGTATTCTCTATTTATATATGTATGTGAAAAGAAAAAAATAGAACAATTACATTCTTGAAAGAAGAGGTTTACTCGAGAGCGTATAAGAGCAAGAAAACAAAAAGTTTGGTTTTACGTCGAAGTTATAGATGCCACTCCAAATTATTCGAGTTAGAGAGGGTTATTAAAATTGTGTGCTGGCGCCTCAATCAACTGAAAATTTCGGGCTTGGAAGAAATTTGAGTCATGAGACTGTTGATTTGGACATTCGACTGTACTCTATATATGTAGCCTATCATCTTCAATATTTAAGAATTGTTTACTATTGTCGTGTTATTGTAAAAGAAGTGAAGATACTGTGTGCTTGTGCCTTTTCTGCTGAAGGTGGCAATTTAGTTGTCAGAATAGGTATTTGGAGTTTTCAACATCGGGATGGTAAGGGCAAGGGTTCCAAAGATAATAAATTAAGAGGATGTCACCATCTCGACCTGCTAATTAAGTCATGTATACTGCAAGGGAACATGGGTGAAGGTGAATCCAGTTACTTCAGATAGAAAAAGGTTTATAAGATCAATAAGAACAAAATGTTCGTTCGTCGTTTTCATACGCACAAATTAACGCTGGACTGTACATATATGTAGTTTCTCCATTTCTGTTCCTTTGGTTTCCCTACATTGTTTCAATATTTGCCGTTATCAATTTGTTTATAGTTGCCTTTTGTCTATTCTATTAGCAATATGTATTTGTTTTATCTCTGTAATTTTACAATTTACCATTGGTCTTATATCTCATTCTCTCTCTTACCTCTCTTACTATAAGATTCTCACTTCATGTCCTGTAAAGACAGCCCATTTGTATCGATTAAGTCTCTTTCTAAGCAGAATCATAGTAATTCTCTGAATAAGGACACCTAAAAGGAATTTGTACAAAATATTTCCAATATTGGCCTTCAAGCACCTTGAATTAACATGTATGACTATTCATCCATTTACAATAAATCCAAGTGACTTGAAAGAGCGTATTATGATTTTCCAACATTATGCGGGCTTTCAACTTATCTTATGGTGTGTCGTGTGTTAAATAAAAAAGAACATATTCCTTGATTTTGAATTTATAATATAAATTTGATGCCCTTTTACAAAGTAATGTATATTTATAGTATTAAACAATTTTGAGAGAATAATCATGTCTTTAATATTGAACTTAAAGGTGTTGCCTTCTGGAACTTGAAACATTCATAATTTGGAAATACAAATTTTATTTGATTCAAATCTGTTAGCATGAGCAAAGTCTTATGGTTGGTTAGGATGCAAAAAACAAACAAAGTATGTACTAGGTTTTGCGACGCTGTAAATATTTGTCTAGTTTATTTTATTACTGTATTTCCTCGTTGAACGGATTATGCATATCCTATTCGTGGAACTCGACAGAGATATACATATATTGCAACCGGACAGGTAGAAGATAAGTGTGCGAGAAAGAAAAGAAGACACGTCACAGAAAGGAAAGATCGACATATGAAGACGTATCGTTATATAATGAGATATCCAATTTAATGGAGCTTCAGAGCTACAGAAATAGTACTTGAATTGTTATACTTAAACTTTGCTCGAATTCAGTTTGAAGGAAAGTGTAGTATCTTAAAATTGCTTCTAAAACATGAAGTTAAATAAAACAATATAATAATAAAGAAATGTAAATTTATTATAAAAGAGCTTAAATATCTAATAAACACAAATTTCGGCATACTGGAAAATGTTAGATAGAAAGATATGGTACTATCGTTATGGGTATATGGAGTTAGTTAATATCACCCACATTAACAATTCTGATTATGCAATTAGAGTTGAATTCAAATCGAAGTTATTTCCTACCATTAAACATTGAAATTCTAATTATTTCCTTCCAACATTAGAGGGGGTTCTAAAATTTTGTGTAATTTTTTAAATAGTAAAAACTTAGTCATAATAAAATTTTAGAAAATTATCCCTTTTTTGTCGTCCTTATTTTCCTGATTCTAAAATTGTTTTGTCATGTTACAGCTAATATTAAAGGCAGTGCTTTTAAGTTGAAAAGAAGTACTATAAAATTTGTAGCTGTAGTTATTACTTGTGGTTATTACTTTCTGGTTATAACGAAGGGGTTTGTTACTATTTGCATTTAAGAAAACCGTCCAAGTTAAAAATTCTTATTTAATCAATTGGATTTATTGTTGCAAACAATGAAATTGCGCTGGTTATAAATTGTTTTTCTAACAATTCTTGTATTTCTTAGTAGGGAATTGTTTTCTCTAACAGAGCACATAGTGCTTAACGACACATAGGTAATAGACATGTTCTTATTGTTTCCTAGAAGCTATTTAAATTTCTATTCTTCTCGGTACGCGTCATTGCATAAATCTATATACTGTATGTCCGCACATACCGCAACGACGGAATGTATTTATTTAAACTTTAAACCATAATGCGATTTTTATTTGTACTTATCGTTACTGTACCCATTAACGTTAGCTAAGATATCGCTGTACTCAACGATCTAAACTTGCGAAATCGCGACCAATGGTCGTTATTTCTCCAGCGCAGCAGAACGCAAAAAGACAGTTTGAACTTTACCTACGGATAACACACTATAAGTCCAACATTCCGTCGGTCAGTTAGGTCGGGCTGCAAGCAAACGCACATAGAAAAGCCTGCTTTATGATGCGATGGCTTGGCTATTGTGTGCCGTTTTACCTGTGCGTTTCCTGGTAATTGGTAAGATACCAGCACGAGTACATAGTGTACATAGAGGGCTCTTGCGTTGTTGTATGTCGCGTCGGGATGCGGATTGGCGAGAACCGGCGAGAAGGGCAAGGAGCTGTATAACTCCCGTTACGAACGAGTTTGAGGCGCCACAGCAACGACTACATACCATTTCTGGAAAGAATCTCTAACAACCGCACTCGCTTTTAAGGTTTTACTGAAAAGTCGCTGATGCTTCTATTTATTTCTTGATATTATGCGTTCAAGGATTTCTTCGCAATACGTGAAGAGTACGAGATAGTACATGACAGGATGAGCTTATAAATATGGAAAACATCCATAAATACGTGTAACTAAAAGTAACATCCATAAGTTTTCTTCGTTAATACAGATTATGCAAACTAACAAGTGACTAACAATAAGTGAATTCAATCCACATACATATGTATATAGTTTCGCCCTTATGTTTTTCAATGGTTCTTCTTCCCTGTCAACTACTCATGTGCATCTTGGGTGTTGGGAACCTCATGCTCTTTAATTAAGATATTCGATTTTAAGTCCTATTAAATATGTAAAACCGTTGTTCAGCAAGAAATAATTTGATTATATTAAGCTGGATGTCTTGTACTGGACAAATTCATTTCTAATTCACCACCATGATCATTTCTACGTATCCAAGTTTTTGAGATCAATGTCGAAGAATACATATGGTGAAACTATAACGACAATTTTGTTAGGGGAGAAGCGGGTAGTATGGGTCAGCACCTAGTTCCTTGGATTGCTAACAAATAACAGCACGATGCAGTACTCTACCTATAGAGCTAGTGCCCACATACAATGCGTCAATAGGACAACAGCGGTACTGGGCTGCGTTGTGCAATAATTGTGTTTGTTTATCTTTCACTTGTTGCTTCAAGTAAATTTCGAAGACCCCGCGTACTTTATCTGGCGAGAGTTGATTCACGATTATAGTATAATCTTGTAGCTTACTAACAATAAGTCTAATTCGTAATACAATAGTTTAGCTTAAATGTTTGTAACCGTGTTGATGTGACGCCATGTTTTTCTTCAACGTGTTGGTCGGGTAGTATGGGTCATACTAATTTCGGGTAGTATGGGGCAGATGATAAACTCTTTTATTTCATTTGAGGAGGTAATGCCCAGCTTCAAGAAGAAACTCTAGGGGGAAGGCCGTGGAGAGTGGTCTCAGAACTCAATGAAATTAACAGTAGGAGTCATTTTAGAATACACATTATCAATACGTTCTGCTGCAGAAGGTTACCAGTTGGCTCGATCGACATTTAGAAGAAAAATTGAACAATTGAAAAATGCCAAGCTGAAAATATGAAATTACATCATAGGTTTAATAAATCAAAGAAACTTGCACAAAAGACTTTTATGCTGAATTCAGTTACAGGAAAACTCAGTCAACTAGTATGATGTGTGCTGTAGGTTTCAGCAGTCCTTAAGTTGACAAATTCTTTAATCAGTTAGAGAAACTACAACGAGATCATTCATTTCGTCCTTCTAGGATGTACAATGCGGATGAAACTGGAATTACTTGTGTGTGCACGAAAATGAAATGGTAATTTCACCAAAGAAATATGTCAAGTTGGTAAATTGACATCAGAAGAGAGAGATTGGAATGTGACCATAATGTTCTGCATGAGTGCACCAGGTCATTTCATTCCACCTCTATTTTTCCCTAGGAAAAGAATGAATGAAGGACTGGTGATAGGTTCATCTGTGGAAAGCAAAGGCTTTCCAACTCCCAATGGATGGATGATTCAAGCGAATTATTAACATCAACACCGGTTAAAAATTTACTAATTTAAAAGAAAAAGATTGAAAAAGAGAGAGAAGAAGCAAAGAAAGTCAGAAAACCAATAAAGTTTGAAAAAGATCAATTTAAGCCACAAAATACTAAAAAAGAAAAACGAAAAAAACTAAAGAGGTTAGGAATAAGAAAATAAATTTGCCTTCGTGTACGGAAGAAGATTCGAATGATGATGTAAGTGACGACTGTATTGTGTGTGGTGCATCATTTGATGAATCCTGGATCCAGTGCTATGCTTGTAAGAACTGGGCACACGAACGCGATCATTGCAAACTAACCAAAAATAAAAAAGAAAAATGTAATTACTGTTTTGTATCAAAAAAGTATATTGTTTAATTAATACCAGTGTATTTTTGCTATGGCCTATACTACCCGACACTCGAAAGAAAATTTCTACAAAAATTCAAAATGTCAATATTATTTCCTCCATCTATTTAACTCTTACTTACTGAACAGAAGTAAAGAATATATGCCAAAAAATATTGGTTTAAAGTTTTAGTCCAATCTATTGTATAATAAACATATTATGATTTTTTCTTAACCTTCCTATACTCACGCATACGGTCTGTGAGACCGATTTATATAGTATAGTATACGTCTTTCATTTTGACATGATTATAGGAAGGTTAAGAGTGCTATACTACCCGCCTCTCCCCTATATCTTGGGTGGCCTTAATGAAATTGTAATTAGGAGTTCAAAATGACACGTTGGTTTTACTCCAGAATAATCAATCAAACTGCTTCTGCTAGGAGCACCGTTCTTGCGGACTAGGATTCTAACAGATACTCAGATAAAGTTAAGATCGGTAAAGGAAATGCATGTCAAGAAAACAATGAACAGTTGCGGTACTAAAACGATAGAAGCAATGTGTAACTTATATAAATCTACATATTCTTGCAAATAAGAAGATTGTATCAGGTGTTTAGAAAATTATTCAAAAACCCAAATCACAACCCTGTCCTCATTCTCCAAATGGGGTTTGGAGACACCCAGGGAAGTTAATTATGCAGCTAATGATACAAAGTCTAGAAAAAGGAATGTACACCTATAATATAAGTAATAGGAGCAGATACACGACAACTTTCAGTTAGGTTCATAATAACATCAGGAAGGAATATTTTTCTCGATATTAAATTTCAAAAATATTGAAGAAAGAGACACAGTTCAAACGGCAATAGCAACATAAATAAACAAAGGTAGAACATGTTTCATTATAAATAATCCTGATATAGGGAACGGGAATAATTTATGGAATTCGATTTGAAACTCCACTATTCAGGAAAAAGAACATAAGTACACTTTTTTGACATAAACTACAAATTCTTCTATTTGTATCTCTAATTGTAAGTAAGCAACTTTAATTAAGTAAATACCCATCACAGTTCCAGTATTATTTAACATGATCGTACATGCGTATTTACCTACATACATACATACATACGTGCCCGTTAGTCGGTATCCCATACCAAATTTCTATATTTAGCACGACTTTACCCAGATCATTAACAGTCCGTAACTCAATTAAAAGTAAGCGCCGATATCCATTTAAAGCTACAAGAGAGTCGTTAGCGTTTACTGTCGATGTTAGACCGACAACGTCACAATAACGTTTTCAATAACTGCATGTTGCAGAAGGACACGTGTGGGCCGCAAACCGCAATCCTTTTTTATTCGTTTTAGAATACTTGCGCCGGTAAATAGGGGAATAGATATAGCAGTTATAGATATCACAAATATCTTAAAATAAGTACATATGTCGAAAATTAATTCAAAATGGCATATTTTCCAAAACAAATGTTAAAAGTTATAAATCCTATTCTTTAGCTGAAGGAGAATACAATGCATGGAAAAGAAAAGGTTAATTGGCAGGTCCTTTGTTATGATAAAAATATATTAGATGATGTGTGGTAAGACAAGTGACAACTTTGATAAAAAAGTAGATATGTATATAAGACTATATCTCTGGTGAAGTAGGATAAATAATAAACTAGAATTTGTTTTTCTGCAAACAAAATATTAACGCTATTTATTATGTACATTACTTAATTACATTAATTACAGTCTAAATGCTCTTACCTGCAAACAAAAAACGACAATTAAAGCTTATTATTATTACTTCTTGGTTCACATCTGTTTCACTGATTATAAGCAGTTTATTGAGTTTATTTATCTATCTTTATTATAAAATTTCCTTTCTCATGGAGGTTATGTAATCCCTCAATCTAATCAGTCGCCTCTGACGGGAGCTGTTATACCGACCGCGCGAAGTGCGACAAATTCAAATTAAAGGGAATACTTTTCCTTTACATCCTCCCTCCCCCCTCCCCCTCTCTTCCCGAGAAAAGTCGCAGCAATAGTGGAGCTATATCCCTTATTTTGCTTCATTTTTCATCTGTGTTCTCTTCTTCTATTTTTGAGATTGGAATTAATTTTGTTATGTGGAATAAGCTTGCTTCCGATCTTTTTCTTCCAGTTTTAATTTTATATATTGAGTTTGATATTTTCTCTATTATATTGAAAGATCCAACTCTTATCTCATCTAGTTTTTCCTATTTAGTCTATTGCCATCTTCTATGTAAACCATATCTCTTATATTCAATTCGTAGTGTTTTCTATTTTCATTAACTAATTTTTATTATAGTCATGCGATTTAATACTTTTCTTTAAGGCTTCTTCTCTATCTTTGGTCCAATCTTCTTTATCTGTGTTTTATCTTAGTTCTTCTGGTAAGATACTCGTGTCTGCACCATCTAATAAATATTTTGGCGTAAAGCTGGTGACTGTGTGTTCCGTTTTATTATATTTATCTACGCATTCTCTTGCAATCGTTGTCCAAGCTTTTTTTCCTTCTTCTCTTCATTAATTCTGCATGTTATTTTATTCACCAATGTTTGGTTGAGTCTTTCATTTAATCCATTTGAGAAAGGTGTGTTTATAGCTGTAAAAATTAGTTTTATGTCTGCTTCTTCGAGGAACTGCTTGAATTCTCTTGAATTAATACCTGGATACTGATCCGTCAGAATTGTCCCAATTTTTTCTATATCTAATACGTTTCTTACTAGCTTAATGACATCGTTAGCGCTTTGGGTTTTTGATGTTGCAATGAATGCGTACCTAGTAAAATGGTCGACTAGTAAGTGTAAGTATCTTTTTGTGGATCTGGATCCTCCAAAGCCGCCAATAGTATCGATTGACATGGTTTCAAACGGCTTTGCTGCCGGACCCAACTGGGACAATAATCCAAATTTGCTTTGGCCTCTTGATTTATTTCTTATGCATGTTTTACAGCTGCTACAGACTTCTCTAATATACTTTGTTAAATTTTCTGCTGCGTATTTTGAGCTGATTTTCTTCTGCATTTGTTTAATGTCTATATGGCACCATTCTTTGTGCACTTCTTCTATAATTATCTTACAAAGTTTCTCTGATATAATGATTTTTCTTTCTTTTTTATTTTTTTGTAATCTACCTCATTTTTTGATATTATATCTTTCTTGTTCTTTTCTATGCCGCTCCGTTCTTGGTCCTCCTTTATATCTTCTAGTTTTAATAAGTTTACTATTCTTAGTTTCTATTCAAAGTTTCTTCTTTGTTTTCTTCTGGGTCCAATACTGGGTTCCTACTTAGGCAATCTGCTTCTGTGTTTTCTTTACCTGGTATGTATTTTATTGTAAAATTATATTGTGATAGGTAATACACTAGATCCCCTAGTTCTTCGTCTGTTCTAGCTTTTATATTCATGTTTTCGAGTGGTTTATGGTCCGAGTATACTTCTTCCTAGCAACCAACGTTGCCAGTATTTTACTGCCTCTTTAATTGCTAGGCATTCTAAATATATGGCTTTTTTTCTTTTTTGTGAATCTTTCATTTCTTCGAGAAGTATGCTACAGGTCTTTCTTTGCCGTCATTTTGTAATTGTTTCAATACTGCCCCTGTACCTTCGAGCGATGCATCGGTATAGATTCTTATTGGTAGATCTCTCGAATATTTCCAGCACTGGTTGGCAGCATAGCAGTTCTTTTATTTCTCTAAACGACTTTTCACATTCATTTGACCATACGAACTTTTCATTTTTCCTCAGTAATTTGTGTAGTGGGTCTAGCTTTATTGAGCTGTTTGGTATGTATTCGTGATAAAAAGTTTATCTTTCCTAGGAACTGTCTGATATTTTTCTGTGTTTTTGGTGCTGGAAAATTTTGTATGGATATTAGGTTATCTTTCACAGGCCTAACTGAATTATTTCGAATTATATGGCCGAAGTATTTCACAGAGTCGGCTGCGAATGTACATTTTTAAATTTTAGTCTAAATCCTTCGCTTATTATTGCATTTAGTACTTTCTTTATATGGCTTATGTGTTGTTCAAAAGTCTCTGAGTGAATTAGTATATCGTTGATATAGTTTACTGAAAATTCCGCTGTTTCATGTTTTCTTAGTATGTTGCTTAGTATCCTTTGGAAGATAGCTGGCGCTGTCTTTAAACCAAATGGTAGGCAGGTCCATTGATAGTGTCCCTCTTGTGTTATCTTTCTATCTTCTATCCTTAGTGGAATTGACCAAAAGGCAGAATTGATGTCTAGTGTCGTGAAATACTTACAATTCCTTGTTCTGGTTATTAGGTCTTCTATTAGTGGAAAGGGTTGAGCTTGTGGTATAATGATTTTGTTCAATTCTCTTAAATCTATACAGAGTCTGGATTTTCTATTTTCCTCTTTTTTAAATGCTAAAGCCATTGGAGCAGCAAAAGGACTATAAGATTCTTCGATTAGGTTCTTTTCTAGCAATCTTGCCACTTGTTTCTCTATCTCCTTCTTGTCTTCAATAGTACACCTGTATGGTCTTTTGCTGCAGTACTTATCAACAGATAAGTCTATTCTAGCTTCATAATCTTTGACTGTTCCTATATCGTATTTATCTTTGGCAAACACCGTTTTGTAACCTTTTATCTATCTCTTTATTTGTCTATCTCAATTTCTTGTTTCCCATCTAAGTGGTCAATTTTTATTTTGAAGTCATTTTCTTCCACGTGTTCATTAAAATTTATGGAATATACTTTTGTCTTGTTATTTCTAGGATCCATTTGTTCCCCATTTTGTTTTTCTTGTCTATTTGTTTCTTTCTTTTGAAATATCTCTAATTTCTCATTTTGGATTAGTTTGAATGTTTCTATCATGTCCAATCCCATAATGAAATCTTCTGTATTTTCTCCTTCTATTACATATGCATCAATGTCCTTTTCTGTTTCAAAAATTTTCACCTTAATTGTGATTAAGCCATTCGTTGATTTCACACCATTAACCGTTTTTAGGTATATTTTATTTCTGCTATTTTCTGTATTTTTTTCCTAATTAGTTTCGAATTTATTAGTGATATTTGAGACCCTGAATCATATGTCCCTTGAATTTCTAACTCACCTTCTAATAATACTTTAACATTGATTAATGGTGTGGCTATTCGTTTTTTTCTTCTGTTATTAACTCTGCTTCAATAACTGACGTGTTACCTACCGTGCTAGGTCTATTTCTCCTATCTCTTTCTGTTTCTTTTGTTTTAAACCAGCATTTCTCTTCTGGGTGATATCTAACCCCTTTATTTAACCTCTCACAAGTGTTACATGGTTTCTTCCCTTCATTTCTTTTTTTGTGTCTGTTGTATTCTCCTTGATTCTTGTATATCTTTTATTTGTCATGCCTTCATATTTTCGTATCTCATTGAATAAAGTTGTTGTATCTAAACAGCTTTCTCTATTTATTCAATTTAAAATGAACTCTGGTAATCCTACTGCTATGAGAGCTACCAGTGTTTTCGAATCTATGTCATTGTTCATATCTACCAGTACTCTTTCCTTTCTTATCGCGTAATCTGTTAGTGAGCCATCCTTATATTTGAAAGATAGAGCGTATGTTACTGCACTCCACCTGCAAAAGTCTCTATGAATCGGTTTTTCCATTCATCCCATTCTGAGTTAACTGTTAATTTTGTCAATGTTGCATAGTGCCAGTCTGAACATGGTTTTTCCATAAATAGTCTTAATACTTCTATTTTCATTTCATCCTCTATAATCTCAAATTTTGTGCATTCCTTTTCAAACGTTTCTATCCATTGTTTGGCATTTGAGTGTTTACTTGTGAATTTTTCAATCATGAATTTGTCTGCCAGATGTTTTAAATTTCTTTCTCCTTCTTTTCTTTTAGGTGTTTCCATTAGTTTCTCTAATATTCTGATTAAATTATCATTTTGTTCCTTGTCTTTTGGCTATTTCTCTTCTTTCTCTTCTATTTCTTCTAGGTACTGGTCCTGAAACTGTAGATTTCCATCCTCATCTAAATATATATGTTTTAGTTTATTGAGTTTATTTATCTATCTTTATTATAAAATTTCCTTTCTCATGGAGGTTATGTAATCCGTCAATCTAATCAGTCGCCTCTGACGGGAGCTGTTATGCCGACCGCGCGAAGTGCGGCAAATTCAAATTAATGGGAATACTTTTCCTCTACATGTATATAAAAACGTGCGCAATAAATGCTCGAAGAGCTTTCGAAATGTATATTAAAATATGTGCTGAACTGCACAAATAACAAATTTCGTACTACTTGGAAATTATGAGCTTGTTTCTTAAAATACAAAATATTGTTGCAAATATTTTATACTAAACGAAATTGATTCAGAATTTCAGTATGTTGTTCTGAACGGGTCTGAAGTTTAAGCTAGCTTCGATAACAAATGTCACCGGATCTACATATAACAAAGATCTGAAATACTACTTTTACTTACAAATATCAACGAATTTACTAAGGTCTGTAGGGATTTGAAAAGGTTGGGAAGTTCGATTTGTCTGTGCGCGTTTAAGACAAAACATTCATCCACACAGATATGGAGATTTAAGTGTGTAAGCGTAAGAAAGGACATCAGCATTCTTTCTGTTCTTGCTCGCGTCCAAACAGATTAGGAAACACGAAGCTTAAAAGCTATTAAAACGCCTCTGACAGTTAATTTTCGAGCGCACTTAACAATCTCAAGATAACTCGAAAATAATGTTCGTAAATAAGATATTTTTCTCTCTGGGGAGATCGCGCGGCGAATGAGTTTCTTGTAATGGAATCGTTGCTCGTGCTGTTTTGTATAGGCAATGCGGTAATGTCTGTTTTGGCTTTGCACTGATGTCATTTACACTTGTGCCCCACTTGAATATTTCGTGTTTCGTTTTTTTCTGATCGTGAAACTAATTTGGAGACGATCATATTGTAATATTCGAAATTAAAACCATTATAAACTGATAAAACTCTGACGCCACGAGAGTGCAAAGAGGAACAATCAGAAAAAGAAGAAATTGAAAAATAACCGAATTGGATTTGAACCATATACATACACAGATAGATTTAATTGTATTTTGTAAGCATCATCTAGTACAGGTGATACTTCCTAGTCATTTGCCTTTCTTGTTATCACCGTAAGTAGTAACAAAACCTAGAGAAGATGAAATAAAAACATTAACTACCTTTATTACTATGATTATAGAAAGCTCCAACCACACATTTCGGCAGTATCATCACCACTAAGGATGGCCATTTGATGATACGTATTTAGGTGAATTAGCGGTCATGTGTTTGGAGTTTCCTAGAAATCGATGTAGTAAAGGAGATACCTAATTTGTTGTAGTTACAAATTGTCTCCTTTAGTTTCTTTTTCGCGCTAATCATTAAAACAGATAATAATTACAAAAAAGTACACATATACAAGAGTATAACAGAATCTGGCAGGTGTCGATCATCTTATTCAAGTGTAAAAGAAGCCGCATACCATTTTAGGGGCGACCTTTTCATGAGAATCGAGGTCCCGCTCTCTTATTCTAAGGAGCTAATTAAGAAGGAAACCAATTACTCTGCGGTTCTGGTCGTACATACTGTGCTATCAAACGGTGAAGATCTCAGCTCCTAACCGGCTATTAAAATATGAGCTATGATTGACGTTCGTGTTTCGAACAGTCACCGTCCCTGATTCGATCTTCCATTGGAACTTTCTAATATCGGCATTGTGGTAACAAATTCTATAAATTCCTTGGCTTTGTACGTATCTTAACTGTATTTGAGAAAAAAGCTAATACACTAATGTAGCTAATTGATAACTGGATTATTTAATACAGAGATACCTCAATATCACTAATTTACATACAACAGTCACTTTCTTCGTGAGAAACTTGAAATGCCGGTTGCTGTCAACATTTCTCACAGTTTTTATTGCATAGTATATGTTAATACACCGTATCACATCAGGTAATAACGTCCAAAACAATGCAAATGGTTTTTGCACGACACAAGTAATCCTCAACGAGTTTTGTACGCTACTTAATAGCCTTGTTTTGTGTTAATTTGGGAAGTTCTGTGGACACAATAAGACAGTTTGTATGGAATTTATAGGAACAGAAAAATTGTAATTCATGCGTTTTATCTATACAGAGCAAAGAAAGGTTTTTTTACACATTATCAGCAATCAGATAAAAACGGGAATGCTTATGGTTTAAAATAAAATTAAGTAAATTACCTTTGACTCTCACTATACTAATCTTTTAAGAGTTAAAGTACGTATTTCTACCACCAAATGATCATTATCTGTGGAGGAAACTAAAGAGAAGACAACTAAATGTTGGTCTGGTAAGGATCAGAACTAACTTATTTAAGTACTTTGAGTAATAATTAATTATTGTAATTCTTATCTTCATTGCATACACATATATGGAAAACAACGCTTTAGCTGTGGAACATCTGCTTTGACTTTTATACAAGTTCTGGTGAAATGTGTTACATCTTTAAGCTAATTGGTATGCTGGTGGAGACCAATAAAAGGAAAAAGATCTGGAACTTAAAACGCACGTACAACATGATTTTTACACTTTCCAAATCAATTTAGTTCTAAAAACCATTTTTTCGCAATAGGTTGTCATACAAGTAAAGAAATAATGAAGAAAATACGTAATCTTGTTGTTAAGGATATTCAAATTGGTCTGTTTAAATTTGAGCACAAGATTATTTGAAATACTAAAGAAATATATTGCAGCTGGTTTCACAAATATGCGTTCTCCCATAAATTTACCCCGTAATAATTTGCTAATAATGTTTTTATCCTAAAGGAGATATATAATAGTCCTTTGTTATTTTTTGTTCTAGTTTCACAAAAGATTACAACAATTTGCGAATTTCAAACGAATGATAACGTCAAAAAGAATGAAATCAAAGGATTAAAAAAGTTATACGAAGTTGGGCTTATCTTATCATTTCCGAATAGGGCAATTAACATATGTGGGCAGATTTTTGTTTCTTCTCTTTTACAAGTATCAATCTAAATTTGATTGAAGATACATATGTTTCCCGAAAATAAGATGTTGCAAATTAAAAAAGACAACATATTAAGATTTTTGGCTTAAAATAGAAACAACTTGGTTGAAAATAGAAACAACATATTAAGTTTCTTGGTTGAAAATAGTAGGAAAATTGAATTGAAAGCGACAGAAAATTTCTTCGTAACTCAAACAATTTTGAGTGACAGATATGTGACAATTCGTCTTAAAGAGGTTTGAACGTAATTCAGCAAAGCAGAAAAGTCTTAGAACCACCTGAAATACAATAGATTTTACCCCTTTTAGGGAATTGAGGTAAGGATGGTAGAAAGCAGACATGAAAATAGCCTGAACGCAGTGAGGATGAAATATTAAAGAAAGATTGCAGGAGAAACGGAATGGAATACGGCAAGGAAATCAGAGAGATGGTGAATCAGGTATTAATAAAAAAGAATAGAGAGAAGACAGACAAAATGGTTTAGATATGAACAATGTATGGACGAGGTAAGATGAACTAGCAACAATAAAGTACGAAAGGAAAACGGACAGATCAAAGAATATACGGCTACAGAGAGGATTGCATAGACAGAAAAGAAAAGGGAAGCATTGTGGAAAACACGAAAACATTAGCAGAGGATCGGAAAATGAGTAAAAGAATGGGAAGTGGACTATTGGCTTAAAAGTCCAAATCTGATGACCTAGTACAGCACAAGGAAGAAGATAAAACAAGAAGACGGAAAAAACAGAAATATTCTAGTAAAAAACAAACAAATAAAGTACGCCTTGAAATTCTATATATAAGAGGGATGTTTCGAATCTTCTGAGAATTTGACTCTAGTCACATTACGTACATACATCTTCTAGGTCACGCTTGACGTTTGACACGTTTACGTGGCCAGCCGCACAATATCTTTCAGTGTACTTCAGCTACTTAACCCACACAGATGTACACATTTCCGTACTGCTGATTTTGCAATCATGGAAGACGCGAGTGACTTACAAAGAGTTATCACTTTACTTTTATTTAAAAAAGTGCGAAACAATCAGAAATCGTTCAAGGTCTGTAAGTTGTATTTGGAGAATTTTAAGAATCTAAAAGAACAATCTATCGGTGGGCAAATCGCTTTAATGCTGACAGTACTAGAAGACGATCCGGGTAGTGGGTGATCGTGAACTTTTGTAGAACATGTCAGGAAGAAGTAACGAGTACTACGTAACTTGCAACATTTCAGGATTTTTCAATGTATTAGACTCTCGAGGAGATCAAGGTGAAACGACCTAAATTTCGCTAATATCTTTTATGGCATCTACAGAATTTTCGCCCTCAGATTAGGAGCATCCTCAGTGTAGGCAAAGTGATATTAATATCCCCACAAATTAATTGGAAAGTCCATGTAATTAAATGACTTTGAAAACCTTTAAAATTTTAACAAAGTAATTTCTTTTCTGGGAGAACACTAACCTCAACCGAGGCTGACAGACTTATCACTTTCCCTACACTGAGGATGCCCTTAATTTGAGGGCGAAAATTCTGTAGATGCAATAAAAGATATTAGAGAAATTTAGGTCGTTTCACCTTGACCTTCCCGAAAGTCTAATACATTGTAACTCCTGAACTTTTGTAGAACTTTGGAAACATTCCTCGTATATTAGAGTTGCTTTTCAACAAATCCCGCAATTAGAAAGCTTATACTGAAAAATATAATTTCTTTTTACGGTTCTTCGGTGCAAGATCCACGCAGGTTGATATTTATACTAATACCTTAATAACGCTACGTTTGAGTGTGTTCTTTTAATTACAAACGATTCAGCTCTAATTGATGAGAAGTCATTATTAACAAAGTGAATGTTCTTATTTTATTATCGATATTTTGAAAACCTCATTAATTATTTAAATTTTCTTAAATATCAAAAGTCGTTAATTGGCTTGCTTGTATTACCTTGAGGTATTATTTATTTTAGTAAATTTATGTTTGTGTGTGGAACTTGCTATACCAGATTTATAAGTAGTTTATATCGTGGGAAAGTGATTCCTACAATCGCCATGATAAAATCTAACATCTATAGTATCAAACTTTATATGTTGCCAACAATTGTGTTACGTTTCAAAAGATTACTAAGCCATCTATCTGATTAGAATATATTTGAGTTATCTTAGTGACATTAAGTAGCTCTTATCCTTACCACACCGACTTTGCAAAACCTTTTACAGTGTATTCTACCAGGTGGTCAGTGGCCAGTGAAGAATACAAAGGAAATAACGCGTCACTTCTATAAACTGGTGAACGATGCTTTTAAAAGAGCATGCTTCATCATGATGGGAATTGGAAGAATCTCTTTTTATTTATCTCCAGTTTATTTGCCAATTGTCCAGTATTGACACAATAAATCAAGAATATAAGCAATTGATATAATCTAGATAATAGCGTAATTACATATGACATAATTTTTAAACTCGAAACACAAGATCACTAGGTTTGAAGTGCTCTAATCGACGCTCAACTGCTCTTTCCTGAACTGGCTGCTGCACTAAAAGGTTTGGATGAGTACTTATTTTCGCATTATGCAGTTCAGTCAAACGTCTTATTTCTTTTTGGATGCATGGGAGTTGCAAATCTCGATGACGTTTGGTACGTACCCTAGCGCGTTGACCACAAAGCGAAGAACTGTGTTCTGATAGCGTTGTAATATTTTAATATTGGAATTATTTGTTGTATACCGTAAGTTCAAACCAGCTGTAGCACTGTTTTATAGGTCAGCACTTTGTTCTCAACAGAGAGTTTTGACGATCTACTCAATAACTAATATAGCTGTCTGAATTTGATGCCTAGTTGTTTTCTTTTAGTGAAAAGATGTTTTTGCCACGTCAGCTTTCGATCGAGGTGCCTACCAAGATGACTTACTTCATGTTCCTGAGATAGAGAATGACCATTTAATGTTACAGTAGGAGATGTACCTTTTCGTAACGTGAAAGTTATACATATGTATTGATTTGTTTATGTTTACTTTGAATTTCCATTTTAAATCTTATACAAAACCACTTATAGATTTTTTTGAAGCTCTGTTTGGATTTACGTGTGTTGCCATAATAGTCATGTCGTCAGCATATGCAGCCACTTGTGCAGTTTTTGTTGTGGGTATGTCAGCTGTATATAGCAGGTATAATATAGGAAAGAATCTAATTAATGATAAACAAAATAGTCTGAATATTTGCTTTCATTGCCAGTTTTGCAATTACTACTGATAATGGGAATCCATTGCAGTTTTAGGTGTTTATTCTAATATTTGAAACGTACTAAATTTCAATAAGGTTTGTAAAAGGAGTTCTTTAGGGAGATTTTTATGATTTTTACCGGTATGGTCTTATTTATGTTTAATGTTCACACATTCACATCGGGAAACAAAAATTCTCGTTTTGCGACACGTGTGCGATTTTCTGATAAATTCTTAGATAACAGATTATATATTTACAGTGGTACAATCTTACATTTGTTAGTGCATATATTTACATTAAATCGGGTGTGTATAAATTGGCGAAAAAGTTACACGTGCCGTAACCCCTAATGGAATTTTAAATTACACATTCGTCTTCACAAGGTTATATAGTAGGGTCGGACTTTTATTCAACAAATAAACGTTATTGCTCGACATCTGTTAATAGAGATAGCTGCAATTTAGAGTAAAGAAGAATATGTGATACTATTCGTTTTCTCTTTGACTTCCAATTATGTTTTTAACATTTCTCCATTAATATACTTTCGCAAAAAATCATCATCTTGCAACGTTGTAGAAGCATAAGATTGTATTCGAATGTGATTTCTGTATTTTTTTCATGTGCTTCCTAAAAACATGTGAGGTATGATACAACATTTTAGGATTAAGATTTTCGTTTCAGATCCGAACGAAGGATATCGCGGCGTGTAGCTTTTTCGCCAATTTATACACACCCTGTATATGAGTGTTTTTCAGATAATATATCGCAGTGGTCAATTTTTAAGTTTAATTTGTATTTTGTTTCTTACCATAATAGATAAATACGATGAATTTGAAAACGAAATTTGTGATGAATTATCAGACTTACCAAGTGATTTTGAAAGCATAAAAGATGGATGTGAAGCAAGTGTCATGAAACAAATAGATGAGTAGAAAGTTTTCAAAATTGACTTAAAGTTAACCGATGTTACCGCAAAGAAATGAAGGAATTCATTAGACTTATAATTATAATGAAGACACCACAAGAATATGTATAGTATGTAAGAGACATAATGCGATAAGGAGCAAACCACGACATATAGTGTAAATTCTGTGAGGTGCCCTTACCAAAAGGAGCTGTTTCACTGATTATCATACTCAAAAATGTACAACTTCTGAAAACTTCAACAAAAGATATTAATTACAAAAATAATTATCGCAGTTTTAATACGCATATCTTGAAATATCTTTATACCACTAAAATACCTGGATTTATATGAAAGTTTTGAGAAAAACAGGCCGAAGCAAATGTGGTGAGTACTATACTATATCTAACAATCAGTTGATCAACCGAAAATTTTTTGGAACTGTTCATTTTTAACAAAATTTTACCGTTCCCGAAAATTTTTGACCGTATATGTAACTTTATTCTGTATTTATAAAGATAAATGAATTGATTTAATTGTTTGTTAATTAATTATTAAACAAGAAAATTTAAATCATTTCATTGATATTGTGTCTAGGAGAAAGCCTTTGGCTAAGTCGCTTTTACTAGTAGATAATTTAGTAATCCTTTGCACATCATTCGCATTATATTCGAAGGATAGAAAAGGCTTTACGATTAAGTATGTTGAACATCCTTATGTATACAAGCTGCGTTTAAATTACGATGGCAATTTAATGCAATGCGGAAGTTGCGGTAAGATGCAAATTTTGACGTTACAAAGTGATTTATTATTATTTATTTGCTATTATATCTTGGGATTTTATTGATAGTTTAGTATCTGGATATCTATGTATACGTTTATATCCAATAACAAATTTCGAAAAATTTAATATGATCCCTAAATTGCGGCAAAATATACATTTTGATATTTATTTACACGTGCTGTATTTGTGTTTTACAGGACGGACATCCTAGGCTACTGACTTAATTTTTAGATATATTTTTCTAGTCCTTAAATAATTTTTTTGAGGATTCAACAGAATATACTGTAGGAGTTATTGACTAATACATATTTCTAATTACATATATTAATGTAATGTGTGGATACTCTTTGTTCTTTAATTATTTATTTATAACCTGTTGCATTTTGTTTTTATTTGCAAAGAATTTATGTTGTACTTAGAAAGTCTATACGAAAACGCTAACAGTTTGAAATATATCCTGTTGAAATAAAACTGATTTCTTTCTTGAACTAAACTTGGATATAATGAAATTCTTTGAAATACTTCACGAGTGGTACTAATTGTAAACAATAATAAATGTGCATGTATACGAACACCGAAAACAATAACCTGAAAAATCTAACCGGTAACGCAATGTACCGATCAACCAACCTTTTAACAATAACCTCAGTCTCCTTGGAATCTACGTGGGTTAGATTCTTAGATATATGCCCGAGCATCGAAGCAGCGTGATGGCTCTGCTGCTGGTACAGATGAGCCTGTCTCAGCTCGTTCGAAGCAGCGACAGAGGAGCTGCCCCGATGTCTGCCTCGACTACGGGCCGCTTCCACTTGATCCGTTCCCAGGACGAGCACTGTCAGGAGGACGACCGAATACAGGGAAAGAAACGTGAAGAGTGTCCCCTGGCTGGGGATCAACATGGCGGTCCGACGAATAGCCGTAGCACGTCACATGGTTCGCCGCGTTGTGAACGTGTTCGCGGGCGGACGAAGACTGACTTCGAAGGCCTGAAACACACCTCAGTCCCCAGTCAGTTACCTGTAGGTACCTGCAGGTGGGTAAAGCTATCCGAGATACTTCGATCTGCCTCTTTCTCGTTCATATACGTAAAAGCGTCTCTTCGCTAGTGTTGGCCGTAGCACAAGAAAAAGGCCAACGAAAGTGGATGGATGTATTGTAAGGAAGGATAGGTATAGTACGTTAGAACGTGTGGATTATATGCGGCTGTGTGTACTTACTTACATACGTCGAGGTTCGTGCATGCATGGTTTTAAATATTAAGAATATTAACTTAATAGAAAAGGCATACCTACTTCTATGTAACGTATAGACCACATCATGTGCAGTGTACTATTTATGCATGGTGAATTTCGAGAGACGTTCGTGCTTATCGGACACGACTATTATTGTTATGATGCGGAGAACTGTTAGATGCAGGAATGTGGAATTTATGCAATCCTACGGTGCTTAAGATACATACTAATTATTTTTATGTATACACACCGCGGAATATTTTCCGCATTACCATATGGCTGAGGAAAGAAAGTAATTGGTTACAATGAAAATTAATTCAGGCAATCATAAAATTGGCTCATATAAGAGACATGAAAGTATTCATCGTGTTTCTTGTTCTTTGCGTTAGTTACTGATTCTTGATAAAGGAAATTTGACGTTTTCTTAACTAGCCTTTGGCTTATTATTATATTTATTTTATTTGGATGATAAAAGATAATGACAATATTTATTATCAATAGTAAATCAAGTCAGTTAGTTGGTATTTAAATAGATTAGGTCTTAATTATCACTAAATATATGGATTCTGGAAGTTCTGAATATGTATTCGGCAATTAGACTGTGATCTGCAGTGGAAGAAACACAAAACTAACAGCTTAGTTGTCGAAATACGAATATACATACAGTTACTCCCATAAGTATTTGGACAAGGTAAAAAAAACATTGGCATTATTTTATTGAAGTGTATTTCGATATTCTTTTGCTGAAATAACGTAGATATGATATACTATTAAACTAATCTTCCGAAAATATAAATGAAAAGTCGAAATTCTTGTAAACTACCCACATAAAATAATACTAATTTGGTTCCATTCTTGGTTTAAAGCGTCTATTAAGGATGTTCGGTACGTTTCTTCAAGATCGGTTAAACTTAAATCCTTTTATTTGTTCCAAAACTATTTTGAAAATTGTATATCTGACCTTTAAAAATAGTGCGTGTAACGATAAAATACTAGTTTTTTACAATTTTAAGAGCTTCTACAGCTTCAATTTTTTCAATAATAAGTGAGGAACCAGTAAGTTTACGGGCTCGAAATTTTGCATACCGTGCATTCGTTACGATAGCTACGACTTATCGACGGCCTTTTTTGTAAATTCCTTGTTTGTTGTTGAATTTAACCTTAATTAAGGATTAGAAAACGACCATGAGCTTGCCATCATTTTTGGACTACAAGAAAGCAACGATAACAAAGGAATGTACAAAAATGCTCTTTGACAAGTCTTAATTACCGTATCGAATTCGTGGTATTCAAAATTTCAGGCCTACAAACCTGCTGGTTCTTCACTTATTATTGACAAAAGATTAGACCTGCCTGAGCTCCTAGAATTGTAAACAATTAGTATTTTATCATTATACAATTTTCGAAATAGCTTTTTTGTAAATTCCTTTGTTATCGTTGCTTTCTTGAAGTCCAAAAATGACGGTAAGCCTATGGAAATTTTTCTATTCCTTAATTGAGGTTAAATTCAATAACAAGAATTTACAAAAAACTCGCCGATAAGACGTAGCTATCGGTATGAATACACGGTATGCAAAATTTCGAGGCCCTGGTTCTTCACTTATCATTGAAAAAGAAATTAAAGCTGTAGAAGCTCTTAACATTCTAAAAAACTAGTATTTTATCGTTACAGACACCACTTTTAGAGGTCAGATATACAATTCTCAAAATAGTTTTGGAACCAATAAAAAAATTTAAGTTGAATCGATCTTGAAAAAAACTACAAAACACCCTTAAGTCTTGACTCTTTGAAATCGTATGTTCACGTATTCTAGATTTTAATTCACCCCACAAATGCCCAGTGGGATTGAGGTCCGGCGATTGTGGGGGTGTATTTAAACATTTGCGGGTATTAAACAACAACGATTGTCGAACAACGAACGCCGTGTGTTTGGGGTTATCATGCTGGAAGATGTAATTGTCCTTTATATCCAATTTTTCAGCACTTTGATCCATATTTTGTTGTAGAATTTTTAAACATGTAAATTTCTTTATAGTACCATATATTACATGTAACGAACCTACACCATTCGCCGTCATACACCCCCATGCTTCACTGTGTCACAAAGATTTTATTTCTTTAGCGCTGTATACGGTTGTCCCCACACTTTGCTACCAAAAAGATTTATTTTTGTTTCGTTCCAGAAGCCAGGAACAAATTTCTATACGAACTTTAAACGCTTTGACGATTGACCTTACTGACATAGGGTTTCTTCCTAGCAACTCGTCCATGGAAATTGTATCTTCTTAAGACCTTCCGTACCCTTTCACCACCTACAGAAGTGTTTCTTTTATGTCTACCACTATTTCAGGAATATTAATAAACGGATTTGTCTTTGTTATCCACACAATTTGCGCTTCGTCCCGTTCGCAGAGTTACGTGAATGTCCAGATCTCGGTTTATTTTTAATTATATTTTCCGTTTTGAACTTTTTTATTATATAACCCGCAGTTGAATAGCTCCTGTTCACAACTTCGGCTATTTCACGATTCTGTGCAGGTTTATCATTATTTCGGGCTCTAAAACAGTAGTTTCTTTACTTTTCATTTTGAAACACTGTTGTTGTTCCAAAGACTACAGAAGTACTGATAAGAGCAGAGATATAAACAGAGAAAGTGGGAATACGCACCTAATGCGACTGTAGGGGATTTACCGCATATTCTGTTATGACCTCTATAACTGTCCAAATACATATGAGCGTTCGCCGTTGCTATTATCTTTTTCTATTATCTATTGTCCAGGCCACACGCAATTAATTCTAAAATATTTGATTTTCCTAAAGAGGAGAACATGGTTCACAAAATTATTATAATTCAAGATAATTTTGTGAAACCATATAATTTTTATATAAACAATTGAGTGTATATAGAGTCTGTCCAAATACTTATGGGAGTAACTGTATGTACATTTTGACCATCTAAAATTGATATCGCACCTGTAAGAGCTAGTTTTTTAAATTTATTTTAAATCATAGACGTTAAGTAAATTGAGAGTGATCGATTTCATTAAATTATGTGTTGTAAATCTTTAACGAAATGTTATTACAAATCGTGAAATTGCTTCCATCTATATACATAAGTAAGTATATTTAAAGAAGAATATAAGAAATGGATATCTATTAATAATAATCTTGTATGCGGAAATATAAGCTGCATACATTTCTTCGAATAGCAACTGTGTTACTTTGTCATCACGTTTATTATAACTTTAACTAAATATTTATAAAAATTTCCTATAGCGACTTTGTTGTTACATGTCCACTATTTATATATTCACTTTTTACGACTTCTTGATATTTATTCTGGATTAATTATTGAATTATCAATAACTAGTTGTACATAAAAGAAACAGAATACTACTTCAGAACACACAAGTAAATAAAACTATCAACGTACATATGTGTTAAATATATAGATATACTGCTCGTATATAATACATTCCTAGAAGTGAGTGCTAACAACATGCCACAAGTCCATCCACTAAGAAGGTGCCGTGTTTTTAGTGTTACTCGGGTTTTGTTGCTCATCTAGCGTTGAACTCTCTTCGTTTTACGGTTTTCTTCAGACTGCGACGATCGCGAGTGCCCATCTCTTTTTGTCTTAACGTCTTCCATTATGCCGATGTATGTACTTTTTTCGTTTTTGGTGTGTAAATATACTACTTAGCACCTTACTAGCGTTATGTTTCAAAATAATCGACGACTAATATTTGAAATATCGCGTGTGTGGTATGCAAACTCCAGCTGCGCATATACGGCAAGATTAAAATTATCAACATTGTATATGTTTCGAACCGTTCGATTTTTGTAACTTCTAGGCGTGTCGGAAAGATGGTTACGTATTCGTCTTTTTAATATAAATTTATGGATTATGTAAGAGCTTATTAATAACGTGAATAATAAAATTACTATAATTATCTTTTTGGTAGTTTTATTTCCATTTTATTGGTAACTTAAAATAATTTGTAATGTTTGGGATAAAAATAGGAAGATAAAAATTTATGGAAAATTCTAATGTTAATTTTCACAAACACTTAATTATCATTGTCATAATAAAACGTTTTGAAAAGCACAAAATGATGGAAACAGTGGACGTTTTAGAAAACCATTCCAATTTTCAGGAATTTCTCATACTAAATTCTTAAAATATAAAATTGGAAAATCTACAACTACTTAGATATATGTATGTATGTTATTAAGTGTAGTACTTTGTTGTACAAATTCGAATATACTTTTGTTAATCGGTGTATACCTAGCTCAACAGAAAAATGTTGAAATAAAAGCAGGAGAACTGCTTATTATTATTTGTTTTCTAAACCTACACACTGCGCAAATGTAGGTGTGTTTCTCTGTACCTACAGCATTCTACTGCGAACTTTCTATTTTTGTCGTATTGCTTAGTTAAGATTACGTGCAATATTGGCGTAAAATTAAGAATTGTGACGTGTAATGTTAATAACTTACGTTGCAAGACTGATATGTTGACATCAAGTAAGTGTATTACGTCAAGCCCATTTTTGGTAATTGTGCTGTTACAATAACTGCTATGTTGTATATTACGTGAAATTAAGCGCATATCATTTTATAGGTCCTCTAACATTTATCAAAATAAATTTGAAGTACAACACTAAAAATCGAGAGTTCTTGAACTAGGGAAAGCGGGTTTTAATATAAGCTAGTTCTAATTCTTAGCTAATCAGTTTGGATGCCGATAATTATCGTAATCCTCAAAGGAGTAAACACGACCGAAAGGTATCATCAGCCACAATCATTGGTGAAAACGTTAATACTTTCGTTCTATTACGTTTCTCTACTGAGGATCACTGTTTTCGAAATATATACGTATTTAGAGCTAATTAGTGAAGTAAGAGTAAACCTATTTGTTGATAGAATAAATTAAGTCGTTGGCGAAGGTTATCTTCTGGAATTTAAGAAAATTGCAGCTACAAAATTGTTTGAGTACCTTTCAGAAAGGCGGTATATTATCATTCATATTTTGCTGAATGGATATTTTCCTAATGCAAATCGCTTAAATTAGTTGTGTATGGTAAGCAATTCGCTAGCTTTTGTTGTTATCTGATGCCTTTGTGCTTGTGTTGGTAGATATTTCAGTTAAATTTGTTTAAATAAAACAAATTTACTTTTATTATGAATATATGCACGTGTGTTCCTTAACAAAGCCTTCAGACCATACATAGTTTACTCTCTCTAATAAATTACAATTTATTTGTTATGTATAGCCATTCTTTATTATATTATTTATTCGCGCGTTTATTGCTGGTTGCGAGTGCGTTTGTGTTTGTAGAAAACGTAATTAATACTGTGGCATGGTACAGTAACTTGAGTAGACTACGTGCCACAACCATTGGAAAAATTCGATACTATAACATGTGCGATAAATTTTTGTTAGTACAGCAAATGTTGTATCTACTTCGTGTGTGTGTTTGTATACATGCATTGATAAAAATGTAATCTAAAATGGCATATTGAATATTTGATATTAAAAATATTAACATTGTATTGCCAAATATCGAATCTTTCGAGCAGTTGAAAAATTAATTATTACCTACATATTTAACTTTCCTATACTCACGTCAAAATGAAAGACGTATACTATACTATATAAATCGGTCTCACAGACCGTATGCGTGAGTATAGGAAGGTTAAGTATCTCCTCTAGTGGTTACAATGACTAAAACAACTAAATTATTAGCATTAGCCTGTCTGGTTGGATAATCCTAAATACCACTATTTCCAGTAAAATGATAAGATATATATAAAACCATTCTCAATTACTTCAAGAATTTTTAAATACTCGAGATGTTATTAAGACTTAAAGATACCAAATAATTATTTGAATTGTTACTATTAGTATTATCACTGTTATTATTAGAAATCATATTACTACTATTATTATCACAAGAACCAGTATTGATTATTATTGAATCAATCGTATGGAGTTTGCTCGGTCTAGTCAAAACCACCTGTTTATGGAATGTGACGTAACAAAATCTAATATGCAACTTCTTTTAGAGAGATATTAATGAATCGCACCTCAACATGCAATTAGCTAATTTCCTATGGAACGTAGGCGGAACGTTGGCGTCTGATCTACGCAAAAATATTGACATTACTATAAACAGTATCCTTTCCGTTGTTCTTCGATACGCTGGTTATGCTCAATGATTTTCAGTTCTAGGTGACGAATTAGCCTCCATTCACATCCATAGCGTATAAAGTTACGATTAAATACACGAAGGATAGTAGGTATATATATATATATATATATATATATATGTATATATGTGTTAATAAGTATTAAAACTAGGGAACACATTAATTCATGTTTTGCAAAATGGTGCCAAATGAAATTACAGTATAACTTCGACAGTCCGTCCCTTCAATAATTCGGACACCCCAGTAGTTCGAACACCGTTACGATCCGGACATTATTTAGTCTTTTATGCCTCTATAGTTCGGACACCTTGCTATAGACTTATTTAAATGTATGTTTATTAGACAGAATACACGGGAAATCCCCTACTTATGTAGTTTAGCAAGCGTGTGATTTGTAGGCTACAAGCGAAATGCTATTACTTGTGATCATCCTTATAGGCCGTACTTCGTTACATATACCGTTGTTTAGTTAGTGCGTTAAGTGGTAAAAAATTGTTGAAATATGTCACAAAAATCTAAGCACTTAACTCTCACGTTAGAGACAAAATGTGAAATTTAAAAAAATAGAAAAAGGAAGAAGCGTGAGGTTCGTAGCCAATAAATTTAATACGCCACGATCGACAGTGGCAGATATTAAAAAACAAAAATACAAGTTGTTGATTGTTTTAGAGAAAAGAAAAATTATGGAAAAGGGTGAGAATCCTGAAGTAGAAGCGGCATTGTATACGTTGTTTTTACAACAAAGGGCCACTCCACATTCAAATTTCTACGGAAATTTTAAGAGAGAAAGCTAAATACTTTTACGAACAAATTACAGGAAAAACTGATGTTGTTGCTAACAGTGGTTGGCTAGATAAATTCAGACAACGCCATGGAGTCCGATTTTTGAAAGTGTGCGGAGAGCGTCTTTCTAGCGACATCGCTGCTGTTTCGCCTTTTAAACTCGAGTTTATGAAAATTGTGAATGAGATGAATTTATCGGAGGATCAAATTTATAATACCGCCGAGTCGGCTATTTTTTGACTAACTTTACCCACAGGAACACTAGTGCATCAGGATGAAAAGTCTGCTCCTGGTAGAAAAATATCCAAAGACAGACTAACATTTATGCCATGTTACAATGCAACGGGAACACACAAACTTCCATTGCTAGTTCTTGCAAAAGCAAAAAATCCTCGCGTGTTTAAAAATGTAATAGTGCCTGTTATATATGACGGATCTAAGAAGGGATGGATGACTAAAGTTACATTTTCAAGGTGATTTAATAACAAACTTGTTCCTGAAGTTAAAAAGTTTTTGAAAAGCTCCAATGGGACGCAAAAAGCATTATTATTAGTAGATAACACTCCATCACATCTGCTAACGGAACAGATAAGTGATCCAATTTCCGTATTTTGCTGACGCCGCCTAACTATACGGCTATATTGCAACTCATGGATCAAAATTTGATTCAAAACATAAAGGTTTTCTACAAGAAAAATTTATTAAAATATGCAGTTTCATTTGAAGATGGAGCCATTACACAACATTTAAAGGAGTTTAGCATTAAAAATACAGTTCGCTATTTACATAGTGCTTGGGAGCACATCACAGAAAAAATATACAAAAGAGTTGGGATAAGTTATTGCCGAAATGGGACGAAGAAGGTGAGTTACCACTCACCATAATTAAAGAACAGTGGCCAGCTACTATCTCGGGCCTAGAGGATGCCAGTGAAATTCAAGAACTGGTAAAGAGTATTAACGATGATGTAAGTTACGACGCGATTCGAGACTGGGTCTCAGGGAAAACACGAAAAGCTTGTAGAAATGACCGAGGAAGACATAGTTAGGGAAATTACAAACATCAGTGACGATACAGAATCAGGCAACACTTCATCGATACCTACAATAATAAAGGACGTTGAGGCGGTAAAATCATTGAAAAGTGTCTGCAATGGGCAGAAGAGAATGATCTGCCGTCACAGGATATATTTTTACTGAAGAAACTAAAGGCAAAGGCACAAGAAAATCATGAGGGCAACTATTTATTCGTTTTTTAAAAAGTAATGTATCTAAACGAGTTAGTTGTTTTATTATATTTTATTTTTATTATTATATAAAATTAATAACTAAAAGGTCTATTTGATTTTGTGTCATTTAAATGTAGGATTAAAAGTAAATTAAAAGAACGCCACCAATCCGGACAAACTCGATTATCCGGACACGCCAAAATTTTTATGTGTCCGGATTATCGAAGTTGTACTGTATGTTAAGAATTTAGGAAAAAGGGGGGTGCAGAGTGATGATATTTTAATTTATTACATACTTTTAGTAAATAAAAATCATAAATGCTTGTAATACAAAAAAAAATTAAACTTCACAGAAAATTGTGAAATTTGGTGTTTGGTGTTTTGGTGTCAAATATGATAACGGTAAAAATATTCTTATTCGGTTATACAGCATTTTCCATGATCTGGAAAGTTTTATTAAATCACCAAATTTGACAAATCAAAAATTAAATTGTTTCAACATTTTTCTCCAAAAACGTGTAAAGGTCAGAAACTGCTTCCTTCGTACCTATTTCTAGATGGACGAACAGATTATATCTAATACGCCAAGAAGTTTAGGAAAATAGTTTTTAACCAAGAAGAATTAATATTACTTTTCGATGTAAATCATCTTGACCTGGAAGGTACTCTACCTCCCGCCGAGTTTGTCGTAACGTATCTCTGAAAAATATCTAAGGTACGACGGATTCTAATAGAACTTGTGTTACCTGCCGAATATCATATAACTACTAGTTGAAGAGTTTTTCGAAAAAGTGTGGAATGTCGTGTTTATTTATTTTGTATTCTGCACTGCCGATTTTAAGCTTATTTGAAATAAAATATTTATGAAGATGAAAGACTATAATACAATACAATATAATATAATATAATATATTAAATGTAGAAGACTCTCTATAAACGACCTAATAATAAAAAATTAGGTTCGTTAATGGGCAGTTAACAAGTAACCGTGCAAAAGCCTACAAAGTAAGCACAATTTGCATATGCCAATAATCCTGTAGGAAATGTTGACTATGTCAATCGCAAAACGCAACTGCAGACTAATTAGTTTCGTCCTCATTAGGACTCGTCAGTACAGTATATCGTTCAGCGAGTGATACAGTGAACATTTCCAGGTGATACGTCGAAATCTCGGCGAGATGGATACGGTCAAAATAATGACCCCATCTTCCGAGCAGGAGATGTATTGGCATACCCGGTAACATCGCGTTCAGCGACGAATAAAAATAGGGATCGTGTTTTGAGAGCCAAAATTTAATAAAATATAATACAATACAATATAATATAATATAATATATTAAATGTAGAAGACTCTCTATAAACGACCTAATAATAAAACGATCCCTATTTTATATTATATTATATTATATTGTATTGTATTATATTTTATTAAATTTTGGCTCTCGAAAACACGATCCCTATTTTTAAGATGAAAGACGATGATTTTACAACCTCGCCTTTCGGCGTGGATACAAGATGATTTACTTCTTAATAATTAATGTATTTTTGAATTGAAAACGAAAGTTAAAATGTCTATTTATCATAACTATAAATTATGCATTTAAGACCAAATTTAGTTGTAATAAAAATAATTTGAGAACTTGAGACTTCGTGGTAAAAATACACAATTTCTTAAACGGAATCGGATGTAATTGCATAATATTTACATTACTTTACGTTAGTATCATCGTCATTTTGACGTTTGGTAGTTCAAATTCTCATATACAGATATTAAACAAATACATACATACACACATATATCTTAATTATTTTCTCTACGTCTCTAACATTCGCATATTGCCACAATCATTTAGCGCTTTATCCATCTAACTAATTTCTTTTTACAATAAACGAGAGGCGCCAAGTAAAGCAAAATTCGTTAGATATTTCCTACGTTCAACCACAACGTCATCAATCGAAACAAATATGTATAAGAATAAATTATAACATAGTCACATAATAAAGAAACAAAAACAGATCGTTGGCATCGATCCTAAACTATTAAAAAGTTATAAATCATATGATGCTAAATACATTATGTATTATAGTGATACCTATAGTGTTGTATTTGCGCATTTATAAATTTATGTGCATAATACATACAAACGTTTTTATGGACCTGTTTCTCGGACGCGTTCTACAATCAAATTACACGGTCGGTTTTTACCGACCTTTTTCCCTCGATATGTTGGGGCGAAGTATAAGAAACGATATATCCTATAATTAAGGAAGTGTTTTTGTTTTAAATGATTGTCTATCAGTTGGTACCTATTATTATGCGTAAGTCTTTAGGGTATTTTGTTCCTTATAACTAAAGCTCGGTTGCTTAAGCACTAAAAATCATTAAAATAGGTAGGCAAAAAATATTGAGAATTTTGAAAATGGGTATTGTGAGAAATTGAATAGATATTATTGTTTCACTGATTTTACTATTTACTACTTATATAAACCGCATAATATATGTAGTAAAAGGACATTATTTGGAAGTATTGCAGCTAAACTTAATACGACGTACTGTGGTTTAAAAGTACATAAATAAAATAAAGCTGTGGTGAGGGTATTTTCATTTTATTTTATTTTACTTATTATCGCTAAAAGTGTTGTTTTAATTGTCTACCGTTAAGGATTAAGGTCTTCCATCCGACAATAACTATTTTAATTGAGAGAAAAATCTCTCTACATCCATTGATGCTACATCGGGCAAAGCTGGAACTAGTGATTTCTGGAATATCGACATTTGCGTTATTTTGCACTTGCATCTCCAGAAAGAATACAAGCTAGACTGTTCACCACTTCAAAATCTTGATTTGTAGTAAACACAATTTCACACTTTCTTTAAATGTACTTTCTTCATTGATTGAGACACAACATACATATTTCTGTTATGGTATAAATTTACAATATTAATAGAATCAACTAAAGTTAAGTCTCTGCTTTCTAAACTTACTATTGCACTAAAAATTACAGCATAACTAGTTGAAATACGACCACATCGTTTCCCAAGAACCTCTTTTCTCTAAAAGTTTCTTCACTGTTTTGATTGAGGTCATCGAAACTTCATTTAAGCTTCTAATTATTATTATTCATTAAACTGGTGGCGCATTAACATGTAGCAATGTAACATGAAATCCACGTGTCTTGTTAGGTATCGGTTGATGTGGTAGAGCATTTCTTTAAAAAGTGTTATCCTGTACGGTGCTTTAACAACTAAAGATATCAACAGATACACGTCTAAGAATTATTTACGGCTTTTTCTGCCACACAATGAGTGCCATGGATCAAGCAGGGCAAATGCAACATACGTACAAATAATTTTACAGCATTTCCTGCCTTTTTCATGTAAGGGGTTGCGACATTTAGAAACATGAGCACGTCACCATATTAAATTTTGTCTGATTAAAGTAGTGATAGAGAAGTCGTGAATGATTGTGCGACTATAGTGTTAGTTGCCTTCTCAAGATATTCTGAATTTCATTAATAAATGTTAGACGCTTGGTTTGTCTCCAAAGATCCAACAATCACATTGGCTATGTGCCTGCAAAATCAATTTGTAATGCTACAAAGATGTTATTTTATTCTAGTACAGCCGTTTCGGAGAGTTGTTGTACTGTTGGCGCAAGCTGAGCAAGTGCAGTTACAATACTACCTGATGTTAGGTCCCTCGCCACTATGGTAGAATTTGACTTGCCTCTCAGTTATGTAACGAGTTTGAGAAATTTCATATATTGCAAGAGAACACTATGGATAGTGTGTATCTTACCGACATTTTTTAAATGATATCTATTCCTTTGTTTATTGCACTAGTATCCGCACTAAACCCAAATATTTAAGTGATTAACGATCGCCTTATAATACGCGGAAAAGTAATGATTAAGAAATGAGGTCGCGTATAAACAACTTATATTGTACATTATGGCAATCGGGAGTGTAGATATAACATTTACTTAGTAATCAAGCAATTAATGCAATAGATTGGGATATTCTGTGAATTCTAGTTAAACCGACTACGCTTAGTTTAATCATTTACAAGCAAAAAATGCATTTGCAAATGAAAATATCCAAATTGTCATTTTTAGGGATTTTCGGCATTTTGCCTGAATATCCTGGTTCCACTTATAACTTATGCAAGTTGTACTCGCAATAGGTTAGCAATTAAACTACAGTACAACTTCGACAATCCGTCCCTTCAATAATTCGGACACTCCAGTAGTTCCGACACCGTTACGATCCGGACATTATTTACTTTATTTGCCTCTGTAGTTCGGACACCTTGCTATAGACTTATTTAAATGTATGTTTATTAGACAGAATACACGGGAAATCCCCTACTTATGTAGTTTAGCAAGCGTGTGATTTGTAGGCTACAAGCGAAATGCTATCTCTTGTGATCATCCTTATAGGCCGTACCTAGTTACATATACCGTTGTTTAGTTAATGCGTTAAGTGGTAAAGCATAGTTGAAATATTTGACAAAAACGTAAGCACGTAACTCACGTTGGAGACAAAATGTGAAATTTTAAAAGAAATAGAAAAAGGAAGAAGCGTGAGGTTCGTAGCCAATAAATTTAAGACGCCACGATCGACAGTGGCAGATATTAAAAAACAAAAAGTACAAATCACACAATTTGTGAGTTCGCCATTTCAAGGAACAAGTATCTAAACATTAACCTAGGGTGAAATAAATTTTATATTAAGTTGTTGATTGTTTTAGACAAAAGAAAAATTATGAAAAAGGATGAGAATCCTGAAGTAGAAGCGGCATTGTATACGTGGTTTTTACAACAAAGGGCCATCCACATTCCAATTTCTTCGGAAATTTTAAGAGAGAAAGCTAAATACTTTTACGAACAAATTACAGGAAAAACTGATTTTGTTGCTAGCAGTGGTTGGTTAAATAAATTCAGACAACGCCATAGGATTCGATTTTTGAAAGTGTGCGGAGAGCGTCTTTCTAGCGACATCGCTGCTGTTTCGCCTTTTAAACTCGAGTTTATGAAAATTGTGAATGAGATGAATTTATCGGAGGATCAAATTTATAATGCCGACGAGTCGCCTATTTCTTGGCGAGCTTTACCCACAAGAACACTAGTGCATCAAGATGAAAAGTCTGCTCCTGGTAGAAAAATATCCAAAGACGGACTAACATTTATGCCATGTTACAACGCAACGGGAACACACAAACTTCCATTGCTAGTTCTTGGAAAAGCAAAAATCCTCGCGTGTTTAAAAATGCAATATTGCCTGTTATATATGACGGATCTAAGAAGGGATGGATGACTAAAGTTACATTTTCAAGGTGGTTTAATAACAAATTTGTTCCTGAAGTTAAAAAGTTTTTGAAAAGCTCCAATGGGCCGCAAAAAGCATCATTATTAGTAGATAACGCTCCATCACATCTGCTAACGGAAGAGATAAGTGATCCAAATTTCCGTATTTTGCTGACGCCGCCTAACTGTACGGCTATATTGCAACCCATGGATCAAAATTTGATTCAAAACATAAAGGTTTTCTACAAGAAAAATGTATTAAAATATGCAGCTTCATTTGAAGATGGAGCCATTACACAACATTTAAAGGAGTTTAACATTAAAAATGCAGTTTGCTATTGTATATAGTGCTTGGAAGCACATCACAGAAAAAATATACAAAAGAGTTGGGATAAGTTACTGCCGAAATCGGGCGAAGAAGATGAGTTACCACTCAGCATAATTAAAGAACAGCGGCCAGCTACTATCTCGGGCCTAGAGGATGCCAGTGAAATTCGAGCAATGGTAAAGAGTATTAACGATGATGTAAGTAACGACGCGATTCGAGACTGGGTTTCAGGAAAACACGAAAATCTTGTAGAAATGACCGAGGAAGACATAGTTAGGGAAGTTACAAACATCAGTGACGATACAGAATCAGGCAACACTTCATCGATACCTACAATAATA
Organism: Chrysina gloriosa; assembly: GCA_038088585.1. Lineage (NCBI taxonomy): Eukaryota > Metazoa > Arthropoda > Insecta > Coleoptera > Scarabaeidae > Chrysina > Chrysina gloriosa. The sequence goes on along the minus strand of CM076087.1, from coordinate 35,692,105 downwards.
AAGCACGTTGAAGCGGTAAAATCATTTGAAAAGTGTCTGCAATGGGCAGAAGAGAATGATCTGTCGTCACAGGATATATTTTTACTGAAGAAACTAAAGGCAAAGGCACAAGAAAATCATGAGGTGGTATTGAAGCGCCCACTATTTATTCATTTTTTCAAAAAGTAATGTATCTAAACGAGTTCGTTGTTCTATTATATTATTTTAGTTCGCATTTTTGTTTATTTTCCAATAAAAATTAATAACTAAAAGGTCTAGTTGATTTTGTGTCATTTAAATGTACGACTAAAAGTAAATTAAAAAGACGCCACCAAATCCGGACAAACTCGATTATCCGGACACGGCAAAATCTTTATGTGTCCGGACTATCGAAGTTGTACTGTATTTTATTATCTACACGTTACAATATTAATATTATCTGTGTTATGGATTTATTGCAGAAAGGAACCGAAGCTGTGTAAGAAATGAAAATTCCATTCGAATAAAGTGTCGTTTGACCAACAAGCTATTTACAACAGTTTAGGGTGATTACTATAAGAGATTGGAAGGCAAAGTTATTATCGGGTTACTCAATTGTCAAAATTTTCGCTAAAGCATCCGATTACTTAAAAATTGTAATTCCAAACAATCGAGAAATAGTGCTAAAAGTTTTCCTATGCATCGGATATTTCTCTAACCTCCTTTCATAAATTGAAGTATTTACTTTTCATTTTGTGGAGAAATTCACTATTCTTACAAATCATAGGTATTGTGGATTCATTATCTCTCCGCCTTCTTCCACTCATGAAGTACATAACAAAGAATTAATATTGAAAGATATTTTCTTTTCAATAATTGCAGATATTTTAGAGGGTAAAGCTGAGCAAAACACAACTTTCACTCCTCAAATAGTGATAAAGGAGAAGACAACCGAGTAATAATTTTTCTGTTTTTTTCATTGAGGGTGATTACTCTAATTTAGGTTCATTCTAAATTAAAAATGCTCTTACTCTTTTTAGTTGGTTAAAGTAAAATTTGATTTTAGACACGAATGTTGTTCATTCCAATTTGTTCGTCGCAAGTGTGCCTCGTGTTTTAAAATCTTAGGACTAACATTTTGTGTTCAACCTATCCTGATTAAACAATAATTTTCTTATCGGACTTTCCACCTAATGAGCACCAAGAACAAAAATAAAACTGTTCGGTTTGGTGGTCTTTCGGTTTCGACTATAAACGATCCAAACAAAACAAAAACCGAAGTAGCTTGATAAATGACACCGGTAATCTGACAAGTGCGGTAAAATAGAAATTTTCGACTGGCTCCGGATTAGGAGGCCACTGTAATTAGCGGGATTCCAATATTTCTAGTAGACGAGTTCGTTTGAGGCGGGTCTGACGTCCCAGCAGGTTAACAGGCGATCTCACGTGGCGATTTAGTTAGCGCTCTTTGCCTCGATCGCAGGGAGAGAATGACTCGTCGAAATTGGCGTCATGGTGTGTTTCAATCGAGGAAGAATTTCGAATTTTTACGCGTTAGATTGTTTAATAACTGCAAGTTAATAGACAATAACGGTCGAATTTTAAAATAATTAAAGTTTGTTTTTCTGTTTAATGGAGTCTCTCAAACGAATCATCGAGAAGTTCAGATGTTAAGAACAACTATTGAATCCTTTAGAATCCATAAATTTTACAAGACCATACATACATTCTCATACTAATTGTGGCGACTCAATTATATTTTCTTGAGTAGGTTACTTCACTCTTCAATTGATCCTTCTGGTGTTACAAGGTATACTTGGACAATTTCTTGCTATTCTTTTCTCTCCTTTATGTATTCTCTTCGGCATTTTCTTCTCATATTCCCCATTTCTTTGATCACCTAGTTCCTGCTTTAGTATCCGATAAGTTTCCCATATTTTATTGCTATGATGGAGTCTCATTGGCGGTATCCCTTACACCTGGTTCGGTAAGGAATTACGAAACCTCAATAAATATGCAGATGTATCAGAGCCCATCCTAATGTTTTAACAAAGAATTTCAATTTAGATCAGTTTCTGATGCATATTCCCCTATGATTAGTAAAATCTATGGTTTACTGTTGATTAATTTCTTTATCCATTAGGAAATAAAGATTCGCAATGAACGTGAAGATCTGTCGAAGTCCTGAAAGATCTTTTTCAATGGATTACCCTTCACAACTTGTAATTTAATCTAAGAACAAATTTGAATTCAACATGTGCCATTTTTAATTCATATGAGTGTCCATCAATGTAATAGGGAAATATTATTTGATTACTGTCAAAGTGTATTGCCAAAATGAAGAAATCGATTTTGAACACGACTTTTTCGTGAGCTCCGAATTGAATAAGTGGCATTCTATCCGGTTAAGAGCAGTCTTTTCAAGATATTTTATTTTTATACATTGAAAGATACGTAATCGTAAACACTACTTTGTATTATTTTTATTGCAATATTCGATACAGTTGACCTTTCTCCTTTTGAAAGTGGGTAAGCTTTCAGGTTTCTTTTGGTAAAACAAAAATGATAGCTGAACTAGTGTCCCATTAGCAGGGATTTCTTGTACACAAGTAAGTCCCAAATTCGTATTTTGATAATCAATTTTTATTTTGAATGGATAAATCACTCAGGGTATCGATCAAAAATTGTGAAGTACGTTCTGTAGATTTTGAGATTTCTCCATTGATAATAAAGAATTAATTATCGGAATACGACTTAGAAGAATCGATAAATGCCTGTACGGAGGATGGGGCTGCTTCGTTGTAGTTTTAGCTCTATATTCACCAGAGTGTTTCCTATTTTTTTCCTCAGAAAGTTGAAGTAAGGTAAGTAACTCATCTTGCCCTGAAACTATTTGCATCGGTTAATACTTCACTTATTAACTAACTGTACGTGAAAATTCCATAGACGATCTTTCACGCAATAAAATCTATGTACTTCAACGTAACAGTATTTCTAGAAGTCTTGTCTATTAACGCGCATTATGTGATGCTAGACTAGAGGATTGCGTGTGGCCTTGTACGAACGTAGTTTTCTTTGTTTGTTATGCTAAAAGGTGGGCAAAATCGTAGTTAATGTCGTATTTAATATTTCACACTAAACGCACACCTACAACTCTAATAAGTGTGTCTATACCGTTTTCTACTGTTCGTTAACACCTATGTGATAACCGTATCTAATTAGAATTTTCCACTAACGTACTACATGCAAATTAAAGGTAAGAAAGTTTGAAGTTCTTTCCCATTCCGCAAAGATTGCCGTATAAATTTATATTTGTTTAGTGGAAATTGTAGTATCAGTAATCTGCTTGGTTTTTCACCTAATATGCATATGTAATCTGTGCAATAAGCCAATATTTTCGTATTTCTAATTATCTTTAAATTGTAGGTTCTTCCACTTACAGTCAATTACAACCAGAAAACCATCAATTTTTCTTCTTCTTCTTTATCAGATCTTTAGTTCCCTTTCAGGCGTCGGATACCATCGATTGAAAGATATAAAATTATACACGTTTAATTCAACCTCGTTCAAAATTACGTTGTTAAGCGTTTATAGTTCTTATTGCGAGAACAATTTCTGGTAATAATCTCTAAATATAGAGTATTATACGTTCACCAATCTCAAATCAATTACTCCGCGTAAAACGGGAATAAAGTAGGTAACGAGAGAGCTAATGTACGGGTGTGTGTATATAGGTAAGTACAAAATTGGTATCTGATGTATATGAGCAAAATTACTAAATCTGTTGTTCCGTTCTGCTATGGTAACAATTATTGATGAAATCAGGTTAATTGCGACAATAAAAGTGCGCAAGTTTACCGCTAGAAATATTTTTATTTCCATTTACGTTATTTGCCTTAGAAACTCGGGCACAATGTAAATAACGACTATTCGATTTAACCCCCTTTTAAAATCGAACAAACCCGACTTAAATTTACATGTGTGGCAGTACAAAACAACACCTAGACTAATCTTATTTGTAAATTACATCGGGAAAATATAAATAACGGACATAAGATCGTTGTAATGTATTATTCAGGAGGCGTGTTTTAATAAATTAATTTTACCTCCACGAATTCGGATAGGATAGGTACTAGAACTCTGTCGATTAGTATCTTAACAGAGGAGACAACGTTTGTCTTATTTGAACGTTCTTAAATTTTCGTTTAGCCTTCCGTTTCCATTTATAGTTTACAGTCGGGAGTACTTTTCTTCAAAATTTTGTGTTATGGATTTTACGCGTGACATCTATGGCTTTCAAGCTGTTGAGACGGTAAAATCAAACTATTTAGATCAATTATGAGAGTATCGCAAACTGTTGACTGATAAAGCATATCTTAACTACTACATTAAGACTTCATGTCATAAATCCTCAAATGCTGGAATTTTGAGAAAGAGATATTTCAGATTTTAGGCAACAATCATTTGAAGATAGTTCATGTACGAAACCCACATGTTTTTGTTTCTTTTATGTTGGATTACTTCTGTTGCAAAACTTACAGTGGTCTTTATAATATCGCAATAAATAATTTCCTGTATAAGTCCTATGGCTTTTATCGGTAGAGAAGATAATCATCTTAATCCAGGAACACTTCCTAAGTAGGAGCTTTTCGCTTCTTGTTTTTTTTTATCAACATCATTTTTTGAAATAGCCATGGATATGATCATCATTTCAGGTGATAGGATGATCTCCATTCGAGCTGCTTAAAAGTTTGTAGATTTTAGAGCCTTTAGTGTTAGCTCTTTGAGTCCTAACTCTTTAGATATCACTTTTAATGTAGTCCTGAGCGAATGGATGGCGCATGATTTTCAACTGAAAAGTGGCGCTATTTTGCTTGTGGATTACAACACACGCTCAAACACGATAACTTCGATTTAATATGTTGATCATCCTATTCTACCGCCCCAAATAAGAGTTTTCGCTTTTGGGCGTCCGAATGTTGCCGAATATAGGAATTTCCAAGAGCTTTGTGAAGGCTCCTGATTTTCAGCTTCTCTGGTCCTAGAAATTGTTTGTTTTCCTGTTTTCTCGAAAATTATTAAAAATTTGTAGGATTTCTAACAAGACGGCTATTTGAATTCTTTTTACATTAGAGTTGAGTGCTGGAACTATAATTGCTTGTAATAAAAACAATAAATAAATTAATAAAACACGTGTCGTGGTTAACAGTAATTATTGCTGATTACATAAATATTAATGGAAATGAGAGTATTGAGAACATTTGAGCGGACAGCCTGCCCCCATCAGATTTAGTTCTTTGAGTAGCAAAATATTTTGCAAGAGAAATTGTAAATAACAGGCTCAATGAAAAATTTATTGAAATAGAAGACATTTTTGGAAGGTACCTACAGACATCCAGGGTAACCTGTTCATTAAGAGATGATGTAAAACTAAAGTTATATAATGTTTAGTTTTAAGCGGACATAAGATAAGAAGACCGGAAATTGTTTATTAAAGCCAATATTTATGCAAATTGAAGGTTTTCCCTGCTGTCCTTGATTGGGCTTTTGAGAAATCCGCGGGCATATGTTGTATGCAACCTGAACTGGTTATTAGGTGGAGAAAAACTAGAGGTGTAAAACAAGCCAACGAGCCAGTGAGGTTTTTTGGATTATTTTGAAAATGTTGATTGAAGAATTTGCGCTAAAAGAATATTAAATTTCAAAACCATATTTTAGCAACTAAATATTGATAGTAATTATGGTCATAGTGCAGATTGCTGGGTACGATACGACAAGATTTATTCAAAATTCTGATTTTGATTATTTTGCGCACCATCACCAAAGTACGAATTTAATTTTTTCTCCAATCAGACGTGCTCCATCCTCCTTTTCTGCGCGATTAACTCTGACCAATCTAAACTACTAGTAGTTTTGTTGCATCCACAAAATAATTGATGCATCTTTAAATAATTGGAATATGAACAGGACGACATGTCACTAAAGTTCAAACTCCAAATTATTTTTTTATCAAATTACTTATCGGTACACCTCATTTATTTTAAGTACCTACCGAAAGTTATACGGTGCATTGTGCTCTTTTAGTGCATCCTTAACCAATCTTCCAGAATTATGCGTTCTTTCCTTTATGATTTCCACTCAGCGTAACCACTGTGTGGTCGAAATATGTCCTTGGAGTTTCCAAATAGTCGGTGTGGTAATATAAGGAGCTCCTTAATTTCTGATGACTTAAATTAAATTTAGTGTTGGGACGTACTATATACGTATATATCTTTCCAAGCCGTTTTAATCGAGAATTTGGGATCAAAATGTTTAAAGTTTTAATCGAACAGTTCGTGTTATATTATATTAAAAAGAAAATGCAATTACCGAAGTCGTTCATGAAGATTAATCCGGCTTTTGGATATCGGCGTCGATGCTCCTGCAGCAACGCAATTAGTCGAATTTTAAGAACTAGTTATCGTTGAATACGGCAAACGTTATTAGCTTTATTCTTATACGGTATCGGAGCCCGCCGATCTGTAATCACGACTCTGGTTGGCGGCCGTCAGGGAATTGTTGCTGTTATACGGCCATACGAATGATTATCGCCGTAATAATATAGCGAGCCGGAGAGCGTGTTCAGCGGTCCGGCGTGGAAGAATCCCGCCCACGGATCTATACCACTTGTTGCGTCACGACTCCACGACTATCCCAACGCACGCGGTCTGCCTGAGACTCCTGAGAGTGCCCTGAGCAGACTATATTTACGGCACTCCAGTAATACCTATACCTAGGTGTACTCCTTTGAGAGCGGCTAATGCTTTTGTTCTCCGCATATTGTGCATCGTTGTGGTGTACAATTTATAAATACGTGATACCAAGCGTGCGTTTTGGTTACAATAATTTTCTAGCTATAAATTCAACGTGATTGGTTTTCTCCTTTAGTGAATATACATATTTGGAACCGTTATTTCTGGAAGTAGTAATCTAATACCGGCAATTTTCAGCTGGATAAGCTATATGTCCTTATTGGTTACGCTGTATGAGAAAGTCCGTCCTTAATTATTTTGAAACTGAAATTTTGAATAAATATGCCTTCGTTCCTTAGCTTAACTCAGAGAATGAAAACCAGCCATGACCTTTATTGTTTTGTGTTTATTGGAACAGAAATATTCGAAAGTTTTTTCTATGTAAAACAGCCTCACATGAGCGGACACCTCTGTCGGATGGACACGAACACCACAATTCTCCCAGCAGGGCCAAAAAACCTCCCAGAACCGGACGTAAACCTCTGAAGACCGGCCAAAAATATGTACACACATACATATGTGCTATTATTTCTCACGGGCGCAAAAATAAACGTCGGGGAAACTTGCTTCATTTCATTCGTAGTACCATAAACATGTTTTTAGTTTCATTACCCAGTGCCGCGAGCAGTGGAAAGCATGTTTATTTAATCATGGTGCCTACCAAAAATGTGGAGATGTGTCATGGGACACCCGACAAGAGCGACACTCTTTAAGGATTCGATGCTTTCTTTGAATAAAAGGTAAAGTTCTATAATTAAATAAACAATGTATAAAGAAAAAGTATTTCATTTCGAAAGCGATGGTAAATAAGTTGAAGTTGAATTTGAAGTAAATTCGAGTCCGTATAGTAAGAGCGCCATCTGATGGGGAGACGCAAATACGATGTGATGAGTATGTGTGTGTGTGAGGGAGAAAGGACTAATGAAAAAAAGAATGAAAGGATTAGGCATTTGACGCTTATTTGAATAAAAGGTAAAATTCTATAATCGAGTAAAAATAAACAACGTATAAAGGAAAAGTATTTCATTTCGAAACCGATGGTAAATAAGTTGAAGTTGAATTTGAAGTAAATTCGTGTCCGGATAATAACAGTACCATCTGCTGGGAGCAGACGCAAATACGGCGCATTTTGCTCCTTCGATGCGTATGTGTGTGTGTGTTCGAGAAAGAACTAAGGAAATAAGAAAGACAGAAAAGCGTCATTCTGACGATTTCAAGCGTCTCACTTTTTCCCAGTTCTCACCGCAGAACCTCCCTAAAAGAGGTTGGCTCTAAAAATCTATGAAGATGGAGCTGATAAATATTGTGGAAAAAAATTATCTGTACGCAAGTTAGAAGAAAAGTAAGTTCTGTATCTCCTTTCCAAGTTGCTAAAAGTTTTATTGCTTAATCTAGAAATTATTAACAAAGTCTAGATAAAGATTAATTAGTTTTTAAATTCTTTTTTAGGTTCAACATAGGGAAAACTCAGGCGGTAGCGATTGTGAGAGAGAAAGATAGGATTCGTAAAATCTGACAATCTGGTGATAGTTTGCAGTAAGATCTCGTTAAATTAAAACACGTTCCGGAAAAAGCTGAGAAAGAATGTCTGGTTGTCTTGGTTTTCTCGAATAAGAAACCAGAACATCGCGGTATCAGGACCACTGATCAAAGCGAAAACGAAAGAAATAGCGTGTAGCTTGAAATATGAAAAATTCAGTGCTTCCAATGATTGGCTGCAAAAATGGAGGAAGAAACATAACATAAGCTTCAAATCTATATTAGGCAAGTTTGCAGATGTTAATATAGAAGAACATTGGCACTTAAATCAGAAACGTGCGTTGGTGGTAAAATGTCAAAAGAGGGGCACACTATTTGATTCTGTGCTAGCATGACTAGAGAAAAAGAAAAATTATTAGCGATCGGAACAGCCGTCCATTCACGAACAATTACAAATTTTTCCCTAAAAGATTTGCCAGTTATGTGGAAATCTAATTCCGAAGCATGGATGACACCGCGAGATAATGAAGGAGTGGCTTTTAGATATAGACAGAAGAATGAGGTTTCAGAAGAGGAAAGTACAGCTATTCCTGGATAACACCTGTTCATATCGTCGGGACATTAACCTAAAAAATATGAAACATGTACCTTACCACCCTATTGCACTTCGGTGTGCCAACCTTTGGATCAAGGCATAATAATTTGTGTATCGAAACTTAATTTTAAACCAAATTTTGTCCAAAATGGATACTGCTTCGTCTGCTTCAGAATTGTCGAAATCCAAAACGTTTGGAAGCGCTGTATTTTATTAAAACAGCTTGGAATAATGTTTTCCAAAGCACTATCCAAAATTGCTTGGCTAAAGCTGGATTTAATCCAAGAAATTCATACTTGTTTTTGGTGCGTAAGTGTCATTTCTCGTAGAATCGACGACGGTGATGTTGAGAAGGATATCCAAGATGAACTACTCACGAAAAATTTTAAAACCTAAACTTATTCAGTTATCTGTCTTGTCGTCGAAATAAAAGGAAAAAGTCTTTGTTTAATATGCTATCTAATTTTAAATTAGAATTTCAGAGCACTAATTCATTGGGTTGTTTTATAAAAAGTTACTTACGAAAATAATAAAAATAACAAACTTAAAACCATGTAATTCATTAAATGTGTTTGCATTTTAAAACTTACATATTAAATAAAATAGGAAAACATTTTTTATAATTATCAGTCTTCAATTTATGCACGGGGCACAAAGCTCTATTTTGTGCTCCCCATACAAGGTTTTATCACATTTTGAACACTTTGTCATTCAGCGTTTAAAAGATGGATAAAAAGCGCACATTTTCCGTTTCTTGTTTGTTGGCTTTAGAGGCACATTCTCATTGTTCTATATCACTCGGCAATGTTCTCTCTCACCGACGTTCTCAATGTTGTGGTATGTAAAAACTTATAAAAGTTGCACAAAGTACATACTTTGTTGTTTTGACGACGCAAATAAGGACGCGCAGACACCAAGAGCACGACAACGACAGAAGCTGTACGAATAACGAGTACAAAGTAGATGTAAATAAAGAAAATACTCTACAATTGTTGAACAGGCGTCGTCGATTCGACGAAGAATGACCTCCTAGTGTTAAGAAAAATGAGACTCCTTCGGATCTCTCTGTAGAGGAATATGAAGAAGAAGACTACATGCCTTTGTCAGTGTTGGCTAATTTTATAAATAACTGTAAAGAAGTGTGTAACGTAGTGCAAGATACAGAATTCGTAAAGTTAGATGAAGGAATTTTCACGGAAGAGCATTGTGGTTTCGATTATAAAAATACAGAAGAAAATGAACACAATCAAGTTGTGAACAATAGTTTCTTCAATGCCAAGTCCCTGATACTCATGTTATAATTGTAGGAACAAACTTTTCAACCATAGCGTATAGCTTACACCATTTCTATCCAAACCTACCTCATTAACTTATTGTTAGAACCTTGGCAAAACAATACGAAATCTGCCGCGATAAAAGCCTAACAAAGGACATGCAAGAACTTCGCGTGGTATACAATAAAATTTTTAAAATAAAACACGAAATGTGTCTCGCGATAATTCACCCATACCGATGGCAATACTACGTGTATCTATAGCGCTTTAGTAGGGGAGAACGAAGAAGGCGAGCAGCTTTGTATTTTCTGATGCGAGCCGAACAATAGCCTTTTTCGAAAGGCGGCGGCGACGCAGCGGCTCGCATTTCCAAATTGCAGAAGAAACGGATAGGTCGGGTCGTATATCTTCGCCATTACGACGTGGCGAGCTTGTAGTGCGCGATTTCTTTTCGTAAATTCCGTTCGAAAATCGCCGGGAATGTTCCCGTTGTCGTCTGTTATAATGGGCCGAGCCGCTAGTCGGCCGGTTGGCCGTTCTTCCCTTTTAGCGACCCGGACGATAAACAATGGCCTCCATGGCGGAGAGTCGGTGCGGTGATATCTACCGACGACATAACTCGGTAATTACGCAAAATTATCGCAAATATTCGCGTCGATATTGCGTCGTTATTCGGAATATTCCACAGCGTCTATTTATTGAAATTATCGTGTAATGAGCCCACAAAAAATAAATAAATGTGAAGTATTCATGGGACTTTCTTTTTCTGCAGATACTAAAGAAATCATTGGAGTTAGTACTGTAAAACCTACCGATAATGGTTACCCGTGGGAAATGTGGAAGTATGTAGCCGTTCAATAGAGGAACCTTGCCTATTTTCATTTTTCCAAAAACGAAAAAAGGAAAATTCATAATCACTCTCCCAAATATCAAACAGGTGGGAGAGTGTGGTTCAAATACATTAATAAAATACAAAAAGACTTCTTGTGTAGTTTTACAATAAAAGTTGTTATTTTGAATGCAAAGAAAACCAGGTAGAGGTAACATCAGATGGAAGGACGTCATTGAAAATCAAGTAGAAACACAATGGACGAGTATAAGAACTGAGTAAATTGGGGAAGCGTCTGGCCAAAGATGGAACATTTAGGCTAGGCATGATGATAATGACGATTTTCACAGCTTTTGAAACTTTTAAAGTTATATCGAGATTTTTATCTTTACGATACAGTAAAAAATCTTCTTAAGAGTTATTACTTTATTTTTAATTTCATTTTCTTCAAAAGAAAACTACGAAAGGATCAAAATTTTGTCTGCGTCGTTATTCGGAATATTCTAGAGCGTCTATTTATTGAAATTATCGTGTAAGGAGCCGACAAAAATAAATAAATGTGAAGTATTCATGGGACTTTCTTTTTCAGCAGATATTAAAGAAATCATTGGAGTTAGTACTGTAAAACCTCCCGATAATGGTTACCCGTGGGAAATGTGGAAGTATGTAACAGTTCAATAGAGGAACTTTGCTTGTTTTTATTTTCAAAGAAAAGAAGATAACATAAAAATTCATAATTGCTCTCACAAATATCAAACATGTGGGAGAGTGTGGTTTAAATGCATTAATAAAATACAAAGAAACTTCTTGTGTAGTTTTACAATAAAAGTTATTAGTTAAAAAGTAAAAGTTATTTTGAATGCAAATAAAACCAGGTAGAGGTAACAACAGATGGAAGGACGTCATTGAAAATCGAGCAGAAACACAATGGAAGTGTATAACAACTGAGTAAGTTGGGGAAGCGCCGGCCCAAAAATTGGAACATTAAGGCTAGCAATGATGAGTTATGTCGAGATTTTTACTTTTATGACACAGTAAGCGTTATTACTTTATTTTCAATTTTGTTTTGTTCAAAAGAAAACTACGAAAGGATCAACATTTTATTGTAGAATCGTTGACGCAGTGATCCCCGCGTATATTCTGATGTCTATTAAAAGGAAAACTTTCAGTGAATTTAAACTTGACTCCAACTTGACTGAAGCTAGTTGATAATTTAAGAATAACAATTGAGACAGATTCTCAAAGGATGTGTCAAAATCTTGTCCCAATCCTCAGTTTAAGAGAGAACTATTTAACCCTGCTGTACTGTTAAAATTTACTCTACACGTGTATCGTTCGGGTCAATATGACCCGAAACATTATTTGCAACAAAGAATAAGTCTACTGTTTGAAAAGAAATATTTTATTTATAGAAAAATAGAAATTTACATCTTCTAATAAAAATCATTTACACTTAAACATAAAAAAATGTATTTTATAAAAAGACTATGAAGCACAATTTGGGCAAAAGAATTTTACATGCTTCTTACAAAGATGTTTATTGCATATTACACAAGTAATATTTGTTTTGTTGTCATTACTTGACGGACAAAATTTGCATCGTGCACGTTTTGCATTAATGTTCGCTGCTGTTGAGGGTTCATTTGATGTTAAGGCTATATTTCGATTTTTCGATTGTTGAGCTTTTACCACCATGTTGCGAGCTTCTTCTCCCCTGGGTAGGTACGTTCTTGACTCCATATGTAATTTTATGAGTGATTTTCCTAATTCTTCTAGAAATAATCTTCTTTTTGTTAGTTTATTGTTGTTCCAATTTGGATTCACAGCAGTCCATAATACATACGCGTTGTAAGCCGAAATGTCTAGCATGTTATAAAAAATTACCATAGGCCAGCGACTGGATTTCCTTTTACAAGTATATGTGCCCACTAATTGATCGAGTGTGTCAACGGCACCTTTACTTGCATTGTAGTCTAGTATTATATGAGGTTTCTGATCAGTTCTTTCAGCGACTTTGTTGTCGTGATGCAATGTGCTCATAAGGATCACGCTCTTACCCTTTTTGGCACATAATTTACGACGGTTGTATCATTTGTGAAAAAGAAAGAACTGCTATGTACTTGTTTGTTAGTTATTGGCTGAGGAAGTTCCGGCTTGTTTTTTCTAACAGTTCCTACCATCGTAAGTTTTCTTTTCAGCAGTAACTGTCCTAAGTTGTATGATGTGAAAAAATGTCACACGTCACATTATGTCCTCTTAGTTCGCTGGTGAGATCGCAAACCACCCGCATGCCCTGATTTTTCTGGTGGAGCACCCTCTTCCTTTCCCTTGTAAACTTGTACTTTCAATGCGTAAGATGTTTCACTGTCACATAGAGTCCAAATTTTGATACCATACCTCGCTGGCTTACTAGGTATATATTGCTTGAAAGGGCAGCGACCTCTAAATGCAACTAACTGTTCATCCACCGATACATTTTCTCCAGGATTATATAACATTTTTTTCTACCCACATTTCCCAAACGTTTCTAATGGCCGCTAATTTATCAGCACGTCTTCTTTCCTGGCGTGTAGTCTTGTCATCAAAGCGTATCACACGGGATATCATGCTGAATTGTTCAAGAGACATGGTTGCTCGAAAAATGCTTCGACCGGTATCATTGTCCCACAGACTTCTTGTAGCTTCTCCGTGCGATCGGTAGACGCCGGCAAGTAACAAAAGACCAATGTAGGCTTGAAAAGTGGTACTATCTAACATTTTCCACTTTGTATCGTAAACCCGTAATCCTTCAATATTTGTCATCATTATCACTTCCTTCTCGATCGCAGGAAAAAATACAATTTCAAATGCACTTTTTATGTCTGTAATTCTCGCACATGCACATATCTTGTAATTCCTGCAGGAGTGCGAATCACATTGCCAGAACTAAAACGACCACGTGGCTGAAGTGGAAGTAAATTTCATTCAATTTTACCATCTTTCGAGAAAATTATCTGAACATTCTGAGGCATTTGAAGATTTTCTTCGTCTTGTTTGCTATCAGAACTATCACTTTCCGACACATCACTTGTATGATCTTCAAATTCAGAAACAGATTCATCACTATCAGAAGCTTGTGCAAGAGCTTGCAGTTCTGCATCATTTAGTGGTCTTCGACTTGCCATGTTGAAATCGAGAGTGAAACAAATTGAGCAAATTGAGTGCAACGTTTTATAACTAAGGTATCACGCATGCGTGCAACGTCCAAGACGTCCCCTTACAGAAACCAAAAACAGACGCTAACACGTTTGAGCTTGAATAACCCTGCGTAAACAAGAACATGCAAGAAGGTAATACGTGATAGTCAAGTAGCAAAAAAATAAAACAAATAAATCATTTTTATTACTTTCTAATATATTAGGCGCAGTGATGGGTCGTTATTATATGCACAATTGTGTTGTATATAATAATAAACAATATAAATGCAAAAAACATATCCTAGAAATATGTATATAATGTAGATGACTGTCGGGTCATATTGACCCGAACGTAATAAAGGTAACATATAAATAAATATTTTAAACAAAACTAAAAAAAAATAAAATGTTTATGGAATATTAACGTAAACAAAGTAACAAATAAAGTCAGTGAACGCCATGAACATTTTTTGATAAATATTCATATTACAGCGAAACAAAATTCTGTTTGGATCAAATAGACCCGAACAGTGCAGCAGGGTTAAAACTGTCAGTTCATTACACAATATTTTACAACGAGATGAAAAATGAATTATAAACTTCAATTTAAACGGCTTTCGTCAAATTCTTCTGTACCATCAACTTCCAAGGTCCAGTCAACTGTTCATATACATAGTTATGCGTTTGGTTATTGATAGAACTTTTGATCAATATTTCTTCAAAAAACAATTCGCCTTAGTGGTTAAATTCAGTTTTTGTTCTACTCAAAAATATTTGGTTTAGTTTTTTCCAAAGAAATCATTAAAAACGGAAAATCTTGATGGACGTAACTGTTTTAAATCGTAAAGAAGTGGTAAAAAATATGTTCACGAATCATTTTAGGGCATGTTGTTCATACAGCAATTTAGAAAAAATATGATTTTCGAAAAGCAGCACGAAACCTAATGTCATGTAAAATTATTAATGCGATTCGATCTATTAAGACCAAATATCCCTAAAACGTCTCTGCGTTTGAACCAGTCAAACAGTTAATAGTATACACCATTCAACGTTCGTACACATTTAAAACACATAAATACATGGATAGGGTTTTTGCACAAAATCTTATCTGGAGGAATATCTATCGAATCGATCTCCACCGTATCGCGTTTTCTCCCTCTCGTTTTCCCTTCTTCTCGTTCTTTTGCTTCATCTTCGCCGGCAGCGGAAACCTATCGAATTCTGGCGACCGACAAAGACGGCCAGCGAGTATTCTCCTACATCAGGTTACGATG
Source organism: Chrysina gloriosa (assembly GCA_038088585.1). Lineage (NCBI taxonomy): Eukaryota > Metazoa > Arthropoda > Insecta > Coleoptera > Scarabaeidae > Chrysina > Chrysina gloriosa. The sequence continues at coordinate 35,676,729 of CM076087.1, read as the reverse complement.
TTTCCATGTTCGCGGTTGTTTCGTATAATGTAACGATTTTGACGATCGATGTAAAGCATGCGATAGTATTGTTTTTGGGTATCTCGCGACGTCCGTTCATCGATGGTAATCGCCCGTTTCGGACAAAAATACGCAACGAAGGACTCGATTTTGACAAAATATTTCTTAATACTCGTCCGTCCGACGGGGTAGCCGATTTATGCGAATTGCGGACCCTTTAGTCGAAAATAAATGTGCCCTGTTATCGCTAAATGGGCGGTATCGATGAAGAAAGGAAAGAAATCGTGGAATACACAATAGTCGAGAAAAATATTTACATATTATGCAGAAGTCGCCACCTCAATTTTGGGAAAATGATAAATTATCATAAAATTTCAAAAAATATATACTGAATTATAAACTTCATGAATAGAATTGCAGCAAAAGTTGAAAATTGTGCAATATATCAGATAACTTTTTTCCATTCTTGAGAAATATATGAATATTTGTTTAGAATTTACTAGCACTTCTTCACTAATGCTTTTAATTTAAATCGTAAGGGAATTTTGAAAAGAAGAACGTTGCGATCGTTTATTCCAAATTGCCTTTTGAACCAGCGATCGAGAAAATGTTAATTTAGTACCTATGTATATTAGAATGTCCCTTATTAATTTAAATTTTTGGGGTACCTTCCTATCTTTTTCTGTTTTAATTGAATATAACTCACGTAAAATTTTACGTCTCTACGACCACGCCTATCCTAAGCGACGCAGCTCTGAAGATGAAACTATGCATTTTCTCCTACGATCTTAATGCTTTTGGACCTGCAATTTTTTGTTTGTTTATTTTTATGATGATAAGACATATAAATAATCAATATTATAAGTTCAGAATATTAGTTAATAGAATACTTCCTTTTCAATTTTTCTACAATTTAGATAGAGATTTCTGTGTTCTTGAACACATTGCAATAAATATTGCTTTTGTTCTTCTTGCGCTCTTAAAAGTCCATAAATTGGTTGCATGAGATTAACAGCTCTTTCAGCGCTGCCATTAACTGCCTTCAACTGAATCACTTTGGATCAGACTTGGGCGTTACCAATTACTTTTCAATTACCAATTACATTAGTTGTAATGGGTAATTGAAAAATACCAATTTCCAATTACTGGTAATTGTAATTGAATTTTGCCAATTACAAATTAAATGACATTTTGTAGTTGGCAATTCTCAATTACCAATTACAATTACAAGTAATTGGTAATTAGCTTCTACCAATTACTGTAATTAGTAATTGGCAAATATCAATTACCAATTACATGCAATTGGTAATTGGCAAAGTAATTGGACGTAATTGGCAGAAAAGTAAATCTAATTACACAAATGGTAATTATATATTTTTTTTTCCTTCACATAAAGGAATTTTTAAAAGTGGTTCATTCACTCAAACATTGAATATATCGAAAGAAGAAAAATAGAATAATGTTCTCGGCTCTTCTGTCATTGGCTGCATGCATTATGTGATGGTGAAATAGAGAGGGTATAGAAAAGAGGCGTAAACTTGAAATCAGAGAACCTTAAAATGAATCGAAACGTTATGTTATTTTGTGAAAATAAGATATTTAGTTTCAGTTGGCATTTTTCAATTTTTTTTTATATACTGTGTAATGGAAGATTTTTGTAATCATTGTATTTCTTTTAATAAATACTTTAAAAGTAATCATTACATTATTTTCATCAATTACTCTAAATTTCAATTACATTTTACCCATTACATGTAATTATTAATTGGCAATCGCCAAATACAAATTACATGTACTTGGTAAGTGTAGTTCTTCAATTACAAATTACACATAATTGGTAATTGGCAGTCACCAATTAGAAATTACATGTAATTAGTAATTGGATTTGACCAATTACAAATTACATGTAATTAGTAATTTCGGATTGCCAAATACTAATTACACGTAATTGGTAATTGGCAGTGTATTAATTACCAATTGTAATTGGTAACGCCCAAGTCTGCTTTGGATATAGCTTTTAAAAAGGATGCACTCCTTTTCCCAAATTGATGGGTTTTCAGTGAGAAATTCATTGTTTGTTTACACTCAACAAAATAGATCATTGCTTTTTATTGTAAGGAAATCATTCAGTTTTTAATCTGTACCAGAAGAAAGAAAATTAATACCATGTCAAATAAGTGATTATTTATAAAAAAATTACCAAATAATGAGCAACGCATTTCTTCTTTCGATGGATATCTCTTTATATTACCAGATTTACTTCCTTTAGTTAAACTAGCCACAGTATTAGTTTTTGTTTCAATATCAACCAGACCATCAAAAAAGATAAAATGATGACTTCCTCAGTTAAATAATATAGATGCTGGCAAAATTTCTTAAAGGCTGCTTCTGAAATGAACTTATTAACATTTTCACAGTTCTTCAGCGCTTTTATAAAACACAAATCTTGGTAGGGCGCTGTTACGGCCAAGTTGCATTCTATCCATGGTTTAACGTAAGTTGTTGTTATGAATAGAGAAACTTTGGTTCTCTTTGCTCGTTAAATTTAGCTGATCGCGTAATAAAAATATGTTTACCACATAAATAGCTCTCGCCATCCATTGTGCTTGATGTATAGCTCCAGGAGGTCTTATTTTAACTAAGATTTGCTAAACAGACTCCTTATAACTTCCGACCTAGTAATTTCATCTGCGCGGCAGTATCCACCACAAAAATATTCGAATATATCCCCTGAAGTTATTTCGTTATTAGAGGCACCCTCGCTTAGAAGCAACGGAATCAGAATAACTTGGAGGTCCACAGCCTGTTTGTTAGTAATTACTTTGTTTATAAATAGTTTAATTAACAATGATCAAAAAGTTTTGTAAATTCATATAATAACCTTATAGCTCTTTGTTTTGTTTTCTTGTCTTTTTCTTTTCATTTTTCTCCTCTTTCCCTCCTTGGCTGTTTTTAAAATTTTCTTCATTACATAAAAATGAAACGTTCTTATCGTTTAATTAATCCATATGATCTTATTTCTTATTCGGTTTATAACAAATTGGGCTTTCGAAATATAATTATTTCTAATTTAATTTCTTCATCATAGAAATAAACAAATTGGAATCATAGGAAAAAAACGCATAGTTCCATCTTCAGAGCCCCGTCGCTTAGGGAAGACGTGATCGTAGAGGCCTAACATTTTATGTCAGTTATAAGTCAAATAGAAAAAAATGAGAGGGTACCGTTTCATCATTCATCATTTCATCAAAAATTAAAAAATAAGGGACACTCCAATGTACATATATGCTTCCGTAAATAACTTAGGTGCTGTTATTTAAAGTAGCAATCAATTGTTCATACAATTTGGAACGATGTTTTTTATAAATAATGTGGATGAGTCTAAAATGATAACTTTTTTAAAATGCTTATATACTTTTTAGTTATAGTAAAAATTAATTCAGAGAGCTGTAAGGGTAGTTAAATTTATCTGGACAATTCCATATTTCTGCCCATATTAATCGCAGGAATGCACGTATAAATTGCAAATGTATAGTACTTATAATTACACTATAGCTATCCAATTTCCTCATTTTATTTATTGCAGCCAGATTTGGGTCACAGTGGTTGATTCTCGTCACATTTCATTACTTCTTTACAATAACAAGCGCTTACTCCTTATATCATATAGTCATTAGGAAACCAGGTAGCCATACACTAATAAATGCAGATTTTGTAATTCGCCTACAAGCACATCTGGTACAGTTTCGCAAGATATAGTTATTATAGTTTCTTCCATTGGTACATTAATTTGGAGATTTTCAGATAAATATTTAGATATCAGTGGCAAAATCACTAAAGGAAGGACAATTATTAATAATTTCTTTGTGACCTATTCACCGATGAAGACAATCTAATTGTCAAATTATCCAAATTGATGTTGTTACAACAAGAACTATTTTTTGTAGTTCATAATATTTACAAAATTCGTTTATGCTCCAAAGAAAGCTTCGGTTTGATACAACACTGTTTGCGTTTGCATTTGCGAAATTAATTGTCGAAGTTTGCCGCTGCAAATGGATTTCTTTGTATTTTCTTTTGTATTACAGCAATAGTATGAGATATATTATTTTACCTTCTTACTTCCAATTGGAAGTACAAAAAAATCGGGGAAATCTTGTAAGTAGTGCATCATAATGAGTCAGTCAGTCAGTCTAAATCCACAGTGGGCAACAGCCGGCCCGCGGGCCGGATCCGACCCGCTGTATGATTTGATCCGGCCCGCGAGACATTTTGAAAAACCTAATTTAAAAAAAAATTAAAATTACACTACTTACTCAAACTCACGGAATCAAGTAAGGGAGCAAGCCGACTGTCGGCGATCATCAAAGAGTGAGGCGGCAAACATCAAAGGATTCGATGTTTGCCGCCTCACTGGCGGCGCAACAAAAGATTATTTCTTCTCAACTGTTCTACACTAGAAGATTCTAGATCATTCCTTCATTTTGCCTATATAAGCGGGTGGATGGGCCATCCAGGATGGCCCGAACTTTAGTTCAGTTCTAGTTGAGCTAGTGAGCTACCGAGGTGATAACTTCGACGAGCGATATCCTAGTGAACTGCTAGTGCCGTCAATTAGCTTTGTGACTTTGTGTGCATCTTGGGTGCTTTTTAATTATATTTTGTATACGAAAATGATGTCTGGTGGAAAGAAACGAAAAGTAGATGCAGAGGGTCGCCAGTTTCAAGAAAAATGGATTGAAGAATTCTTTTTTATCTTGCATAATGGTAAGCCTATTTGTTTGCTGTGTAATGAATCCATTTCAGTGATGAAAGAATTCAATATAAAGAGGCATTACTCAACTAAGCATCCTACGCTGCACTCACTGACAGGACAAATAAGAAAAGACAAAATCCAGAAGCTTACTGCAAATTTGGAAAAGCAGCAGCAAATCTTTTATAAACAAAGAACACTACTTGATAATGTTGTGAAAGCTAGTTTTATAGTTAGTTCAAAATTGACAAAGTCATTAAAACCATTTTCCGAAGGCGAACTTATCAAGGAGTGTATGTTAGAAGTTTGCAGTGTTTTGTGTCCTGAAGAGAAAAATGAATTTGAAAAATTAGTTTGTCCAGACGAACTGTTGGCCGACGTATAGAAATGATGGCTAATGATATAAAAACAACATTGACTGACCGTATGGCTGGTTTTGAATCATTTTCCATAGCATTAGACGAGAGCACCGATTTGTCGGACACAGCTCAACTGGCTATATTTATTCGAGGTGTTGATAAAGAGTTCACTGTTACTGAGGAATTGCTTGCTTTACTGCCGCTAAAAGGAACCACTACAGGAGAGGACATTTTTAATGTTCAAAAGGTATTTACAAGTTTTGCCTTGCCATGGTCAAAATTAGTTGGAGTATGCACAGATGGTGCACCTTCTATGGTCGGCTTACGTAAAGGTTTCATCGGAATTTTGAATGAAAAAGCAACTGAATTAAATGTGCAAAAGATGATTTGATAGTCCTTCACTGCATTATCCACCAACAGAACTTATGTTCTAAGTCCATTCGACTCCAGAATGTTATGAATATGGTAGTAAAAACCATCAATTTTATTCGATCCCGAGGGTTTAACCATCGTCAATTCAAGGCGTTTTTGGATGAAATATCAGCCGAATATGACGACGTAACATATTATTCTGAAGTCAGATGGCTAAGCAAAGGGAAAATGCTGAAACGGTTTTACGAGCTTATAAATGAGATAAAAGACTTTATGCAAATAAAAGATAAACCACTATCTGAATTGAGTGACCCAAAATGGATATGTGACTTAGCATTTCTGGTCCACCTTACTGGCTATTTGAATGATTTAAATTTGAAACTTCAAAAACAAGGACAGTTAGTTAATGATTTGTACAGCCATTTGCGTTTCAGAATAAAATCCGCTTGTGGGAGGCACAGATGCTGTCTGGAAACAGTTACCATTTCACCACGCTCTCTGCGTATGAGAATATTGCTTATGCTCAATATGCTGAAGAACTCAAGGTACTGTCGAAGCAATTTTCGAACAGATTTAGCGATTTCAGAAACATGGAAGACTGTTTCAATTTATTTGCTACTCCAACAAAAACTAATGTACAAAATGCTCCAACACACTTGCAAATGGAGTTGATCGAGATTCAAGAAAACTCACTCCTAAAATCTAAATTTGAAGACGTGGAGTTGTGTGATTTCTACAAAAAATACCTCGAAGAAGACCATTTTCCGCAGCTTAGAAAATTCGCAAGAAGATTGATTTGTGCGTTTGGCAGTACTTATAAATGCGAACAGTTCTTTTCACTGATGAAAGTTAATAAATCGAAATATCGTACAGGGCTGACTGACGATAATTTGGAAAATTCTTTACGTCTTTGTATCAGTGGAATTAATCCAAACATCGATGGATTAGTTTCCCAAGTTCAAGCTCAAGTGTCTCATTGATTTCGGTATCGCTATTTAACTTTCGTAGTTTGTAACAATTCCAAATTTAACGATTTAATTATAATGTTATTATTTCATTTTGTTATTTTCATAAATTGATATTATAATAACATTGTCGTATTATTTCATGTCTGATATCTATCGCAAAAAATTATGAACACTACAACACTACTTTAAAATGTACTACTTTTAAACGCGACCCGCGAACGTATTTGCATACTAAAGTTTGGCCCACAACATGTCAAAGGTTGCCCATACCTAGTCTAAATGAATCGAATTCAGTACAAGACTATGTGTTGTCTCTCAGTTAGAGACTACAGCAGCAACCTTAAAAGTCACTTCTAACTTTCGCATATTTTGAGCCCCTTCAGAAGACTTAAAATGTGATGCATTGAAGAAGAGCCGCAATTCTAAAAGTGTACGGTATAGAACCCGGATGGATTTTGAATTGTTGCAGTTGCGTCCAAAGTATTCGAACTTATGGCAGCAGAGTATGTAATTGCGACAGAAACAATACGCGTTGTTCAAAAATTCATGTGAGTTACTTTCCTCACATACGGAATCACGTGCGCTTGCAGAATTTACTTGTACCAATTCGCAGTAACTAACGAGGCAATAACCACTCGCTCCTTTGGTCTGCAAAAATTCTTAGCGTAAAGGTACATAGATGTATGTATATGTTATGTATGTGTAGGTACGTTCGATTCTGCTCATACATATCCACATCATCTAACCGTAAATATGCTAGCAATCTTTTAATTGTTCAAGTGTGTGTATGCCTAGCCGTGTACATGTATTTGTTTTACGGGAAACAATCGAGTGCACGTGTCGTTGACCATATGGCCGTTGGTCTCTCCTGCTTGATGTTAAATATTGAACAATGCGCCAGAAACCATTTCATGTGTTAGCTATACTTACTATAGGTATATATATATTCTACACGCGCGCGCTTGTATTGTATTGTATGTATGTAGTACGTTAAGTGTGACTAGTAAACAGAAAAAGATAGACGCGGGCTTGGAGACTGAACGACGTGACGTGCTGACAGGAGGTGCTTATTTAAAAGCTATCACGCGTATAAAAATCAAAGCAACGACGGCTTTTGAATTTCTAATTTATCTATACCGTGCGATTCAGTACAATGATTTAACTTACACATTATCGTCACAAAGTTTTGAAAGCTGCAGCAACACTAGCAGGAAGAGGCAACAGAAAGAAATTCTTAACCGTTACTATCTTGGATTTTAACGTGTTCCAAATAAGTGCTTCACTAATTAGATGATCTCAATGGAGTACAAAGAAATAACTGAACTTAAGAGTGACCATGTGAGACTAATAGACAATGAAGTAACTAGATAACTTTGTTGAATATTTGCGTTATACTTCGTAAAATCAATCACCCAACAATCAAGCATTATCCAGATCGATAGACTAACAAATGAATAATGTTTTTTAAAGAATTGGATCTTTCGCTTTGTAGGCAAAATGGCTATAAATTATATTATAAACACTTGAAGACTATACGTATGTATATGATAACATATACAGTACCGTGCAAAACATTTGCAACTGCATAGTGTTAACAACGTTAACGATTTCACCAAGTTATAAAAGAAGTCCATTATCATCCTAAAATTACATGTATACCTTAAGGGCAAAGAAAAGAAAAATATCTTCTTCTTAATCTTTTACCCTTTTCTACCTTTCGGTGTAAGGGTTCGGAGCCACGGAGCCGTATATGAACACGCATATATCGTACCGCTCCTGGCCCGCCCAGTGGCATTTCCTTCATTCTCGCAGCTTATTAGAAGTACCAGACCCGTAATAGGATTTTAAACTGCTACGCTCTGCCGCTACCGGGTCTCGAACGCCGGCCCTTTGCACTGTCGAGCGCGAGTTTTACCACTCAGCCACTGAGGAGTTTGAAAAGAAAAATATGCGAAATTAATTTCGCGGCAACAGCAAACCTACGCGGATGTTTGTTTGAACAAGGGATTTTTCCTGTATAAAACTTTTGCAACCGATAGCATGTGTGACTTCTCATTTTTCAATTGAGGGATAATTTTACCCTTTAGTTGGTTATCTTGCAGCTGTGTAAAAGCATTTAAGTCATTTTTATTAGTCGCTTAAGAGTGGAAAGTGTTGATTTTAAAATTCAATATCGAGTTTTGTTTTCAATAATGGACGAAAATAAATATGATCGCGAAATAAGATCTAAAATTGTGGTCAATTATTGACCTTTACAAAGAGATATTTCCACAAAATATTCTAGGTACAAATATACGAGTTGTTGAATTATCGAACACGGAGAAGTACTTTCAACCCATAAGGAAAGCAGGTCAAGGGAAACAAGTTTCAGAGACGCCGGGAAAATATCAAATTTCTTTCAAACAAAAAAAAACACAGGCATCTTCAAAAGAGACCAAAGTGAGTTTACAATTAAATATTCACTCGCCCACACTAAGACGCACAACTCAACAAGCCTGAATAGAACGCTGTAGACCAGCAAAACAATTTTTTTGAAGAAATTTGTTAAAGTTCGTTTACATTTCGTTAAAACGGTTTTAAACTGAAATGTACTATTGCGGCAACAAAAAATGGGACACTTAAAATAATGTAGTTTAAATCTGGCTTTTGCCTTGTCAAATGTTATGTCATTTTTAAATCATTATTGACATATGCCATTATACCGCATTTAAGTGCTACCGAAAAAATGCAAATAATTACACTATTTGGGAAAGGATGGTCGTATAAGAAGACTAGGTAATAGACTTGGAGTACCCAAAAGCACTACTCACAACATCCGGGAACTGTAGAAAGGCAAAGTAGTTCTGGTCATAAATTGGTATCGAATTCTATGGAAGACGAAGATCTTATTCAGTTTTTAAGAAATAATCAGCGGTAATCGCTCGAAACATTTTTGTTGCCGCAATAGTACAGAGATAGAAAACTGTTATTTTCTACCCAATCCAAATTTAGTTAACACGGATCGGATGTCAGAAGACCAAAATGTAAACGACTAACCCGAAATTCACAATAAAGGTACTATTCAACATGGAGGTGGCAACGTTATGGTTGTGGGGTTGTTCTCCGACAACATCGAGAGAATAATGACATTTCAAGATTACAGGAGTATATTTTAAGGCCATTATACTTCCTCATGCTCAGTGGGAAATACCGCGTACTTGGCGCTTTCAACGCGCCAACCACTCCCAGTACACATTGAAATAGCTTAGCTTACCGATGAAAACATCACCATACTGTCATTGCTTTCGCAATCTCCAAGTCTTAACTCGTTACGAAATTTATGGTAGATAGCAAGAAGGAGGAAAGCACAACTTTAGGAACACAGTGGATCTCTTTGCAGAAGTGGGGGAACAGTGGACGAATATCCTAGCAAGATTATTGATAATCTAATACAGGGGTCTCGAAACTATGGCCCGCGGGCCAAATCCGGTCCCGCCAGTGTCATCAATCCGGTCCACGACAGCTAATAGCTTATTGTTACGATAAGTTGGGTAAAAAACACAGAATGATAATAACTCGGATTTATTTACTTGCTAGGCAAAGCTTAATGACAAGTATAATACGCAGAAAGTAATTAGTATGGCCCCAAGGCTGAAAAGTTTGGAGACCCCTGATCTAATAGATTATATGTCAATACTCAAAAATAAGGTGAACGCAATGAAAGTTTCAAAGTTTCTTTTGACAAAATAATGAAATAGAAAACTTGCAATGTTAAAACATTTAAGCAGAGTGCAAATGTTTTGTGCAGCCAAAATGTATAAATGTTGATTTTTGTTTGTCATTTGTTTGAATGTAGTTTTTTACTTTTGTCAAAATTTATGTCAAAAATATGGATCTTATTTTTTTCAGCCTGTTGCAACTGTTTTGTACGACACTGTATTTATATAAAACAACAAAATTACATACAAGTTTGTGTTACTTTATGTAGATTCATATAAATTGTATGAATGCACCAGGTTACTATTACCTATTTTTGCACTCTAACTACGATGCAAAAGGATATTTGAGTCATAAAACTGCTGATACAAATATCACATCGGTAAACTCCTCACCACACAATTGTTTATACGGTTGTTGAAGATGCTTGCTTCGAGCTAGCCAAACACGTGTCACCGATTTTATTATAAACAATTGTGTGGTGAGGAGTTTGCCGATGTTATATTTGTGTCAGTAAATTACATCACAGTCCTTGCAATCACCGTTATTCATAAAACTAGTTAAAATCTACATGGAGTGAAAGTATTTGAAGATAGAACAGTTTCAATCCTCTGGCTTAACTAGAACATAAACGACATGTAGATAGGATAAAGAAATCAAAGTTACCACGGTAAGCTATTATTTCGGTGAGAGTTGAAGCAAATTAGCGCAACTTTCTGTTGCTCTTATTAATTTTTTTTTTTTTTATCTATGGTAGTGATTGCAACAGTATCTGATAATACACGTAAGAAATATCTTCAAATTCATTTACATACACTTCCAAAAATCAAATTCTAGCCACCGTATAAAGCTTTGCATATATGATATATTACTTCCCGTAGTATACTAAATAGTTACGTGTGCCCACGCGCGAAAACTCCAAGAAGAAGGCACATCTGCCCGAAATTAGTGTGTCGACGATTAGGACGGAAAATGCCTATTCAGATTGACAAACTGTTAAAGCTAACGTATCCATGTTTATGGCGAATAGAGTAAGAATAGTGACGCAACTGCATATGCAAGAAGTTCGAGTAGGTGTCGTTGGTTCGTTTTCTCCTAAGCTGTGGCTACGTACAATCGCCCACGCAAGTCGAGACACCCGGTCGAAGAATGGAACGGGCAAAGCCTGTATTTTACTACAGCCAATAGCTATGGATGTGTAAGTCTGTTTTGTGTATTGATGTATGGCGCACGAAAGGTAAAACTGTATGATTTATTACGTTTGGCATATTTGCTAGTTAGTGCAAGAATGATTTTGAAGTGAATATCGATGAGGAGGAAGTAGTTTTCGAGGTTGTATCGTGTTCCTAAGAATACATACACAATACATACAATAATCAGCAGGTTAAAGAAAAAGAAGGTGTGGTAGGGGATATGAGAAATATCTAGCAGGATCGAAATTTATCTTGTACTATTGCGGCAATAAAAATCGGGACAAGTCTTATACGCTATTTTGACGGTTTTTTAGCTGTATAAACCAGTCGTTTGTCATGTTCACGTCAATCATCTTATCTAATGTCAAAAATAGTTTACCCACGAACGCAAGAAAATTCTGTTAAATGCATTTATTTGAAATAAAAATCTTGAAACCAATAAATTAATCTAGTATTTTTAGTTATTTGTTACCACTGTATTAAATGGATTATTCCTTAAAAACTGAATAAGATTTTCTTCTTCCATGGAATTCCGTACTAATTTACGAGCAGAACCACTCTGCCTTTCCACAGTTCCCTGTTGTAGTCATTTATTTTTAATGTTGTGTGTGCTTTTGGGCACTCCAAATCTATTACCTAGTCTTCTTATGGGCCATCTTTGCTCAAGTAATGTAATTATTTCCATTTTCCGGTAGCACTTAAATGCGGCATAATGACATACATATGTCAATAATGATTTCAAAATGACATAACTTTTGACAAGGCAAAAGCCAGATTTAAACTACATCATTTTAAATGTCCCATTTTTTGTTGCCGCAATAGTACATCATACAGTATAACAGTTTGTTTACAAACTTGAAGTGACACAATAACCAATACAGTAAACAATTTTAAGGGAACAAAATATAAAAAGGATTCGTTTATTGCAACCAAATCCAATAGGTCAAAATCATATCTTAATGTATAGACGTCCACTTGGTTAAAAGCACAAAACTAATAACATTAATTCAGTGGAGGAGTGTCATTTTACGGTTACATGACTAATCCTATAATATTAAAGAACTAACTTGTAAGTATAACAAGTTCTTACTTTTATCTTTAGGACGTTACCTCTATTATAGAGGAGCAGCACTTGGTAAAACTTTTACTGAAAATATGTAAAATTTAAGTTTGGCTTTCTAAAGGACAATAAAAGTGTTCAAATTATTCGCAAATTTTTCTGGATGTCACACTTTTTCAGTATACAATTATGTCATTATTATATATATATATATATATATATATATATATGTAAGGAAAATATCCTTTCTTTTCATTGAACTTGGCGCACAAACTGAATCGGTAAGTCAAACCTCCTATGGTACGAGTGACGTTTTCCCAGAGGTGACAGGTGACTGGTGAAAAAAGTAATCTATAATCCTCTGTGAACGATATCTTGAATGTTGTTTCTTCGTTATTGCAGAAACAAATTCTGTCTATCATTCGAGAGGAAAGGTCTATATAATAAGGTGGAGGATAAAACAACATTATACAGGTGTCCCAGACTTCACTCCCCAGGCTTGTAACTTCGTTATTGTTAACAATACATAAAACAAAGTATATATATTCTTATATGGGAGGAAATTCTCTATACGATAGGAGAAACCAATTTACAAACAGTGCGTTAGTGTAATGACAGCTATATTCAACTTTTTTCAGATGGTACCTTTTATTCTCTTTACAGCCATATAAATTAATATGGGCCTTACATGGAAAAATTTTCGAAAAACTTGACCTAAAGTTTGCCATGCAAAAAATTGTGGTTTATAGTGTTTATCTAGTAGGCCATGAAATCAACAGCTTTCTACAAACAAAAATGTGTTTTTATTAGAATAGCAATTAATTAACTAATAATCACAAAACTAATGAGCAATAATTACAAATTATTATAAAAATTGTTCAAAATTGCTTCCATTATTATTAGAGCATATCTCTAGACGATGCAGAAAATGTTTGTTTGTAGCTTCTAATAAAGTGTGCATGGAAATGTTTGCACACTCCTCTCTTATTCTGCCTTTTAGGTCATCCACATTTATGACGGCTACCTTATAAACACGTTCCTTCAAGTAACCCCACAGAAAATAGTCCAACGGCGTGAGGTCGGGAGAGCGAGCTGGCCATGCCACCGGGCCATGTGTTCCCATTCATCGTTGAGGAAAATTAGTGTCCAAATAATTTCGTACGATCGCACTGTTGTGTGCTGGAGCACCATCTTGTTGGTAGAACATATTTTGTCTTATATGAAGAGGTACATTTGCCATAAGTTCTGGCAATATCTCTTCTAGAAAATGTAAATAGCGATTGCCAGTTAGTGTCCCATCGTAAAAATGTGGCCCTATTAAACGCCCATCAAGAATTCCACACCAAACATTTATTGAAAAAACGCATTGATTATTCGTTTCTGTCAGCCAGTGTGGCTGTTCTGTGGACCAGTATCTGCAATTTTGTGTTGAAACCAATCCATTGTTTAGGAATCTACTTTCGCCAGACCACATTATTTGTCACAAAAATCAGGTTGGTGATCATAATGCACTAGAACCCACGCAATAAATTCAAGTCTCCTCTCTGAATCTCCGAGGTGAAGCTTATGTATGCGCTTAAATTTGTATGCTTTATAATGATTTCGTTTTAAAATTCGTTGCACTGACGATTTTGAAATATTACACTTTGCGGCTATTTCTCTTAAGGAAGATGTAGGATTGACCTCCGTATAAGCAAGAACAGCTACCGTATGTCCTTCATCACCAGCATGTATGTTCCTAGGAAGCGGTATACTTTTATTTATTACAAAAGATCCATGCTCCCTAAGATTGTTTTCCAAATTTTTAAACGTTTTATGATCAGGATGTCTTCTCTCAGGATATTGCTCGCAATACCTTCTAGCTGCCTCCCTCGAATTACTTCCACACAAACCATACACTAACATCATATCGCACTTTTCGGAATTCGAATAATTCATATTCTATCAAAATACAAGGAATAATAATAACTTCAATGAATTTAACAACATAAAGTGACAGAATTTTGTTTAGAAAACAATTGAAAATCAGCATGCTATTCGTCCGAATAGCACATGTACCTACCTACTTGATACTTTCTTTGTTAACGACAGTTGATAAAATATTTAATAGCTTTTATCTCGATAATTTTATAAGTGCCATTGTTAAATAATTTGATTTGAACTGAATATAACTTCAAGTGAAAATTTATTCAAAGATGCGTTTTTTTAATAAATGCCTTTTATAAATGTGGATACATTAAAAATAAACCTTTGTATTTATTAGATGTAGTTGAAAGCATACATTTAATTGCTATTCGAATAAAAACACATTTTTGTTTCTAGAAGGCTGTTGATTTCATCGCCTACTAGATAAACACTATAAACCACAATTTTTTGCATGGCAAACTTTAGGTCAAGTTTTTTTCGAAAATTTTCCCATGTAAGGCCCATATTAATTTATATGGCTGTAAAGAGAATAAAAGGTACCATCTGAATATTAAAAAAAAAAGTATACTGTGCTATTTGAAAAAAAAAAGTTGAATATAGCTGTCGTTACACTAACGCACTTTTTGTAAATTGGTTTTTCCTATCGTATAGAGAATTTCATCCCATTTAAGAATATATATACTATGTTTTATGTATTGTTAACAATAACGAAGTTACAAGCCTGGGGAGTGGAGTCTGGGATACCTGTATATATATATATATATGTTTAACGTTTTTGTGCATTGTGTTGCACATAAAATTGAACAGAATTGAAATTTCAAATTGGCAATTACTAATTTGATGCGTTTACTGACTCAATAAACCTTACTGCAGCATTTTGCAAAGCCGATAATCTCTTTTCGATAAGGGATAAATCGCCAATACAAAGTTAAATACGGTGAAATTTATAATGTCGAGAGTAACACCAACGGTTTTATACTTCAAAAAGTGAAAGTGCTAGACCTCGAAGTTGTCGTATTTTTTTGTTAAATAAGAAAGTGGACATAAGCTACTAATCGTTAAAGTACTTCTAAGGGATTTTCAGAATCTATATATAATCTTTTCTTATAGATTACGAACCTCTAATTTTGCGGTAAGACAAGGAAATGTCATTGAAAGAAAATAGTTTATGAGATGAGATCTCTGTATAAGTTATGTCTACGGTTTTAGTATTTACTCCAAAAATGAAAAATTAATAAAATAATTGTAACTCTCCACTCTTTAGTAACCAGTTTCTAATTATCATTTTAGTTTTAGTATTTTTGTGAAAATTTTGTCTTGAAGTTTCTGGGCGAATAATTCCCGCACGCACTTTTCAAGCATGTCCATTATGAGAACAGACGTATTCTCCATCGCGTCAACTTTGGAAAATTGATGCTTCACGAGTACAATTGGAAGAAAACTAGTATTCAATGCCCATTATGCTTCGAGAATAGTCCAATGTGTCGCATACAGCAGTTTTGGATTAAATTTATTAAAATCTCTAGTTAACAACTCTCTTTACCTTATCAAAAGTGCGGCTTTTAATAAACCGGATTAGAATATGCTTCATGCTTTTTCAGCTTCGTTATTCGGAATAGTTTTAGATAGTAGAGCTGTAGGTTACAAACGGATTACTTTATTTATTTGTACCCTTTTTGATATAGGGATAAATATTGTAACCAAGAATTAAAGATAAAACGCGAAGTGATAATAATATGGCGAAATGCTGATCAAAAGAGAAGACTTTGAAGGCATTGTGAATAATAAGCAAGAAAGGTTGATGCAATAATTAATAGAAAATTGGTGATGTTAACCAGGAGTGGAGCATTAAGTTTGGAGGTCCTGGACGAAGATTGTTAGGGGGCTACCCAAGTAGCCCATATTTCAATTATTTCTCTACATTCAGCTACCATTTTGCTTTCTTTGGCTCTCTCTTGGCCTCGAAGGGTGTTCTGACCAGCAGCAGATAACGGGCATACGTAAATTCGTCCCTGATGTTAATTCACAGCTAATGTACACCCAAATTTTTATTTAAGTTCTTTTGATGGGAAAAGCTGTTATATTGACCTTCAATTTTTACGAGAATTACAAGATGGGTACATACAGTCTGTCCTCGGATGGACGAATGAATAGATTAAAAATTCCTCCAATTTTGAAGTTACCATCTGATCTTGTCAGGTTCAGTCCTATTTGGATAGGAACTAGTATGTTTCATATTTTATTAAAAAATCAAGTCTGTCTTAGGAATTAAAAAAGAGGAAATTATAAACTGTACTGCAGTGTGATTTCTGTAGTAGATAACAGGAAATATTCTTAAAGGAAAAGTGAATAAGAATACAAAATTTCAATATACTACGTCTACTTGATGTTTTGTGAATTCAACTTTTTAATAAATAAAAGAGAGATATAACGACCTTGTTGACATTTTGCACACTTGCATATTTTATTATTTTGAACAACCTTTATCAACAAAATTTTTCAATATCTTCAACATGGAAGGTACTTACGTCATTAAAAATATAATAAAAATAAAAGTGTGCAGATCTAAAATTTTCCTTTACGAACGACTTTTCTTGTATACTGCAGAAAATGTACGTTATTAGCACTTACAAATAACTTTTTCTTTAATTTCCACGGCATACTTGATTATTTGTTTAAAATAAAATATGCCACAAATTAGTTTCTATCCAGGCAGAGCTGAACCTTATAAGCTGGAATATCAAGTCAGAAATAGTGGAGAGTGCAGTACATTGACATTATAGTTTAGATAAAATAAAGTGCTCCATAAGTATGAATTCTAAGTATTTTAACAAGGGACCAAATATAATTGTTATTTTTTTATTTCAGTTAAAAAAGTTACAAGAAAATTCATTTTATTTAATATTGGGAATTTTTAACCATTATCATTGCAAATATATTATTTTGGTTATCGTAACCAATAAAAGTGAGAAATATTTTTTTTTTTGGTTATCAGTAACAATTATCTCACCCAAAATATTTTTTGGTTTCAGATAATCATTATATGAACCAAAAGATTTTTTGGTTAGAAATAACCATTACTAAAAGTTTCCTTTTTGGTCATCAGGGATGAAAAAAAAACCAAAAAAAAATTCCAAGTGAATGAACATAAAAAAGCTATGAAAAAACAAAATATACCAAACAATATCAAAAATCCTCACAAAATAAAAAAAAACAAAAATTTTAACAAACAGAACAACAAATGAGCCATAAATTTAATGCAACAACAACACATGAACAAGATAACACAACAAATCTGTGGCGGTAGTAACAAAACTAAGCATAGCTGAAGGCGGTGTATGTTTTTTTATATTTTCAATTCATTACAAAAATCTTATAAAGGTTACATACAGCCAATTGCAATTTTAATAACGATTTTAATCGATTTATAAATCCCTATTCAACATTTAAATGAGAGAAATATTCTCCCTAAAACTTTATGAATTAATCTTTTATTATCAATTTCATCCCTGATAACAAAAAAAAGAAAATTTTTTTGTAATGGTTATTTCTAACCAAAAAATCTTTTGGTTGATATAATGGTTATCTGAAACCGAAATTTTTTTGGTTGATATAATTGTTACTTATAACCAAAAAGAAATATTTCACACTTTAATTGGTTACGATAACCAAAATAATATATATCTTATAAAAATGGTTAATTATAACGATTTTATAAATTCATCAATATAAATGGTTAAAATTGACTTTTTGTCGTTTATCTTATAATTGTCACGTCCCTGATTTTAACACATTACCAAATCTTCAAGGCAGTATTTCACAAGGATACAACATTTTTGTCCGGTTGTGAAAGAAGTAGTAAGAAAAATCAGGTTTATTGGGATATTATGATCATTATATGAAGTGTCCGTTTGGAATCATATCAAGCGCGAGTCAGAGAGCAAGATGCCTTTGACGATTAAATCATGTAAAATTACAACAAATTGTAAGACCTATTAGACAAAATGTGTGGTAAAGAAAAACAGGAAATTTTTGAACATTCAACAATATATTGTAGAAATCTCTTGAAGGGATTTTTGTAACTGTGTACTAAAAATATACTTGGTTTCCTGTTATTATTGGAATAATTTTTTTGTGTCCAAATTTGCAAATCTATGTACAGTATATTACAAATAGTGCTTGTTTTGAGTCCTAAATTGTGTATCAAAACTAATCTAAATTTTGTTTTTCGAAAGAAATTGTATCCACGAATATTTAAATAACTAAACTGTTCAATTTTGCAGAATCATATAAAAATATGAGGATCGGCGTACTGGTAATAGTAATTGGTTCATTACAGTTTATTTACTGCAAATTTTTCGAAGTATTTGCGACAAGCGTTTAAGAGGTAGAATTATCTTGTATTTTGATTGAACATTCGGGCTCATTCTGCTGTTTAAACGATTGGCTATTTGAATGCCTAAAGCATTGAAATATTTCGCCAGATCCATTCCAGATCTGGCAGTTAAGGATTGCTTTTTGGTTTACCTTTGTATCGACCATGTAAGCGGTGGATGTATTTAAAAATGAGATAAGCTATTTAACGCGGGAAGATTGGAAAAATGTTTTGGAGATGGTATTCCACGGATGCAAGAATGCATTTATTGTAAACCAAAAAGTCAAAACAATCTTTGACCAATTATAATAAATGTGATTATATATTGTCTATTACATTCTTAGACTCAGCAGAGAGAAGAGAACAGCCCTCGTACAGACATGTCGTCAAATGTTTTAAAAGAAACAATATCGAGTAATTGCTTTGCAGTCGTAATATTAATCTGCAGTTGCCAACTGGATTTTATCCGATTATGGTTCATTGTTTATCGAATGACTTCCAATTGTTGATAACGTTTAATTACTTTCAATAATTTATGTTCATGTGTACAGTGTAGCAGAGAAGTAATGCATGTGTACCTTAGAGACCACAACTGTATTTGTACCATCCATGTTTAAATTGCGTGGTCATTTAATATTTGAACTGTAAACTGTTATAGTTAATACAGCTCTCATTATAAATACGTCAACATTTCCGCCTAATTATTATTAATAACAATGGAAATAGATACTTCTGCACGCATATCGCTTTTTTGTGAATTTTTCCTCAAATACCTGGTGGATATGAATATGTCTCGAAGTAAATGCAGGTATAATTTATCTGATTTATTCTCATCTCATCGGTAGATAAAATATCTTCTGTCCAAATTTTGAAGATTCTGTAAAGCATTTTACCGAAAACGATTAATATACCCGTGATTTTATCTCGTTTTGTTTTACACGGTCGTAAATGGATCTGCATCTTCGTCGGATGTGACGGGAACGGTAAAAGGTAAATGTTTGACTGCACCTCGGACAGACTTCTTGACATTTTAGAGGAATGTTTAGCTGCTAAAAATACTTTAACCGCGGAGGAACGTAGGTAGGTAGTGCCCCTTAAAAGTTAAAATTAAAAATTTAGTTGTCAATTGTTAAGGTTAAGAATAGAAATTTAATAAATAGGAAAGGAGTGATATAAGGTGTGAATGTATGGTTCGAACCTGTGTATGTACTAACATCTGTGATTGTTAAATGTGGAACGTTAGAGAAACGAAGTTGATGTATGTATGTATATGGAAATAATATTGAAATTATAGACCTGTTTGCAGATAATTGTATCCTAATAAGTACATTCCAGATCGTTTTTCATACTAATGTATTACACAGGCATTAGTTAATTGTAGTCCGCGCGTTGTTGACACATATACATACATTAATGCATGTATGAATAAATATATTTTACCTTATATGTGCAGGCAGATATAACTACAATAAATAAATACGAAAGTTAAGTTCCTTCCTTTTGACAATATACCACATCGGTAAACTGTTTACCACACAATTATTTAATTAAATTCGGTGACAAGTGATTCGCTAGCAACGAGGCAAGCATCTTCACAACCCGTCTATTACCGAGTGATAATTATAATAGATGGTTGTGAAGATGTGGTAAAGAGTCGGCCGATGTGAAACACACCACAGTCCTTGCAATCACTATCAATTCCTTCCTTTTATTTGAAATACGAATACGGAAAGTTTACTAAGAAATTCAGATTTAGGGAAAAAATCATATATGAAAAAGAAATGTATTGGGTCAATTCATTATTCTTTGATTTTGAGCGACATAAATATTAAGAAGGTTGTTGTTTTCAACTCAATACACAAAGATGGCTGCTTTTCCGCAAATATTTTCCAATATTCGAACAGGTCAGCGAAATTTTTATGGAATACAATTCATATGCGTTAACACGTCTTTTTAAAAAAGTAGTCATATATGTAAATAAATGTTGAGAAATTGCAACGTAACTTTAAAGGTTTATATAATTACCAACTTATTAAAAAATGAAATCATTTTGTCTACGACATTCATTTGTTTAGAGAAAAAAGCAATCTGTTGTATAGACAATATTTCAAATGTGCCAATTAAGCTAATGGTACAGGTAGACTTATTAAATTAAATACTACACACATCTACTTCCTGATTCATTATTTTTCATTAGTAGCAGTAGTACTACAGCGTGATTGTTTTAGACAGTACCGGAGTGAAGTTTTTTCCAATAATTTAAGTGAACAAGGACTTAATCCTTGTTCATTAAAATAAAACGTGATTTAATACAGCATTCGACGATTATTATCCTTTTACATTACAGTAGCGGATATATGTATATGTATTTTTTATAAAATTTATACAAAACTTTGTGAAAAAGAATAGATTGCTTATAAACGGATATTTGCATGTATGTATATGTATATACTGCTTACATACGGAGATTTATATGTTAAAAATTCTCAGTAGAAACCTATTTACATATTTACTTCTACATATCTTTGTATTTCAAGAAAAGAGTAACTTTTTGCCAAAACTTTTGTGAATGTCTGAATCTAAGAATTCCAAATCATTACATACAAATGTTGGATAATAATGTTGTACCTTTTATGCATGTGTGTGTGTATGAACAGCAAATGCTTTTTCGGCGTATTTTATAACTTTCTAAACAAGCGTAATCGAAAACTTGGGTTCATGAGGGGTTTCTTATTCAAACCCTGCTCAGTTCGTTTGATCACTTTGTTGACGAGAAATCAAATAACAATGCGTTGCACAACAGCTGAAGGTACTTCTTTTTACTCGCTCATGATGTTACTGATGAAGGAATAGTAAACCGAAGCGTGAGGGAGCACTCTTTTCCACATTCTCCTAGCTTTCTACCTCGAGTGTCACAACCTGCTCACTCCTCAGGTTCACAGGTTGAAAATCCTTTTAAAATTTGAATGATCCTCGAAAGAAAGCATTGTTCTTATCCTTGGTATTACTATTTGATGAATGGAAGCAAGATCGTGAAATCTCAACCAAAAACAAAAATTGATGATGGAAGTAATGAAAATCAAAGAGTTAAGTTAGAAGAATACGGGATAGAGCGAACTATTATTGCCACTAGTTAAGGAAAACCCTTAACTGTATTATAAGAGCACAGATAATTAGATAGTAGGGACATGTTTTAAATCCGCAATAAAGAAATATAGCAAAGAATGTACTAAAGATGAATATTGCTGGTGGATGACGCAGAGAATGACGTACAAATTGAGAAGACACAGCAAAAAGGTTTTATTTGGTATCTAATAACTGCTAGTGCTCTAATAACATAACAGAATTTGGAAGACCTAATAAACAAGTGTGTGGTGAGGAATTCACCGCTGTGATCTAGTGACAGAAAGAAAGAATTGTGAGAACTAAGAATACAGGATATACTTACATATCTAGCCATCACTAGAAAACAAAGATGTTTCTGTTGTCAAAATCTACCAGAATGGTAAATACAGTAGCTGGTTATCGAATAAGAAACCTCTTATTTCATTTTGAGTAGATATTGCATATATGTATATTTCCTGATGTGACAGATCTTTTGAATTAAATCACCTCTCGGAGGTCCATGAAAACTAAAGATTTATTGTATAAAATGTATTATAGTAGGTAACTAAAAAAATAAGTATCGGGACAGTGGCGAAATTATTAAATCAAAGAAGAAATAAATCCAGACAAGGATCTTTTAACAATTGAAATACATTCTCTAGAGGTAATCTATAGTTATCATTGATTTATTAAGTGGTAAAGTTGAGTTAAAAGTTAGTGTTAAATGAATTCTCTAAAACTTAATTCGTATTTAATTATTTGTCATTTAGTAACCAGCATGTACAAATAAAATAATATTTTAATCGGCAAAAGTTTCTAGTTTGATGACCACCTACTGTATACTTTCCAATAAAAGGTTTCATCATTCATAAAAACAAAGAAAATTTTTTAGTTTTAGACTTTAAGATTTGCTATAGAATTGTCAGTATTTCAGTGGGGAAGAAATTAGCGCCTTTCTTCCATTTATATATGATATAAGTCCATCGTGAAGTCAAGGCAAATATCTCGAATGCTGGATTTCCTTCTTAATCTTTGTAATCAAAGGAAAAATTTATAAACTATTGTGTTATTATTATTGTTATGATCGTTATCCCTACACCTTTAATTTAAGAATTTAATGTGTACTACATCACAACAGGAAACTATCAATTAAGGTTAAAGTCATTTGCCCCGTTTCCTACATCAACTTCATCAGAGAGAAATGCATTTATGCTTGCTTTTGTCTTCAGTTTTACACATACAACTATTTGCCTGATTAATTGCACTTTGCTATGTTAAAGTGTGATTTCTTTATGGTATACAAGATAATCGATCTAAAGAATCTTTCATCAAAGTAACTAATGAAAAATTTGCTTTTATGTGCATATTTGCTGTAAAATAGACTTTCATCTAGTTGTTGCAATAAATATCTAATACAAGTTTAACATGTACGTGTAAAAGCTAAGACACACATTGTTCCATCTTTTTAGCGAGTCTCGCTTGTTTAGAGTATTAATTTGTGGTAATTCAATTTGTAACATTGCAGATAAAGAAAACAATGGTATCAATATAACTTTCTTAGATCAGAATAATAAAGTATAAAAATAAAGTGTATCGATCGATATATTGTATTGCCCGCAAACTATTTCCAAACCTTTGTAATTTTGCGAATACATTTTTAACTGAATTGTTCCTTGTATTTCAAAGGTATTTAAAATTATATTGTTAGTCGCGTTTTGGATAATTTTTAATGCGCAAGCTAAAATTATTTGCATTGTTTAAGACAAAATCTGTGTCCAGTCCTCAAAGAAAAAACGAATTTCTCTTACTTAGCATAGGAGGTTATAATTCTCGATAAGTAATGCAATACACAACAACAATCCAACGCAAATGTCCTACATTACTTAGCGTTTTCGGCTTATAAAAAATACTTCGATATCTTACGATGCAACTTTTCGGTATTGTTAGCACTATCTTGTTGAAAAGCAAATAAGGCAGTTGTTATTGTAAATCTCAGTACCGGTATAGTATATTTCTGCTTAGATCTTAATAAAATTATGAAAATATGTCTGATAACAAAGTTAGATTATGCTTGAAGTGGCGTGTGAACCTTTCTTCCATATTTGTACATTAATACAAGCTTACACTGGCAAATAAGATTATTTTAAGTGATTAAATATCGGTTTCCTTCATCAAAAGAATAACTATATGTAATGGCAATGATAGTAATCATGCAATTATGTACTATTTTGTTGATTATATTGCAATTATAGTATAGTGGTACTATTGAGTACTGTTGGAACTAATACATATATTAGGTGTATAAATTAATTCTCGGTATAGTCGATGACAGTATCTATTTAAATTTGTATATCTTTCCCGCCGAATAGTTGCTTTAAAGCGGCGTCCTCAAGCTTTAAAACACGCCATAGTACGTGATTCTGCTGCTGCTATAATGTCGAAAAACAGCAATGTTGTCCGAAAAGCATCGCTTGTGGGATGCGCCTTTTTCGCATTCCAACTAAAAAGGAGTACAGCCGAACCCAAAGAAATGATTTTTTGACATTGGGTGAAGATGCTGTGTCCTATAACACCCGTAAACAGTGGTTTCGAAACTTTCGATATAGAAATTTTAATCTGCGGGATAACGAACCTAAAAAGTTGATGACGGGGAACTGGAGCAGCTACTGGATCAAACTTGCTGGTGGGCGCAGGAATAACTTGCTGAAGAACTCGGCGTGACTTAGTCAGTCATTTCCGTTCGATTACACAAAGTTAAAAGAATACAGAGGGCAGCCCGTGATTTTCTTGAACGACAACGCACGGCTTCACACGGTTAAATCAACTATGGAAGCCATCTCCAATTTTGGTTGGAAAGTTTTTTCTCACGCGGCTTATTGTCCAGAATTGGCACCTTCCGATTATCGTCTGCCCCGATCGCTACTGCATTACCTTTGCGATTCGAATTTCAAAAGAATTTCCAAAGAAGTTCAAGAAAGCATCGATGAAGTAATTGAATCAAAATCGCCATCTTTATTCCGAAGTAGAATGCGAAAATTACTTGAAAGGTGGCCAAGATGTGTAGAAATTGCGGGAGACTATTTTGGAGACTTTATCACTCAGTTCTTGTAATTGATACATCTAACAATAATAGTAACAGTAATAATGACAATTTAGTTTCTGTAGGACATCATATATGTACAAAAATTCTCAGATTGTAAGTTATTAAATGAAATGACGTGAAAGAAGGAAAGCAGAAACATGATAAATTAACAAAATATGAGCCAACAATAAACAATATATAAGTATATTACATATGGGGATAAAACCAGAATGCGCGTCTAAATGATAAGCGGCAATAATTGTAATATTTAGTAGATTTGACAGAAATATTACCAAAGATTTTGATACCACTGATGTAACATTGAAAATATAATTCAATACATATGTATACCTAACAAAAGAGAAATGCCATAGAGCCATCATAACCGGAAGGAACGAGCTACTATCAGAAGCGGGAATTAGGATCCTTTCAGTCAAATAAATACTTAATTGAGCACCTTTAAATTAAATGAATATTTTTGACCAAATAAATTGGGCATTATTTAGCTCCTTTTCGTTTCTTACATTTTTTACCGCCAAAATTTGCTTTTGCTTTGGCTAAAAGAAAGTTTTCCTGTATATCGCAGGTTTAAGGGCACGTTGGCGATATAACGATGGGATGCACTCCAAACTCCTGTCTCTTTTAGAAATTGTTTACATTTTAAATTATCAAACAATTTGTTGCTTTTCTTAGTTTACGAAAAACGATCAATAATGGTAATAATAATAATAATAATAATAATAATAATAATAATACTATATTTGAATATTTAACAGAAAAAGAAATCCAATAATAGGATAAGTTGATTAAAAACGTGGCATAAATTGCGAAAGGATTAACATTAACATGAAATTAAGAAGACCTTA
This sequence comes from Chrysina gloriosa, assembly GCA_038088585.1. Lineage (NCBI taxonomy): Eukaryota > Metazoa > Arthropoda > Insecta > Coleoptera > Scarabaeidae > Chrysina > Chrysina gloriosa. The sequence goes on along the minus strand of CM076087.1, from coordinate 35,650,974 downwards.
AAAGGATTCACGTCAAATCACAACTATCTATTTTTGTATTCTAGATTCCTTTATCAAGCATCAGTATCGTTTTCTTCCTGTTTACTTTGTTATTTAATTTTCAAATTACATACTCTAATAGAGAAACAAGACGATATCTTACTTAGATTCCTTTATCAAGCATCAGTATCTTTTCTTTCTGTTTACCTTGTTATTTAATTTTCAACTTATTAGTCTAATAGAGAAACAAACCCAATATCTTTTTAGCAATTAGACAATCACTATCGTTTGAAATCCTCCAGGTGATCCTTTAATAAAATACAAGATTACCATTTCGGGTTACGAGTTACAATAGTCGTATAGTATAGTGACTATACTATAGTCTATTTTCTTAGAGAAACGAAGTTAAGAAATGTCAACGCCTACTTGCAACTCGACGCCCTACTTAATCTATAACCATGCATGCAAGAAACTCGACGCTTCGAAGCAAAAGGTAATTAAATTATTTATATTGTGTATCATAATTCGGCACATATGGTCTACGTACCCTGGTTTATGCGACTTTCGTATCCTTTTGCGACACTACGAAAGACACTACGTCGAAACTAACAGACGAAAAAAGAAAAGGCGCACTTCTAGGCGGTTTCAAAATCTCATCTTAAACTTGAGTGTTCGTTTGAAAATCTCGAAGACAGAGCACTTGTTAAATGTTCAAATATTTTGCGCGCAAATATAAAATAAAAACGATGAAGTGAAACAAGGAAAGGAGAGCTACACGATACCACGCATTAATGTTACCGCTTCCACGGACTACTACTGACTTAAGCCACAGGTAAAATCTTTCATAGGTAAATCTCTCGCGTAGTGGTCGACTTGAGACTATATCCTTGTCGGCCTTGTACGTAACACCAACTCCAGTCCTCATTACATAATAAAAATTTGTTCTAAAATTTATCCTCTTTTTTTCTTTCCCTTATCAGGGCCCAACTTTACGAATACACATACATACACTTCTCTTCTTTGATGGCATAAATTCGATCTTTGTTTCTTTTGTATAATTCGTAGCTCTATCGTCACAATTTGTCATCCTTGTCATCACATGTAACTTGTTTTTAACGGATATTTCTTACAAATATAGGATACAGATAGGAATATTGTTAAATGAAGTCATCGTTGCTACAGCTTTATTACTAACTTTTGAATCTTTACCTTTTATTTATCTGGACTATCTTTGCGCCAATAAAATAAGATGCAACTGAAAGGAGTATCTTTAAGTAAAAAGTATTAAATCACATGTTTACAAAAAGGTCAATGACAATTTGATTTTTATAAATGATATCTATTGAAAAAATTAGGGAATAATAAAGCAGATTGAGAAAAATAAATAAATTACGGGGAAGTAAACCATTTCAAAATATTGAAATAATTAAGAGTTCCAAATTACATGTATAATATAATAATAATAAACAGGAAAACTACTTTTTCCACGCCATTTCATTTACGACTGCTATTCCTTGTATTAACATAACAATATCTTATATAGCTTTAGATTAAAAAATTCTTGTAGTTTACTGAATGGTCCAAAAGTTTTTGTGGAAATGGAATGGCGGAAGAAGCACTATAATTACATGCTTCTGTGGTTTCGAACATTTAAAAATTTAACTTTCGCGACAGATAGCATACATTGTGTTGCCTACTCTTTATGCAAACAGTTTTGCAATTACTTAGAGAAATTATTCCACACTCTCGCGTAAGTCTACCATCGCTTTTTAGCGTATAATGCGGTACGTGATCGTGCAATTTATATAAGCTTTATAGATTTGAAAAACTTTTATTGGTAGGAATAACTACAGCGTGGTCCCTGAACATTGTTTGCCAACAAACAAGAAATGATTGCAACTTTGTAATAAAGTTATTTTTAAGTTGATGGTACATAATTTTGATATAACGCTTTTTATAAAATTGATACTTTTTATTTCTAGAAGAAATTATTTCTGAGTGGAAATAGATTGTGCCATGGATGTAAAAAATAGTTTTTCTTTTATATCCAACGAGACCTATTTAGTTTTTTTTTTTGTAGAAAAATGAATATTTTCTTTTACAATGCGTATCTAACTATTAATTGTACAAGAAATGCTGCCGAATCATGAACTTCTCTTTTATTTCTTAACAGAAAATGTATTTCATCAAGATTCTAATCGTCTCTAGTTTTTTTCAAGAAGAACTGCTAGGATTAATATTTATAGCTTTTTCTTAACTTTCTTCATCAAGAACGCTTTCAGATACCTCCAACATTGATGAAAGTGGGAATGCCTTGGGCTTATACTTAACTTTAATAAACCTTTGCCTTCACCACAGTCATCTTGGAAAAACTTCAAGTACGTATTTCGACAACCCAGTAAGATAGTTGATTTAGTGGACGAAATATGTATTCGGTTACAGATAAGACCTAATTTATTTGAATCTAAGTTTCCTTAATTCGTTTCTTCTCACGGAAGGACTACAATAATCATCTATTGGATTTTCTATTAGTTCGGTCCTGAATTTTCATGATTCTTTTCGTCTCAAAGAAGATGACATAAATCTATGTATGGTTTAGGTACACATCGTCCTTGTAGCTTTAGGAATTCTTGGAAATTGTTTGGGTTTCCAGTTTTTATGATTTCAATCCTCTTTACTAGGATTATCCATCGTCAGTCGAAGTTTATAGAAGTGATCCAAACTTTAGGACATAGGTACCGATGATCCATTAGCGTTAATATTTCATTGTATACAAAACTATTACGTCCTATTAATTCTGCACAAAATAACGGGAGTACTATACTCCATCTATCGTTTAGGAACACGTTCTACGTATTTTGAGAGAGTTCAGAATTGTTTGAGCTCTCGGTTTTATGATTATCTTCCCCTCGACTAGATTTAATCAAAATTTATCGAAGATATCAAAACTTTAGTAGTGACATTACACGCAAGCGACGAAATATCCCGCTAGCGTTAGTGCTTCTTTGTATGAAGAACGATACTTACATCTGCATCCCATTTGCCCAAAGAAAAGGTAATACAGTTATAAAGTACAGGTTGCCTTGGATAAAGTTGAAGTTTACAATTAGGTGTAAACTGTACAATATGTAATAGCAGTGTCCAAACTTCAAACTATAAGAAATACCGCGACATATTTTCGTCGTTCTACAAAATCAACAAACGAAAAATTGCGTAGTCTAGTTTATAAAATTATATAAATAAAATGCGAAAGATTAAGGAAATGCACAGATAAGATGCATAAACAAATTAAACTTGAGTGTATAAATAAAACTAAAGTGTTGATAAATTGTACACAAATAAAATTGTATAAATAAAGGTGTATATATGACAAGACGCAAAAGCAATCAAATGACATAACATAAAATAATTAAAATAAAATGGGCAGTATTCGCAGTTGAGCGAGGGTATTCACTAGACAAGCGGTCTCCAAACTACGGCCCGCGGGGAAATCCGGCCCGCCAGTGTCATCAATCCGGCCCGCGACAGCTAATAGCTTATTGTTGTTGTGATAAGTTGGATAAAAAAACACAGAATGGTAATAAATCGGATTTATTTACTTGCTAGTTGAAAGCTTAATGACAAGTATAATACGCAGAAAACGCACTGAAGTTATCAGTATGGCCCCAAGGCCAAAAAATTTGGAGACCCCACTAGACCGTTGATACATCCATGTTTAGAAATTCTTCTACACTGTATATACTTCGTGACAGTAGGAAGTTCCCATAGTTTTCTTGCACAGCTTCTTATCCCTCATTTTAGCAAGTCTTAATAAATGGTTGTATAACTTAGGAGCGAAGTAGTTAATGTTTGATACATATTCATGCGGTGGTAAGGAATAGCAAAGTCTGCATTCCTGCGGGTTTCATAGCTATGGATATCCTCGTGAGACAGAAGTTTGGTTGTCTGATGGATGTAGGTTAAGCAGGTAAGTACGAAACGGGACGACAAGGTACTTTTAGCTGTTTAAATAGTCCTCTACAGCTATAGTTCCAGCTTGCGTTTTTGATTGTTCTAATTGTATGCTCTTTCTCTGTAGGAAAACTGTTCGTCCTACTAGTGAATGACACCACAAGAGGATACCACAGTGAAATTTACTGTGGAAGCTGCCTCAATATCAACAATTTTCCGCATTTTTTGAATGGCATAAATGCGCCTTGTCAAATCTGGTAATATGCGGTCTACGTGAGCATTTCAAGTTTGGTATATGTCAACATGAATTTCGAGGAACCTAACAGCTCCCTCGCCCTCCTTTGCATCTGGTGCGAAGAACAGTTTGCCCCAAAGCATTCCCTAGTCTTTAAGTTGTTATTCGTTATTCGTTATTCTTTTTCTCAAATAAGAATCATAAACTGAAAGTTAATAAAAAGTGATAAGTGTACATATATTGCTCCATTATATTAACCCGTCAACAGGTATCTTATACAGTGCCAAGAATTGGTTAACTAATTACTCGTGCATTGCAGAAATGATTTCTGTTGCACGCTCAGACCATTTAAATATTCGTTTAGTAGCCATTGCAATCTTACATCGTAAGGTAGAAGGCTTTCCGGCTTAAGGAAAGTAAGTATAATGACTGGTATCAACTGGTATTATGGAAGCTACTAGTTATTTTAATAGAACAAGACGAAAACGAACATTTATAGTTTTCTCTTCAAAATTTAATTCCTGGGCAAGATGAAGAAAATTTTCTGAAGCAAGACTCCAGAAAATACGAGATGTAATGAGATGTAAACATCTCTGATCGTCCGTAATAACAATGTACAAGTACATTTCAAAAGTGAATCCTACCGAACTAGTTCATTAGAAGTTTTCAGTGTTTTACTGTTTATTTGTATTTGAAACTTTGGTCTCACTACTTACACTCTTTCGTCTCCGAAAATATCACTTTCGCTTATAGTCAATCTCAATTTTGTTATTTTAAATAGAATGCTATAGTTTTTGTTTGCATTCTACGCATTAAACGGGTATAATCTGCATATGTAGTTGCAAATATCTAAGAGTTGCTTCAAATGAGAATTGTTTGGACTTGAGAAGATGTACAACGGGACCAGATATAAATGTAAACCTTTTATCGAAGTGTGGTATAGCACGTATAAAATGAGATGCATCTATGTCATTACACTAGTTAATACCTAAACTGGCTAACTAAACAAGATCACAAAATTATTTTCGATTCTATATCCTCCTTCCGGAGTTCTTAGCCAAATATTTTACTAGATGGTAGAAGGTGCATATGTCTCTTTGTGAATTATTAAGCAAACAACTGAACGTAGAAATCACTTCTCGAGTTTCTATGTTAGTTAGTTACGCCGTACGCCTTTAAATTATAGAAACACTCTTTAAATACGTTAAACGTATTCATTTCATGGATCACTAATGTGTACTTGCGTATGCAGATTTGTCGCGGTGTGCTGTAAGAAAAGCAGAAAACAAGCTTATAATGAATTCATATGAATTATTATAGAACGTGTAAATTAAACCTTAATTATTGTGAAGCGATATATGTAAACAGGAAATATTACAAATTTCTATCGTTTCTATCCGTAAATACATGCTATACTTTTGCTAGTAATTTTTGATATCGCAGATTCGACGAAAATTTTGTAGGGTTGCAATCTGAATTTTAATTTTTATAAAATTGGATCGTCAATAATAGATCTGATTTATATTGACATTTTCTCGCCAGTATATCTCAGATTATGTTTTTCATTAACAGTAGGAATTTGCATTCCTCTTATTCAATTAAGTGCTTATTAAAACCTGGATAAAGTTTATACATTGTTACCTATTACCTACTTTCTATCGTTATTTCTGACGATGATGTTAATGTGCAGGTAATATGAATAAATGTGCATACATACTTATTTGGACGTATACATAAAATCTGTGACTACGGTAATGTAACTGCAAATCATGTCAGAACGAAATGTAAATACAGTTCCATTAATTACAATGATAGCGTTATGGATAATTAATTACCTATAGCGTGTGCTACTCGGCTATGTAAAGGATAAATTATACATTACTGGGATTATATCGGAGGACTATTATAGAAATTCTATTACACTAAGAAATTGATTGGTGGTGGTGATCAGTTTTTTCGAAAAATTGATGAATTTACTTTTAATAGAACATAAACAGTCAATTTATTTTAAAGAATATATTTTTAACGTTAGTTTACCGACGAAGTATTTGTAAAAACAGGTAGGTTTTAAAATATTTGCTGAAATAAATTGGTTTTTCCTATTAATTTGAAAGTAAGTTTATGATCTCTTCCAAATGAACAACAAATTAAAGCATTTGCTGTGTCGATGATTGAACGGGTAATACTTCAGTATTTGGCACGAATTTTGAGTTTTAAACTGATCGGAGACGATCCACGAGAACCTTAAAAGTTTGGAAGTTGCAAGGTGTTATGGCCGAATTTCTTAAAACCACAATAACTTGAGGGTCTTTAGTGGGTAAGGATGAAAAAATCGAATGCGATCCTTTTTCTTCCATTGTAAATTTGTTATTGTGATTTATGTATATGTACAATTTGGAGGAAATAAACGTATTGCTATTATTATTATTCTTAAAAGCGGATTAATGGGGAAAATATAGAAATGTTTCTAACTTGAATAATTTACCAACTCCACGATAAAAAAATAGTATTGTTCTTTAAACTTGACCGTTTCATTATTTCAGACATTCCACATAAAAGAAGGGTGTAATAATTTTAAACATTAACACACTGACGTGTAGATCAAGTTTAGGAACCGGTGTCAAAGTTCAAATTTTAATATGTCGGAATTCCTGAGAATTCCTCTTTCATAAATATTTCAGCTGGGGCCTATTAGAACGCAACTTTGTTATTCCATGACTTCTTCACATACATACATATGCACATACGTGTTTAATTGTTGACGCTGATTTATAAGATTGTTTTGGTCGAGTTCTCCGTATTCGTTTCGTGCGAGTTTAAACTATGGCCTTAGTAATTTGGGTTAAGACTTTTCCACGCGAACAACCAAGTATTTATGGGCTTGTTTTGCACTGAATGGACACCGCTGACTTATAAAACAAGTTGTATTCTCCACAGGTGATTACCGACGAATAATTTGGAATAATAATTAAAAAATATTGTGTAAGCTAATGCAGTCTAAAGAAAGTGTGTACACGCGTATACAGTTTAATTTGACAAAATATATGTAGAAGCTACTTGAATCCCAATCCCATTTTGATGGGTGTAGCAAAATAATTGGAATAATTATATACGTATGTACATATGTAAATACAGAAGCTCATCTACTGAAGAGTATAAAATTGCTTTCTACTGAAGCTCGAGGTATTTTAGAACACAGGGGTCTTATGTATTCGTGGCTGGTACCTGCTTTTAGCTATTAAATAAGTTTTTCCATAAAATTGAATAGCTAGTTCCCATTTACATTTTGAACGCATAAGATCACCTCGGGAAAAGGGAGAGTTAGAGCTGGTCACTTAGATGTGTTAAGATATGCTATATTTTGGGAGATACGACATATTAACAGTTTAGAATATAGATGGGCAACCTCCGGCCCGCGAGCCACGCGCGGCCTCGAGTAAGATTTGCCCGGCCCGCTACTGAATTCTTTCGTTGCATATTAGCACGGCTCGTCTAAACTTAATTCATAATGAATCATAAGGATACCACAAAAATGTATATTTTTCAAGATTACTCGCATAAAACTTCTACAAAAAAGGTTGCCCATGCCTGGTTTAGAAAGAAAATTAATTCTCGATCATCACCCCAAAGCAGTTAATTGTGTGAAGTGCTTTTGGTTTCCTTTTATGATCTTATTTCGAGAAACACATTCACACCCAGGATGTATTACACTTGTATTGTATTACCTTTTTCTAGTCTCCATTATTTTTATAACCAAATTTGATCTTCATATTCAAAGATATATTAAACTTTGCCTTGCTAAGCTGACCAACGTCCTTAACATAAAAATGAGATTCTTCGTAAGTGATTACACTCAAATTGGAAAGTTTGAGGAATGTAATTCATACGAGGAATGTTCTCTTTCCCCTCATCCTCTTTAGCATATATTTTCAACATATTTTGTTTGACATTTTAAACTAGCTGTTTACATGTTTAATGATGGCAATAGTTGACAAATATGTTTGAACATTTTGAAAATACACAAGTATAAAGTGATGATCAGCATCAGAAATCATGGAATTAAACAAAAAGTATTATCGCGCTATGATTTCTTTACAAATTTAAACGTGACCTAAACAATGTTTTGAGCAAATGAATTAAGTGTGTGATGACAAGTGGTATTACTTAGCTACCATAAAGCGGTGGTACGATCAATTTCAACATAGTCGACTACCCTACCCTCCTAAGCCAAAAAGCCAAAAACAGCCATTATCGATAATAATATCGGTCTTATTCAGAACAAGATCAAAGAGGGCACGTATGTTGCTGCAATTATTCTACACAAACATTTAAAGGTGCGTAAGTTTTGTTCCTGTTAGATCCCCACAATTTCATCCCAGTTCCAAAAGGAGACCTGGTGGAATGGTGCAAATCTACACCCGCTCGCTCTGACAATGGGTTGTCCGATTTGGCGCAGCAACACCAATTAATAGTTTGGGTCTTTGTCATTCGTCATTCGTCATTCCTCAAACAGTCACTACATTTTTGGAATTACCGGACATGTATCCATTGTAGCATTGAAGGAGCTACAGATTTTTCTTACCTCGATCTTTCCAAATTGTTGGTGAAAAGCATCGAAGAGATAGGCTGATCGTGAATTTTGATAACGCCCAAGCTAGAACAATAGCATAGTTGAATGTCAAAGATATGGAAATAATGCGTCATTCGCTGTATAGTCTAGATTTGGCAAGTAATGATTTCTTTTCGTTTCCACGTATAAAGGATACCTCACAGTGTGTACGTATTACAGTAGTACATCAATCGAAGGAGCGGTTGATACATTTGAGAATTAACTAAACAACCCAACGCTGGAAAATTGGAAAAAATTTTTGGAGATAGATTTCTGCCGGTACAAAAATGCATTGCAAAAGAAAAACCTTCGAAAATCTTTAAAAGAGTAGGCTCAGTAGGAAGCAAACAGATATCGTATAATTGCTTTATATATAACACAAAGTTCAAATTTTTTGTTACGAGTAATTTCTACAATTTCCTGAACGTTATAACAAATTAATGTATGGTGTATGAGAAAATGAATGAAACGATTATTCAATTATATTACTTTCCTTAATCTAATTATTTTGTAACCGACATTACGATTCGTGCGCAATTGTGATGTCATAAAGGTACATACATATATGTTATTATTTTAACTACGACGCCGAAAGATTTTACTAGTCAAATTTGTGAAGGCTAAAACGATTACCAGGCACACAGCTTTTGAAGCATGTTTGTCAGGTACTTTGCTTTTTATCGATCTAATAGTGCAATTATAAATTTTACAAGGTAACAAGTCAATTCAGATATACATATTAAACCATTAATAAGGCTGAACGATCCGATTCAAGAAGAGCCAAGAGAATTGATACAATGCAAAGATATTAGGGTATACGATGGTCGGTCACACACATCTTCGTTCCCTCGGCAAAAATTACTAGAACTACACCTTGCATCATTAGATTCTTACTTATTTAGTTCTTTATGCTAAAAATGACAACAAAAAGTCGCTTTTGATTCGGTGTTTTCTTGATAAAAACCAGAAATTGTATGAACTTTATGTTATTACCAGAAAGAGCAAAAGCTCCTCACTGAAACAGAGAATTACGTATACAGCTATTTCGTTCTATGGAAAAATTACCGCTAGAAAAAATCGAAACCAATTTGTGGACCTAGTAGATAGGATACCTAATACGAAAAATGTTCTAGAATTTTGATATACAGACTTCATCACTGGCCTTAAATAAAATTAAATCTTAAAGAACTCCTAGAGATGTAGAACCTTTAAGTTAGACATGAAAAAATTTGTCGAGAGCTGGTCGAGCTGATGTGCTCGTAAAATATTACACGCCGCGCGCGGTAATATCTTGCTGGTTGGTCGAGATGGGACGTCGTACACATGTGATGATGTGTGATTATGGCCGCGGTCATATCTAACATCTTGTGCCAGAAGTAGCGGTTCGAGCAGGTAGTACATATAGAACGACTGCCGACAAGTCGGTGTTGAAACTTAAAATCCGCTGGGAAGAGAAAAAGAAACGCAGAAAATTTCTCATGACCTTCGCCGATGGTATCTATTTCAGGTCCTTGAATTAACATAGGACGGAGAGGACTAAGTGGCTATTATTTATTTAAAGGCAAACCTGTAATTTATTTTCGCGCGTTTTATGATTTCAATCTTATATAAACTCTTTGTGGATACTTCGAGAAATTACTCTCATAACATTTAAAGGAAATAACGAATTCGTAATGGGAGCGTATAAAGAGACCGTTAAAATATTCAAGGTCCTTAGAAAACCTCGTTGCAAAAAATCTTTTCCTTGAGACTTAATGGATAAACAAACTATTATCTAATTATTCAATCGAAGTTTGAAGAATGCCTTGGTGTTAATGATTCTCGTTTAGAAAAGTTGATTTCTATACTTCAAATGCAGACAATAATAATAATGCAAAGTAACTTTCAAACGTATGAGATACTAAGAAACTTTGCTTCAATTACTTAAAATAGCGAGCTATGTCTTTATAAAATTGCAATATACGAGGGAGGTCCTTTACATTTTTACAAGCGACCACTTCGTGGCGTTATTGAGACATGTAATTTTTGTAAAACTTTAACATTTGTTATTGTGAAAATAGTGGCCGCTTAGAAATTGACCGAGTAGTTTGTTTACAGTAAACGTTTAAAGAAAGCAATTTTGTGGAAGAATGGAAATTTCACGTGAAGGTTTTGATTGAATGATTTTTTACAATCTTAATAAAGGCATAAATCAACAACGATGCAACGCTTGGTTCAACTTTTGGTAATGAAGTACCATCAGAAAACACTGTTTGTAATTGGTTTACAGAATTTCGTCGTCATCATGCATCCGTCAGTGGTGAATTACATCAAGGTTGGCTGAAATGCCCTCGAACCTGCTAAACCTAAGACCCGATTTTGTTTAAATATTAGTTATTTAGTTAGTTATTTAAAGTATCTTATATGATAGAGATCTACCACTAATAGGTTTACAAACGTTCTGAAAATATAACTATCATTCAAACCAGCCTTGTTTTATTGACCTATTAGTGGTAGATCTCTATCATATAAGATAAGTATAAAAGGTCACGAAATATATATATATATACAGTTGTTTAAAGTAACATATGAATTAATAATGACTGAAGACATCAAAAGTTGAGTAAACTTTCTGCGTTTGAAATATGAATATTCCACTTGAAAATATCGTCCTATTTAAAGATATAAACAGCGGTATTAAACATCTTCCGTATGAGACTTTAATTACGGCTTTGAGGTGACAGGAACTTTTTTCGTTTTATAAACTTTGTTTAGTTGGTTCAAATTTTGTTTTCTTTTTAATTTGATGCATAGGTTATGAACGGGTCGATATATATTCGTATGAATTGGAAACTAAACAACAATTTACTGTTCGGGTACTTCAAGATGAACTGAAATCCACCAAAGTTGTTCGTTCGCGAAGCACTTCCAAGAAAATCATCGCCTCTTTCTTCGGTTGTACTGGATAAATCGAAATCAGGGGAAACAACCTAAAATGTCGCATCATTCTGCATCATAATAATGCCAGCTTTCACACAGTACATTAAACAACGTGGGGGCGAGAAACATTAAACTAATGTCTCATTGCCCCTATTCACCTGATTTATCGCCTAAGGGTTTCTGTTTGTTCCCGAACACAAAATGGATTGTCAGCAATTTTCAGCACTTCAAGAAGCTGTCGAAGCCTTCAGAAATCAGGTTTTTGAGATACCAACTTAAGAGTGGAAGGAATGTTTGGACAATTGTTTCGAACGCATGCAAAAGGGTATAAATCTTAAAAGCGAATATTTTGAAAAGTAATAAAGCAGTTTGTTCTAAAAATTGTGTTTCTTTCCTAGGTTTTGTAACAACTTAAAAAGCACCCCTCGTACTGCGTTATCTGTTCCACATTTACACTGTTTCTTTGTTGATTAAAAATGGCAAAAGGAAGCACTTTTGGAATCATCTTTCAATCTTAAGAAACACAAAAAACACACTTCCAAAGGATAAAGCTACTTATGTGGAAGTCTTTATCTCATATTTAATTGAATCTTACAATATTTATTCAGATACAATAAATGTTACATTTCGTTGTTTGGAAAGTATGGCATGTAGGTTTCGATTTCCGAATAATTATTCCACTTAGAAGTTTCGATAAATGCGTATCTCTACCGGGAACACCGTCCAGACGATAAAAACGGATATCTTGTTTAAATATGTATACCTAAATACATCCACAACATTTGGAGAGAATTAACCAATGACATGCATACGTATATTGACTACATACATATTTTGAATTTAGATTCGACGTGATAGACAGGATGCGATCATCAAAGAACAACATAGACTTTAAATTATCTTGTACATTTCTCAGGTAAAACTAACCGTCAATTACACCTTACGAAAAACTCTTTTATTTATTTCCTGCCAGATATTTGTCGATATTAAAGCGAAAACGATAGTAGCTGATTAAAAGCAAACGAACAACCAATGATAACGTGTACCTTTTAATTTCAATGTTTGCAATCATACTAACTAAACCAGCGTCAGTGTGTATTTCCGATAAAAACCATCACCACAATCATTATTTTTTCCGAACGAACAATTGGTTCATTATAATTTGATTTCCTGCGTACGCGCACCCTATACTCGAGGAACGACTTGTGTATTGTAAAACCTTCTCCGCGTGGTAATATTTACATTTGTTGCCGATAAGAATGTTTCTGGTTCAAGATATCCACGAAGAAGCGTAAATAGTATACGACAAATATTTACCTACATATACCTATATGCGTGTTTAGTAATGGTTAAGATTTCGAAAATCTGCGATAAAGAAATAGAGGGATTAGGAAAAGGAACAGAAAAATTAGGCGGGAAATAAGATGGAAGAAGACTCTCGTCTCCTTTTCCCCATTATTTGAATTTCAGATAACATTGCTCACAAGTACCGCGAAGCAAGACGTTTGGAAAGCAGGAAAGATTCCCGCGTGGATGTAGTGAAAATTTGCACTACAATGTGCAATTGCACATGCATTATCAATTATAATTTCTTAATTTGAATGTATGTATTAAGTTGAACGAAAATTGCGTTTTGTAAACTGTAGAAATTTTCGCCGGATTTCATCATATTTAGGGCTAAAGATTGTTTCCAAAGAAGCAGATAGAAAGAAATTGAAGAGTACATTACCCAGGGAATATTTCTAACGACGGACGCGAAAGGACATTCAATAGTATATTTTGTAAATATATCAGTAACACAATGAGAATAGATTTTATACAAAATCTTCCAATAAATCATTGTTCATTCCTAACCCTGAGATGTATGCACCGAATTAGGTTATTTTAGGCTAACAAGGAAAAGGTAAGGTAATCGGATTTTTGTAATTTTTGATATTTATGGTACGTGTAGTTTGGAGCCTAAATAAATATTTTGGAGTAGTTCGGCGCAACGTTCATAAATTATCGAGATAATCAATGTTGAAATTTCACCCACCATTTAAATCCACTAGATATAATACCATTGTCAACTTGACTCGTGGCCTAGTCAATAGCGTTTTGGTGCGATACTCACGAGATCGCTGGTTCGGGTCTCGTCACGGGACATTTCTTTCCCTTCCATTCAAAACGCACCATATGTTTTTTCATTCTTCTTCTCATATCAAAAATTATGAACAAACGAAATATATGAACTATATGCAGGAACATTCTTCAAGAACTTCATTAAAATGCACAATCGGATGATAAACAATATTCATTTTGAATTAACTTAACAATAAGGTAATAATAAAAAAATGTTGCTTTCCATGTTTATATGATAACTACCATTCTGGCTCGTGCCACACTGCGTAAAATGTCGTATACTAGATATAAAATAATAGAAATTTTCATTTCCTACCTGACTCCGTTCGTTTTTTGTTTTTTGTTTTTGTTTTTTTTTTGTAGAAACCTTATTGTTAATTCAAAATGAATATTGTTTATCAACCGATTGTGCATTTTAATGAAGTTCTTGAAGAATGTTCCTGCATATAGTTCATATATTTCGTTTGTTCATAATTTTTGATATGAGAAAAGAATGAAAAATCATATGCTGCGTTTTGAATGGAAGAAAAAGAAATATTCCATGGCGAGACCCGAACCAGCGATCTCGTGAGTATCGCACCAAAACGCTATCGACTAGGCCACGAGTCCAGTTGACAATCGTATTATATCTAGTGGATTTAAATGGTGAGTGAAACTTCAACATCGATTATCTCGATAATTTATGAACGTTGCGTCGAACTACTCCAAAATATTCTTATTTAAGGTCCAAACTACACGTACCATAAATATCAAAAATTACAAAAATCCGATTACGGTGCCCTCTCCTTGTAAGTTGTCGACTGAAAATAAAATAATAAAATAAAGAATAATTTTTAATTTTGCCGCAAATTAATATTCATTTCTATCTTTAAGGCTTCCTTTGGATATTTATAGATAATTTAAGCAACGGTTACATTATTGAAATCATCTGAAAGCGTAGAAAACTCATATTTCTTAGGTTTCCTTGAAGGTAGAAACAATCCTAAGAGGGTTTGATGTCTGAGCAAATTTTCTTTGCAATATAAAAAATCTGTTGATGCATTAATCGTCCATCGGTTGAGGTGTTGATGTTTTCATTCAAATTCAAAAAGAAACATAAAACGTAGAAGCCCAGCTTCAAGACACCGATGATACATATAGTATTGGTGACAGAAACACTTAAGAAAATGAAAAAAAAAACTGACAAACGCCTGTACAGAAGAGATAGAAAACCTATGTATAAGTGTATGTATCAATGTGGAAAATAAGAAAGTAATTATAACAAATGAAAAGGAAGAAATGGTAAAAGCATGAAAATAGTATCAACCTATGAATAATTGGGAAATAGAAACAAAGAAACACAATCAACACGAACTTGATATCCAATAATACCAAAAGGTCGAAATTATAGTACACAACACTATCGCAGTGCCAGCAATACTATACGTCCGTGGAAATTCAATAATATAGAAAAAGTAAGTAAGTAAGTTAAACAGAATGTAAATAAAGGACCTCGGGAAAGTAACACAGTAGGAAAGACAAAATAGGGTAAGCAATGAGACGATTAGAGGAAACCCCAACGAAAAACCAACAATTAGAAAGATAGAGGAAACACGCAATAAAGAAACGAGGGGCGCTGCAAAATGGCGGAAGAGGATGAAATCCTAATTAGATACCTCAAAAGCATAATGCTACAGCAGAAGAAGAAATCAAGTATTACCTGAAATAAATTGGATCTAATTTTTAGCACATCAGCTTAAGGGCGATGAATTTTTGGTTTATAACCGATGATAACTTGGTTGTAGAAGTATGTAAATCTTCTAAATCTATTTAAATTCTTGCGAGAGATAAGAATCTTTTTATCCAAGTTCATCAACTGCCAGTATATTCCTACTGCTCGTGCACTTTTTACGAAATTTAGGAAGAAATGTATAAATAAAGATCTCCTGAGGAATTATAGAAATAGTTTGTAACTGAATATGAAGTTGAAGGTAACAAAAGTTATTTGTGCTGTTATATTTGTAGTTATAAGCTATAGAGATCATTTTAACAATATATAATCAAGAATTTATTATGTACAAGTATTTCCTAACAATCCGTATTTCTTTATTTGTCAGCGAATGCACACAAACAAAATCCTAATTTTAGATTTAGTTATATGTACATATATTTTGTGTAGACATAAGTAGTTATAAAGACCTTTCCTTCTACAATAACAATAGTATGATACGATATTTTGAAATTATAGGTATATATTTCAATATATTTAATCTTATATGATAGAGATCTACCACTAATAGGTCAATAAAACAAGGCTGGTTTGAACGATAGTTATATTTTCAGAACGTTTACAAACGTTTTCGGAACACCTTCCTTGTTTTATAACCTTTGTAAACGTTCTGAAAATATAACTATCGTTCAAACCAGCCTTGTTTTATTGACCTATTAGTGGTAGATCTCTATCATATAAGATAAGTATAAAAGGTCACGAAATATATATATATATATATATACATTTAATATATTTAATAAAATTCTATATCAACAGTATTATTGTTAATTAGCAGTAGCTGTTTATACCTTCCTTATTCGCTTGCTTAAGAACTCCATACAAACTGTACGTTTCTCTAAAAATTCGTAACTTAAACCCAAATAATACTTATTTATTCTGAAAGCCAAAAGTTATCTTATTTCTCATTATGTTTGCTTATAATTTGAATCAATATTTCAAGGTAGTACTTGTATCGCAATTTACGGATTTATGATTCTTAAAAATCCAGAAATATGCCGGTTGAAAGTTACGTAATTTATGCATCAAGCATAAAAGAGATTAATTAAAAATACGTCCTAAAAATAAATTAAATTATAGAAATATTTCAGTAATTTCACCTCAGATTTTTCCCTATCAAAGATATCAAGGCGACATTTTAAACTAGGCATATTAACCGGGCCCCGTTGACAACGTCGTAATGTGTCCATATAATATCTAACTAACTATTCGTGTTCGTGTTGACAGAACTATACGTTGTCCGAGCCACCACTATATCAAGGTAAGTTGCCCCGAGTCGCCGCCGCCCGATATTGAAATAGCTGCCACGAGTCCTTAGGTCGCCTAGATCCCCTGATAGCGCGGGGTCAGCTTACCTGAAAAGAAAATTCGTGTTAACGACATAGGTACAATCACATTGAGGGATGTTATATGGTACAATACATAAATGCGATAGGTCTGAAGAAACAAATAAGCTAGCGTCCTGTCGAGCTTAGTTTATGATTAACATTTGTCTCGTTTGTTAGTTAAAAAGTGTTGTTTACAAAAGAAAAGTAGATAATGTACGTACACTACCGTCCATATTAGTTCTGAAGCTTGGTAAAATTTCGTAAAGTATTCTTAATGACTGTACTATTACTTTAAAATATAAATTATATTATGATATTAAACAATTTAGGAAGTTTCTAGTTCGCAAAGGGCAAATACGTTCAGTATTTCTGGATAATATCTTCAAATAATAATTCAAATTGACGATATTTTAATGAGACTTGTGAAACAAATTTACGATCCCTTTATTATGTTTATTTTCGAAGTGGAAGTATGAGTACAACTAACAAGTAAGCTAAAGAAGTTTACATTACTCTGTCCTTACAGTGCTGCATATTATAATCAATATTTTAGTTGCTCGACAAACGTGCTTGTGCGTGTATCGATAGTGAGTGTGTATTGAAGCAAACAGCTTTATTAAAAGTGTCTAAAATGCCGGGAGGAAAACCAACAAGCCAAGGAAAACGTGTTATTATAATTGCTTTTCACCAGGACGGCTATTTATTGCGCCAGATTTCGCAAAAGACGCATGTGAACAAGTCAATAGTAAGTGATATCATTTGGAAATATCAACGCACGAGCAGTTCGCAAGCCAGCGCACGTTAAGGTCGTTCGCGAATAACAAGAGCAGACGATGAGCGCATAAAATTGTTAAGCAAAGAAGATGGAAGGTTGAGAGCACATGAAATTGCTGCAGAAATGAATCCCGACTGTGAAAGATCAATTTCTGTCACCACAGTACACTAGCGAATAAAAGCTGCTGACTGATGAATCGAAGTTTGAAGTCTTTGAACAAACGGGACGTGTTTTCGTAAGAAGATCCAAGGGCGAAAGTAAGTTGCGGGATTGTATCGTGCCGACTGTGAAGCAAGGAAGGGGTTCTGTGCTTGTTTGGAGTTGCTTTTCGCACGCTGGGGCTGGGAGACTTGCAGCGAATTGATGGCATTATGAGAAAAGAAAATTATTTAAAAATATTGATAATAATTTTATATTCATGCCTAACAACGACCTCAAATATACAGCATTGGTATGCCGAAATGATTTAAATACAAAATCCTCCACGATACATTTGTGGAACATTATACAGGACCAATGGGCCAATAGCCAAGTACAGTGCTTGAAAAATCGGTGGAATGGATGCCTAGAATTGTTATTGTGCTATCATTTGTACAAAAGGAGTATTTTTCGACAAGATCATTTAATATGTTATAAATATTTGTTAACTAACAATAATAGTATTATATAAATTTCATTTTGTAGTTTAATTTAATGTCAATATTTTACAGTTTTGTAGATTTACTTAAGTGTCCGAACCAATATGGATGGTAGTGTACATAATGCGATGTAATAACGTGATTAAAATTTAATATTGAAAAGTGCATACATGTATACACATAAGAA
This sequence comes from Chrysina gloriosa, assembly GCA_038088585.1. Classification (NCBI taxonomy): domain Eukaryota; kingdom Metazoa; phylum Arthropoda; class Insecta; order Coleoptera; family Scarabaeidae; genus Chrysina; species Chrysina gloriosa. The sequence continues at coordinate 35,632,464 of CM076087.1, read as the reverse complement.
TGGCTTATCTCCAATTCAAAACTAAATTCACTTCACTTCCTGTGATTCAGAATCAACTAAAATAAATTAATTCTTACGATATTGTCAAACTACCATATTTTGAGTCGATGTAGTAAGAGTAAGGGCAAAACAAGGAAATTGGAATACATATATGTATGTATATACATACATATTCTAGTTCTGCACACGTAGTCTCAAATTACTTTCGATTGTCCCAATCCATTTTCTCCTCGAGCATCTTCCAGCCCTTTCTTTGTATTTCTATGTGTGTTTCTGAGTGCCGAGACACGTGGTCTAATCATGGCTTCATTGCGATTCTACCAGAGATCTTATGCATAGATTTTGATATACAGTTATCCGAGTATGGAATCCTCCAAACTTTTCACAAGTGGTAGTGGTAACTGTACACTACAGGATGTAATCAACAAGAACAAGCACCGTATTTCAATTTCGCTTAACAAAAGCCGAGACATATAAATATGTATTTTCTAATCATTTTAATGTGCCTAGTCGATTATCCGCGCTTTTCGATTATTCAGTTGTGTTAACTGCACAATTACCACGGATACTCGAGGTTCTACTGTAGCTCCATGTACACTTAATTCGTAGTCATCCACTGATTATCACACTTAGGTCTTTAAACTTGTTTGTGCCAGCCTCCCACTTGTTTTTCTACTTTTACATTATAATTCATAACTCTACGCCAGAAAAAATCACAACAGAGATAACCTCTCAAACCAATATTTATACCATCACACTTTAAATGACAAATAACAAGTATTGTACACGGTGCAATCTCTACATTTTTCCATTAATTAAAAATGTTCAACACTAATACTGAAATCTCAACAATTTTGCATCTTTATTGGAAATTAGGGCGAGAACGGCAAGGAATATTTCACTTCCGTCGGTATCAACTTTTCCATTGGCGATTTGTGTTCAATACGCGTAAATATATTTAGTCAACAATCTATGTAAATGAATTCAGGAATAGGTAAACTGTGGCCCACGCCTATTTTATCCCTTTCTTTCGTAGCATGGTTCTCCTCGTCAAATTCTGATCCTCTGTGGTACATGGTCTTTGTTGTTGTATATGAATGTGATATGCGTATGAAGCCCAGTCAGTAATCCTAGCGGCACACGAAGATTTACTCGACTTTTTCTTTGCTAGTCGAAAAACAGAACAGAAGTGCAGAAATGGACAAACTGGCCAAAATCAACATACTTTTGAAAGACGTTCAATTGTGAGTGAAATGGTCCAACTTCAAGGTGTTAACGGAGTTTCCGACATCAGCACACGGCAATTGTGGCTAGAATTTGGTACCTCATGGTGGGGCTACCTTGACAAATTGGGGGAAGCAAACATGCACTGTAGTACCCGACTATTTAAAGGGAAAGCATATACAACAACGTATGCATGTTTACAATGAACTGCTTCTAATTCTGAGAATAATTGTTTCTCCAGAAAAATTGTAGTTTACAGCGAAAATTGGATCTATTAAAACTTAATTTCAAATTTTAAAGAAGCTATTCAACTGTATGTGTGAGGGTATGATAAAGCAAGAGGGGGCAAAAATACCGATAGTTTTAGATGAAAAGCCAGTGCGCTCTGTAGTGGTGGTAGTTCGATAATGTGGAGACAACAGAGTTTCTATTGAAGAAATCCAATTAATTGTAGCAGACAAAAAGAACTACCATCCTCTTTGCCTAAAACAAAGTTACTGGAGTCCAGAAAAAAAAATGAACAATTTAATCACGAATTTTTCTCATTTTAAGAATACCAAGCAAAATTACAGTTGTAGATTCGATTTCGTAAATTAAGATCTAAGGAAAGTTGCTATACTTATATTCAAGTCTATAGATTTTTGTATGAAATTAATAAATACTTAACAAATTTAAAGTTCTTGGGTATATAAAAAAATAATTGGATGAAATAAGTTAGCCCTATCACACCGATTTTTAATCACATATGTTTTCGACCATCAATTAGTCATCCTCAGAAACAGAACACAAAGAAAAGAAAGCGGTTAGGGTAGGGGTCAATTGATTTCAGATTCAAATCACAGATATTCCTCGTTTTACCTATATGTATACTTTTCATCATAATAGGTTAATAAAGCTTCTCCCATCTACTCTGAAGAAATCTATTCCTGAAGTTGCTTTAACGAGAAATTCAAGTTAATTATTCGCGCAAGTAGAGGTTGATAAAGATTTAGGTTGTTAAGTAAGTTATCCCCAGGAGGACCTATTATAAAGACATATGGAAGCGCTTCGCTCAAAAATAAATTGTCTTAGAAAGACTACCAGAAAGGGTGGTGCAATGAGCAATGCCCCCAATTCCTCCTCCAAAGACGCAGCTTTTGCTAAAACTCTAGGAATTCGGATCTTGATTGCAGATTAAAGTTATATTACAAAAGATCTGTGGTCACATCTTGCAATTGGGAGACCAAACATAGCCAAGCAAGCTACCTGAAACTATCGCACCAAATCCGATAGGGTACTTCTCAAGGATCTCTGCTCTGTCAGGATTTCTTTTTGTTATTTATATCAGAGTTTCCCCGAGATCCCGTCATTTACGAGATTACTAAGAGCGAGAACCTACTCTATAGACACCTCCAACACGCTATAAATGGTTTTCTAAACTGGGTGAAGACCAAACAAATCAAACCAAAAATAAATCCAAGCATCGTATACTCGACTCGCCGAACAGATGCAGTAGCAAATTATGGCAACCTTGCAATGCAAATGTCCGACTCACACAGCATAAATCACATGTAAACATATCAAAATAATAACCTCATTTTGTATTTGACATAAATAAAAATTGCAAAATAAGTACTAAAATAATTTTCTTATTTCTTCAAGTATGTTTTGTTGAATTAAATTATGCATCTCCAATATATAGAATTATATATAGTAAATAAAAAATACACAATGGTTTTAACATCTATGTAATATATAAATACAAAATAAGGAAACAAATAATGAATTTTTTTTTTTTTTGGTACGTATTTATATGAGAAACAGTATCCTAAAAAATTAACTCACTGTACAAATAGGTATAATCAAAAATAATAAATTTTATACATATTACAAAAATTTAATACAGTAAAGGAATTAATTATGACACACTAAAACGTTCTTAACATGTATCTTCTTCGCTATTAGATGATGTAGACGAATCATCATTAATTGTAATGATTAACGACTCTATGTGTATATCTATGAGATTGTCAAGCTCCCACATTTCCTTCTCTGTTTGAATAACATGTTTAATAGCATTTTGCCAATTTTCAACAGAAATATTGTCAATACCTCGTTGAAATAATTCTTTCACGTCTGCCAATTTAAATGTGGTGTTATGTCTCGCAACATACCCCTTCACTTGTGCCCATATTAGTTCAATCGGGTTTAATTCACAGTGATAAGGGGGTCTAAGTACCTTTCTATTAGTGTTTTCTATTAATTCATTAACAGCATATTTCGGAGGGCCAGATAAACGTTCTTTAATTAAAGCTAACAATTCTGCTTTTACCATGTTTTCTTCATATGCAATACTATTTTCCCTCATCCAGTTTTGCATTTCTAATTTGCGACTATTAGTTGTAGGTGGCTTATTCAATTTACGACTATGGTACGGAGCATTGTCAAAAATTATAACGCAATTTTCTTTTAAATTGGGGAGAATACATCTCATCCACTCTTCAAACCTTTCTGCGTTCATGTCTTCATGATAATCTCCTGTTCTCTTTGATTCAAAGAGGAGTAAACCATTTTCTACAAATCCTTCATCCGAACCAATGTGTGCAATTATAAATCTTTTGCCTTTGCCTGAAGGATTTTTAAGACCTGTACTTAAATCTTCTGTAAATGCTTGTCTTGCAGTGACAACAGACATATCTGTCCATACTTTATTTACAGTATGTCCAGCATTTACCCAAGTTTCATCCAAGTAATATATCGGGGTACCATTTTCACGATATTTCTTAATTTCACGAAGGTATTTCCGTGTCCAGGTAATAATATCTTTTTCTTTTAAAATACTATTTCGAGCTCGCTTATTATAACTACAAACATGATGATTAGTATATAGAATTATGATTAGTATATAGAATTTAAAGTAATAAATATTTGTACCGAAAGTTTAGTTCCTTTAATAATGATCTGAGAGTCGTAATTTTGAAATTAGCAATGTCAGCTCTTTCATTTATCACTGTGAGAACTTTTGAACTGTTGGAGGTTCATTTTTAAAAAAGAATGAATGTACAATTCTTCGTATAGCATTTTTCATTTCATCATCCACCATATCTAAAACAGCCCTTTTTCTATGATATTTTTTTGGTGGTTGTAATTCGTGATTAGTGTTATATTCTTTCACAATATTGTAAACACTGCGTTCACTAATTCCTGTAAAAGATACTATAATAGTTACTATGATTTGGTTATCGTTTTTGGAAAGATACCTGCTGCTTTGGGTGTCATTTCAACACTAACAATTTTAGAAGTGCTAGGCTCTTCTTGAAATGTTTTAAATATATTCAAAACCTTCTGTTTATCTTCTACCGTAAAATGTTTTGAAACTCTCTTCTTAGGAGGTGAGTTTTCCATAATGTAAGTATATACGATAATATAGCAAGAAATAATGTATAACCTGCAAAACAATAATGTATTATTGGTGCACTAGAACGATCGATAAATAGTCTTCAGAAACACTGGTTTATGAAATATAATAGATAATGGATCATTTACAAAGAAAGCTAATAAAATCTAATATTCCAAATGCAATATGGACTCGATTTTTATTCTATTGTAAGCGGCCACCCTGATCGACCAATTACAAACGTTATTGGTTATGTGACCTATTAAACACACATTGTTGCCATAATTTACTACTGCATTTGTTCGGCGAGTCGAGTATAGTTAGTAAATATATTTACTAAGGGTAAAGCGGTTCGAGTCGATGGGCCTGTACTTCTGGGAAGTCGTATATAAGGTTACGTCGCACATCCACAGGATCGCCTCCCCCTCTCTAAGAGGTCAATAGTAAAGTCTTAAGTAAAGCTGAGGTACCGTTTTTCGTACTAGAAACAACTGAAATCAAGATTTTTCCTAGAATCAGATTCTTCAAAGAACTCTTTAGAAATTTTGGTTACTACTTTCTCCTAGAAACCTCCCTAAGACAAAATTATTTATCAGATGACTCCTTAGTTTTTACTAACGAGTAAATAATGCAAACGGGATTTATCCATTTTCACGGCACAACTGTGTACGTTAGCAATTAAGCCGATCATTGAACATGAGTCTTATAAATGTTTCAAAATATATTATATCTTTTCTGCGAAGTAACTTTTTCCTGGGAGAAGTTGCGAACTTTGTTTACTAATTGTAAAGTAAATTGTTTCGGGCTATACTTGTTCAAATATTTTGTCTTTATTCCTTGTACCTTTATGCACGTGTTAACTATAATTTATAACAATAGGATTATATTGCATATGTGTTATGCAACAAATCTGCATATAATTGCGTCACGCCTATATTTATATTTTTAGTTGCTAACGAAACGCATAGCAAGTCGTGTTTGCTATCGTGCTGTGCACTTAGTTGCAATGCGACTCTACTATTCATGACTCATTCGGAATTGCTTCACCACCACTACCACCACCAACGTTGAGCGGCGCGACTTCGAAAAGTGAAAGGATAATTTAATTGATCGGTGAAACATCTCCGGAGACTTCTTTTATAAATTAAAGGTCTCGTTTCGCTCTCAGCTAGATGTAAAGAATAAGAATAATAGATCTGAAAGATCTGCGGTCGTAATACTTCCTAGTTGATTGTTTCCCGCGTCTTATATTTATTACTACTTGGAAAGGATCGATTGCAGAAGAACGTTTTGTCCTCTTGTAATGTTACTTTTATTTGCGCATATATAGATGTGGACTTAAATTGTCAATAAACTTATGTATATTTTCCATCGTTTCCGACCACTTGTTATTAACGAAGGTTAAATTTATAATGTAAATAGCGACAGTTATGCGGCAGTAGTGTTACGAAAACGAATTCCGTGCAATAGCGACGATCTAATTAGTAAAATCCATACTCGCTTATTGGTTTTTGTTGCGTAACTTCGCCCCGTAGCACCAGTTGATAATTGAAACAGAATGCTTTCTGAAAGGGTCTAACGTTCAGCTCTCGTTAATATGCTGTCGTGTTTATTGTGCGGATACTTTGACAGATTTGGTTTTGTTACCGCGATGTTCCGAAGACTTATTGTTGCGTGCATATGGAGTGCTCCACGTAATAAAAAACTGTTTGGTGGAAGCCTTCATGTACTATTGATAAACATATGAAAAAGCTTGCTTTTAGAATGGAATGTAATTGGTACTATCGGCAAAATAATTCGGTAATAAGAAGGATCAAGACAGGATAATATTTAATGCATCACACATGTTAGGCACAAAAATCGAGACATTAGGTAATGAGATATTACAACCACAATCACCACTTTACTGGGGTTCCATAGTCCAAATTTATAATTATGAAAAATAAATGATAAGTTCAAAAATAATTATTAAAATATTACAAGTAATTTGGAGTGCAAGTTACGTATAAAATTGTCAAAAAACATACAACCAAATTTTGAAAAATTCACAACAGAGATGTGAGACCACCATTCACACTATATTCCTGTCATGTGTAGACAATATATTCTTTATGTATAAAACTCGCGACTTTTTATTCGGTTGTCCAAGAGGGTTGCTTGGGTGCGGCATGTAGTTCCATGGTAGAAACCATAATATCCGCGAGTTCACAATAAAAAGTATTTGAAAACCGCTGCGTTAGACTATTAAGAGTCTCTGTCTCAGTATTTGTTGCTTGATCCACCGAGAAATTCCTAAAGCTTTCCTTCTTCATCATTTTCTATACTTTTGTCCCGCTAAGTATCGCGGAGATGATGGATACACAAAGCCGTAGTGATAATTTTTGTGCATCTAACTGCTAGACCGAGCAATTGCTGTTTGACTTTGAATAGTATTAATGCTTTGTGAACTGTCATACAGACATCACGACTTTTAAAATTAAAAGAATATACATAAATTATGTATGTAGAGAATTGTGCGCTGGAGTTTGACACTTCTGCTTAAATCGGTGACAGTGATGGTAAAGAAAAGGTGCGAACGTGGGGTTTCAAATATTTACTAATACTAACTATTTTACACAACTCACTGTACATACTGTGACAGGGGTAGAATATCCTGACCAATATTCTCGCGGAACTCGTGACAAAAACTGATTTAAATTATAACAGAATGGGCTTTTATAAACTTACAAAACAGGGCGTATACAAGAGGTGATTAACAATACATTATGAATTCCCGAAGGATAGAAAGTTATTATAAAATTTAAGGGCTTGGACTCAATTGGTGCAATTACATCTCGGCCTATTAGAATGCACTCAAAGTTACAAACTAGGACGCTAATGGGGATTAGCAATCGAAAGCTTCTTTGAAAAATTAGAAAGTAATAACATTGTTGAGAAAATTCCCTCGAGCTGAGGGTCGTAAATACAGATCAGCATAATGGGGCGCCAGTCAGAAGTTAATTACAGTTTTAAGGAACAATCATTATTTCGGGCCAAACGAACAACGTAAAACAATCTATTTGTTACATAGGCTTTTCCATTTTGGAAACTTTGGTGCTTGCTTGGTCACTTCGTTTGATGTAGTTTAGGAATGGTTGGAAAATGTAGAACATTCAAAATTGTAATACAGTTGGACTTTAACTTCAACAAATCACACATTTTCCAATTTGCTCAGAACTGCTATTTAAACCTACCAGCAATAGTAGACCAAAGACTTCAATACAAATATTTCCACCTTTCGAAGATTTAAGTTTGACCAGTCATGCGTAAGAGACATAAGGAGTATCGAGAAGAAAAGATTTAAATTTATTTACTACTACTATAATTATTATAACACCAAATAAAACATTAGGTACAACAAATTACCATAAGTTTAAAAACAAAACATTAACATTATACAAGTAGTAACAACAATAAACTTGAATTTCTATAAATGCGCATATAGTGTGGATTTTTCCTAAGATAATATTTCCAACCTTTACATATTCTTTATACAAATAAAGTAAAGTAGTATTTGCTGCGTAACTGCCACATGAACGGACTACTATTCTTACCTACATACATACATACATATCTAATGTATAAGATCTCTGTTTACAGAAAATTTTATCAGTTACAGTTACTTGCTAGTCCCCGCTAATTCTTCTTCCTAGATAAAAAGAGACAGTTGTTAATCTGTTATAACTTGGTGAAATATTTGTGTTTGATAATCATAACAAATAAAACTTTGTATCCCATGAATCTACTAAAAACTTTAATATACATTGTCCGCGAAGATTTGGTAGAACTTCTACAAATGGGGGTAGTCTTGAAAAGAATTGAAACATATAGTCATACTAATACAGTAGTTTCTCCATTTACGCAGGCGTTATATTCAGCAAAAATCCGGCGTAAATTGAGGTATTGAACACTTTTTATTATATTCAATATTAACCTCTTAAGCTACTTTTCAACGTAATCACCGTTCAAATAGAGGCACTTATCGTAGCGATGCACCAGTTTGTTGATACAATTGTCGTAGAATACTGGTGCCTGACACTTCAACCACTCGTTCACCCGTTCTTTCAGTTTCATATTGTCGTAGAAGTTTCAGATTGCGAACTAGGTCTTCATGTGCGGAAACAAGTGGTAGTCGCTTGGTATCAGATCTGGACTATACGGAGAATGGTGGAACACCACCCAATCAAAACCATCCAAGATTTCCCGAGTGCGAGCGTTCATGGTCATGAAAAAGCAAAACCTTCGAACTCAATCCTGTAAAAAACGAGTCTCCTTACTTTTACTTCTCACCTGCATTAACTGAAAACAAGAACAATTCATAAATTTGGTAGTGATTTAAAATTTAAACTTAGACCTTAGACCTATCTCACATTGTGGCTTTAAACTACGGTATCAGGGGGATTTCTCATCAACCAATGTGTTAATTCTTCTTCCATCTTTAAATATCTATTCGGTGTTCTCTGAATTAACTCAACTGCGGGTATGTTTTCCTTGGTTTCGTTCCCTGTCATTTGTTTCATGATTATGTTTTGTTGATACTAAATGTGTCAACTCTTTTTCTGGCTGTTCAGACTCGCGTTTCTCAAGTAGCTCATCAATATCCTACAATTGTGGGTCCCTAAATCTATCTTGCGGTAATGACCCGCTTGAAGAACTGCATTTTCTATGTGATTATGTAAATTGTCAGCATCTTCCTCTGATTTAGCAACATCTGTCCATGTTTTCTCCCAGAAACCATTTACTGTGCGTTTCTTCATTCATTCATAACGAGCATCTTTGATATGTTTTAGAGAATTAGCGATATTTTTTCCAACAGTATGTTAAATTTAGCTCCGTATCTCATTTCAAATTATCTAACAACTTCTTCTGGTATAATATGCTTCAAAAGTAGCTAAATATAATACCTTGGTCTAAAGGCTGAAGAACAGAAGTTATGTTAGGAGGCAGACATTCAACATTTTACTTTTCATTTAAAGTGTCCAATTGGTTAGCAGGGTGACCTGGAGCATTATCTATCAACAGAAAAGCTTTAAATGCAATACTCTTTCTCTTTACATAATTTTTTACTTCTATCGTTAGTGGCCCAAGCTTGACTATTGGACCTCCGAAACACACGTACATTTTGTTTATCTTTATTTTTTAACGTTTCATTGATTTATAAACCAATAGTGGTTTGGTGATAAAATTCCCCAGAAACGTTTGAATAAAACAGAAGAGTGAGGCGATCTTTGGTCGCTTTAAAGCTAGGTGTAGTTTTCGGAAAAGCCAGTTTCATCTGCATTTTTCTGCTTGTTCTGGAAGGTAACTACAATCTTCAATAATCATAATTAGGTGTTCCTCGATATAGTTTCACCGCCTCATGGTTTGCTGAACTAGACTTCTCCTAACAATTTCAGACTGTGACGACGTATGTCCAGTTTAAATTATATTGCATCACCCCGTTCTACTTCTACATTTGATGATGAGAGTTCATCTGTCTGTAAATTATCGTATAGCTTAATAAAAATCAATAAAATTCTATTATATACATAGTACATGCTATAAATATAAATTATAACTTAGCGAGTACGGTTAAAAATAGTCCTAAACACAAGCTGTTGCTTACATACATATAATTTAACTGTGCACTCATTTCAAGTGCGTAAATAGTAATGCGTAAAAGTGAATCAACAACGGCGTAAATTAGGCATTGATGCTAAAATCTTAAGTCCGTAAAAACAAATACGCGCATAAAAACACCGCGTCAAATGAAGAAGTTAAAGGGTATTGAAATAGGACACGCGAAATCAGATGTTATATTGCTGGGCGGAGAATTAACAGCAAAAATAACGTATGTTCTATGATGACATGAATAAAAATTCTTAATGAAAAGATTGTTTCCTCTGTATCTTCACTACCTCAATTTATTGTTTAAAACGAGAAGAAGAACCCCCAAATTGGCAATATAGAAAATAATTGAAGAACAAACAGAAGTTCCAATGGTACATATATCCGTTTCTGTTCTAAAGCAGATTTAGTAAGTTGAGGTACCAGCAGCCTCCAAATATGATTATTGAACTCATTACTTCTATCAGTAATATTGGAACTAACGGATCGGACATAAACCAAGTGTACACCAACGCACCTGCAGTTTTAATCTGATAGACGAAGTATACACCAACCAAACAGATGCGTGCTAATAGTTTAGACAAAATGTACACCAAGAGACAGATATTGGACTAAATCGGAACACACGCATACGCATAATAGGCGCTCCGCGTCTCTCCCCCAAATGAGAAAATCCTCCTCATTTGCCAGTGTACACCACCGTTGTCCATGTGCACTTTACCACGCTCAAGAGAAGAAAAGATAATAAATAACCACCACCCGGGCGGTGGTGTACACTTTGTCTATGGGATTATCGGAGTGTTCTTAGATACCAGGCAATAGATCATTCTTGGTGTACACTTGGTACTCGCCGAACTAATCTTCAATTCCAATGTCCACATGGTCACTAATTTAATATATGGATTTTGCTGACCAATATTGTTAACTGTATTTCACGATGTTACCAATTAGATTTGTTGATCAGGCTGTTATAAGCTCTACAATAATAATACAAGTACACAAAACAACAGTAAAGTACTTCCTCAACTTCAGGAGTCCAACTGTGATATAAAGCGCATTCATCGAGGGATTTAGGTTTTAAAGGTAATTTTGGTCTAAATATTGGTTATCAATCCAGGCCGTTTATGTACGCGAGAAGAATTTTGGAAGCTTTTAATTTTAGCTAATGCATTGTTTATATTACATCGCATCCTTCATAAAGTTTGTTGAGTGTTTTAATTTTTCTGCAAATTCCAAATTGATGTACCCTTTATAGCAGGTATGGGCAACCTCCGGTCCGCGGGCCACATGCGTCCCTCGAGTAAGATTTGCCCGGTCCGCTACTGAATTCTTTCGTTGTATATTAGCACGGCCCGTCTAAACTTAATTCATAATGAATCATAAGGATACTACAAAAATGTATATTTTTCAAGATTACGCGCAGCATAAAACTCCTACAAAAAAGGTTGCCCATGCCTGCTTTATAGGATTTACAGCTAATAACTATTACTACGTTGACCTTAGCACTGAGATCTATCGAGCATATTCTCCTCAGGATTAAATCAACAGTGACAATTTTGACTGATCTCATCGTTAGTTTATTCAGAATATTTACACAACAAAGAACTGAACGTGGAGGTTCCCATGGCCAATGACTATACCAAAGCAGTCTACTTCATGATATTGATAATAAAATACACACGCTATTACCTAAATGTTAGGAATCAGATGCTCTTAATTCTTAAATTTTATTATCGTAAAATCTTATATTTTTTAAAGTAACACAGTAACAGTTGGAAAAATTATTTAGTAGCATTCGTATGTAAAAACAAAATCAAAAATAAGCGAAAAAGTGTAATTGCACCGCGAATATTATGCCGCGATGATTTGTTACGATCTGACAAGTACTTTAATTCAACAATGTGAGATATTTTTCTCGGTTTTGGTAACCAAGTACCAAGATCAAAATGTGTTGTTTATATTAGGAATTTAAGTTTAACCATAGTAAGTAGTGGTACTGTTGTGTCAAAAAACACCGGTGCTGTACGTAAGAGTTTGTAACTTTGGCATTGACATCAAACAGGTATGAATGATGTTTCAGAAAAATTGGGTAAAGCGGAAATCATAGACTTCAACGATGATTGAAAGGGAACATGCGAAGATGGACCAACACCTTAGTAGATCCTAATTTGATTGTACCTCCTTTTTGTTTGGCTTTTATTAGTACGGACATCATTAACCCATTTTTGTTGTCACCCTGATGAAGTTCTCATTTGAAGGCTAGAATATGGTGTTCCTTTGACAATGAAGGATTAGAATGAATGCGTTTGCCCGTAAGTAAAGACTTCCGTTTCAGCCATTATGATGGGAGTCTATGGTATCGTTATCTTAAAATTAAGTTGTTAAAGGTATGTGGGAGCGATAGATTCTACACAACTTGGCCCAATTTTATTCCAAATAGTTTCTTTTTGTTCCTGCTTGTCAAAAATAAACGGAGATAGTGCATCTAGTGCATCTAAAGAAATAATATGAAAAACAATAAATGTGTTTCCACTAGATTTTGAAAATTTTTTTCTTTTTCCGAAATTTCTGAAACGATCCTCGTACACAATTTTAGACGCTATTCAGTTTTCTTTATTTATCATGTGAGTCTCAACTGGCAGCTATCCGATTTGCTTCGTCTATGTTTATATGTTTTAGAAGTGATATCAGATCATATAATGACAACAGATAACTAAGTTTTCTACCTAACAGGTGATGGATTTTGAATTTAGTTGTTAACTTGTTCGGTTGTGTGACATGCATCTGCTTGACGCTCTTCTCTAGACAAATGCGGATGCATTAGTTACTATCAACCACACAATTAAGGATTGTAATTAAGTTTGGGCATGTGTGCCAGTTATTGTGATCAAATCCTATTTGTTAAGACCTGGCAAGAATAAGACCAGTCTTCAGGGTTCTGTCCTCCAAAACATTTATTATTATTTATTATTATATATTTAACATTTACATACAAACGGTTTCTAAACTAAGCATTTTATATACTAAATAGGTCACGTAATTCGGATAAAGAAATGAATTTAATTTATCTTCACATGCATATTCAGAAAGGGAGTAATCCCTGTCTAATGTTTACATACTAAAACTGCCGCTGAATTGAAAAAATTAGATCGCATAAATATTGAAAATCTCCGTAATAAAACGCCGTACAAAGCGTCTTTCACGTATGTATATCAATAACGGTAAAGTCAATAACCTCACGTGTAGCATCCAGATTAAGTCTCTAGACAGATACACGACTACCACCGGTACAGGAGAAAGGTATCTCACGTGTGGTGTAATGCCTTGATTGAAAGGTTTGCGCTATATTGCGTTTCAGGTCCCTGGCGATTCTATATTCATTATACTTTCAGAAATAAACTGGTATATAATTTTTGCATGTTATGTCACCTGCAACAAGATTTTCAAATTGCAAAAGTCTAAAGAATTTTTAGAGGTAAGCATACTCGGTATAATGGTTGTGAAAATTTAGTGTAAAAGTGTATAATTCGTCTGGTAAGAAATCTTTAACACACTCTTTAAGTGAATAATGAATGCGATGAATGAAAATTTCATGAAGATTTCAATTTCTTCAGTGTTCCACACCTTGATATAGCAGAAATCGGAACTGTTGGTCTATAGTCATTAGTAAGGTTCGACAAACAAGTGCATGATAAGTTATCATTAAGTAGTGACTCTGTCACTCCACCGCTTGTCCCCACTTACGTGCAAGGAGCGACATTAAAATTCGGAGGAGTGAACAGCGTCAGTGGGGTTACCATAACTTATCATGCACTCGTTTGTCTAACCTTGTCATTAGGTAATGATTTTTCAAAACTTGTTATTCTTCTCTCACTATAAGTACGGCGTAGGCGCCATAAATTTTGGGCCTGGCAGGCTTATACAGGTTCAAGCGTGTTTCAAACTCTATTGCACCATATTTGCGCATACGTGGGGTAATAGTTTTAAGTGGCCAGCCAGACAACGTGACTAGTGCATGAAAATGTCGCAGCTAACGAGAACAGACTACCGCGCGATCATTAAATTTTTAACAAGAGAAGCCCATGCACCTAATCACATCAACAACGTTCAGACGGCGTTCGTGATGATTTATCTCCTAAAAAGTGGGCAAGATGTTTCCGTTTTGGGGCAAGAATCCCTTGAAGATGATGAACGCTTCGGTCGGCCAACTGAAGCGGTAACGTAAAAATTACAATGATTGAAGAAATGATATTAGAAGGTCGCTGTTGGAAAGTGAAGGAATTAGCAATAATATGTAACATTTCTGAAGTAAGTATTCGCCCAATTCTCCATGACCCATTTGAGTACGAATCAGATTAGTGCAAGATGGGTACCGCGTCTTCTTTCCGCTCTCCAACATCAACGTCGGGTCGAATGTGCGTGTTCATGTTTAAACATGCGTGGAGATGACCCCAAACCGAGCTTGGAGTCTATTATCACAGGTTGTATTTTATGATCCACTATCCAAACGGAAATCGATGGGATGGCGGAATGACCTAATAAACCTAGTACCAGAAAGGCGAAAGTCGTTCAATCAACGGTAAAGCTGATGACCACAATCTGCTGGGAATATGAGGTCATGTTACTCATTGACTTTAAAGAACGCAATACAGCTGTCAACAGGACATACTATACGTCTTTGTTGCATAAATTGCAGAACAGTATTCATGCAAACGGTCGGGGACAATTGACTAAAGTGTTCGATTATTATTGCACGACAATGGCCCCGTCCATACTATCACCATTTCACAAGCTGCCATCTGCGAATGCGGCTTTCAAGAAGTGGAACATCCACCGTATAGTCTAGGCATGGCTCCTAGTGATTGTTATTTATTTTCTAATTTAAAAAAGACCTCGGGGGAAATCGTTCTAAGGACGATAGTGAGTTGCGAGCAGCTGTAATAGATCATTTTGAGGGGAAAACTTTAGATTATTTTTACCAGGGTATAGAATTTTTAATTCTTCGTTGTAGGAAATGTATTGAACTTGGGGGAGATTATATTGAAAAATGAAAGTTGTTATATTTTACCAAATTAATTTTTTCTACATATATCAGCTCGAGGATTTCTGTTCTTATTTGATCCATATGATTTTATTTATGATACTTATGCTTGCTACAAATATTTGGTTAAATTATTTCGAAAATTGAATTTTATTAAATGAATATCAAAATGCGCTGATGATATACGAAGATTGAAACCATCCATTGTTGATTCGCCCCAGCCATTCCAATATTTTAGACCATTTGTTCCTGGTACGCTTATATCAAATCCCTATACTAAATTTCATTATAATTCTTTCAATACAAAAATGGAAGCTTGGGACTTTTTCAGTATTCAGGAGGATATCTCGCAAATACTTTAAGGTAATGATTTGACTATACTAACTATCGAATCAAATTGGAATTTGATATATGATCAGATTAAAATACCGGTTAATTGAGAGTCATTTCAGGAATGCTATTAACTGTTTTCCTCCTCATTCCGCTACAAGTCGGATGTTTTTCGATTAGTATTCACTTTTAATACACGGTTAAATACATAAATCGCTTTGGGTGTTATATATGCGTATAGACGTAGGTGAATATCTTTCTTATCATCACCTCAGACGTACACATCTACAATATCTACAAAGGTATGAAGAGAGGATATAATCTTAGAGAGCATAACGTTCCGTGCTCGTGTCGTCGTCCATCTCTAAGTTATTTCACATAGCCTTATGAGAGAGTTGATGTTATTATACCTACGGCTAGTTGCTATGCGGGCGCAAAGGCAAGGGGAAGGTAGGAAGGTCACGGACGGTCGCTTCGGCGGTCGTTCGTAGCGTACGGACTCGATGGCGTGCATCTCCATCATATCGCGTCTTCCGAACGGCCCTGCAGCACCGCTGGTTGCAGAAGAAATCAGCTGGTTCCCGTTTTCTATGGGCAGATACTAGCTGGGCACACCATTAGAGTGGTCTTAGCGGAGAAATAGCGCTTTTATGTTATTGCACTCGAGAAATAATAACGTAAAGCACACATGCACGCTGCTTCGTTAAGTACTTGATGTTATTTTACATTCCGCTACACGCCGGAGTCTTTCGCGCTGATGATAGGTACAGGCATACGGTTTGAAAGGAAGACACGATGAGAAAACGAGAGTTTAGAAAATGCCTTACCCATAATTGTCAAAACAATTGAACGAGGATGTGTTAATTTAATACATTTTGTTAATGACGTGCCATTGTCAACAGCATCATGTTTGTTGCTTAATCAATTTTAAACATGCAATGTATAAATATTTGCAGAAACCCTAAATCTTTTGAAACTTTCGAATTCTTCATGCAAGGAAAATATAAACAACGAGAAAATCTTTTATGCAACATTAGAAGCTTCTGATTATATTATAAAACCAGTAACAGGACAAAAATATATATAAAGTTGTAAACAGAAAAATTTATAGTCTGTTGAAAAAGATGTTATCATAGTAGGACTCAGCGAGACGGTACATACACTATTCACTATTCACTACGGGAGACCGCCACAATGTACTTGTTCTTTCCGATGGAAGGACGAATGTCGACGTAGTGCGGCGGAAGCTTCTTGGGATGTGGAGCTTCACGCAGCCCAAAAGCTCAGGATAGTCAACCAGATTGTGGAGTAACTTCCATATAAAACGCGAGCTCAACATGTCCTGCTCGCGAGAGACTGTCTATTATGCTGAGCTAGGAGCTGATTGTAGTCGCATCCCCTAGGAGGGTTGGTACCATCGAGCCGGTAAGATAGACATTTAAAAAAATAAAAAAATATTCAATTATGCAAAGGACGAAAGAGTCACAGAGTTTACTAAGGGTGCTGTTATAAAGAAACTTTTCCACAGCGCATAATGAACCTCAAACACTTGGAAGCAGCAAGACAAAGTTCTTTAACGTGATTTGTGAAAGTAAGTCAAGAGTCAAAGTGGACACCGAGGTCATTTATAGAATTGACAGTGGGCAAATGTTTATCTGCCAACACCTAAGTAGAAAGCGCAATATTGATTTGACGAGAGTAGGTAATAAAAACACACCCACTGCAGTTCAAGGTTAGGCTGTTGGCATAACACCAATTAGCTAGTGAATGATTGTTTTGCTTCAAAATATACAGGTCAGAGATGGCGGAGTAAAGCTTGAGATCGTTCGCATAAGCAAGAGCACGGCAATCTAGAGACTCCAGAAGATCATCGATAAAAAGAATAGACAGCAAGGGATCGAGACTAAAGCCCCGAAGTACTCTTGACGATTGTAAAATACATAATTCAGTCTGCCGATCAGAAAGGAACTTAATTAAAAAAGCAGCATTGAAGTACAACCAAACAGTTTGAGCTTATGGACAAGTAATCTATGGTCAAGAGTGTCAAACGTATTAGAAAAATCAGAGTAGATAACGTCAACCCTCCCACGAGCATAAAGATTTTCACTGATAAATTGAGTAATACAAAAGAGATTGGTTACAGTGGACCGGCCAGGTACGAAACCATGCTGACGCAGAGACACTGAAAAGTTAGTGTTAGCAGAAATACATCTATAAATAATGTTTTCATAGATCTTGGCGAAATGAGATAACATTGCTGTCGAACGATAGTTTTTGACAGAAGATTTATCACCCGTTTTAAAAATTGGGAATAATTCTCTCCCTTTTTCCAAATATCAGGAAAGGTAGAAGTTGCAACATACAAATTAAGATGACTAAGGGTGGAGGTAGTCTCTCTGAGTCCATTGACTTCAATTTGCCTATCAGAAGGGCAAATCAACTACTACGGCATTACATAAATTGGTTCTAGATATCGAAAAGGCCTTGAACTACAAGGAGATAGCCCTATGTGCATTTATGGACATTGAGGGCGCCTTCGATAATGCGAACTTCCTTGCAATGGAAACTGCGCTCTCTAATAGAGGAGCTGATGCAGCGATAGTAAAATGGGTCAGCTGCATGCTGAACCAAAGGCTGATTAGAGCCTCACTCGGATCTACGGACATGAGTGTCACTGCGGTTAAGGGATGCCCACAGGATGGGGTACTATCTCCCCTTCTATGGTCGGTTTTAGCTGATGACCTGATTAGGGTCCTTAACCTTCCTATACTCACGCATACGTTCTGTGAGACCAACTTATATAGTATAGTATACGTCTTTCATTTTGACGTGAGTATAGGAAGGTTAACCGGAAGGGACACAGAACCATTAGCTATGCGGATGACATCTGTGTAGTAATTAGAAACCATATAGGGACGATTGCTGAACGGATGCAAAATGCCCTGAACACAACATGGGAATGGTGCAGGCTGGAGGGGTTATCAATTAACCCAGAGAAGACAACCATCGTACCATTCACTAGGAAAAGAGGGATACATATCCCCACCTTAAAAGTAAACGGCATCGAGGTCGTCCCCAGTGATGAGGTGAAATATCTAGGAATTATCCTGGATAAAAACTTACCTGGGAACTGCACCTCGAGTCAGTAATAAATAAGGCCACAAAACACCTTTGGACTGCTAGACAACTACTAGGTAGATCCTGGGGTCTGACCCCGAAAATGACCTACTGGATATATACCCAAATGGTTAAGCCCACAATACTGTACGGTGCTCTGGTATGGTGGGGTAAAACCAAACAGAAAACAGCCATATCGAGGCTACGCAGGGTGCAGAGACTTGCGTGCCTATGCATCACAGGGGCTATGAAATCAACCCCAACGACGGGCATGGAAGTTCTTCTGAACCTGACACCGCTAAATGTGGCCGTGCAAGAGGAGGCAGCTACGCAAGCAATCTCCATCTATAGAAAAGAAAAACTTAAGGCAGGGTACCTTACCGGTCATCTCACTATCTTGAAGGAAATCGACGACATACTTTGTATGTCTCTAGCAAGCGACCACATGGATCCCATGCTCTGCTTCGATAGGAAGTACGGGGTCGTTTTCCCGACAAGGGATGAGTGGTGCGCAAACCCGAGATGGTTACGGGATGGATCGCAAAAGTGGTACACAGATGGGTCCAAAACGCTCCACGGAGTGGGGGTAGGAATAGTGGGGCCTAGAACACACAGATCAATAACTTTGAGCAAGGACACCTCAATCTTCCAAGCGGAACTATACGCAATCTTGGAAACTGTAGGAATCCCATCCGAAAGGGGACACAGGGGAATACGAATCAAAATATTCTCGGATAGTCAATCAGTCCTTAAGGCCCTGAGCAGTTGTACAATTACGTCCAAATTATTATTGGAATGCCGCAACATGCTTAATGGCCTGGCCACTCAGAACCAGATCACCCTGGTCTGGGTGCCAGGACATGAGGGGCACGGCGGAAATGAAATGGCAGACATCTGCGCAAAAAAGGGGCTGAGGGAAACTTTACTGGACCTACCCCACTTTTTGGGTTTAACAAAGGTCTCCTTAAAGGTGAGATAAAGAAATGGACAGCCTCCATTACAAGGAAACACTGGAATGAGACCAGCGGGCTGGAAAATTCCAAAAAATTGTGAGCTTTGACGCTAGGAGGGCGGACCTCGCCCTAAAACTGGACAGGGAAAGCTTAAATACACTGACAGGGGCACTCACAGGCCACTATACCTGTAACAAGCACCTTCACAAAATGGGCTTATCCAACACGGACACTTGCATATTCTGCGGTGAAGAAGAGGAGTCAATGGAACACTTGATCACTAACTGTGGGGCACTAGGCCACAGGAGATATAGACTACTACATGCATATACGCTGAGTGAGGAGGACCTATTTACCTTCCCATTGAAGGAGCTGATCCTGTTCCTCAGCGTATTAAATAAATAAATTAAACAAACAAGAGGAAGCACAATAGATCAACGTGGTCGCAGTGCAAAGGGCCATTTTGGGCCAGACTCCACCTCATTACAATACAATACAATACAAGGGTGCAGCCAATACAAATCTAGGGTCACCTACCATAAAATTGGGAGCAAGATCATCGCCGCAAGTCAAATTGTTAGGAAGAGAACTCTTATTATACTAATCAACTACTCTTCAGAGGTAGTGTGTAGCGAGAAAGAGAGACGAGGGGAGAAAGTGTTACTAAAAATAGTTGACGCAGAAGGTGTGTAAATAGTGTGTTGGGTGAAGGCCTCAACTATATCCTGAGGAGACTCAAGGAGGAGGTCATTATGATGCATTTTGCCCGGCAGTCTGGATTCACAGCTCCTAAAGCGGATGAATTTAATTTTTTTTTAGGGTTAGACTGAATGGAGTCTTCTGCTCAGTACACAAAAGACTTATGACTGTTCCTTGCAAAATGCGCACCTAATTCACCCAAGAAGAAAATCTTCTTAGATGCTTTCCATTTATGTCTGTAATGGTTTTTAAGTTTCAAATTTGAAATCAGTTCTAGAGGGAACAATGATCGACAATCTGAAAACCAGTAGGAGATACGGAGTAATTGATGGCCTCCTACAGAGTTGTACAGAAAGCATGGAAAGCAAGATCTTTATAATTAGACACAAGATGTCCAGTCAATACATTGTAAATCGCAATATAGGGTATCAAAATCAGCTAAGGAAAGTTATGAAGACCAGACGGTCGAGAGTATTTTAGATCAATACAGAGGCTAAGATGGTGAATATCTTCAGGAACCAAAGAGAACTCTTCATGCTCAATAGACAAGAAGCAGGGCAAATTCGAAAGAAGTATGCACATAATAAAATGAGTGTGCGACTCCCCAGAAAGAACATAAATGAAATACAGATTGCTTGTGGACATGAGCTTCACTACAGACGATTTAAATGACATTTTTCCACCAATGTGATGAACGGAAAAGGATGGCGCAAATCCAGAAAGTAATCGACCATCCCACTCCCTCAGTGAAGTACGAGCTGAATCTTCGAAAGAGAATGTGTGGAGTAGAATTGGAAACACATCAACTGAGAACTATGTATGTAGAAACGGAATTTCCAAACCAACTCAACAAATAAGCAGATCTAATGAAAGAATCAGGAAAAAGACAGCCCGACCACCGAAATGGTGTTCCCTTTTCGGTACAAAATACTCCCATATTGTCATTATAACCAACAATACATTCCTCTAATTTTGCACACTTGGAAAATTAGGGGAGGATACTTTCGATTTGGAGAATTATAAATGAGGAACAATAAGTATTCATGTTTCACATTAATTTTAAATATTAGCAGGAAATGACTACTAATTTAAGAGTTTACGCTTTTTAACCGCCTTCATTGAAAATCCAAAAGGCACGAATTCGAAAAATCTGTCCCCAATGAAATTGGTGTGTGGATATATGCATTATGTTCTTATTGTTTTCTCTCTCTATTTTCGTCCAAATAAAACATCGCGGCAGCAGATTCTACCGGCGGCGTAACTACCATAGCACAGCATCGTTCGTAGTCACGCCTAGATTGGAATGCTCATTATATGAAAGTTTTCTTCTTCACGAGACGGCGGCGAGGAGGCGGTTCGAGCGGTGAGCTTCGTCAGCTCCGTGTTTAACCTTATAGAGAGCGGGTATCTCCGTTGCAATGTCGGGTTCTTGCGATTCCGTGTGGTGACATCGACGTAACGTTAGGCGCGTAAATCGAAGGCGCCGAGACGTCGTAATTGGCACGATTTGTAAAGGTGTATTAGATTGAGTCTAAAGTAATTGCGTTCGTTTTATGTATAAGTGATAGACCAGCTTAGCCTGGAAAATATAGATTGTAGATAGTACCTATATTGTTCCTTTTGACCATTATCTTTATATGACTTCATGATAGAAAAAAGGAAGAAACCAGAACAAAACCTAATGAGAATTTGAATAAAAGCTTTGCAACCACTTCGAGGGAGCGGGAACTTACATAATCCAAAAAATGGCGAATTAATGAAGAAATCACTGAAGTGAGCTTTCATAAACAGAAAAAAAAACGACTTGACGAAATTAAAAAACGAATAGGGGAACAGCTTACTCTAGCTTAATCCGCATCGGAATTGAAGTCCAAACAAAACGAAAACCTTTTCAATCTGGTAATATAAGTACAATAAATAAAGCAATAAATCATCGCAACTTCCTTCAACAATTCCTGGCAGGATAAGGGAGAGCTATACGAGACGACTTCTTTGAAGCTGGCTACCGCTTAGAATCATATATTTCACGAATGGGACAACAAAATAGTACGAGGGGCGTTCCAAATATTACATCACACCGTTTAATTCAGGGGTGTCAAGCTCGTTCACCCGAAGTGCTGTTTGGATTACACAAGTATGTCAAGGGGCCGGAAAAGTTCTTCGATCTAACTAGTTGTACCAACTTTTTAAAACAAAAATGATGAGCAAAAAGGCAATGAAAACCAAAAATACATATATATTTATTCATACGATAGAACTACAAAATCAATGTTAGTCATTTTGAAGATCCGGAGACTTGGCTTCTTTCGTAATTAGATCGATATTCGACTTCAACCCGGTTGTGTTGATTTTCAGTATTGACTGGAGATGCTCGTCTGTAATACTGGAGCGATTGTGCGATTTATTAATTTTCATGAGTAAAAACATTTGCTCGCATATGTAGGTACGAGCTCCCAAACATACATAATACACATGCGACATGCTTTTTTATGTTGGGAAAGTTATCAAGCTTAGAAAAGACTGCGAGTAAAAAGACAATAAGTCAGCTTCGTTAAATTTGTCTTTTAAGGCAAAATCGCATTGGAGACCTATCAGCTCCATTTGCAAGCTAACAGGTGTTATCACACCAACCGTGAAGGGGTTCTGAAAAATTGGAAAATCGTATGTATTTAGCTCACGAAAATCCGAGAAACGGCGATCGAATTTAGATCTAATATCCACCAAAATGTCTGAATATATTGCCAGTTTTTCTTTGCTATACGTACTACCTGAACAGAGATTAGGAAAGTGGTCAAGTTTTTCTTCATGAAGTTTGGGTTTCTCCTAATTTCAATTTCATTTCGAAAGCTTGAGCATGGATATATATTTGTGTGACAATTAAACGCTTGCCTTGCAATTTCACATTCAACATGTTTAGGTGTTCTGGCATGTCAACCAGAAAGGCACAATCAAATCACCAGTCTTCATCACAATCAAGAGGTTTCCCCTTTTCAGCCATAAAACTTTTTGTATGTGGTCGCGCAATTTTAAGAACCGCTTTAAAACTGCATCGCTGCTAAGTCAACGAATTTCAGTATAGTATGGTAAGTCAGAATGTTTGTCTTCAATATCTTTCAAAAAACGGTGAAAATTGTCTATGATTTAGAACATGTTCTATTTTGAAAGTTTTGGATGCCAGAGATTATTGGTGCAAAATATAGTCAATGCCGACAAATTTCTATTCTGCCTCAAATTCACAAATTTTTTGACGTATTTTCGCCACGACACCAGTTTTCTTTCCAACCATAGAAGGAGCACTATCAGTTGTAATGCTGCAAAATTTTGCCCAATCGAGTTGATAATTTTGTATTAATAGTTCAATTGCAGAGAAAATGTCACCCGACGTAGTTCGGCCCGTCAATGGAATGCAATCTTGAATTGCAAAACGCGCGTTTATGCCACGAATAAAAACGGCGAGCTGAGCCGTATCTTTAATGTTAGTAATTTCATCAGCAGCAATAAAGAAATAAATAAATTTGTTGATATCTTCTCTCGATTTAAAGTCCAAGTTTCCCGCCAATTCATTTACTTTTGAAGCGATGATATTTCTTGACAGTGGTATATTGTGTAACATGCACTCTTTTAGAAATTCGCCGTCACTAAATGATTTTGACTTCTTTGCAATTTTTAAGGCGATAACAAAACTCGCCTTCAATGCATCATCACTAGCTGTTTTTGCCTTTCTAACCAATGACTGCTGGCCTTTAAGTTTGTTTCGAAACGATGATAGTTTGTCCATTCGTATCTTATCAATGACCGAATCAAATTTAACCTTATGGTTGGTCTCATAGTGTCTTTTTAAATTAAATTCTTTACAAAGCTTAAAGCTCGAATTGCTTATCGACATGTTTATGACGTCAAACCTTGTTGTAGGTACGAGGATCGTATCTTTGACGTCGCTAATTTAATTGATCGCGTAGTGAAGCGTAATACTCAGCGGTGATAATTGTTCCAGGTAGTAAACAAGCACCATACCAGGAGAACATCAGAAAACCGTAACCGCCATTTTTTCTATAGATAGAACCGCTTTCGTTTCCTTGTCACTTTCCTCCGTTTCCACCAATTATTGGACTCATTCTTTGTTGTTTGCCTATTAACAAACGTACCATCCATCGAGTAGAAAGGACTGTTATACCCCAAAGCTTACTTACTTTTACTTAGTTCCCAAATTCATGTACCGTTAAGTGTATGGCTGGGGAGTTGATTTTTACTTTCCACAGCAGTTTGCGCCAATTTGTTTACTTATGCCTGTTTAATGTTTCTTTCTAATGCTACTCCTTACCGGTTCCTTCTTGGTCCTTTCTTTCTAAATTTTTTTTTCGTGGCCTTTCCTCGTTGGTCTTTCCTCCAACATTCTGTGTATATAACCTATCCATCTGAGTTGTCTTTCGTGTACTATCTTTTGCATTGATTTAATTTTTAGCTGTTCTCTGTAAACTTCCTTTGTGATGCTTATCTCCTTGCTTTTCTAAGAAATCGCATTTCCCTGTTTGTTAGTATCCAAAAGCCGCTAACATATATCAATGTAGGTGTTATTACTTCGTTGATTATCTCCCCCTTCACTATTTAGGAAACTTCTTGATTTCCAAAAAGTTGTTCTTAGACTATTATTATATACCTGTCTCGTAAATCTCCATTTTTCTCTATGATAACTCTTAAATATTTGAATGAATATTTTATTTCATGTGTTTTATTGATTGTCGATATTATCATTGTTTTCTTCTTGCTACATTTGTTATCACGTTTCTCCTTTTGAGGTGTTCGTTGAAGGTTTCCAGATTTTACTGTACATTTCGCTTTAATTCTGCCACTATTACAATATCATCTGCGAATAATAATTCCACTATTTATGCTTTCTCCTCTTCTCTTCTTTCAAGTTCCTCACCTGAAGAGGTTTACTGCGTCATTTATTACAATATGCAATACACCCAAAGCATAATGTAAATTCGAGAAGGCAATTCCGGTAGTTCACAACATATTTTTAAAATACAAAGGTTTAAAAACCATAGAAGCTTCCCCAAATTTCATAAATTTTCGTCATAAACACAATCCGTGGCAATATTGCGGTGAGTGACTGTTTGTCCCCAAATTATCAAAGTAGCTCAACACATTGAAAAGGTTGGCGACGACTGATATAAACTGTCAGTCTATCGAGACGAATGTAATGTCAGTGAGCTCGTATACCCCATCATTTAATATAAATCTGTTAGTCCTTCTGACAATTCCATGAGTAGTTGCAGTTTTTGAGAGTGTCGAATACTCATTGCCTTGTACGAAAACGTTTAAATTCAGCAGGTTACCCTTTTATCAAAAATGAAAGGGTTAAAACTTAAACCCATCAAAACAAAATACTTTATAACAGCTTAAACTTTAATATTATTCATTTTAGACAAAATATTGACACACTTTTACTTTACTAGATCACCGCAAACAAGCAACTCAACGCACGCAACTGAAACTGCACAACATTTCATCTACAAAACCATACACGGTATTTGATCATATTAGCGTCATTTCTGCGCAGCCCGAGCGCTTTTCAAGCACCCCAGCACCCAGAAGACACCAGGGCGGAAGCCCAAAGGGATACCCCAAATAGCTTCAGTAACGTTTGAATCGAAGTAACCCGCCGATTCATGGTAGTAATGACGATTTGAAATACTGAAACGTTGTTCCTGCAACTTGGAAAAGCTTTAAATCCAATTGGTGTTATCTTGTTTTTATGCCGTGGAAGCTATGTTGTGTTTTACAGTACTCTTGGACTTCGAATACGAATGTCAAGATTCAAATTCTTTTATTTGGTAATATAACTGCTTTTAAGATATTTTAGAGAAGTTCATGGAGCTCGTTTACTCCCATTATCATGCATTGCACCTTTCAAAAGATAATCGACTGTTATGTATCACGCTTAACGAGATGAACTTTGCTGCAGTCCTTTAAAGCATACAATCGTGCATACATTTTTACAATAATCTTAATCTTGTATCTAGAATCTGTAGTGTAGTGTAGAGTCTGTGTATTCAAACATGACAAATTGATTTTGGTCACACAGATCACAGAACTTTTCATGAGATTATACAACCATGTTTCTTTTCTGGAGCTCGTTCAACAAAAAGTATGATTTTGCAGTAAAGACAGAAGCAATGAATTGCATCGTGTAATGCTCTAATTCTTTCCATAATTACTTGACCCACTTTAAGCCAGGTAATTTGCCATATTGATGTCGGTTTTTATTACAGGTCACGTACTGTAATTTTGACGTTTTCAAGAGCTGGTACAAACCGCAAACAATTAAAAGCTATTGTTCGATGTCTAATCCGTGTTATCACTTTGATCAATAGGTTTCTTTGAAACAAATCTTTTTATAACTTGTAGAGGTGTGAAACTCACGTTTCCTCGAATATATTTATATAATGTTCAATTAATCGTATACGTGAGTTATATAGCGGCAAATCGACTATACAACATAACATATGCAATCAAAATTCCTCGAAAGTTCACGAATATGAACGTGCCCGAATGCGCGCTTAGAGCGGTGAAAGGAGAAGAGCACCAGCATCACAGCATCAGCAACGTCGTTCGCCGCATGTTCTGTAGTCTCCTGTGTAGCAATACATTCTCTCCTTTCGATTCGGTATTTGTGACGTGATCTTGCAATTACTGAGACGGCACGAAGTTTTGATTCGACAACAACGACCAAGTACCACATAGCTCTATAAATATAGCGAGGTGGGGAATATTATAACGGATTCGCCTTAAGGTAATCAAATATAACGAGTTGAGTTTTCTAAGAAAAAGAGAGAGACGCTCGCGTGTGTATTTGCTTAATACATACATAGTATGTGTATACGTACAACATTGATGTACATGCAGAGATAGAAACGTTGAAGATTATGGAAAGAGATTTTGATAGGATCGCGACGTGTAAATGAATAACGATTTCTTTCATTAAATAAGGAACGGAAAATTACAATTCGGTTAAATTTAGAGGTCGTTGTCAAGAATGGTTTTCTTTAAAGGTATTTCTAGAACCAGTAGGTTACACCTGGTACATACAATAATCCTCAGCCACTTTTGGAAACATGAATCCTGAAAGCTTCATGCGAAATATGAGTACATTACGTAGTCTTAGATTTGTGTGTTAATTGGACTTGCATTAAAATTTATTTTACGAAGTAATAATTACTGAAATAGAAAATAGAAGAAAACGAAAACTTATTTCAATATGTTGGTCTGCAGATTGAACCTGACAAAAATACATACGTTAGATGAGTTATTAGTGTATAATGTATATATATATATATATATATATATATATATATCAAGAAGTAACCACTTTTAGACTGCAACTATTCTATTCATTCTGAAATATGTAACTGCTGGAATGCTTCACATATACGGCGAATACACAGAATAATTTGAAAAGGATTTGGTTGAAGGTGCAGCATGCTAAATGAAAATCACAACGTACTCACACAATTGCTGACAAGAGCATTTGTAACCGAGGTTAACAAAAAGCTAAAACAACTAATAAACGAAGAACTTGGGCAATATATATCAAATATATCCAGAAATGTGCAGTCTATTTGGAAATCACTCTTACACCACCGATAAGGAAAACATCTATGAACCATGGGCTAAAGGCAACGCTGAGAAAACTAACCCATTCGTAGAACACTTGGTTTTCGTATTCCCACCATTTGACAATGAAGTAGACCAAGAAATAAAACACCCGGATGCCATACCATCAGTTTGGCTTCCAACAGAAACATTCCATAGTGCAGCAAGTTCACACAAACTATAAATAAAGCATTACAAAATATATAATACTGTAGCTTCCTTGATATTAGTCACGCTTTTGGTCCGAAACCCTGTATTACTGTACTAAATTAAGTACGTATTTCCATCAGTTTACTTCAACTCCCTAATATCATGCTTGAATGAGAGAACGTTTCAAATCAAGGTAAACGAAGAAACATCCTGCTATTTTTCAATCCGGCCAGGAGTGCCACAAGAGAGTGTCCTTGAACCACTATTGTATCTGTTGTAGATGTCAGATCTAAAATCCTTAGTTTTATTATTAGATCGTCGAGATACTTTAACAACATCCATTGACTGAAGTCACTATATTTTGCATTGGTTGCCAGTAAGTTAGAATATGGGTCCACTGTTTGGTATCCATACTGTAACATTCAGATGTCTGCCGTGGACAAGATCCAACGTCGTTTCTTGAAATTCCTTACTTTCAAGATTACTGGTACGAGGGATTGATTATTTCATTTTATTGGAACAAGGTGTTCATTCGTTGTCAAGCCAAAGATCTCTTCATAGTCCTCATTTTCTACACAAGTAAAGTATTCATTGGCCAAATTGATTGTCCGGGGAGCTACTTTCACATGTTAAATGTCGCGGGGACAGCAGCTCGACAATGTCCATCAATCACATATAACGTACCGAGGATCACTTTATGTGGAGAGCTCCATTAATGCATATGTTCCACAATGCTGATGAACTTTATGATGACTAAGATTTGATAAAAGAGTGGATGACGTGTCATCATTAGAGTTTGTTGAAGAGGTGGTACCGAGCAAGGGCGCATGTCGATGAACGCAGCGTACTGGGTAGTCTGGGTACTGGGTACTGGGATCAGTTGATTGAAGAATGGGTAGGAGAGTGGCTGTGTTGGCTAACAAATTATTATTAATAACTTAACTTATCATTGAAGAATAAAGTTCGAAGGAGTGACAGCGTCACTTCGGTTTACAGTTCTTAATGAAACACGTTATCCACTCTTTTATCAAACCTTATTGGTTCAATGTAATGCTTAATTGTCTTATCATTTTATTTTACATTCCTGAAATGTTAATCACCTTGCTTTATGAAATTTATAATAATTTCAATTTTTCAGAGCTAACCCTTTTTTATATACATACATACGTACATGTACCTACATATGTTCTTTGTATGCAATTGGAATTGTACCCTGTAATTGGGTTCGTCTGTTGCGCAATAAATATTCTTATTATTACTATAGCTTATAGAACTATGTAGAACTCCCATAGCTAAATAATTTATTAGGAAGAAAATGCTATTACGGAACAAGTTTTGCACAAAACTACTGCGCTCCAATTGATAATCTGAAATATTCACAATACATATACATACATATAAGCATGTATATCGAAAATAAACATGGATTCTTTCGGGGCAAACAATAAATGTTTTCGACGATAGCAAGGATTTGGTTTTGTTCTCGTAAGAAAAAGGAGAAAACCTTAAAGGGAATATAATATTTTCTCCTACGAAGGCAAAATAGTAGCAAATATTTCCAAGACATTATGTACTTCAACGAACTTTAATTTCCAGATAAATGTTTGTATTAATCTTTCCATTTGAAATTGTTAATACTACAATCTCTCAATGTACTTAACGTTGTAAGGTACTTTCTTTCAAGATCGCTTAAACTTAAAACTTTTTATTGGTTCCAGAAATATTTTGAAAATTATATATCTGACCTTTAAAATTAGTTCGTGTAACGATAAAACACTAGTTCTATACAATGTTAAGAGCATCTATAGCTTTAATTTTTTATCAATAAAGTGAAGAACCAGTAAGTTTACAGTTTTAAAATTTCGCATACCGTGTACTCGTTACGATAGCTACGAGTTATCGGCGAGCTTTTTGTAAATTCCTTGTTTGTTGTTGAATTTAACCTCGATTAAGGAATAGAAAAATCACCATAAGTTTACCCTTTTTTTGAACTTCAAGAAAGCAACGATGAGAAAGGAATTTACAACAATGCTCTTTGACAAGTCCTCACTACCCCATCGAATATGTAGTATTCCAAATTCCAAACCTGCAAACCTGCTGGTTTTTCACTTATTATTGACAAAAGATTAGACCTGTCGGAGCTCTTAAAATTGTAAACAATTAGTATTTTATACATACATCTTTTAGAGCTAAAATACACAGTTTTACAAACAGATTGCGAACTAACCAAAAGAAATAGTTTTAACTGATCTTGAAAATAAGTACCTTGCAGCTTTAACTTTAGTCGTGAAACATGTCATGTAATACATTTCTAATTGGGATATAATTGGAAGAATTAGAACACGAACCGAAATCCTCCATTTTTCCAGATATCATCTAAAGTAGCATCTCATTAAAATTAAATAAATATTAATTAATATCATGAGTAAAGAAAGTTAGTAAGTTATCGCCATATTTCAATAATTTTTTAAAATACAAACGATACTTAATTGTCGTTACATATACCGTTAAATCCTAACTTTACTACAACCTAAATATTTCCGTGTACGTCGACCACACGTCGACTTTACGCGTCTGTTTTGGGAAAAGAACGTTGGCAACATTTAAATGTTAATTGGATCCTGTAACGGTTTTTAAAACAAACTGTGAAGTTCTCCCTCTATCGGAAAGCTTTCGAATTAATGTCTTTGGTATACGTATATCATTCAATTGTACTCTAGTGTTTCAATTAAATTAGTAATAAAAGAATAGCACACGAAATGTGATACAAAAGTAATGAAATATAAACACTGATAGAAATTATTCATTTATTCTAAACATTAACGAAAGTTATTCTCTTGTTTCTAGTTTCTAGTTCTTAGACTAGGGATTTTAAGTTAACAGTGTTGCGCGCCATCTCTACGGCAAATGCATGCAGTGTAACGACCACACAATGAAGCGTTACAGATTAATCGAAGACTGGTCATATTTGAATATATCCACGGCTAGGTGGCGCTGCAATCATACTTTACAACATTTAAATTTTGTAAATATAAATTATCCAAAGAACTATTTTATTTACAATTATTACGATAATTATTTAATTATCGTTATTTAATAATGTGATTCGCACTAAATTGAATTTGTAACTCCTCACGCGTTTCGCTAGCAACCAACTCGACATTAGTCTTAACATTATAGTACCTTGTAATTATTTTTACAAATAATACGATTAAAAAAATATACAGTGAATCTACGGAGTATTTATACTGTTTAAAACATACACACCGAACTGTTTCGTCCACCAAATACCTACGAGAGTCATACAAGATGGAAAAACCATACAAGAGAACAACTGGACAGACATTGCATTTGCATGTGCTAATTGGAAAGCGGGATTATGGTTGATTTTTTCCCCTTATTTGAGATTTATCAACACGGTGCAGTTATTTGTTTAACCTTCGTATACTCACGCATACGGTTTGTGAGACCGATTTATATAATATAGTATTCGTCTTTCATTTTGACGTGAGTATAGGAAGGTTAACGCATAAATGCAAGTCGTGAATAGGGCTGGGAAAATATTCGGTATATCGATAAATATCGATGAATATCGAATATCGGTTTATCGATAGGTATGTCATGATATTGAAATCGATATATCGATATAACCGATATTATATCGATATCACTGATATTTATAGATATAGTGAATATTTGGTAATATAATCGATATAAATCGATATTAACGATATATATCAATATAATCGATATTCATATCGATATATTCGATATATATTGATATTGATATATAATATATAATACCGGGTGTGACTGTCAAAATGGTAAAAAATGTTGTTCGAAAGTAGATAGATATATAATATTTGCTTAATAAACATAGGGCGCCAAATGTATCGTCCGCAAGATATTGATAATTACAGTTTTGAGTCCGGCCCTGTTATACAATTGTAGCGAGTTTCCAATACGACTAACGATCGGATCATTGATAGAGTAAGCATAAATCGTTATGAATAAGCGGTCTACTTCAAATTTGCGAATTGATGAATACCCTATTGACTCTAACAACTGCAAATGAACTCCGTATCTTTATGCAACGTCAAAGGAAAATAGTAGACGAACATCTGACTTAATGATTACATAGACGATAAATTTGTTACAACGATTCTTATTACGTCAATCCAATAAGTGTTATTCGTATCTCCTTTAATGCCAGCTTACCACAAACTCCTGACAATATTAACGAATATTTTCAGAATCTACCGAATATTCTCCCAGCCTTAAATCATGACTATGCGGAGAGCCGAACAACGTCTATTATCTCCATCTACCACTAATAGTTAATAATATTGATATTGGTATATCCATGTACCATTATTAATACCTATGTCGATATATCGATAATTATCAATATATTTATAAGTAATATCGAATATATCGATATATCGATAAATAATATCGAATATATCGATATATCGATAAATAGTATCGAATATATCGATATATCTATATATATCGATAGAGTCGATAATGAACCGATTGTATTGTATTGTATTGTAATGAGGTGAGGTCTGGCCCAAAATGGCCCTTCGCACTGCGACCACGTTGATCTATTGTGCTTCCTCTTGTTTGTTTAATTAATTTATTTAATACGCTGAGGAACAGGATCAGCTCCTTCAATGGGAGTGTAAATAGGTCCTCCTCACTCAGCGTGTATGCATGTAGTAGTCTATATCTCCTGTGGCCTAGTGCCCCACAGTTAGTGATCAAGTGTTCCATTGACGCCTCTTCTTCACCGCAGAATCTGCAAGTGTCCGTGTTGGATAAGCCCATTTTGTGAAGGTGCTTGTTGCAGGTATAGTGGCCTGTGAGTGCCCCTGTCAGTGTTTTTAAGCTTTCCCCTGTCCAGTTTTAGGGCGAGGTCCGCCCTCCTAGCGTCGAAGCTCAGAAATATTTTGGAATGTTCCAGCCAGCTGGTCTCATTCCAGTGTTTCATTGTAATGGACGCTGTCCATTTCTTTATCTCACCTTTAAGGAGACCTTTGTTAAATCCAAAAGGTGGGGTAGGTCCAGTAAAGTTTCTCTCAGCCCCTTTTTTGCGCAGATGTCTGCCAGCTCATTTCCCCCGTGCCCCTCATGCCCTGGCACCAAGACCAGGGTGATCTGATTCTGAGTGGCCAGGCCATTAAGCATGTTGCGGCATTCCAATAATAATTTGGACGTAATTGTACAACTGCTCAGGGCCTTAAGGACTGATTGACTATCCGAGAATATTTTGATTCGTATTCCCCTGTGTCCCCTTTCGGATAGGATTCCTACAGTTTCCAAGATTGCGTATAGTTCCGCTTGGAAGATTGAGGTGTCCTTGCTCAAAGTTATTGATCTGTGTGTTCTAGGCCTCACTATTCCTGCCCCCACTCCGTGGAGCGTTTTGGACCCATCTGTGTACCACTTTTGCGATCCATCCCGCAATGAACCGATACTAACAAGACTATCGAATATATCGATATGTATCGATATATTCGATATTACTTATCGATATATATCGCCCAGCCCTAGTCGTGACTATTCAGTAGTTACTATTTGCAGTAGCCAGAGGCGGGTGGGACATGAGAGCACAGGAGCATGTACACCTCTTTGCATGTTGGGCAATAATTGTATTACAATTTTAAACTAACTAACATTTAACTAAAACACGGCAGTATAAAGGAGTTCGCAAACCCTACTAAAACTACTATTATAATCTGTCAAAACTGCCTATGGTTTGTTTTAAAAAATTAAGTAATATCTGGTAAATATTACTTCAGGTTACTTAACATCATCTACTATCTCATTTTGTACTACTCCTGAAAATATCTCCATTCAAACATACAATGCATGTTGTCTTTACTGTTGTATAAGGCAGATAACTTGAATTACAGGTTTACTACCACTTAATTGCATAAAGTCTTTAATGAATTGTACTTTAAAAATGACAAATGATTATTACTAATATCTGAGTAAAATAGTGATTAATATAAAAAAATTGGCTCCGGAAGATGATATTTTGGCAAATGCAACTAAACAGTTCAGTGTCGCAGCTTTGCAAAGCATCTTTTACTAATTTGAAATTATCACATAATTGGCGTTTCTATAGATTTATATTAATAATAAAAAAACGGTTTCATATACATCCATACTTTCATGATTAAAATTGAAATTTTCGGAAAAGTAGAATTGCTTTTGAAATTTTACTTCAAACACTGAATGTATTATTTTGGTTTTATTTTTGCTAATCAATAATCCTAGATACCATTGCATTCTTTTCAAAACTGCTTTCGTAGCTATAATATCCATTTTCTCTACTTAAACATGCATACGTTAGCGAAAAGATGATGACTCCGTAAAGTTTAAGGAGGTTAATTTAAAAACCATCCCCACCACTAATGAATGCCTCTACACTTCTACTGATAGGATTGGATTCGTCGAACACTTGCAACGTACGTTGCTGACGTAATTGGTGGGGATCAACCCTCCTAAAATTTCCGGGGTTTAGTGATGATGAATTATATGAATTGATGGTGAAGAATTTCATTACATAATTGGAAAATTAATATTCTTCTTTGTGACTGTTAATTGTTGTATTATAAGCAATGAGGTTGAAACTCAAGAGAATCAAATGTTACTTGTCTGACTAACTCGATTTGACCGGTGGAAAATATGCGAATTAATCTGACACACTCCTTGCCTCGCACCTCCCCGGCCAGTAAGCTTAAGCGGTACAGTCTCCTACTCTTTGTTGTCATTTATTGCATAGTCTAGTTAGGTTAAGTTACGTATTTGTACCAGTTTTGTCAGTTTATTTATTATTTCCCGTTGCTACTATTATTTTATTCAATTCCATATCTATTAATAGTTCTTTTCAGAGCTATATTGTCAGTTGTTGCCAATCTAGGTGAGCAACAATTATATTTTAACGATCCAGCATTACATGTACAAATTGTAATATTTTTAGGCATAAATCAGTCAATATGGCTAGGAAAACCACTGAAAAGAATGACAACGATGCTGCACAATACTATTAAATTCTGTGAGGATGAAAAGGCAGCAAACGCATATACATTTTCTGTTAATCAGGTAATAGCTCGCGTGTCAGCTATGACTGGGAAATCTGAAAAAACAATTCGAAGAATTAAACAAAAACTTAGCCAGAAAGAATTGAAATCTAATGAAACACAACCACAACCCCACTGTTCTGCAAGCATGTCAACAATACAAGAGTTTCCACGTATTGCTTTAGATGACATGGACAAGTATAAATTCTTTTTTGTCTGTGTATTTTTCTAATTTAATATTATTGTAGGTGTGTACTTCGAAATAAAATTCATTCGTTATATGCTGTTGATAAAACTGTGCCAACATTAAATATTCTGCATGCATTTATGACACAAGAAACACAATTTAATGGTTGTAAAGAAACATTACGGAAACTTTTGGGAAATATAGGATTCAGATATAAAACATGCGATTCTAATAGAAAATATTTGATGGAACGTTACGATATTGTTGCATGGAGGGCTCGCTATTTGTGTTTCCTAAAAGATAACGATGACCTTGGAGAAAATAAGATTAGTAGTGTATTTAGATGAAAGTTACGTACATCAAAATTATACTATCAGTAAATGTTCGCAAAGTTCTGATGAATATGCAGTTTTAAAGAAAGATGGGGCTGGACAGAGATGGGTAATGGGACATTGTGGAGGCAGTATGGGTTTTATTGAAGGTTTGCTTTTATTTAAATCGAAAACAAAAAGCGGGGATTACCATGATGACATGAACTTTGAAAATCAGTTACCACAGTTAATGACAAATTTACCAGATAATTGTATAATTGTAATGGACAATGCACCATATCACTCAGTACAAATAAACAAGGCACCTGCATCGAAAGAATGTGATATAATTTGCTAACTTCAGTTAATGAATATACCACACCATACAGGCATGTTAAAATGTGAATTATTAGAAATCGTTAGGAGATATAAACCAATTCCAGAATATGCAATCGATGAATATGCAAAATGTAAGGGCCACACAGTACTGAGACTTCCACCTTATCACTGTCACTTAAACCCAATTGAGTTAATTTGGAGTGTAATTAAAAGAAGGATTGCTTCACATAATATAGGTCAGGTAAATTTGGAAAATTTGATTAGAGAAGCAGTTAGCGAAATAACGCCTGAATCATGGCAAGCAGAATGCTCCCACGTAAAGAAAATTCAAGACCAGGACATGGTGAAAGACCAGCTTCTTGATGATATGGAGGAAACCATTATTATACGGTTAGGTGATTCAGACAGCGATTTGATGCACAGTGAGTCTGATTATGAAGTATAGGTAATTATGCTAAATTAAACTAGCGTCCGCATGTTGCTTTACATTAAATAATATTTACTTTTATTTTATTTTGTATTGTGTCGATTTGTTTTACATTAGAATTAAAAATAGTGTTCTGATGTTATGTATCAATTACATGTACATTCAAATAAATAATAAATAGTTATGAAGCAAAAAATTTCTAGCAGAAAACCACTACCCCTCGTAGGAATACCATATGGTAACAATATTTTCTGCTGCAGAGGAGAGGATCATATGCAAATCATTTCTAACTATGCAAATGATTTGACACAACAATAAAACAAATTCGGAATGGATTTAAATGCAAACCCTGAAGAAACCTCATTTGACTGAAAATATTATTTTTGACAACCAACTAAATATAATTGTAGACCAAAAATAATACCTATATTTATTAACAATGTCAATATTTTAACAACATTACTTCATATGACATTTATATGTCAATAATTGAATTAACCTCCTAAAACTTCTTTCCCCGAATGTACCATTTCAAACGACAGTGCTGCGCGACCGGTCACATTGGATTGGTTTTATTGCCTATTAATGGTTGTGGGTTTTAATTGTTAGTTTTTTAAAAGGTACAATAATAAAGCTAGCAGAAAACTGTGAATTGACTCATGTCAGTGGCACAATACAGGAAATAAACGGATTAGAGAAAACTAGAGGTGTAGGTACAAGTTTATGAGGTCCCTAACAAGAATGTTGAAAACGAGCTCAAAAGAACAAAGCAAGAAATGAAAACAACTGTAATATGAACGATTCTGCAGTTATATTATGAACAAGTAAATTATTATGGAACCAGATGGACTAATAAGAAGTAGCCAACTGGATAAAAGTAATAAAAAAATTAACTGTAGCACGAAAGGGATGGAGAAGGAAATACGCACCGGTTAAAATTTGCGTAATGTAGTTATCAAACAGAACCCCAAAAAATGAGGATAGAGTTGGTTTTGTTTGCTAGGGCAATGAAATAAGGTTAACTGTTTGGAGAAGACGAAAGAGAGAAATAACGTAATTTCAATAACAAAATAAAGTTTTAAACCTGAAACACGAAAACAGCCTCTATTTATGTGGTGGCCAATGGTGAATGGTAATAATGCTGGTGGTGCAAACATTACTTAAAACAAAATAAAAAAGAAGAAAATGTTATAGAAAGTGGTATCTTTTTTGATCCACGTCTTTTGCCTTGCAACCTAAAGAACAATATTTCGGTGGTGTATATATATATATAGTATAGTATAGTTACTTTCAATTATACTGCAACACAAAATGCATTGAATATTAATAAATGGAGATACAAAATAATAGGTTCCATTACTTATTGTTAGTTTAAAACAGAATTTCTTGAACTTGACAATTATGTAATTTATTTGAATAAATTGTGCGACATTCTGAGCTAGAAAACCATTTTCAGGAAAAAATTCCAACCAAACAGCGGTACCATTAATTTTTGTACGTCATGATTGCTAGGGAGAATGAGTTTTACAAAATTAGCTAAAACCAACTTCTTTCTCATACATTTTTTTTTTTGCCTTGTTTGTCGTCATAATTAATCATTTTATTCATACCATATAAAATCATAACTACGTTTAATCCTCTTGCGCCAACTTTAGTATATTTGAATTAATTTGTTTAATTTCTTTGACTTATGGATAGCCAGATACTTACATAGCCAGATTACTTACATAGTTTTGGAACTTCTGCCCAAAATATTTTTGACATGTAGTCGTGAGACATAATTGTCCCATTCGACAAACATACTAATACCACAAAGGTAATGAAAAATACTTAAATGCAATTTTGTTTTAATCTATTTCTAATACAGCTTAACAAATCCAGTCAAATAATCTAAACAACATTGAATTTAAAACAAAGTGTATTCATCTTCGATCAGTTTTGCGCTTATAACAGTTGTGTTATCTTCTACGAGAAACGTACTCAAGAAAAATAATAGTTTATAGCACTTATATGTGGCGTACTGAGCACGAACAATGAAGTAAACTTATCGTAACTGACAATACGCTTTCCTGCATGCATGCGTGTATAATGGTCTGCAAACTCTAAAAGATCATATAACATATGTATTATTGGCCATAGTTCTGATATATTTTTATTATTTTTAAAATTTTTAAAATTCTATCCAGCACACAGAATCCATTAGGCGCAAGAAACTTAATATATGTGACGTTTTTAGTTAAAATAAAGCAACCATTTAAGAAATTAAACCTAAATGAAGAATTGCAGTAAAACTCTATTCATCGAGAACAAATTCACTATATTCTAATTTTATAGGTACGGTTTTGCTCATGCGATTGCTGAAACAATCTGAAGGAAACGATGAATTTACAGAACCAGATGTTTGTTCCAAAGACTAAAGTAAGATGATTGCTTTGAATAGGCAAGGTCCAAATTGGGTAAGGTAGGAAACTTTCTGGCAAAAGATTGCGATTTTAACAAACACCTCCACACTCTTGCAATAGTATACATTTTTTCGGTAATACCTACTAAAGGCACCACAGCACATCCCCCGTTAACATTAGTTCAGCAACACAAGATAGAATCGGTTCGTATCTTAACCTTCCAAACCGGAAGAAATAAGAATGTTCCTATTAACAAATAGTAGGATTTATTAAGAACTCTGGAGCTGATGGGGTACCTAAGGAGTGCAATAAATTACTAACAATAAGTTCCAGTGCGATCAGGCGCGGAAACACGATCTGAAGACGAGAATCAAAGGATAACTAGATTAATTTTTGAATATTTTGGCGTTGAAGTATCAGTGCTGGTGTTGTCAATGTTAATTGTGTAGACTATAGATGGGCAACCTCCGGCCCGCGCACTACATGCGGCCTTGAGTAAGATTTGCCCGGCCCGCTACTGAATTCTTTCGTTGCATATTAGCACGGCCCGTCTAAACTTAATTCATAATGAATCATAAGGATACCACAAAAATGTATATTTTTCAAGATTACTCGCAGCATAAATCTTCTACAAAAAAGCTTGCCCATGCCTGGTGTAGACTGTGGTGTAGGCCAAAGAACGCTAGACATTGCCAGTTACTTGATAACTGGTTCGATTGCGGAAACAGATTAATATAATGACAGAAATAAAGTACCAACCTCTTACAAATTCTTAAAATAGAGCCTTAAGTGTGTTGATTGTTTGTTATAGCCGAAGTCACAATCTTATTTTACCCAATTAAGAACAATTTTGCGGTAAAAGGATATAAACCAATATCATTTTCATCTTTCAATATTTGTCGATTGCAAATACAAAGAGAAGATTTGTAAGCAAAACATCAATTTACATAGTCGCGGTTGGAATTGCATCTTAAATAATAAATTCACCATGTTTTCGTGAGAAACTCGCGGCATTTCATACAAATAACCACCTTTCGATTTTAAGAATTCGCCTTGCGTTTCGTCAGACACCAATGGCGAAAAACTGCATAAAATACCGCGAAGGTAACCTCAACCTTTCTCTTATTATTCGATAGGGGATTATGTCGATGATTTTCTTTTATTTCTTTATGGAAACCTGCTAGCAGTGCCAGCGTATCAAATACAATCAGAAGAATTGTAAATACGAGAAGGAGGAGTGTTTATCCATTTAAATTTCGTTCCTTATACTGCGAGGATTTCTAAGAAGCCTGGCGTTTATGTTTATACATTATCCGTACGCGTATATCTTAAATACCAATGTGAGATACACACCCAGAGATTAATACAGTTCGTATATGTGTACAGACTGTACAGTACACAACACATTATATATTTATAAACTGTTATAGGATATGTAGACGATAATAAAGAAGACGGCTGTGTTCTTTCAGCGGTAGTGACACCAGATCGCCACTGGTTTCTTTTTGTTCTTCGTTAGTATTCTGCAGCGAACGAGTGTGTAATGTATGTTTTTGTCCCTGATAGCTGCCCGCTCGGATTAGATATTAGTTGCTGCGCTGAGCGCAAGAAAACTCAGATATCGTTCCTGCACATACATACGTGTAGCGTTAAAAAATGGCACGGTTGTTGCATGTAATTAGCGACGAAGGACGTAGTTATCATTGTCGGTTATTTGCGCAAAGTCGCAATTTCAATTGAATAAATTGATACACAGGTGTTTGCTGACATTCATTAAAAGGAAAATAAAATGATTAAGTAACAAACGCCAGCGATGTCCAATGTGAGAAGAAGAATGAGACAAAATGTGAGTCCAATGTATGGATAAATTGGAACTACCCGTTACCAAGCAACATATAGCACACCTTTTACGTCACTTCACTGGTATAAAATGGAATAAAATCCAAGCAAAACAACGTTTAACAGCAGCTCATAACGCAGCACGTCTAAATTTTGCCTAGAAATACATGAGTTGGAAACATGAATGGAAAAAGTCACCTTTTCGGATGATTCAATTTAGATGGACTTGATTGCTGTAGCTGGTGCTGGCACATCTAAATGATAAAAAGGCAATAAGATCTAGAATAAACTTTGAGGGGGGTATCGTTATGGTCTAGGGTGCATTCAGTTACCGAGGAAAATTGCGTATATGTTGCATTACCACGCCAATGAACTCTATAAAGTATCTAGAATTACTTGATGACGTGTTGAAACCGTATAGTGAAGACGTGATCGAAAATGAATTCATTTTCTAACAATATAATACGGCAATTCACGTTTCCAAATTGTCAAAAGAGTGGCGCAATCAACAAGATATCACCTCATTAGAATGGCAAACAGTACAGTGCAGTACTGACCGTAACCCTGTCGAAAATATTTAGCGTGTCTTAGCGTCAACAATTTACTCTCACAGACGACAATTTAAAACGGTGACTGAGCTTCGAAAGTGTATCGAAGAATGTTGGCAAAACATTGAGCCCTATATTATTTAAAAATTTGTACTATATTAATACAAAGTACTAATTTTATAAAAACAGATGAATTTGTTAATTTATACCATTAAACATTTGTTGCGTTTAAACGAATATTTATAGTTGTTTTATTATTAGTTAGACTTACTATCACCGTACTTAAAATTTACCTAAACAAATGCTGTTATTTTTCTTATAGAACCAGTCCGTTACAAATTAGCTTCTATATTGTGAAAACGAATGTCTTGCATCAATAAATGCATAAAAGATTGTCTGAGTATAAACGAATATTTACCACTGTGTATTGACGTTAACGTTTAAACGTTATGGTTTCTAACTTATGATGTAATAAACTTTGTCTCAGTAGAACAATAAAAGCTGATAACTGAGTATGATAGCGTGGTTTCCAAAAT
This sequence comes from Chrysina gloriosa, assembly GCA_038088585.1. Taxonomy (NCBI): domain Eukaryota; kingdom Metazoa; phylum Arthropoda; class Insecta; order Coleoptera; family Scarabaeidae; genus Chrysina; species Chrysina gloriosa. The sequence goes on along the minus strand of CM076087.1, from coordinate 35,590,592 downwards.
ACATATCCAGAATATTTCGTTAACATGAGAATCTTCTTTTATATGCTCAACTCACAACATACAATTTCATAAAGTCAGTTATTAGGTTCCATTTTTTCCAACATAATTTTGTTAGTTATGAATAAAACCACTGTTCTTAATTTAATTTTTTTCAGGGGTTCCTATAGGATTAGAATATCCTATAAAAATAAGCTCTCCTCCAAATGGTCTCAGCTAAAAGAAATTACTACCAACAGATTAAAGAATTGTGCTAAAAATATCTGAAAACATAATTAACAAAATAAGGTGCAATATAGTCTGTACCACGCCTATTTCCATAAGATCAGTTACGTATTACTACAATCTAGCATCCATCTTTAATGAGCAAATTTAAGGTATTCACGAGGTGCACATGAACTTTAACCAGCGATGTACGTAACTCACGTAGATTTGTTCATTGAAGATGATAACTGAATTAATATTGGGTTTTTCTAAAATAAGTTATACAAAAATAGAGACAATAAACGGAAAAATCATAGAAGGACAACTTAAGTGGTTTGGTCACGTGTGTAGATTAGAGGGAGATTAACAAAACGAGTGTTAGAAACGGGAGTTTGTGTAAAAACTAGAAGGGAAAGACCAAAAGCCAGACGAATTGAAGGAATCAGGAAAGAATCAGAGAAAAGAGGAATGCCATGGGAAGACACACGGAAACTTACGCAGAACAGGAAACAATGGAGACAGCGATGCAAGGCCCAATGCCGCCAGCCTTACACCAAAAAGTAGAACGGCTCGGGACTAACAAGTAAGTTATACATAATTTTGAGTTGTGTTCTCCTAAACGAAACATTATTAGTTTCTTGTTTTCTATTAATTTTGTCATTAATATCAAACATTTCCTTTACACCAATAAATTTCAGTGAATATCTACGCTTGTACTGCACTTTGTAATAAAAGTTGATAGAGCTAACTCCCTTCAACACTGTATTACGAGAAAGAAGACGATAGAACCTCTTCGCGGTGTAAGACAATAATACGTACTAATTGGGTATTGCGATAAAGAAGAGGATGAACATTGTCCGCAACAATTGTGCTACTTATTTTCCGTAGATTTGACCAGCGTTAACACCTAGGTCATCGGCTAGCATTGATTGAGTGTCGGGCATGTAGATATCCTTCACACTTTTAAATACTGGAATTTGGCCGAGCATCGGGGAATTTCTTCTCCGCTGCAGGAATTTTTAACGTGCAAAACACCATATTAACACGGGGGCTATTGTTTTACTGTTCATCCGAGAAAAGGGATGCTTAGATTTTTATCTCCAATTAAAAGTCATCGGTTTCTGTTGGGTTTGATCACGCGATCTTTAAGTCTAGGGGCCAACAGGCGTGCCACTACACTACTCTGTCCGACAAAATTGCTGTTATTATTTGTATTATGAGTAGAGTTTGTTACAAAGGTGGATAACGTGCTATCATTAAGTAGTGTAAACCGGATTTACGCCCTTACTTCTCCGAATTTTAATGTCGCGCCTTGCACATAAGTGGAGACAAAGACCGGTTTACACTAGTCAATACTAACAGGTGATTCACCTTTTCAACAAACTCTAATTATGGGTAATTTAGAGGCCGTGGTTTGGAGCAATAAAGTTTTATTGACAATGTTTGTGTGTGTGTGTGTGAACTGTTCATATGTTCCACATTAATAAATCCTTTGGTGTTTCCACTGAAGACGTAAGTTAGTTGTAAAAAACATTTGGATTTCTCCAAATAAAAATATGGTAAGGAAAAATTTCTCTATGTCATCCCCTCATTGTTCATGAAAAAAACATCAAAATTACAGATGAAAAAATCTCAAGCGATGAGATCGACACGGATAATGATAAACCTTAATCTGTAAATCGCATTCTAATACGTGCTCATATCTTTTAGGCTATATATCAGGGATTAAATGCAATGCGATGCCTGTGCATCACAATATAGTATCTTAGTGCATGTTTTGATTTAAAAATTAATCAAAGGAAAACAGGAGTCGATTTCTAGGTAGTCTACACAATTTCTAGATACACTTGGATTTTCTTTTAAAATATTGAATATGCTACTCTTGCATCGATTGGATAGTATCTACTCCTCTTCAATATTTTGAATATGAAAATATTCTTCTGAATGAAGATTTTTTTGGTGATCATTCTAGTTATTCGGTGGTAGACAACTACGAAGAGCATATTTAAAGTAAACACCTCTAATTTGCCTTTCTGTATTAATTTACAACACAACTTTGCACCAATTTACTACACTGTTATTTGACGATGATTTTACAAATAATACATCACTTTCCAGATTATGCAACCATAATTTAACTGAACAGATCTGTTCTTGGCAGATACCGAAATATTCTGTACTTCCGCGCTTAGCATAGCCATTTCTCACTTAATAATACCGTAATATACACCAAGATTAACGTTAGATCATTGCATTTATAGGAATCGTGCTGCTGTTGTTATATAATACACGTTACATCGCAGCATACAGAGGAATTAACATCCGATAGGCGTATAAGAAACGAGATACAGTTAGAATAATTATAGCCATACGTTCGTTTATAATAAACACCGGTTGGATATTAAAATATTCAGCGGTACAGATGCCTAGTAGGTAAGTACGTAAAACTCCGTATATGTACCATACGCAGAGGAGAGATCGAGAATCTGGGCGGATGTTGGCTGGAAGAACAGCTCCGGCATCCGGTAGCGGATGACCTGAGTGCGTAAAGAGGTGTTACATATGCCGTAGGGTAGCCGAGCACAGGAAATATCCACACGAACCGTGGTAGTGTGGAATATTGCCAATATCAACGAGAACTAAAAAAGGAAACCGAAAAAAACCATATTCCATTTAGGTTGAAGTAGTGAAATAGGACACGTTTTATGTGGAGAAGTATATAGTTAAAGATAGGAGTGTTTCTTAAACAAGAACTCTTACCTACCTACAGTAATATTCATCTGGACGTATATTAAAGGAACTCGACAATGAGAGAAGTTGTATTGTAAGTTTAATCCTTTCTTCGCTTTAATTACAATAATCTTTTTGCTTCCGGTATCTGTTCGTAAACCGATAATTTTGCATTTCCTTCTTTAGTCGACGTATCGCATGCGCAGGTTTGTGCAATATACTTAGTCTGTTTGATTGTCTTGCAAATCCTGACATGTCGATCAGAATAGACTAATACAGGAGCTTAAACTCAGTATTTGAGATATTTGTATGTATGTACGCCCATCTTCAATGTATAAGTAAAAAGGTTTCTCACCGTACTTAACCATTTTATATATACTGATCTACTGATAATGCACAAAAAGGATGTATTGGGTTGTTCGGAAAGTAATTTCGTTTTGTTTATGAAAATGAAACACGATTTTCTTATAGTGAATAAATATTTTATTGAATTATATATTGTCCATTCTGGTCCAATACCTTTTGCCACCTTTTTGGCAGTAGCATGATTCCCCGCTCATAAAATTTTTGTTCTCTGCTGGCAAATAAACTGATCTAAGTGATTTTTGACCTCCTCACTTGAAGTAAAGGTTTTACCGTCTAAAAGATTTTGTGGTTCCAGATCTGGAGAATATGGTGGATGTTGCAGTACGTCCCATCAAAGCTGTAAAAGCTTTTGGCGATTACCAAACTTGTATGAGTTCTCGCATTATCTTGGTAGAACACTACAACTTTTCTGTTGATCAATACTGGCCTTTTCTGTTTAACCCTTCGTATACACTAGGGGTCCAGTGGACCCCAACACCGACTGTCTCAATCAACAGGTTTCAATATGAAACCTGTAACAGCCAATGCGGTCAATTTCCCTTTCTTTGAAGGACTCATTTCGCATTATTTTTGTTACAAGAATACAATATTTTAACAGTATTTTCGTGGAAATTCCATTTAATTATCTATAAAAATAACGAAGTTTTGATTTTTTGAATAAAAAACGCGGTTTCTTCACGACTTCTCTCATTTCCGTACATTTTTGAGAACCATAATTTCTCTTAAATTTTTTTATTGTAATCCTATAGCATTCTAGATAGTTTGAGCTACGTTTTCGCGTTTGTTTCATTCAAATCGGATGAATAGTTTTCTTATAATAAGCATTCAGAAATCGATGGGGACCCCGTGTGTATGGCCCGGGATATTCTGGAGGTGTGTATATGAAGGATTAAGCGAACAATTTAATTTATCCAGCTGATGGCAGCACACTTCAGAATTGATCGTTGTGTTGTCCGGTAGAAACTAAAAGGAAACGATTCCCTTGAAAACCTACCAAACAGACAAAATCACCTTTTCCGAAGTGCTTTGAGCCGGTTCATCTTTTTGCTCCATGCGTTGTAGACAACCCATGTCTCGCCCCCAGTGATGACGTGTTTCAAAAATGGATCATTTTCTTGGTGTTTGAGAAGCAAATCGCAGACGTCAACGTCATGGCACACATTTCTTTCCGTAAGAACATGAGGAACCCATATGTCGAGCTTTGAGATTAAACCTAGGGGTTCCAACTGATCATGAACGGTCGAATTCGATAAATTTAATCTCTGTGATCTTACGAGTTGTTATTCGCCAATTTGCATCAATTAATGCCTTTATTGTGTGTTCATCAGCTTCAACTGACCTTCCAGAACGTGGTCCATCATCAACATCAAAATTGCCGCATAACAATTTTGCCAGTTAAGCACTGGCGTTCTGTCAATACATCTTCTCCATACACATCAGATAATTTTTTCCTTGCTTGAAGAGCATTTTTACCTTTCCCTTAGTGAAAAAAGTAAAATATGCCTAAAATCCTGCTTTTCACTTTCCATATTTGATATGGCACCAACCAGAAATTATTACGTAGAAATATATAATGACCATGCGGCTTAAGTATGAAGTTGGCTGTGAAAAAATACAATTAAGTCGTCTGTTAACGAAATTGCTTGACGAACAATTCTATATTTTTTAGGTACATTATAAGTCATTAAAATATATCTCAAACCAATTTGTTCTTGACATATTGATTTACAATTTTCTATAAAACATTGAATTGGTTATAAAATATATTTCAAACCAATTTGTTCTTAAGATTTTTGATTTACAATTTTCTATAAAAAAATTGAATTGGTTCCGAGTTTGTTTGTCTTTGTTGCCTGCAAATTTTTCCAAACACATTTTCTTCTATAATCTTTTCATGCTGCGTTTGAAAGGATTTTCGTCGAAGGATGTTTAAATTTTTAAATTAATGATCCACAGTTTCAACAAAAATCTTTGCGATCACTTGAAGATATGGAACTCGAATAAAGTGATCTTTACCATTATCACATACGCAATTCGATCACTGAGCTAGTATCCTCAGCACAAGGGCCTCGAAGACAATCAAGCGTTAACTTTTGACTAAAATGCTTGACAACGCGCTAAACTAATGACAGTGAATAGTGTCATAGATTGCTGTTTCCCTTCGTGGTTTGTCTAGTAATGATTATAACCTAGTTGTCGAAATATATTTGAAGGTATTTAATTTGGCGCGGTAGGAATGTTACGTGAGTTCATTTTAGATCTCAGGATTGCCTAATTAAGTAGATAAAGCGAAAAGTGTAGTCTTTCACAAGTATCCCCCTCTCTCTATTTACTTAATAAATATAATTAAAAAAATTAATTTTAGGTTGTAAGATAATTGTGGAACGTACTGTTTATTTAAAAATTAAATTATAAAGTTCATATGCTGATCCAGGTTGAAGAAGAATGCTGTTGTTGCTAAGTTCCTTCCTTTCCAAAGGAAATAGATAATAAATATGTCCTTTTCAACCTCTCTGACTTTTATTGGTTGGCCAATTCTTAATTGATTTATTTCTAGTGTTGGTAGTACCAATGATTTGTAACTGGAAGATTTAGTCCATATAAGACAAATTGTATACGAGGGATGGGAATTTGACTCTAGTTCAATTGCGTAATCCACGCTATTGGTCTGAGACAATTCTTGACACGTTTACGCAGCCATCCCGTGCAATACTGATTAGAATACTTTAGCTAATTGAGTGATACGTAGGTATTTTCCGTACCGACGATTTTGCAATCATGGAAGAAGCGATTAAATAACAAAGAGCCATCATTTTTGTTTTATTTAAAGAGGATCTGAAACGTCTGTAAGATGTATTTTGGAGAGTCTGCAGAAAAAAGTATAATCTATCGGTGGGTCGATCTTTGTAAAGTTGGAAGAACGTCGCCAGACGACTTAACACCACTAGAAATGAACAAAACACTGCTGCTGTGTAGAATCTACTGAAAGTTGATAGGTGAATAACTATTCGTACAATTACTGTTAATGTCGGAATAGGTACATGACAGCTATATGAGATCTACACAAACGAACAAGATTTGAGCCTGCTAAGTATCAAGGCTGTTGGGACAAGAACAGAAGCGCAACAAGACCGACACATTGCAACATGCGCTTTGAAAGAAACTGTTTGGAAAGCTGCAAAACCGTCCGATATTGCAACAAGACAATGCCAGACCACAAACTGTACGAAGAACGATGTTTTGAACGAACGAACTACGCTGGGAATTGCTTCTACAATATATCCATCCTATTCATCAGATCTGGGCTCTTATTGTTAGTGATTTTCATCTGTTCCCAAACTTGAACGAGCTACTACGGGGTGTTTAAGACCATAAATGAGGTAAAACTGCTATAAATAGGTGGATTGTAGAAACTCCGTAAGAATTCCTTGGGGGTACAGTTTAAAAAATTGTTTTCCGTTGGAGTAGGTGGATTGAACGAAGTGGAGATTATATTGAAAAACTGCATTGCAATTTCAACGAAAATTTACGAAATAAAAAATATATAGCCAAATTCATAGAACGTTGGAAACATCTTCCGTAAATTATTTATTATATTCTTTACGTCCCCTTTGCAGCAATTTTTTGAGCAATTATTACATTACATATTGTGGAGTCTACACGTGTGTCACGTGTGGTACAAATTAGATTATTTGGGGATGCGTCCTAATTCCATTCGTTTTAATTTTCTCTTCAACCATACGAAATAAACATTAATCTTTTACCTACTAATAGCGGATAGTTACACTGATATCTAACATAAATTTTACTATAGTAATACAGAGTTGTGAAAAAACAATTTATAGTGTATAAACAACTTCAGTAGCGATTTCACTCAATGACACTGTGCAGATCAACAGCGTTTGATGATAAGTACCATTTAAAACCATTATTTATCACTGGTTTTCAGAATTCAAATTTGGTCGTAGTAGCCTCAGTGATGCATTTCGTGAAGATCATCTATTATTTAGCCGCGTTTCGAGAAACATAGACGCTGTATGTGATATAATGGAGCTAGATCGATATGTAACTTATGATGAATTGCTTAGTCATAGATAACATAAAACATCAAAGATTTGCACAAGAAATTAACTGTTAGAAAGCGCTGATAACTTCCAGGTAATTTAACCGAAGATTTCAAGGTGGCTCGTGTTAAATGGAGCAAGGAAATATGGTCTATAATACCATTAAAGGTGACAAGACTAGTGGTGGGTATTCTAAGAGGTATGAAATTTGACAAAAATGGTCCGTTCAAAAAGTGTTCCAAAGCGAATGATCGTTAGCGAATGACCGTCAAACGGTCAGTTATCACCAGTAGTTGGTTTATGGGTAGTCATCAACGAAATCAGAAAAAGTACCGCAAAACGTTCATGTTTCACCAGAATCACAAACTATCAATTATTTGTAGCGGCCAAACTTCCAATGAACAGCCTATTACCCATATATTTCTCATTCAAATCTAAATAATTGGTTTTTGTATCAGTTTAACAAAAATAAAATGTGTAGATCCTATTTTTTTTTCAATACTATACAGGCTATGGAAATATTCAAAAGTCACGCTTCTAATATACCACTTTCTGAATGAAAAGAGTATTCGAAAAGCAGTTTCAATGCTTGCAGAAATGTAGTGATTATAGGGAAGAATATTTTGAAAACCAACGCATTGTTACTGCATTCTGATTCTTTTATATCTTTTCTCAAAAATTTTCTAGTGGTTCTTGTAAAAACTCTGTTTCCGTTATCCAAATTTAAATATCTTCCATGATCGTTACATTAGGGGATGATCTTGTTACTATTATTTCACTAAGGTATTGTTAGCATCAAAAAGGAGTGATAAATTTACGGCGTCACCAGGAAATCTTATCGCGGCGGTCTTACTCTTTCATAATAGATGCGTGATCGAACAATGAAGATAAAGTTCACCTCATAGACAAAGCACCCTCACACGTTACTTACGCGCCCATACTAGTTCGCATAATATACAGAGAATAACAGCAACCGCAGCGACAATATATACAGTAAGTACATCGAGAGCAGTACTCTTAATTAAGTGCCCTTTTTAAGAAGTGCGTATTGATAGAAGCTAAATCGAAGCACGTGCTATCTTGGCCTGATAGAACAATCGATGCGGGAAATAGATAACGCGCAGCGCTTCCTTTTTAAATTCCTTAATTAACGTAATTGGATTATATATTTTTAATTACGTAATAATAAAGATTAAATTAAGATTAATTTTATAACCAGACTACCAGCACACAACGTATTTATTACCTATTTAAATTGTAGCGTATGTTTATATTTAGGGTGCCGTCTTTTATGTACGCACATAGCTGAGTTTAATAATGCAATTAATTCTAGATAGTCCAGCGTATTTGATGACCAATCTATTTCTTATCTAAAACTAGCTACGATATTTCGTCTGTTTTCGAAATTAATCATGTAAATTTTAGGTACATTTTTATAGCACTCGTAAAGGTGAATACTTATTCTTATTATATATTCTTGAATATGAAGAAGAAGTAACTGATTGATTTTCATTACAATATTTATGATTTCCTGCAAGTTTCAACTACAAGAATGTCTCAACCCTATTTGAATTTATAAGAAATATGGACAAGTTTATTCAAACTTGGAGTTACTGTCTTTCGTCAGAACTTTCTTAGGAAAGATAATTAAATAGACCAATTTAAAATACATTTATTGAAGAAAAAGAAATAAATACGTTGCTGATGCTTTTCCGAAAGCAATTGTAGGTTACTCATAATTCATAACATGTCCAATTAGAGGTTGTTATTAACTACATTTTTAACAGGAACAAATTGACGCAGAATAGGTGTAGATAACACGATAATGTGTGCAACCTAAAGAAATTAATTAAATTACGTACTTTTGACATACTTTGTATAATAATAATAATAGTACTAACAAGTATGATGATATTGTGTTTTTAATAATAATCGTAATAATACTAATAACTTATAGTTTCTTAAACATTTGTTTACCGGAGAAGAAATAGGAAACTTTTAGTTTCTTATAATTCAGTTTCATCAATATGAAACGATGTTTCACAACCCAATTACCGAAGTTATTGTTAATTCTTCTCCTCGTCTAATAGAAATGCATGCTATTAATCGTTCATCCAAATTTAATCGTTTCCGGTGATTGTCTAACTCTAACGAAGTATCAAGATCGAAGAAACGTGTAACCAGTAATCTTATAGCATTTAACATTTTTTAAATTTATTTAAGTTGGAGGATTATAGTTGACTAAACGTGAGATCTTATTGGGATCAAATCTGCTTTTTCAGGATATCTCAATAAACTTATTCACAAAAATTATTCCTCAATGGCTCTATATCCTAGGTCTATAGTAGTTCAGTCTTTGATTTCCCCGCCAAATGCCGAAAAATGATTAAAAATCTGATAAGAACAGGGAGTATACATCGAGTGTTACCTGCTATTATGAAAATAATCGCATTTGAATTTAAGTATATATACAGTGTGTAAAGCGATGGGGTATACAAGAGGGAATTTTTTAAAATATTGATTCATCAAAAAATTTATTCTTCATGATATTTTTTGCTTGCTTTGAAAGTACCAATAACGTATCGATAATCTAAAATTTATTTCTAGAAATCTGGAAAAATAATAAAATTATTTTTTTTTATTGTAACTAATTTACATTCTAATCAAGTATCAATAATCTCCTCCGTTTTCTGCACACCTTTGCGCTCTATTCCTGAATTCCATATAAACCTTCCCCAAAGTTTGCAAGTTAACTTCTCTAACCGCTGCGGTTATTCGTTGTTTTAAAATTTCTACATTATTTCCTACAGGTTCTTCATATACTTTTTGTTTAAGGTGTCTCCAGAAAAAGAAGTCCATGGGAGACAAATCTGGCGATCTGGCAGGCCAATGCATTGAACCATAACGGCCAATCCACCTCTCAGGAAATTGCTGGTCTAACCATGCGCAAACTAATAACGTGCTGTGGGCTGGACATCCATCTTGTTGATAATAAATGTTCTCCAAATTCACGTCTTGTAGTGATGGAATCAAAAAATTTCGTAGCATACTTAAATAACTATGTTGATTCAAATTTTCGTCAAAAAGTAGGGCCCAATAATTTTATTAATTAACATTCCGCACCAAACATTAACTTTTCGATAACGCTGATTTCTCGTGTTGATTTTAAAATTGGGATTGTCTCGTGACCAAAATCTGCAATTCTGTGAAGACACAACACCGTTTGTAGAAAAGATACATTCATCGGAAAACAATATGCGTTTATGAAAGTTTCTGTTTTCCATGAGCTTCTCACCAATCCATAAGCAGAAGTCCAGTCTCAAAGCATGATCTGGAATCTCAAGGGTATGTCTAAATTTTGGCTTAAACGGATAAATTTTATTTCTTTTAAAAATTGTTTGTAATAAAGTGTGACTGACATTAAGCTCTGCTGCCCTCTGTCTTAATGATAAGCGTGGATTGTCTTCAAGGGACTGCAGTGCCATAATAGTTACCGCATCATTCTCATTGTACACCTTTCTTATCTTCTTTTTGTCGACCACCGATCCTGTTTCGTCGAATTTTGCAATTAATTTTTAAGAGTCATTTTTGTTACAGCTACATCTGGATACTTTTGATGAAACAAATTAATTGCGTACTGATATGAAACATCACCAATACCGTAACATTTAACTAAATAAATTCTTTGCTGTAACGTTAGCATTTTTGCAAGTCAGTTTGACACATGGAGTGTTTTGTTTGTGGTTTGATAGCAATACGCTATCTTGATTATAATGTAGAATGATAATTTCTAATAAAAAAATTAATTTTATTATTTTTTCAGATTTCTAGAAATAAATTTTAGATTATCGAAACGTTATTGGTACTTTCAAAGCAAGTAAAAAATATCATGAAGAATAAATTTTTTTCATAAATCAATATTTAAAAAAATTCCCTCTTGTATACCCCATCGCTTTACACACTGTATATATATATATATATATATATATATATATATATATATTTCGTAACCTTTTTAACTAATCTTATATGATAGATCTCTACCACTAATAGGTCAATAAAATATTTATTGACCTATTAGTGGTAGAGATCTATCATATAAGATTTGAATTTAAGTACATTATTTTTCACTAAAAGGGGTACTGTATTCTTCTTCATCCTCTTCTCCTTCCTCTTCTGCTTCTCCTTCCTCTTCTTCTCCTTCTTCCTCTTCTGTTCCTTTTTCCTTAAATTCTTGTATTGAACTATAAACTCGGAGGTTGTGAGTTCGATATCCACACCCAACATAATACATGGGCTGCTTTCTCCGACTGCTGCTATTCCGCCTGTAAAAACGAGTACCAAGGATTCATTTCCTGGGATATCAATGGGCGGCTGAAACATACTTCTTCGTCACGTTGCCTTCAAATATCTAACTGTTAGTCCGAAAATCGCTAATTCGTACTAATTATAAGTCGAATGGAATTGCCATCCAAGAGCTGTAATGGAACCTACTACTATTTCCACATCATAGCAAAGGTGTCAGGTAGCCTTAGTAGTAGTCTTCATAAAAAGTGTTTATGTAATATTTTAGATGTTTGAGGTTTTATTAGTAACTAATTCAAGGAACATAAAAACGTAAAATATTACTACTAATTCCAAAAATAGCGTTTTCACTGAATATGGCAACCTAACTGTAGTTTCCGAAATTGACATGGTAAGGATTAAAAATAATTTACTGAAGTTTATTCTAAACCACAGATATTCCTACTTGCTTAAGGGGTAATATCACCTTGTGACCACCAAATTTAGGGTCATTTTTTAAGACTTACCACAAACGCAGAAAAAAACATGAAAATATGGGGTTTTGGGCATATGAAAGATCTAGTCTTTAGGTACAAAAACACTATTAATTTAATTAATTACAATACAAAATGGCGGTATAGTAGCACACTAAAAAAATATAGAAAATCGCTGATGATCCACCTGGGCGCACTGCTACAGGTCACAATTCTTAATCTGGGACAAAAAACGGAACGGTTTCTTAAAATATAGATGATAATAAAGTGAACATCGTACAATTTTTTAAATAAATGAATTTTAAAAGAAATGGCGTCAATTTGAATGTTTAAAATTTTTTTCGAAAAAATGGCCCGAAAATCGATTATAAAATCGGTAAAATTCAAGGCATCAAAAAATCCTACGATGTTCACTACAAAATTATATTTTTAAGATACAGTTAAAATTTTAAATGAATCGATTAAAAATTGGCAGCGCTACCGGTGCGCCCAGGTAAAACATGCTGTAGTAGTGCTATTTGAATGAAATATTCGTTTTATCTCTAATCTGCGATGCCTGCTCCATACAATTGGCCGTCCATTTGAAGATTTTCCACTTCCTCACCCTTTCTTGACGTACATGCATCTCTGCGAGCTGTTTTAGCCTCTTTGGTGAGGGAACGTGCGGAAAGTGAGATGCGCGTCGCGTCGGCTTTTGCGCAAAAATTGTAGCAATTTTCTTCAATGGTGATGCCCAGTTGATCCATTACTCGCATAATTCCATTATATCCATCATTGGAATGAAGAACAGCTAAATATACAGCTACATCAAGGACCTTTTTGCCACTGGAAATATTTTTAAGTGCCACGGACCATACTAGCGAACTTTCGTTAGAAGTCTGTGTAAATCCACCCAAACAACGAAAGAGAAGCTCTTCTTTGCTTAACTCTTCATATACTTGCTTTATAGCTTTGGCATAAAGCTGTCGTGCTGAAAATTTGTCATATTTGTACATAACGATTTTGTACTTTTCTCGACGCAATACTTTTCTCTTAGAAACTGATTGACCGTGCTTCCTTTTCGTGACTGATGTTTATTTGCATCCATGGTAAAATATAACAATTGAAACACAATCAAATGCACTAGAGCAACGATGGACACTTGAGGAAGCAGAACAACTGTTGTGTATTCTAACGGACTTTATACAAACAGCTGTTTTTTCAGCATTGAAATTTTATCAGTGGAGACGTGTATTAGTCATATTTGAAGGCTCGAAGCTAAAATTTGTTGGTACATTTCATACAAATAAGAATCCCGAAACACATACTTCTCTGCGCAACCGAAATATCGCTAATTTTGATCTACGACTATGCTCGGAAAATCGAATTTTTCACACACTTAAAAGTTTTTCCCCCTCATAATCAACTTTTTATATCATTCTTGGATAGTTTAGGAAGTGTTTAAGCCAATAAAAGAAAAACAAAAAGAAAAAATCATAAGGTGATATTACCCCTTAAGACTTAAATAAGGAATGGTTATTAAAATACCTGAGAAAGCATAAAGTCACAGCAAGATAGCTTACTGGCACACTTTATATATCAGCAGAAATCCGGGATGATATTCTAATGCAATTTAATGTTGGCAAAAGTAGCAGGAATTTCATAAAGAATTAGTAACGGACCTACGAAGAAAATCGTTCTTCCGTCCAAAGAACCTGAACTTCCGGATCTTTTGCAATTCTTCCTGCTTTACTTCAATATGTAATTTTCGAGTTTCCTCGAAATTGCTATTACTATCATTGTTTTACTCGTATCTATCGTTTTATAAGTAAATAGAACACAAATAACTACTTCTCCTAGAAAGCAATGTTAATTGCGGACTTACGAGCAACTCAAGACACATAACCACTTAAGTGTCTGTGAATCGTTGACTAAATTAACATAACATTCTTTTGGGGTTTTCATAAGACATACGTTACTAGTTTAGGGGGTGGTTGTAGGATCTAAACGCATCCTTCTTCGGCAGGCTCGTTAGATTTCTGTTTTCTGAATCTTCCTCCCGTTGCGCTGGTTAGACTGGTTAGCTTTTATTTTCGAGTAATTAAGTCATAAAGTTGCGAGCATTCATCGTAATCCATTACTAGCCAAGGAAAGTCAGATTAGAAACAACCCACGTGACAAGAACGCTTATATAACCAAATATCTCTGGATCTCAATGGTATGTATTGTCCGGACCATTTGTCGTGGCGCTGAACAGAGATGCCATGTGGATTGACTACGTCTAGTACGGTAGGAGATGGACTCAGGCTAATTGTTATCGTAGCCTGTATTACTAGTTATTTTATGTTTCGGGCAATCGCTGTGCCGAAGAAGGGAGTACTAACCAGTAATTTTATGTTTTGGTCAATGGCTATGCGTAAGAGGGAAGTACTACCTGCGGGGATTGAACACCAAGACAAATGGTCCGGACAGTACCTAGGTATATATAATTCCTTCGTGTGATTCACTGAAGATGATGATGCAGCACTGTCGAAATCTGTACGTATCAAACTATACGTCACTGTACGACAATTTCTACCAATCCCTACAATAGTTACAGCATTCGTTTGGAGAAAGCGCATTATTCTCTTAAAAATTTTAATTTTTGTTAGAATAATCAAGCATATAAATTATAGGCGAAATTCACTTCCTGCCCATTGTAAAAAATAGGTATAGAGGTCTCTTTCTTTCTTATAGCGCGAAATTAGAAAGTGTGCATTCCTAGGAAATATTTTACGATATCGTTTTATTCTTGTAACGTCGGATTTGGTTGGGAAAATGTTCTCCTGCATCCGTTACTTGTAATTTTATACATATTTCAAGTATGTGAAAGCACTCGTTTCACGGCAATTCGTTAGGCTCCGATTAAATGCGGTATTTTGCGTCGCGTTGCGCACAGATTCGCAGTAGTCGTTTTCTATTCTATTGAATAATGATGTGTGGATATATAACCTCGTGATCTCTTTAAAACTATAACAGTAAGTTTGTCTAAAAATTTAAGGATTACACTTTTGTTCTCTGCTTGGTATTGGTGTTTCGGTTCCTTAGCCTATGAAGTTAGAAAAAGTACCACAAGAATAGGGTAGCGGTATGTAAATGAATGTGGACATCTGTCCACATTCATCTAGGCACGCGCTTGATTTCTAGAAAATTCTCCTTTTTGCGAACTTGATGCTCGATAATTCAAACAGGATGCCGATGGTATTAAAGCTAACTGTACCTATTTGTGTAGTTCTAGAGCGATTGACGGTTTTGTATGCGGCGAATATTACAGCTATTCCGGTTATTAGTTCTCTAAAGCGTATTGTTTTTGTTCTGCGACATTTTCTTATACATATTATATTTCTTTCATGGATATAAGAAAAAGACTGTACGATAAGTATGAAGTTAGTAAAAATGGATATGATTTTGTAATGATGGATTTTTATAAAAGTAGATATATATTTCTTTACTTTCTTTGATATTATCAGCACGCACCAATTACATATACTTGATGTATGTA
This sequence comes from Chrysina gloriosa, assembly GCA_038088585.1. Taxonomy (NCBI): domain Eukaryota; kingdom Metazoa; phylum Arthropoda; class Insecta; order Coleoptera; family Scarabaeidae; genus Chrysina; species Chrysina gloriosa. Next base: position 35,574,933 of record CM076087.1, on the reverse strand, counting down.
GATAAAATACGCTTTTAGCCATTCTAATGAAATTGGTATAGTAATAAATGAAGAAGTAGGCGTCTTTACTGAAGTAAATACAAAGCTTATAAAACACAAATTCATGTGTGCAATTCCATATGGAACTTGCTGAAAGGAGTATATTCCGGCATATCAATTGCGGATTCCTTACACTTCAAAATTCAGGAATTAATGCGGATGAATATGGTTCAAATTGATGTGATTGAGTTGTTGGAAGTCAGTTTAGTGATAATGATAGATATTCCTATTCGTCAATTTTGAATAAGAGGTGTTCGAAATAAATATGAAGGACTATGTCGTAAAAGTTCTGACTTCGACCATTAAGTAGGCGTTAGATCTTTATCAACTATAGTGACTATAGTATCTAAATTACATCTAGCGTACAATAAGGTTCTGAAGGAAGGCTTCCGGTATCTTTTTTCCATCAGATTCTAATATTGAACCCCTATTACGAGGAGTAGGAGTAAAAAATACTTCGTCAACATAATTGTCTTTCACGCATAAAGTTTTATTTATTATTTGTGCCTGCGTACGTTTAGAGCTTTCAATTTGAATGCCAAAATCGTCAATATCAGTAATATTTCTCAACAAATCTCGTAGATTACAGAACTGTTTGCTGTTTGTCTTTTGTTGGTTTCGGTTAGAAGCGGCAATTAGTTTATCCCGGTAAAATTTTCTTTTAAGGGATTTCATAATTTCCACAGTACAAACTTCTCTCGATTACTGCTGTACATGTGTTACTAGTTAAGGTCGAAGTTTCAATATCCATACTACCAGCCTTTTCAGGAATACTGAAAGAATTTTATGCGATAGTATGGAGAGAGAAATATCAACTAGTGACACACCGCAGAACTGAAAAGAAGTTGCTATCAGAAAGATATGTTGGTACCGTAAAAATGTCATATCCCCTCCTTGCTTAAATCGATCATTTATCGGAAATTTGAAAATTTGACGCAAATGCATCTTCATTTTACATATATTGTACATAATACAAAGTAGTATTCGTGTATTTATTGGGTATGTTTGCATTTCCTTTGACTTTAATGACGTCATGCGTATCATTTGGTTGCCAGATTAATTCTGTAAAAACCAATTAAAATGTAACTTTCAATGTTAAATTAATTAGACTTAACTAAACGATTCACATAACAATTAACAGCGAATGAATCTCTTGAAGCGTCATAAAATCTATTTCGTTTAAGTACATTTACTACGACCATATTTACTAATTTAAGAGATTACCAATTGTTCGCTGGAAGTAATAACATATGGCGGTACCTATAGAACCTCGTTCTTTAGTATTGTGGCTATTTTATCGTTTTGTTATCCAGGGTCTCTCATTGTTTTTTTGTGCTTTGATTTAACATATTTGCTTTCTTAGTCTACCGCCTCTTATGTTAACTAGATGCCCAAAACAAGAGTAATAAAACTGAGGCAATTACTAATAATAGACATTAAACAAAAATAATTGCATAAAACATAAATGAAACAAAAAATTAATAATAGCAATAATAATAATAACAATAAAAACACATACTCAACGTTTCGCCTCTTTTGTAAATTACTTCCTTAGGAGCTTAAAGAAACTAAAATACGGATTATATAAGGCATATAGAGCTGAACGTCACGGTTCATTGAGCAATGACTGGTGGGGAGCAACGACCGAATCTATTTGCCACAAAAATATTTTTGGAAATGCTGCAAATCCAGTTGCAAATTTGTCCATGTCTTCTTCTACACGACCTCGAATGTGATATTGCTGTATAAATTGAAGATCGTTTATTCTCCAATATATATTATTTTTATGATTTATATGCTTAAATTAATACTGCAACAACAGACAACTTCTAGAGGTAATTTGATTCTTTTCTCATTATTCTTCTGGAAGTGCTATTAAATGGTTTTATAGCAACAAGAAACACAGATTAGATACGAATATTTCTATGTAGGATGAGTCACATCATTTGTTGATTTCTCGGGTTAATTCTTGAAGTTAAACAATTACAGATAAGTGCAGATTAAATTTCTTTATACACGCCCCAACATATATTATAGGAAATAACAAAATATATTTGACACATTAAGAAGTATAAAAGCAAATTTTGATCTCTTTTTATGGTTGCTGACAAAAAAGATGTCTACATTCTAATTGAATATAAGTTTTATAAAAAGTGCACGACATGGTAGTTAAGATGGCGCTAATTTGCAGCGTCTCCAGTATTTGCTGCTACACGATTTTGGCTTGAGCAATTTTATTCGTTTTCAGATTAGCTATGTACTTTAATTATCCTCTTGAAAAAACGTTAGATTATATAATAGTATAACGAGTATTTTTCTAAATAAAAGAAGTACTCAAGGGAGTAAAGGTAGAAGCAATAAAACGATATAGCAAAGTAGACAGTAACATATGCATTTACTGTAACACAAAGCCCGAGAAGTAAATTGACCAGTACTGGATAAAATTTCTGAGGAGAGTAAAAGGATAAAGGAGGAACGATAAAATAAGGAATTAAGTATGTACTCAGAAAAAGAATGGAAATGGACTCCATTGAGACAACTATAGAACAAGGGCAGCTCAGATGGTTCGGACGTCTAATAAGAAGAGATGAGAGTAAAGTAGTAAAACAGATATTTCAGGAAAATTGGAAAGAAGAAAAGAGGAAGACCAAGAAAGGCGTGGATAGAAGACGCGGGAGTGGCGGCAGAGAAAGGAGGTACAAAGTGGGAAGAAATAAAGATGCTGACAAAGGACTAACAAAGTGGAAACGTGTGAAAAACTCAAATTGGAACATAACTCGACACCTAAAGATATAAAAACTCCTGTTTAAGTAAGTTCGACTAACAATAAGAGGGACGCGAGGCCATACAGTAAAATAAAGGGGCGTAAAAGGGCTTTCAGATGACAATTGCTGCGAACGAGCACAAACCCAATTAGGAAGGCAGTGTGGCCTATAACACGACATTGCTGACTTGACAAACATCTGAATAGTGGATGATCCTATCTGTAGAAGTTGTTGTCAGAAAGAAGTAACTTACGTTTTACGTCGTCTGTTAATGGAAAGGGTTAAGTAGTTTAAGATTTAAACAATTTGGATCTGGGTTTCTACAGGCAGAAGAAGTAAAAGAGCTACCCATTAGCAAAGTGGTACGTTTCATTAATGCCACTGACCTGATGGAGTAAATTGCTAAGGAACACAAAAAGCCAATGAGCTTACGTGTGGTGGATATCGAACCAGTCCCTTAATTAACCATGGAAGGTTACTCTTCATTTTAGTACATTAAGGTTACTCTTCGTCGAATCGACGAACAATTTTTTAAAAATTCTAGCGGAACGATTTTTAAAGTAAAATATGAACAACATTTTTTTAGTTAAGCGTCTTATTAAAAAATAAAGAAAAAAAAATACAAATAAATTTTTTTCTCTCCTAAAATTCGATACGAATTTGAACCTTTTTTTTGTTTTTTTCAAATTAATTAACTTTTTAAAACAACAAAAACTTAAAACTACCAATAAAAATGACTTATTTCATACACATTCCTTAATCAGTCAAATAATACAAGAGAAAATACATTTTTAGTTATTAGCCTTATTTTAGGCATGAGATACAAAGTTCAACTTTGTGTTCACCGCAGATGCTTTTCTTGCATATATTACATGCAGTTTTCGTCATTCTGCGTTTGTTATACGGACAGAGGTGACAAATTTTACGCTTTTTTGGTTCCTTATCAACATTTTCGACAGCTTCTTGCGGATTAGGTAGTATATTTTGAACTCTTTCTTTGCAAGGTAGCTTCCTTTAATCTGCCTCTCAAATAGGGAGCCACGAGAGATTCATGAAGATCCTGTAGGTACTGTCGTCGGTTTTTGGGTTTTTGGCCTTTAACGAACATATTGTGAGTATATATTACGTAGCTGTTTACAAAAGTAATATTTAAAATTCCAAAAATAGACACATTGGCCACCTGTTGGTTTTTCGAGAACACGAGACAATGCTGCACATTTGATCCAAAGTGTCGACACCGCCTTTTGTCTGATTGTAAAATTATACGATGTGAGGTTTTCCCGTTTTCGGATTTATGGTTCCTTCTTCATCGCAGCTTGATAAAAGATATACAAGTTTATTTGGTTTTGGCTTGTAGGATAATAAAGTAAGTTCATTGTCGTAACAAAACATGGATGTTCTAGCTCTCCGGCCTTTTACATTGCCGATTTCCTTCGGGATTTCTCTCTTGTTTGACCGTAAAGTGCCAACAGTAGTCAATTTATAGGGTTCCCGTAGCAATGATTTGGTAAGGGGAACTGATGTGAACCAGTTATCCATTGTAATATTGCGATTCGTTCTATTAACAGTTTTCGTCAGCTCTTTTACGTAATGTTCTCCCAGAGAAGTTGCTGTTGGATTAGAACCCTTTCCCAGATATGGGCTAGCATCTAACATATATTTTGTGCCACTATCGCAAACCATTACCAACTTTAACCCATAATTAGCTGGCTTATTTGGGATATACATTCGAAATGAGCAATGTCCTCTAAAAGCCAGTAGCTGCTCATCAATTGTTAAATACAAGCCGGGCACGTAGTTTTGGCGGTATTTTTCGATAAATAGATCCCAAACCTTTCTTATAGGAGCAAATTTATCATTAATCATTGTCATTCTTACACTTTTGTCGTCAAAGCGAAGGCACGACATCAAAAATTTGAACCGCATTTTATCCATGGTAGACAAGTAGCGCGAGCCTGCAATAGGTAGGATCAAAAGTTCGTCTGTTGTAAGATGGTTATCTTTCTTAATGGCTGTAAGAACTAGGAGTACTAGAAGGGCATATATCTCAGATGCATCAGTGGTATCCATTTGCGAATTAGATTTCGAACGGCTCTATATCTCAACGTTTGTCCACTGCACAATCTCATCAATAATTTCAGAAGTGATGAAAAATTTAAAGCATTCAAGAGGATCTTCCACTCCTCTGCATTCTCTTGACGGACCCCTAGCCTTGTGGACATAGGTCATAGCCCGTCGATGTGATTTTCCTTTTTAGTGGACCATTTATGAAAATCTTTTCCGCGCAGATTTGTTTTTGAAAACTCAATAACATTCGCTTTTGAGCGAAGCACATTGAGTGGTATGTCATCTTCATCTGAAAATTCTTCATCGGAAAACTCCGACGACAGTGGTACGTCATCTTTAGCTACGCGTGTCTGCGTTGCTTCCAAATCACTGTTTTCGCCACCTTCGTAGCTGTCCGTCATCTTCTTCCTCTGAAGTGTGCAAGAAATTGACATCGTCACAATTTTGTAAAAATCTTTCCATGTCAGCGTCTCTTAGTACTTTTTTCGAGCTCATTTTCTATTTACAAGAAAACACAAATTCAAAAATATTTAACATGAACAATATTAAATTGTTTAAAATAAAATATTTTATAATATTACTAAACACAACTAATGCAAAACAATACAACACCACAACACAATAAGACAACAAATATATTACCCTATAAATGCAAAAAGTCACACTTAAGTTACTCTTCGTCGTTGCGAGGAGTATACACCTGTGAACTTCAATCTTAAAATATGAGTATTCACTTTATAAAATGAATACGTCCGCTCACTGCAAGCTTTCGTAATGAACTAACGTTGTTGACAAAAAGGGCGTAATTTGAACACACATAAAAAATTATATGATAAAGAGTAAATTAGCTTCGTCGATTCGACGAACAGTAACCGTCCAGGGTTAAAAAAATCCCCAATCAAATCAGAAATTATATTAAACACTGATATTCGTACACATAGAGGATTGCTTAACTTTCGAAAAATATTTCTTTAGTTACTTTTGTTTTAAATAAGTTTACTTTAAATTATCCGTAGTTCATTTTAACGGACTCTAGTGTAATTTCGAAGGAACTATTCGATTATCATGGAAAGAATGACCCTATTCGAGTTATCAGTATCATCTCAGTACTAATTTATTTCAATTATTTTTTAAAAATATAGTTCTGATAGACATCAAGTGTTTTTATAGTATTTAAGCGAATCAAGCATAATACACACTGCCATGACGGTCGTATGTGGCCTGTGTTTGTTTTCTTGTTGGAGTTAAGATGACCACTGCTGTCCCACAGCAGCCCATCTTTACAATTATCATACATAAACTTCCATTGAAAGAAAATTGTTAATTATGCAAATAATTGAAAACGTTGCAAAGTAAAAAGTGCACTATTCAAGAATAATTGTTACTGAAACTTTCTCTAACTATAGATGAAAAAATTACTATGAATGAAATAAACTTAAGTACTTAAAGTACAATAGAAATGCTTTTTACATATCAAGAAAAATAATTTGTGGATAAATTTTGACACATTTTTCACATTTCTGTAGTATTCATGCCGTAAATTTTTGCTTATATTTGTTGCTCCCGCTTGATGTTTCTTCTTTAAGATACATTATGGGGAGGAACTAGATTCATTTTGAGATCATGGTCATCATCGATTAGTTTGTGCTTTTATGCATGTACATTGTACAACAATTATTATTTTTATCTCGTTAAGATATCTCCACGGGTCCAAGATGAAAAGAACCGCGCAGCAATTGTGTTAAACAATTATGGTACACGTACGTAGAAATTATTAGCTTAACCGAGAAATTATTGCAATATAAATTACGAACAGGTAAATAAGATATATGTACATACACACGTCATGAAGTATATCTTTCGATTACATTTCGGTCCACACCGCATCTTACTAGATCTAGATTTCTTAGAGAATAATGTTAGGTCAGACACGTTACTCCCAAATGGATCTGCTCCATTGGATGACTCAATGTTATATCGATTAAAGTGTCACACATGTTAACAGCCATAAACCGTAACATACTTTATTAACCTTTTAAAATTTCATCAAAACAAATGACGAACAGTCGTTAATGCTTCATAATTTTTCGAAATGTAAGCGTATAACGTACAACACTTACAATGTACTCAATATGTGTATTTGGATTAGTAACAGACCACCGCAATGATATCGTGATATATCGCAAAATCTTGATTGTAAGATAGCAACCCCTACCGGTGAATCAGGGTAGTTTTGTGGATGATAAATAATTCGATGAAGAGTGGTGGAAAATGTAATTAGAGGTGATCGGCGGTATACCGCATGAATCATCTTGTTCTTTTTTACGATGAATAACGTTTTGTACTCATTGGCCCACCCTTGTACTAAAAGGTTAAATACAAAATACATTTTAGAAATTAATACTGTTTTAAGCTTAAATGATTCGGACTAAATTTTATATGAGACTTAAAATTGTTCATCTAAATATAATTTCAACAAAAATCTCTTTTTTAATAATTCACATGATACAACGTTCAAATTTTAAAAGCAAGTCGGCAATCGAAATTTCAAACAACCGTCATCAGATACTTTTTAACGTTGAATATGTGAAACTTTTCAAGGCACCTTTCTCTGGAGAACGTTTAAGAAAGAAACCAGACGCCCCTATGCACAAAAAGGAGCACGCAAAAGTACCACCGACATGGGGGTAGGAGCGGATAAAGACATTTTAATAACAGATACGATGGTCATTAGCTGTTACAGACGGTTCCTAACAATTCTTTTTTGTTATAAAATCAACCTTAAGCGTATAATTCTATTTTTATGCAGTTTTTATTCTTAACGAGTTTAATCTAATTTTGGGAAGGCTATTATGACAACGCGTGAGATCAACAAGTGTGCAACAAAAAAACGACGATCTACATCGAAAGCTTCTTTAGGGGCCAGACAAAGACAAAAGGAGTACGATGCCCGACCAAGAACCGCCATATGTTCTCACGTAGTTTTTGTATGCGCCCCGTGATGGCCATATTTATTTTTCACATATTGTATGCGGTAGCACCATGCATACGTGTAGATAGAGGAGAATCTTTATTATATTTAAATTTATTTGTATACATCACAAGTTCTTCGCATATGCAGACGCGGGTATATGTACGCTACTGAAGATAGAAAATCGGGGCGTTTTTCTGTTTATTTTTAAATGTGCCACTCTGTAAATATACGGTAGTGAGTTTATCTAACATACAAGTACGCGATATGCTAAGAATGCGAGCACTTTGTAAATGTAACGCACGTAACACTTGACATTTTCGAGTTACATAAATGTATACATACGCATAAGTACGCATACACAACTTGCTAAATATTATGATTTTGCAAAAAATGAATTTTCTTGTTACATCACTACATTGTGGTGATAGTGTTTCCAATATCCAGATTAAAGAATTGATACACAATTAATGAAAGCAATAAATTTAAGCAAATTAACTGTGCCATTATCCCATCAAATTTGTAAAACTTCAAATATGTATTTCGACAAACGAAAAGAAGGGTTCTGCAGTGTGGTTAACAGTGCTCTTAAAATTTCGAAGAAGAAATACCTATTTCTTTCCTTTGCGTTTCCACCGATTTTGAATATAATAAATTGATAGTCGGAAGACATTTGCAGTTTGCATTTGCAAATTGTATACCTACACATAATAGAAATACATGTGTTTAAACTGAATAATTGCATAAGAAATCATGGAATTGAACGAAGAGCTTTATCGAACGGTAATTGTTGACAATTTGAAGTATTGAGCTGTAAACAATGTTTTGAAGAAGTCAATCGAGTGTTTGATGACAAATCGTGTTGCTTGGCTATCAGCAGTGAATTTCAGAATGGTTGAGTTTCCTTAAATCACACTTATCGAGTTCCTAAACAAAAAACGGCCATTACTGAAAAGTATAGGTCAAATTCGGAACATAATTGAATAAGATCGACATGTTACTGTCAAGAGTAACTGCAAAAATGTAAAATTGGTATGAACGTCTTTAACACCATCTTGCACAAGCACTTGAAAGTATAAACAAGTTTTGCTTCCGTTGAAGTCTCCACAATTTGATGCCAGTTCAAAAAGAAAACGTGTGGAACGCCGCAGAGCTAGTTTTGTTGAAAATTCTTAATTATTTTGTTTTAAAGACATTCAAGAGTTCACAACGGATGATTGATTTCAAAATACAAATTCAACACAACAAAACAAGATCTCAACTAGCGCTTAAAACTGCGAAATAATACTATAGGTTCGTTCCAACACAGCACAAAACCAGTTTGTGGATTGTCGGGTACATGCACAGAGCAAATTCGACGCTCGAATTTTTAGAAAATCCTGGAAACATTATCAAAGAAACCCCGTTTACCGGTACTGAACTGAATCGCGTAATCCTTGAGGATCCATACCAAACTAACTTTATTGTACTTATGCTACTTTAGGAATAGTTAGAGAAGTATCTTTTAATTTGTTTCCCAGTTTTATGTTGAACAAATTGTCGATATACGAAAATCATTAAGTAATATAACCACCGATATTTTCTTTATATGCATTTTAATCACGTATAGAAACAAGCAAACAGAATACACACATTGTGTTACAATATGACTTGGACATATGCGTGTGCGATGCATGTTGTTATTTACTGCATTTTGTGATTACAGTTACAAATAAACTCCCAAATTATCTTGTAATATTGCATATACATACACAGCTGCCTCTCTATCTTAACAAATTGTGGTAATAATTGTGCAGATTTCATGCTGTCAATTAATAGGTCGCCATGAACTATTTAGAAACCTTAACTGACTTACTTGTAGTGACCGCAATTTTCTCTATTCACGGTCGGTCTACGTACTGAATGGTATTTTTCAAATTTCTTCTGCGACATGCACTGTGCATTCTGGAGATAAGTATGTATACGGAAAATAGCGATACGTATTATAATAAATATATTGTTTATAGGGTGACGAGTTTTCTGTTGTGGTCTAGGGTAAGTCTTTAAAACAAACGATTACGTAATACATGATTTTGGTAAATAATAAATATTTCATATTATCCACCACATACAGATTGAGATTCAGCCAAAATATTAATATTTAGATGAAGTTGGTGTTTGCCACGATTTCCAGTTATGAGTTATGAGTTGTTACACCAACAAAGTTGCTCTTTTCGATATACGTTTTAGTCTTGTTTTTTTAGTTTTCCTATCAGGGTATCTTAGCTTCGTTAAAAAGTAAACTATATAAACAATTGATTTGCTTGAGTTAATGAACTACAATATTTCAATCTCTGGCTTTTTAACTAAATAACTACTTCAATAAATATAACGCTCCACAAATTCACATTTAAAAGTAGTTTCGTACATGAGCCAACCAACGCAATTAATGATAAACATAAAGAGTAGCAAGCAGCATCTATTTTAATTAATATGCCTTTTACTAATATTTACCAGGTTAATCTTAATTTTTATTCATCTAAGCAACCATTACTATTTCAGAACATGTCGCAATTACCTAAGCATTACATATAAAATAAATTTTAACTTAATCCTATCAAAAAATAGCGATCGTGTTTTCGAGAGCCAAAATTTAATAAAATATAATACAATACAATATAATATAATATAATATATTAAATGTAGAAGACTCTCTATAAACGACCTAATAATAAAATTAGGTTCGTTAATGGGCAGTTAACAAGTAACCGTGCAAAAGCCTACAAAGTAAGCACAATTTGCATATGCCAATAATCCTGTAGGAAATGTTGACTATGTCAATCGCAAAACGCAACTGCAGACTAATTAGTTTCGTCCTCATTAGGACTCGTCAGTACAGTATATCGTTCTGCGAGTGACACAGTGAACATTTCCAGGTGATACGTCGAAATCTCGGCGAGATGGATACGGTCAAAATAATGATCCCATCCTCCGAGCAGGAGATGTATTGGCATACCCGGTAACATCGCGTTCAGCGACGAATGAAAATAGCGATCGTGTTTTCGAGAGCCAAAATTTAAGTCCTAATGAGGACGAAACTAATTAGTCTGCAGTTGCGTTTTGCGATTGACATAGTCAACATTTCCTACAGGATTATTGGCATATGCAAATTGTGCTTACTTTGTAGGCTTTTGCACGGTTACTTGTTAACTGCCCATTAACGAACCTAATTTTATTATTAGGTCGTTTATAGAGAGTCTTCTACATTTAATATAATATATTATATTATATTATATTGTATTGTATTATATTTTATTAAATTTTGGTTCTCGAAAACACGATCGCTATTTTCATTCGTCGCTGAACGCGATGTTACCGGGTATGCCAATACATCTCCTGCTCGGAAGATGGGGTCATTATTTTGACCGTATCCATCTCGCCGAGATTTCGACGTATCACCTGGAAATGTTCACTGTATCACTCGCAGAACGATATACTGTACTGACGAGTCCTAATGAGGACGAAACTAATTAGTCTGCAGTTGCGTTTTGCGATTGACATAGTCAACATTTCCTACAGGATTATTGGCATATGCAAATTGTGCTTACTTTGTAGGCTTTTGCACGGTTACTTGTTAACTGCCCATTAATGAACCTAATTTTATTATTAGGTCGTTTATAGAGAGTCTTCTACATTTAATATATTATATTATATTATATTGTATTGTATTATATTTTAATCCTATCAATTTTCTACTTTCGAGTGGATATTTTACATATACTACCCACGGTTCTGAGATCCACGCCTACACCTCGGGAACGAGATGAGCCGAATAAAAGGATTCGGATGTTCCAGCGGGTGAGGAATAAATGGTTTGGTACCCTGCCAATAGGTCATCGAAATGAAAGATAGGACTTACATTATATTTCTTTTGTGGCTTTATTTAAAAGTCTATTGAGAATTCAGCGCCATTCATCGACAGAGTTACCTGGGATACCTTTTCAAAGTGCGCTTTTTAAGTAAAGTTGGGAAAGCAGGTGGACCCTTCGTAAAATAAATTTGGTTTTATGCTTACGTACAGTTGTATAGCGTTGGAAGATCTAGGCAAACATTTTATGTTGATAATAAATAATACAATAATGCTTAAAGAATGGTAAGTGTTTGTTTGGTATCGAAACACACGTTGTTGCTACGTTGTTACTTTTATAAAGTAGACGAGTATTGAGGAGTATATGTATATTAATTTGCGATGTATAAAATATTAAGGTAAATTTCGATGTTTAAGGAAATGATCATAACAACAATTGATATTTAACAAACATACTAATATAATATTTAATATGTAAAGATCAAAATAAAAAGGAAGCCAGCTTTAAAAATTATCATAACTAACACCTCTTAATTGCAAGAAAATAATTCTTTCTCTGTGGTATCGAAGAAACTTTCAATCAACGGCAGCTGTAATGTAATAGTTACATCATTGTTAGACAACTTGATCATCAGGAAGTGATTTAAAATTCATGGCATCGATGTTTTCACAATGCACTCATATGTGAATCGACTACATTATTGATCTTCTATCGGTATTAAGTTTATTTTTAGCTTTAGCAAGAAATAGTTTTAATTGAAGGTACGTTTAGATGTAGCTGAATGCTTACAACTGAAATATAAATTGCAGATATTTGGCAACTAATTACTGATACGTTTGCGAACAACTTTTTGATAAAATCTTATTCAGTAATGTATTCTCTATTTTGACCAATGAACGTTTTCCATCTTTCAGGTACCACTGGAATTCCACGTCCATTAAATTTCTGGTTTTTATCGACAAAAAATCGAAACGAAGTATAATCTAACGTCACCGGCATTACTGAAATTATCATTTTATAGTTTTGCAAAAGACGAAATAAATGATGATCTGATGAGAGACCAAGACTATATGGTGGTTATGGTAACCCATCTCCGTGATTCCTCAATAATTTTTACTAAATGACTAAAATATATGTGTATAAATTTGCAATGTAATGGTAAAACACAATACTTCCTCAGCTTTCTTGCAATTTTACTTGTGCAATGAGAATCCGAACCTTTTGCTGCTTTGATTTGGTCGTTATCAATTTGAAACGAACGGTTTTCATTTTTGAGTAAAAAGATCATGAGGGCAACATTTACCGAACCAGTTTCGATAGTTTAGAGCTTCGTCAGTGCATCACATAATTATGAATGATCTATGAATCCCTGATCCGTACCGTAATATCATATGGAACTGATAGCTGACGATTCAAAAACAGAACCTCAGAAATGCTGTATGATACTGAAGCGAAATCGTTAGATCAGTCAGTGAAGGAAGAGACTGGCGAATTAAATATAACCTTGGGCTATGTCTACTTCATATAGAGTCCAAACTCTGTGAACTCAAGACGTTCATAGTCAGCAGAGTATGTGTAACGCATGTCAGAAAAGTGCATTCCGAAAAAATTGCTCGAGGGATAACCGGCAGATAAAAGAAGAAGACCACGATGGATAAATAGTATTGTGGAGGAGGCAAACGACATACTAGAGATGAAAATAGGGAGAAGAAAAGCCGAAGGTCGGGAGGCGCGGAGGATGAAGATGGAGGAGATCAAGGTTCGGTTTTAGCTGTAGCGCTATCGACATCGATAAGAGGGAGATTTTGCAATTAACGTCCAATAAAAACTACGCAGCTGGCCGATACTTTTTCTTGTTTGAAACGAGAACTATCTTACCAACTATAGGACAACTATATTACGAGTTTGTCGAGGCGCACCTAAATTTTCAACTAAAGCCATCTACTAATGAAATTCACAAGTAATTAATTGCCAAAGCGATATTGTGGGGCAAAAAGGCTGATTGTACAAATAGGCTTATTGGACACCCAAGAATTTGAATTCAAATAGTGTTCTAAATGAAAGTATGTAGGATAATATTAAAAGCAAGTGAGATTAATGCCGAGTTTCACTTTGATTAGCAGAAATCGGAAGTTGAAGTAAGCTGAACATAGATTGAAAAAGAGATTTCTTGGCTGCTTTGTTTGTTGTGAAATACTAATGTAGGTACCCTGAATTCATAACTTTAACGTGAGATATATTCAGATATACATACTTATAAACGTACATGAGATATGTATTTAATTGCAATGCAGAATGAAGTGGGTGATCCCTTAAGAGACTAAAACTTATGCAATAAACAAAACCCTCAATAGTCAATAGCCATGATGTAGCTAGAGCAGCTTATAGTCCGAACAGCAATGTCACATGCGGAATATTATTCAACGATTGAATATTTTCCTGATTTAGAGAGACCCGGAACAACAATACTATAATTTGCATAATCGCAACTTGCACGTCGGTGGGTAGGTTTCGTTCCAAATTTATGTACGCGCTAAGAAAATTCCTTAATTTTAATGTTCAGAATAACAACAATTGCCATTTCTGATTTGATGTGGTCCAAGACCAAGGAAATACTTACAAGTTATTTAAATGGCATTTATCGCCCGTTTTCAGACAAATAATAATAATGTCTTCATTGCATCAACTCTTACAAAATATAGATACATGTACACAAGAGAGAGTGAAGGTCGCAATCTCAAGGCGAAGTTCAGCTAATGCTGCTTTGCAACTCAACCTTGATATATTAGAATACATATATGCACACCCAAATATATGCATATACATACACACACATACACACATACACTGCCTAAATCTAAAAGATTTCGATGATGCAAATAGAGGCAAAACAAAAAGAAAAGAAAAGAAAAGCACTACTACTAATTCATACCAATTCAAGCCACAAAACATTTAACATTTTTTAAAGAAAAGTAAATAGCATTCCTGTCTAAAAAGTGTGAACCAAAATGAGGAACTACTTGCGTGCACCAGAACCCCGCCCATCTCTCAGATATTCCCTCAAACTGCTACTAAATGAGGCACTACACGAAACTTCAACAGGTAAACTGTTGTACAATATATAAATTGAAATGAGAAGGATCTTTCATAAAGTGCCGTTTTATGTTGTGGTGGAGAAATTTTGCCCCGAAATCTTGTATTGAGATTATGTACATCTGTCCTAAATGTGATCTTTTGATACAGATACGGCGGAGACCTCAAAGATAGTATTTTATGATATAAGCCCAGGCAGCGAAATTCCCGTCTATCATGCATATTGAGCCATCGGGCACAGTCCAATTTATGGGAAATATGGTCAAATTTACGTATGCCATAAATATACCTGAAACATGAATTTTGCACTCTTTGTATGCGATTTTGAGTAAAAGTATCCAGAGCTGAATGATAAATTGGTACACAGTATGCGAATTGTGAGAGGACAAAAGCTTGGCATAATTTTTTTAATAGTTTCATTAAACACGTGCCTATAATGAAACAGTTTTTCAAATTAAGATAAGCATTACGAATATAAAGCGAGATCTGTTTCCGATATCTGTGCGTATTATCTAAAATAAGCCCGAGGCTTTTT
The DNA here is from genome assembly GCA_038088585.1 of Chrysina gloriosa. Taxonomy (NCBI): domain Eukaryota; kingdom Metazoa; phylum Arthropoda; class Insecta; order Coleoptera; family Scarabaeidae; genus Chrysina; species Chrysina gloriosa. The sequence goes on along the minus strand of CM076087.1, from coordinate 35,559,615 downwards.
ACACTTTCGACAAGTGGAATTTTGACATTATTAATTTCTATATTGAAAACACAAGATGTTGCAACATGTTTTCCTGGGGCCCAAAAGAATTGCTTTTGATTTATCCGGATTTATCGTCAAACAGTGTTCCACAGAAATTCGATGTAGATAGCTTAAATCCTTATTAATGCTGTCAACAGCTAGTCTCCAATCAGTAGGCCGAAAGGAATAATACAATTGTGTATCATCTGCATAAACATGTGTTTTACAGTGTTTAAGTCCATAGAAGAAATGAGAAGTATATATTGTAAACAGGATAGGTCCAACAATAGATCCTTGAGGAACCCCATGGGGAACATCAAGAAGAGCCGATGTGCTGTTACCAATTCTAACACACTGTTTACGATTGCCCAAATAATTTTCGAAAAGTGATAAAGATACATTGTTAAGACCAATGTTATGCAAAATAGAAAGTATCACTGCAAATCACTTGCAAATGAGTGAACATAAGAAATATGGGGGTCTATAAAATTCGAAATGGCCTATTCAATATAGGTTGGAATTTGCGAAAATAATAAAACCTCCAAGGTCTCCTACGTTCACTCATTTACATGTGATTTTGCCTTAGAATGAGTGTTAGATGAGCTTTTTATGAAATTTGGCTGCCATGTTGGATCTGCTATTTCTCAATTTCAATATTCGAAGTATATATTCATCATAAGCACGCTGGTGCACAGTATATATCATAGAGATAGCGCCGATTTCATCCAGCACTAATAAGATTTTCCGCTTAACTTTTTATTCTTTTTACTTTCCAAACCGGCCATTTGTTCCTTAAAATAGGAGATCCCAGGCAACACTTTAAACCCAAAACAAGCCCTGTGGGCTCATCAGTTAGCACACTATTTAAGTTAGAATTCAAAACTGGGGGCCAATGAATCGATTTTGGTCCTGGTTTTTGTATATTTACTCTTTATATTCGAGAATAGTAATTGTATGCTTCTAAACATTTTCGAATGTTCTAGTTGTAAATTGTTTCAGAGAACAAAGTATTATTCGTGTAGAGGCATATTTTAAACTAACAACGAGTTACAATAAACAATGATTTTGACAAATAAATGTTTAAATTTTGGTAAAATTCGAAAGAATGTTTAGCATAAACAGCAAGTAAAGATGGCATTGCAACTATTATTTGAACTTGAAAAATTTACATTTTGGCGAATGTATAGCTTTCATATCTGGATTGATGGCAGAATGTTCTACATCTTCCGATTGCCACGTGTGTAATCAAACGAATATCTTGACCAAAGCAAATATTTTAACCTATTGTTTGTACACAAATTTAAATTAGAAGTTAGTTCACATTCTACGAATGTGTTCCATTTTTTTAATATACTACACGTTTTTATAACATCTTTCAAAAACTTACAAATTTATAAATACAACCCGTAATAATTTAGAACCATGAGAACTATAAACACAAATTCATCAGACGGGAAAAAAATCTTAATAGCCGCAGTGGGAAAGAACACCTTTGGTAGAATCCGTTCTGTTTCAAAGTGGATATAGGCAGGTCTGCTCCAATAAGGGGTACATGTGTAGATATAGCAGGTCAATTTTGTAACATAAAACTGAATTTTCTAGGACGTCTCTGCGCCTACAAAGCAGATGTTTTCTTCATTCCAACCGAAGGAAATAAAACGCAGTGGTAATGAAATTCGATACGTGCATGTGTGTACATATTTGATAGGCCGATTGTCACGGTATAATAATGTACGTAATAAAATATAAATATATATATATGTGTGTGCACGCTAATGCAATGAAATTAAACATGGTTAGACAAAAATGTGTGCTAAAATTGATAATTATTACTTACAACTTCGGAGAGCGGTTTTGAAATCAATTACAGGAGTAATTACCTGAAACAAACAAAAATATGTAGAAAATGATTATTTTAGATAATTTAAAAATTAACAGTTTTCTCTAACAAAAGAGATATTCCAGTAAGCACCTAATTGAGTGCAATAAACCTATGTAGAAAGTTATAAGCTTCTTCTATTACCTTCTCACTTCCTAGGCTTATAGAAATATGAAAAGGCATTTTTCTCGTTTCGATTAAAATATTCTTGAGGGTAAAATGCGTCACCGAAATTAGGGATGACTTTTGTAATAGTTCCCAGAATAAACTGAATAGGAATGTTCAAACATGCGACATATGTAAGTAAATGTTTTAGATTAATAAATACATATACTGAAACAAATAAGTTTTAATTAGGTTGGTACATACGAGGAATGTTCTCTTTTCGTTGGGCCTCTGTAGTAAGACATGATATTTTTTAGCAAATATTGTGGGACATCCTAAGCTAGTTTTATAGACGTTTAAGGAGTAGGACAGTTGACAAATATATTCGAATGTTTCGATAATACATAAGTTTAAAGTGATGATTTTGCATCAGAAATCATCAAATTGAATCAAGAGCATTATCCAACTGACTTTTATAATTTCACACGTGGTTTAAAACGATAAGAAACGGTTTGAAGATATCAATCGAATGTTTGCTGACAAGTCGTGTTCTATAGCTACTATATCCGGCTGATACAATGAATTCAAATGTGATCGATTTCCATTAAATGAGTTTTCGAGGCTCTAGACCAAAAAGGGGTATTACCGAAGAAATATTGATCTTTCTCGGAATATAATCGAAGAGGATCGACATGTTACTGTAAGGAGTATTCAAGCTCAAACGATTGCTATGAAAGCAACTAATTGATTCCCCACAATTTGATTCCAATTCAAACAACGGTGTGAAATCAGATCTACAGTAGATCGCTTTCAGAATGTATCGTCTCATGTGATGTGCAACAAGTTATGAAACATAACTATGGTTCCAACAAAGCAACAACGGGTAGTTTGCATCTTTGGGAATGAGTCGGCTCCAATTCCAACAAAGGTTATTCGTGAAGAAAACGGAAACAAGAAGATGGAGGAAACACTGTAGCATTAGACGATCACCTTTAATGTTGAATCCTTCACTACAGTTCGTTCAACTCAAGTTCTCCAAAATGCTTGCGGAGAACGCCCAAGATTAGGATCGTCCTGTATTTTGATAGCGCCCGGGCTTAAAAAGAAGAGGAATCGTTTTATTTCCTTACTTATCCTTGGAACTTTTCTACCATAGGAGGCGAAGTGATATTGAGCAATAAGTTTAAAACTTATAAACAAATGTGCTTTGTCAATATATTACGTATTACCTTACTTGGCTCAGTGGAAAGGGAACGGCCCTCGTATTTTACAACGAAATTATTTTAACACCACTTCAATCTGGGATTGTTAGATTGTTAGATATGATTAATAAAGGCCGGAAAATGTGCAGTTTGCATAAATTTGCATATTTGCATAATATATGCATTTTGTATATTATTTACATATTTTGTAGTAATTCAGCATATTTGAAGTATCCGAGTTTTATTTATTTATTGGATGTAATTTATTATAGGATAGGCATTACTAAAAATATGTCGTGGTTGTAACAAACAAAGAGTTAAACAGCCCTCTTTAAATTAAAAATAGCATTCTATGAAACCTCTTCTCGATACTTTTCCGATAAGCGCTTCCAAAATTTATTAATGCTGTTCCCATACATCTAGACCGGGACAGAATTCAAGGAAAATCTAATTCCCTGAAACTTCTAAATAAATACAAAAATACATTTTACCAGAAAATTAGGAGCACAGGTGTTTCTTTGTTATTCGGAGAAATTTATTCCCATATTCGAAAGCAATCTTATTTATTTTAAACGTCACTTTACGTTGGTTTCTCGAAGAGTAAACTTGTGGGTTGTTATTAATTATAATAGCAAAAATGCCGAAAATAGCGACTGTGCCTGGATGGATTGCACCTTATTCAGAATTGCGTATGGATGGAGAAAAAGTATTTTGCATAGCATGCAGCAAGATTGTAAGTAAAATTTAAGTTTATTTCCTCTTATTAATCTATAGTTTTTAAACGATGTTTAACAAAATCACCAATACAACGCTTCGACAAATAATTTTATTTTAAAATTTTATTTTAAAATGAATAAAATGAGATGTATATTTCATGCGTATTTTTCGCATATCATCAGCACAATACGGAATATCTGATATTTCATATTCTGCTGATGATTTTTAAATAAAAATCATTTTAAAATAAAATTATTTATCGAAGCGTTGTGTTGGTTATTTTATTAAATGTCGTTTATTCCGATTGCTTCGCAAACTCTTTACACATTAGCTTTTTATTACTCCTTTATCTTTTACTAACACTTATTTTATAAGAAAACAACTGATGATGTGATATTTTTTATGCAGGTTACAAGTGAGTGAGAAAGTTTCAAGTCGACCAGCATATTAAAACTCTATCTCATGCTGCAAAACTATCAAAGATGAAATTGGCGAAAAACGGTCAGCAAACATTACCGCAATGTTTGCCATCAACCTCCAAAAATCGGAACAAGAACAATTTAATGTATATTTGTGCCTAATGTTTGTGTCGGCAGATATTCCACTACATAAAATAAACAGTTTAAATGTCAAGTTATTTTTGCAAAAGTACACCAGCAAATCCCGACGAGAGCACCTTAAGAAAAATTATATTCACCGTATCTATGCAGAAACATTGAGTACCATTAAGAAGGCTGTGTCAAACAATTACCTTTACATATGCGCAGATGAAACTACTGATAGTGTGGGCCGATACATAGTTCATTTAATGATAGATATCCTTAACGTATCGGTTCCAGCAAAATCTTATTTAATTTCATCCAAACAGTTGGAAAAGGCAAATAATTTGACAATAACAAGGTTTATATAGGAAGAACTGGCAACTGTTTTCTTACCGGAATCGATTCCAACAGAAAAAATTCTATTGTTTTTAACGGATGCCGCACCATACCTGGTGAAGGCAGCTTGCAACTTGAAAATCTTTTACCCAAATTTAATTCACACAACTTGCTTGGCGCACGGACTAAATCGTGTTGCAGAAGAAGTAAGAAACCATTTTCCCTTGGTAAATACTTTAATTAGTAGTGTTAAGAAAGTGTTTTTAAAGGCTCCATTAAGAGTTCAGTTTTTCAAACAACATCTACCCGGTATTCCGCTTCCTTCTCAACTAAGTAATCACACGATGGGGAACGTGGTTGGAAGCTGCTATTTTTCATGCAAATCATTATGAAGAAATAAAGACAATTATTTTGGATCTTGATAGCGATACACAATCTGTGCTAGACGCCCAAAAGGTGTATTCGAGTAAAGAAATATGTACCTCAACAGTTGGTGTTTATTAAAGCCAACTACAGTTTTATTTCCACTTCTATATTGCAATTGGAAAAACAATTTATGTCGCTAATTGAGAGCGTTGAAATAATAAACAAATTTATGTTATGTTTTGATGTTAAATGAAGGGTGGGAAAATCCGTGTATGAAAAACTTTTAAGTGTAATAGAAAAAATGTGGGTTTTAAAAAGCTAAAGGATATTGCTAAAATCTTGTGTGGTGAGTCAGTAGAAAATATTGAGTTGACAATAGAGGATATTTCTAATTTGAAATATGCTCCTATAACAAGCGTGGACGTAGAACGAACCTTTCCAATATATAAATACAACCGCCACAATTTTTCTATTGAAAACTTTGAAAAATGTGTAATTGTAAATTGTTTTCATAGTTAATTATGTTGTAAAATGTTATAAATAAACTTGTAGTAAACATAATAGAATATTTCTTTCTATAGTAAAATATTTTCTAGCATTACTCCTATTTCTTTATCTGCATATTTTTCATAAGAAAGTGCATATTTAGGCCAAAACATCTGCATATTTCCACTTTTTTTTGCATATATGTAATCCGGCCTCTAATGATTAAGTTGTTCGTTACTTTGTGATGGTGCATGATCATTGAAATGAAAGCACTACTTTGTTAAACTATCACTTTCTAGTTTAACAAAGTAGTTTTTTTCAAGTCATAAGTGATCGGATTTAGATTTTGATAAAATGCACGATGAAATGGACGATCGAGTTTGCGACGAACGGTACTCTCGACTAGAATTCTTTACATAACAGGTACTCGAAGAAACATTAAGAAGAAAGACTGTAAGCAACAATAAGTATTCATTTCCTTTTCTATTATTACAGGTATTTGCTTATCCTATAAGTACCTAGCGTCCATTAGAGTCAAGTCCCTTTGACCAGGTAAGATGACCGATGAATATTTGTAGGTACGAATTTGTCGAACATCCCGTGATGTTATAAGGCACACTTTTGAAATCTGAGACGGTCGCTTCTCCGATGTTTATTGAAGGATGAACTCTAGCACGTTAATAATAGATGAGAAATTTCGCTGAAAAATTGATAATGGTCGTGTGTATATGACTAATTAAGATACAATAGGGAAAAAAGGGAATGTTATGAAAATGTACGCTGGAAGATAAAAGTTGAGATATGACAAGTTCAATGGAAAAATAGTGAATGAATAGATTGATATAATTTTATTCGCTGAATCACGCACGCAATCCACATATGTAAATACATACACACATCACCCAAAAAAGCACATATCCTAAGACGAATTGTATCGAATTAACCTAAATTTCGAATTATCTGCATGCACTTCTGTTTCTTCCACTTTTGTAGTTATCTCCATATAAGTGCGACACCAAATTATATGCATGCATCTCCTTTTATAACAACGCCATTTCCGTAACGCTTACCGTCCAATGATCGCAATCACCTAACGTTTCAGAGTTCAATAGCATACGCAATGCATATACATACATATACATACATGCATACACGCATTATAAATTAAAATCAGGTTGACCAAATACGTCGCACTAATTACATGCTCTAACAAACTAATTATGCACAAGTTTATTTCTTATCTTTTCCACCTATAGGTTACAAAAACGCATAACTGATTAGATTATCATACATCCAGCTTTTATTCAGGAATTTATATTCCTTTGTACGATGACGAAGTACTCTCTAATTATGGCAAATCGATGGAATGCTAGCAGATTAGCTTGACTAAATAAGCGTAATAGCAACTGGCGTGATCTCGACCAATATGTTCTGAAAACCGGTTAATTTATATTCACATATTTGATACCAACTTCATATAGGTAGATACATCAGTTCCCCATTGATCGGTAGTTAATTCAATGAATACAATTTCATTCAACTGCGGAGACTGTCCCCATTATTCAGAATTCAGAATCCCAATGAGAAGAGTAAAATATTCTTAAGCTTAGCGGTTTAATTGCATTTGCAGTTCTTTTGGAACTATTTTGAATTCCGGCACGGATCGAACGTGGAAGCAATGCTATTGAAATTCATGGAATTAGAATTTATTTATTTCCAAATTAATTATCATATACGTATTCCATTAATTAAAATAAACAGCATATCTTCGAATAAGAAATTATGCGGACAAAATAAAATGTTATAGATGATAGCTGGCAAATGCAATTATGTAGTTCTTATCTGCATTTTCATGATTCATCGTGCTATAACGCTTAAATAATTCAATCTTCAAGAAGTTACCTTGGTTTGGTATTGCATGGTATTAGTGCTGCAGCTGCATTTACTCCTAATTTACTTTATCTATGTATTTCGAAGTGTTGCTTCTTAGCTTTTCTATGAATCCCTTCTGACACTTTGTGAAAGTATCGAACTAGTTAATAACGTAGCTTTTGGGGATCAAATCGTCTGATCTCGATGTTTAGATCGTTTTTAAGTTACATTGGCAAATCCTTGTATTTATTTATGTTGTAATTATGTAAATATAAAAGTGTCATTTACGTAATTTTGTTGGAAATAACGTCCATTTAAGTTACTAAGCTCGTATAAAATTTGAGGATACAGATGAACATATGTATATTTGTGTACATTACATAGTAATTTCGCTCCGTGTAGCCCGTTATAACTGGCAAAAAAGAAAAAAAACATGACATTTACGATGTGGTCTACCGCAATGAAAATATGAAGTGGAACAACTGTTTGTTTCAAGTCGACGCATTTTCTTAATAAGTAAAAGTTCCCTACATAAACCTGGCTTCTGCTACATAAACATGTTTCGACCCTTCTTCAGATGTAACGGGATTTTTGTAAGCGCCATATACAGCAGGCTCCCACTTTTGTTTTTACTTCTTTTGCATCTACAGGCTGCGGCAAAATTACTTCTTCTATTTCAAATAATTATAACTTCTGTTTTCATGGTTGTCTTTAAATCTTAACCCTTAAATGCATCTATACTCGACTCGCCGAACAAATGCAGTAGTAAATTATGGCAACAACGTGTGTTTAATAGGTCACATAACCAATAACGTTTGTAATTGGTCGATCAGGGTGGCCGCTTAGAATAGAATAAAAATCGAGTCCATATTGCATTTGGAATATTAGATTTTATTAGCTTTCTTTGTAAATGATCCATTATCTATTATTTTTCATAAACCAGTGTTTCTGAAGACTATTTATCGATCGTTCTAGTGCACCAATAATACATTATTGTTTTGTAGGTTATATATTATTTCTTGCTATATTATCGTATATACTTACATTATGGAAAACTCACCTCCTAAGAAGAGAGTTTCAAAACATTTTACGGTAGAAGATCAACAGAAGGTTTTGAATATATTTAAAACATTTCAAGAAGAGCCTAGCACTTCTAAAATTGTTAGTGTTGAAATGACAGCCAAAGCAGCAGGTATCTTTCCAAAACGATAACCAAATCATAGTAACTATTATAGTATCTTTTACAGGAATTAGTGAACGCAGTGTTTACAATATTGTGAAAGAATATAACACTAATCACGAATTACAACCACCAAAAAAATATCATAGAAAAGGGCTGTTTTAGATATGGTGGATGATGAAATGAAAAATGCTATACGAAGAATTGTACATTCATTCTTTTTTTTTAAATCAACCTCCAACAGTTCAAAAAGTTCTCACAGTGATAAATGAAAGAGATGACATTCCTAATTTCAAAATTACGACTCTCAGATCATTATTAAAGGAACTAAACTTTCGGTACAAATATTTATTACTTTAAATTCTATATACTAATCATAAGATAATTATGTTTGTAGTTATAATAAGCGAGCTCGAAATAGTATTTTAAAAGAAAAAGATGACATTATTACCTGGAGACGGAAATACCTTCGTGAAATTAAGAAATATCGTGAAAATGGTACCCCGATATATTACTTGGATGAAACTTGGGTAAATGCTGGACATACTGTAAATAAAGTATGGACAGATATGTCTGTTGTCACTGCAAGACAAGCATTTATAGAAGATTTAAGTACAGGTCTTAAAAATCCTTCAGGCAAAGGCAAAAGATTTATAATTGCACACATTGGCTCGGATGAAGGATTTGTAGAAAATGGTTTACTCCTCTTTGAATCAAAGAGAACAGGAGATTATCATGAAGACATGAACGCAGAAAGATTTGAAGAGTGGATGAGATGTATTCTCCCCAATTTAAAAGAAAATTGCGTTATAATTTTTGACAATGCTCCGTACCATAGTCGTAAATTGAATAAGCCACCTACAACTAATAGTCGCAAATTAGAAATGCAAAACTGGATGAGGGAAAATAGTATTGCATATGAAGAAAACATGGTAAAAGCAGAATTGTTAGCTTTAATTAAAGAACATTTATCTGGCCCTCCGAAATATGCTGTTAATGAATTAATAGAAAACACTAATAGAAAGGTACTTAGACTCCCCTTATCACTGTAAATTAAACCCGATTGAACTAATATGGGCACAAGTGAAGGGGTATGTTGCGAGACATAACACCACATTTAAATTGGCAGACGTGAAAGAATATTTCAACGAGGTATTGACAATATTTCTGTTGAAAATTGGCAAAATGCTATTAAACATGTTATTCAAACAGAGAAGGAAATGTGGGAACTTGACAATCTCATAGATATACATATAGAGCCGTTAATCATTACAATTAATGATGATTCGTCTACATCATCTAATAGCGAAGAAGATACATGTTAAGAACGTTTTAGTGTGTCATAATTAATTCCTTTACTGTATTAAATTTTTGTAATATGTATAAAATTTATTATTTTTGATTATACCTATTTGTACAGTGAGTTAATTTTTAGGATACTGTTTCTTATATAAATACGTACCAAAAGAAAAAATATTAATTATTTGTTTCCTTATTTTGTATTTATATATTACATAGATCTTCTTAAAACCATTGTGTATTTTTTATTTACTATATATAATTCTATATATTGGAGATGCATAATTTAATTCAACAAAACATACTTGAAGAAATAAGAAAATTATTTTAGTACTTATTTTGCAATTTTTATTTATGTCAAATACAAAATGAGGTTATTATTTTGATATGTTTACATGTGATTTATGCTGTGTGAGTCGGACATTTGCATTGCAAGGTTGCCATAATTTGCTACTGCATCTGTTCGGCGAGTCGAGTATAGTTGCGATTTTGCAACAAAATATTTAGAACGCTTTAATTGCTGCTGTGACAAGAAATAACTACTCAACTCATTGCGTTGCCACGTGGATACATACTGCTTATAAGATTTAATTAATTTACTCATGTTTTTTTGTCAAAGCGGGACGTTTTTTGAGCATTTTTAGTGGTAGCACTCACATTGTCTAGAACGCCTAAAGTGTAAACATTGACTCGTAATTTTTTTGAGATAAAGAAGAAGTTTTATGTGCATTCTTTTGTTGTTGACTTAAAAGTGTAAGTATTTGTGTAATAAAGGGTTGATAATATTTTATTTCTTTTCAGAACGATAAAATTTGTGTGAAAAGCTTTGATGCCAATTGCCTACATAATGCGGATGAATATAGTAAATTTGATCAACGTTCGTAACGGTTTGATTTGTCGTTTTAATTGTACCTTTCCAAGAAAGTAGTCTTTTCAACACGAATAAGCCTTTTAAAGCAATAGAACACAGTTGACGCAATATTTGTTGGAATATAATAGTGAGAAAAGTGAAAATGAGGATAATGCTTTTGAAGATGACAGTTTGGAAGACCCAGATTTTGTACCAAATGTGTTGCAGGATTTTGATGAAGAAGGCGAAGCAGAACAAATGCTGATGTCTCCAGCTCCAACGGCTTCCCGAGTTGACAACGAAGACTTACCGTCGTGCTCTCGTACTATTCTTCAAACTCAAAGTCAAACGAACAAAAATATTATTTGGACGAGAAAAATTGCAATTAAATGAAGGCCAGTTAAATTTTCATGGAAATTCGGAAATTGAAGGTGAATTACTAAATTTGGAAACGCCGCACAGTGTGATATATTCACGATCTGGCGGGACAATATTCATTTTTGGTACTTGTCTAAACAGGTTCAACAATTGCGTGAATTTGCAGTAGACAAGTTATATTTCATTATACTAAAGTTTATTTACTAAGAAATTGCACCGAAAAAAGATATAATGGTCGGAACGGTTGTCTATCCGCGTTTTTTTGCGACGAACAATAAGTGCACTACTGTCATTCGTCCGAGTTTGATGGATGAATAGTCTTTATGTATGTTATTAGTGACTGTGTGGTGTTATAGTTTTCACGTGAATTCCCAGGATAAGTTTTCATACGTCTTTTCTTTCATTCATGTTGAATTTTATCGTGAGCTCCATGAGAATGGATGAAGGATATTTCTTAGTAAGAAAAATGACTATGACAGTTTTTCTTGAGTTTTAGGTTATTATTCCGCATTATTCCAATCACATATTATATTTTAGTGAAAGATCCACTTGTAGGCTATACGAAACATATTTCTTTGTTTGCGCAAGTTTGCGACACCCATACAAATTTTTCCTATTTTCAAAATAACTTGATATTTGGTTTGTTCACGGAAAAGATTCGGGAATGGATGTCTTGTTATATTATATTATACAAGAACTTGGTGACGCGCCCCTGTCGGATGACGATTTAAGGAGTATTAAAGCCATAATTCGGAATAATTGCACAAAAATTGAAGCGAAATGGTCGAAGTCGGGAAGACATCGAGATCGCTTTTTAAAAGCGAATTCTTCATGGGTAGATGGGAACATTTCACTTACAACTATTGTCCGTGAACCTACCCTGAATGTTTCACTACCTGAAACAAGTAACCGACCCGGAAGACCACAAAAAGACTTTGTAGATTCACAATTCACAAAAAGGCGACGAATTCAACATCTCCTTGAAACTTCGAGTCAAGAAGAGTTGTGGATGGCAACCGAAGTACAACTTCACCCAGCAGGAAAAAGAGATTCAGCAGACATTGTAAAAGAGCTTTGTCTGTCATCACCCAGTAGAGGTGCTAATATAAAAAAGGGCGGAAGTGTTTAACACGTCCAAAACAAGATGGACTTTCAGAAGATCAAGCTCTCTCATTAATGAATGATGCGAATCTTTCGACACACCAATATAATGTTTATACGTATTGGTGTCATAAGACCCATTCATTGCCAGTTTACGGACTCCTCCAAACACTAACCGTGGCCAAATTACTCCTGAAGTATGTGAACTTTTAGAGATTATAATATCATCTGAACACTGCGAATTGGGACGATCTGCTTCTGAAGAAACCGATAATAATTTTGACTGATATCAGATCTATTTCTCTGAATTTTGTATTAAAGAACATAGATCCATTTAGTTGTTATTATTATTTTTATTTACCGTAGAATTTTATGAGTTACTATTATATTTGTTATTTATTATTAGTTTGCTAAGAGTTTGTTATTATTTTTAGTTGAATAAGAGTTTATTTTAAAAACCTTTTTACCTATCACCTTACACCTTTTATTCGTTCCACTATCTATGATTCTTGGTAGACTATAAATTATATTTTATTTTGATCTCTTTCTTGTATCAATTTTTATTCTACACTTCCAATGATACAATAATATAAATTATAATTTATTGACCGAGAAGAGTTAGGTTACAGTAGTTTCCGCTGCGCAAAAGTCACGAGCCGATACTGAAATATATGTCTGAAATCTTCCCACCGTGTTTAATTTTCATGAAATACATCTTGGATTAATTGCTAGGGTATTTCAGATACATACGTTGAGTTAAATCATTTTGTCCCGCTAGATCGTGAATATACCACACTGTGCGCCGTATCAATTTTCTAACTATTTTTTCCCGAAGACCTTATAAAGAACGTTATCGAGCAAACAAATTTATATACCATTCAAAAAATCCGGAGAAATTAACTGCGTACTGTGATTCCCATGTAAAACAATTTACCGCAATTGTTCTCTATATGTCACTTGTTCATGTGCCCAATGTAAGATCGTATTGGAGTGACGATCTAGGATTTCCTCAAATCAAAAAATATAATGACAGTCAATAAGTTTGAAAAATTGCGAGAAAGCATGCATTTCAATTACAATACAACCTTCGTGGCAAAAGATCAACCTGGACATGACAGATTACACAAATTAAGACCGGTTATAAATTGTCTACAATTAAAATCAGAAGCATTCCCTTGGAAAAAGAACCTATTGATGAGCAAATGTGCTCTTTATGGATATGCGAATTTTTACCACTTGCTTGACCTCACAATGGTGAATGCATGGTTGACATAAAAGAATGCTTAAACAGTAGAACAAAACGGCTTCCGAAATTTTAGACCAAATGCATTTTCGTGTAGAGATAGCCCAATGTTTGAGTAAAATCAACATCGCGCCGAAACGTGGGAGATCTAGTACTATTGAGCCTACCATTCAGACAAAAAAAGAAGAAAGAACCAGCACTACATGTACCACCACAAGATATTCGTAAGGATCAAATTGGCCACTGGTATGTGGACGCAGAAATTCGATGCAAGTATTCTAGATGCCAGGGTTTTAGCCGCACAATATGAAAGAAATGTAGCATTGCATTATGTTTGAACAAAGAAAAACGATTGTTTCAAAAACTTTCATTTGAATTGAAATCCTTTGAAAACACTACTGTAGCCAATTGGAAACAAACACTTGTCCTTATAAATAAAGGACAATTTTCAGTTAAATAACTTTTTTATTATTTTTTATGACTTTGTGAACAGTAAACTTTTCTTATAACTCAAAATTATTGAAAATAAAAAAGTCATGCATTTAAGTGTTAAATTTTTTCTTTAATAGATAAAACTTGCAGATTTCAAACATGGAATGATATAAAATTGCATAACGAACTAAAATTATAACATTATTTCTGGAAAATCGTCGATCGATAATGAACATCCAAAGAGCACATCGAAGATTGTTTTTGTATAGAAAATATCCCCACAGCTCCAACAATTTATGTATTAGCAAGAAACTTCGATCAGTTTGCCTCGGTTGGAGATCGGAGACGCTCTAGGAGATCTCGTATTGGTCGCTGAATTGAAAATATTGAATGAATAAGAGAGAATTTTGCTGAAGTGCCAGAGACATCAACTAGGAAAAGATCTACTCAATTGCAGCTCTCTGACCGTACCCTGTACCCCGTACCGCAAGTCTTAAAAAGGGATTTGCATCTATTTTCTTATAAAATTCAATTTCTAAATCGAGTAATTTCAAAAAAACGGCGATTTGCCTTGACTTCCTCAATCTCTCGATTTGGGCGCACCTGAGTTTTTCTTATGAGATTACCCGAAGAAAAGGTTTTCGTTAATAAACATCAAACCATACAAGAGTGGAAGGCCAACATTTATTCGTATAACCCCGCAACAGTACGAAAGGTGATGAAAAGAGCTTTTTCTTGTTTAAATCATAACGGCTCCCACTTATCAGATATCATTTTCCATAATTAATGAAAAGAACACCAACTACTATGCTTTCATTTTCAATATTAAGTTTTCTTATATTTTACTTGGTTCAAAACTTATAGCTAAATTAAATTGTAAACGTACTTTTGCCACACCTATACATACTTCAAACGATTCCATAGTAGCTAAGGAAGAGAACCCAGACTTAACAAAAGTATGGTGTAAATCTACGTCACAGAACAAACAAGTCAATAATTTTATGAGAAACAAACTCCGTATCGGTAGTGTTTATAATCAACTAAAATAATGTAAACTTCGAAGCAAGTTAGATAGATACGTACTCAAACGAAATTGCGCACTCATTTATAAAAATTATCCTACATTACGGGAAAACGTGTAGAAATATTGTGAAATTTTTTACGCGCCTCGCAGAACATGTTATAATAGTAATTGTCATGGTCTGTCGGCTAAATATGTACCTAAAAATTATGCTAATATTGATATACATAGGTAGGTAAGTACGATCCATGAAGCAGAACTGGATCTTGCTTAGTTTTTGACGGGTGGCGTCTCGGCGATTGTTCTGGTCTAAACAAAAGGCAAACGAAGGACAATCACACGCCCCTGGCGTCCATAATTTATGGCTACATCTACCTAGAAATGGGAACGTGAAATTTCAGTCGTAATTAAGGACTGCTAGAAGAAAATTAGAGCAATAAATTGGATTATATATGTATATATATGTACATGTGTAGACAACACATGCATCTAATTGACGGAAGGTCGTAATCCTTGAAACAAATATCTACATTTTCTAAGCTATGCCTGTCGTATATTGTAATTCAGGTAATTAACATTATTCACCCAGATATTTAGGTATTATCAATAAAACGCCAGCGTTTTATGAACGTCATGTTACTGGAATGAACAAGACCTTCCATTATAGTAGATTATTAGCTTCTTAATTAGTTTTGCTTTCAAAATTAATATCACTTTATAGGTTTTGTATGAGCAAAATTCTGGTGATTTCACATATCAGAAACAGCGAATGTTAAAGTAGGAATAAATTTGTTTTAAACATATTTAAAATAATCCAAATTGAAAATAACTGTCTTTGTACATATGCATAGATTCAATAACTTCAATTTAATTCTCGTATCTGTTGTTATAATACTTAGAATGAAGTGGAGTTTTACACCTTTTCTACGCACTTCACTACTAACATATGTATAAAATGACCAAATTTTTGTTTTACTTGCGATTTTTTGCAATACCTTTTCCAGAGTGTTTACAGCTTTGGTAAAATAATTTTCAATCGGAAACATTTCCAAGTACTCGTTCCGATATTGTTATCGTGTTGCTTTCTTTCCAAATATTCTATACTAATTGCGATGCTTAAGGCTGATAGACATATGGCTTGGTAGCACATGCTGTGTATATTTTTATGAAGATACAAAAGTAAAAAAAGTTAAGTTTTATTTCGACCAACTGTTGTCAAGGTCTAAGGATCCATCTTTGTAAATGGAACATACCAGCCTAGTATGTACTAATATAAATTCTTACTCTTTTTTTTTGGTTGTTATTTTGATTAGTCTTTAAATTATTAGCTGTTAAGTAATCGCTAATTATAGTGCATGAAATCATGATGAATAAGAATAGGAATAGAAAGGGATCGCTCCATACGTAGATTTGGGAATTTGCTCTCTCTATGTATATGTACGAGGGCCATCCAGAAACCAACTTACGTTGTGGAATAAAATCGAATTAAACGTAACAAAAAACATTTTCAATTATATTTATATGATGGCCCCACTCTTAAGCTAGTTTTCAACGTAATCCCCGTTCAAATTGAGGCACTTATCGTAGCGATGGACCATTTTGTTGATACCATTGTCATAGAATTCCACCACCTGAGACTTCAACTACTCGTCGTTCGTCGTGGAAATAAGTGGTAGTCTTTTGGCGTCAGTTCTTGACTATCCGGAGGATGCCGGAATACTTTCCAACCAAAATCATCCAAGAATTCCCGAGTTTGATTGGTCGAGTGCGAGCGTACATTGTTGTGAAAAAACCAAACCTTTGAACTGAGCTCTCCTCAATGCTTGTTTTAGATGGTTTTCCTCAAATTTCTTATGTTTCACAATGCTTGGTCGCTTCGCTCTTCATCGTAAACATTAGTGCCTCCATTTTTAAACTTAATGAACCATTGTCTCACTCCACCTTCATTACGTCGTTTACGTACACTTTACTAACAATAAGTTTCCGACGAATTTCAATTGACTTGTCTTCTCCTAACAATCGCATTTCACAACTGGCGAGGTTTTCTATTGCAACACTCATTTTAGAAATGCACAGGTTACTAACCACAAGCAACACGAGTGTGGGAACTCCCAAGGCAAGAAAGTTGACGCCCCGTCAGCTCAAAAGTGAAGTTAGATTCTGGATAGGCCTCCTATATTAGTGTTTGGAAGACCTGCTAGACAAAATAAGGTTATGATAGGGGATGGACGTAAGTTAAAATTCAATTCATTAAAGTCATAACTAATGTGTATAAAAGTAGAAATAATATATGAAGATAAAATTCTATATGGAGCAAACTTCATAAAATATTGAAGTTCAATGCTCGAAGTGAGGGGAGACGTTGGGACGGCAATAACTAACAGAATCTTGAGCACTAATAAAATTTATAGAAAACTGTATCACGGTTATTTTAAGAAAAGAAATAAGTGATAGATGCAGGATCGGAATGTATGAAACAATACTCATACGTACTACCCTCATGTACACATGCAACTTGTGGAGAATAATATCAAAACTTATCAGTAAAGATCCAAGATGAAAACTTTGAGAACGATACAGGCTAATACTAAGGAAGACAAGCATTAACTGTCACTGTGGTATTTGGGCAAGAATTTTATGCAAATATGGGATACTGTCAGCCTTTATTTAATAAAAGTTTTCAGTAAATTGTACGACCGCTATTAGATAAAATTATCATTTAGATTTCCTATTCCATTTCATATACATACATGGTGATAGCGATAACGTAATAAAAACGAATCCCTCTGCATAAACAAACAAATGCTGGAATTATTTATGTATTTAACTACGTTCAAGATATGGATCTGGTGCGACAGATGTAAAAATAATTAATTTTTACACCAACATTGGTGGTAACGGGTCAATAAACTACTATTCATCCCAGTAGAGTAGATGTCATAAGGAACTCGATTCACCAAGAGAAAAAAAGCGAAAAGGAGCGGGATTACAATCTACTAACTAACTATGTAGTCCGTTCGACCGACCAAGATGTTATATCCAAGTATGGCACTTGGTTCTCCGGTTGTTCGGTTGTATATATCTTTTGCCGTTGCTTGCAACGGCTGTACGACCCGTCGCGGCGGTCATCAATTTTCATCCGAAATAGCTGTTATTACGCTGACTTATAATTTTATTGTTATTCCTGCCATGTCGACGAATTACAAGTGGCGGAAAATTTGTCGTCGTTACGGCGACAAAAAGAAATATTCAACTTGGGTTCTTAACGTAATTCTAATATCCTATCAGTTTCGCTAGGGAATAACTTTTCATTCCTCGCTAGTAACGAACAAAGTTAGGTAATACTTGATACGTATACATTTACAAAAAGTGTCTGAGTTTCAATATGATACTGCCACAAAAGCATTACGTTAATATAACCTACAACGATTATTATTGTTTGTTGATGAGCTAAGCTTCTAATCTATAAAATTTGCTATCGTCGCTATTGAGAAATAGGTGGGTAGTTTAGTATTTACCAAACAAGATAATTAAAATCGTCGTGCAATAAGTACTGGCGCTCACAAACCATTGCTGGGAATTTTAAATTTCTGGCGAGGTATATATGTAATTTAATTCAATCACCATCTATTAGTAACCGAAAGAAAAATTACCATTGGGAAATAATTTTTGTTGCAATTCTTCAAAATTTTTTCTGTCTGGTTTGACCTGGAGAATTAACGAGGTATGTAAATGAATATCGTATTCCGTGAAGTACTTGAAAAATTTGTATTGGCTTATTACCGAAAATTAAAATATACCGGAAGATTTTAATTCGATCACTAATTTAGTCGACTTAGAAGCTGGACGAAAAAACAATTACATAGTAATGGTCAAGTGTTGATGTATAATGCAAAATTGAAATTATAATGCAATGAGACCCCGACTAATGAAGATAATTCCTTCCGTAGCCGAAACCTGATTTTCCGTACATTTTTATAAAACTATCGTTCAATTGCTATAGAAATGTGAACAGTGTTCAGATCGTCCAGTTAACGTCCAGGCAACGAGAACCAAATCAAAGATAGTCACAGTACAATACGTGAGATCCTAGAAGTGCACTTAGGTTCGTTTAAAGCAACTTGGCTACGTCAAGAATTGCGATTTACACCTTCCTCAAAAGCCCAAAGGAATTGAGTGAACCCAACATGCGCGATTTGCTTGTTAAACATGACGAAAATGATCAACAACCAGTGGTGAAAA
This sequence comes from Chrysina gloriosa, assembly GCA_038088585.1. Lineage (NCBI taxonomy): Eukaryota > Metazoa > Arthropoda > Insecta > Coleoptera > Scarabaeidae > Chrysina > Chrysina gloriosa. Next base: position 35,540,343 of record CM076087.1, on the reverse strand, counting down.
ATGCTTTTACAACCGTAACAATCGAAACAGATTGTGAAGCAAACAAAATGAACGAACTCAAACAACATCTAAGACGGATGTTCATGTAGGCAATATTATGTTATCTTTTTTCGGTAAGACCACATCTTAATCTTCTCATGTTTACCATATAGTCGTGACTGGTTGGTACTCCATCAAATAGTCATTTATTTTGTTTTTGTAAAACTTTCTGAATAGTAAAAAATTCAGTAATAATGAGGATGATGAATTGTACTTACAATTAGTTCAGTTTTCCTCCGATAAAAGCGTTTACGAATGTGGAGTTATGATGCTATTTGAAATATGACAGACCGTTAATTAGATTGGGAAATGTATTTCTGAATTTCATTCCATAAAAGCATTGTTTTATATTCTTCAAAAATTTTTCAATTAGTTCCCAAAGCAAGAGAAGACGGGTATTTATTTTGGAGTCTACTGTTAGATATCAACAGTTAACAATTTTTTCTGCTTTAAAATCCTCAAACTCAATACTAGTAGAAACCATGTATACGTATTGCTGTAGCCTATCCTGTCTATGGAGAAACTTGGGCGAAGGCCTTTAACCCCTTGCACTATTTTCACGAGTCTGACTCGTGATGAAAATTTTAGGCCAAACTTGAATATCACGAGTCAGGCTCGTTGTTCAATTTCACGGCAAACGTGGATATCACGAGTCAGGCTCGTAATCGACATTTCGGGCCAAACATGAATATCACGAGCCGTGCTCGTGGTCTTAATCTCGGGCCACCAGGAACGCCTGAATGAGGTCTTATCTCTTCTTTCCTTTTCTTGAATGATTGAGTATTTTATCTTGTATCTTGTTGTCTTTTGAATTTTACAAGAGCACCACCGCGTGAAGTCAACACGAGCACGCCTATCTCGCACTCATTGTCAGTCGTAAGAATGGTCGTAAGATGTGTTCAAAGTTCCGACACTCAGTCTTCGCCGCTTCGACTCTTTTCGGGACCACTCAGGCGCCCGAGTTTGGCACGGCTGATTGTGAATTTCGGCGTAGTGCAAGGGGTTAATTGGTTTCTCAGGAAAGTACGTATTTCAACGCCCATAACGTTGATTCAAGAAATTCTGCTTTTCAGTTCCTACAATTATGGTTTATGTCCCGATATGTAGAATACATGGATTGCTACAACAAGTAACGTGTCTTTCCCTTTTATTAATGTTATTTAAAAAAATAGTATTGATATTTTCACAGACTATGCGCGATGTTAGGGGAGATAGCAGCGGGATGGTCACTACGTAATTGTGACATTGGCGAGGAGTATATGTTGAGAGTATGATTGAGGCAGGGCCACATTGTTCAGATCCGACCAACTGTTAGGTCTTATATTTGATCTTTGGTCTAGAGTTGAGCTTACATCGGGATTTCCACTGCCTTGACGCACACTCTGTGGAAATTTTAAACCCATAATATTACGAATTCCTAAAATACGAACAAATATCGGTATTCAGAAGAAATCGGGATATAATTCAATAAATCTCAATTCATTTAATTCAAATCTGAGATGATTCAAGGGTTTGTACTAAAAGCACACTGAAAGTCACTTGGTTCCTTGGGTTGGTCGTTGCTATTTGGTTTATTATAAGGCAAGATAGCTTGTCTTTTACATGAATGTTTAGTAAATAGAAATTTTTCATCCCAGTAGGTGGAATAATATGCCTCCGAGTTGTAGAGGTAAAAGTTTAGTTTGCATGAATGGAATTTAATAAATCACGGTTCATTCGGTAAGCTACAATTTCAAGATGCTGGCCTGTTGCAAAGGAAACACGTGTCACCGATAAAAATGAAATAATTGTATATATATACAGTCTACCCCAGGATTGACGTTACAAGAGGCGTGATGAACCGAAAATTTTTGAATTTTAAGAATATTTTCAGTTTTTGAAAAACAAGTTGGCCTTGACGGTGAAGCGAAAACTATTTTCTTTTCAGGTAACCTACCGTTTTTGTTCATGATACGTCAAAATGTTACTAAAAAAGTTGTTCAGAATGAAAAATTATGGCTCTATGCAAAATTTCAGAAATATTGACGTACTTTGACTAAACCGTCATTTTTTAGATTGAACAAAATAAATTGCTTTTTAAAGTCTGGGATGTCTGAATTCGCGTGAAATAAAACAATGGGAGGCCATGAAAATAAAATTGTTCACTAATTTTAAGTACTGTCAGATTACAATAATTTGTAGTATCCCTTAGTTCAATTTTCAATTAATGCTAGATCATGTTAACGTTACAGCAGAGAATTTACGTTGTTCAGTGTTATGGGCTCGGACAAATTGCACTAAGAGAAGTGGTGCAGCAGTTTAACGAGAGATTTCCCAATACCAACCTTACACGTATGACTGCCATGCGAATAGTTAAGAAATTTCTTGCAACTGGCAGCGTTCTTAAAGTAAAGAAAGAAAAGAAGAAACATGATGAAAACGATGCCGTAACTATCATTGCTCTTGATTCGGTGGAAGAACATCCTACACTATCATTGAGGGAACGTTCACGTAATCTTAATGTTAGTAAATCGGAATTACAAAGAATTTATAAGGCAAACAAGATAAAGGCATTCAAACCAAAATTTGTGCACACTATCGAAGAGGGTGATGAAGGCCGAAGATTATTATTTTGTCTTACCATCGGGGAGAAATGTATTGAAGAACGAAATTATTATGAAAACATTGTTTTTTCTGAAAATCCAAACTTTCGGGTCAATTGTAGACAACAGTATTACCAAAAAGTGAATGTATGGTGTGCCGTTTCATATCGTTTTCGCATTATTGGACTTTTCTTCATAGAGGGGCGGTTAAATCAGAATGTTTATGTACAGCTACTTAAAAGATTCAGGGAAGAGTACTTACATGACTTGCCGCTGACAGAAAGACAAGCAATGTATTTCCAACAAGACGGATGTCCTGCACATTCGACAACATGCGTAGCTGAATCGATAAATTTGGTGTTTGGAGAAAAGTGGATAGCTAGAAATGGTCCGATTGCTTGGCCTCCACGGTCGCCAGACCTCACAACATTAGATCTTTTTTATGGGGTCGCCTCAAACAACTGGTTTATTCTCAACCAATACCCAACAGTAGAGAAGTACTAAAGGAAAGGATAAGAAACGGCGTACAGCAAATACACATCGAGGAAGTTCGTAACAGTTTCAGAGATTTCAGGCATCGCATAGGAAAGTGTGTACAAAATGGCGGTAGTTACATTGAATAAATAATTAATTATTACATTATGTACAACAATGTTATTACGTTTTGTAAATTTAATTTTTGCGTAAATACTACATGCAATTTATTTTGTTCAATCTAAGAAAATGACAGTCTAGTCAAAGTACGTAAATATTTCTGAAATTTTGCATAGAGCCATAATTTTTCATTCTCAACAACTTTTTAGTAACATTTTGACGTATCATGAACAAAAGGATAGGTTACCGGAAAGAAAAATAGTTTTCGCTTCACTGTCAAGGCCAACTTGTTTTTCAAAAACTGAAAATATTCTTAAAATTCTATTCACGCCAAGCAGGGCTTAATTCTATAATCTTAAAATAAAATTCAAAAATTTTCAGTCCATCACACCTCTTGTAACGTAAATCCTGGGACACACTGTATATGTATATATATACAGGTAAGTAAAAAGAGATCCAGGAACAGTCGATTATCTCCTTTGTTTATGAAGCAATTTTTTAATAATCGGTGTGCTTATGTAACACACATTAATGCATTTAATAATTGTAATGTCTTCTTTTTCGACTTTCGGTTTAGACGGAAATGACCTTAACTTTTTGTTTTTAAATGCAACACCGTGTATATTTTATTGTTATCGGACGCAGAATAAAAAACTACATAAGAAATGTTATAAATAAGGTTTCTGTTTTATTCGAAAAGTGATAAAAAGAGTTAAAAATCTACAGTAAATGTTCGAAATGCTCTCCACTTCTCCCAGCCGATCATTCAAATTCTGTAAAGCGTTTTGTACAACTTGTGGAGAAATTTGGCGCATCTCTTCTGTTATACGTTGTCGCATTTCTTCTAGATTGGCTGGCCTGTTTCTGTAAACTCTGCATTTCAAATATCCCCCAAAAAAGTCTAGTGGGGACAGGTCGGGAGAACGAGCAGGCCATTCAATAGGACCTCTTCGGTCGATCCATCTTGTTGGAAATATTACATTCAGATAATTCCGGACACCTATGGCAAAATGTGGCGGTGCTCCATCTTGTTGGAACCAGATATTTTCAGCTGGTGTTGAAGCGTTTTTGGCATTTGGAAATAACACTGCAACAGCGGGTACAATTTCATTTCTTAACAGTTGCAGGTAACGTTCACCATTTAAATCCCCATTTATGAAAAATGGTCCAATTATATGGTTGTCCACAATACCTGCCCATACATTGAGTTTTTGAGGATGTTGGGTATGTACTTCAGATATCCAGTGCGGGTTGTCTTTTGACCAAAAACGACAGTTGTGCTTATTCACTGTGCCATTAAGACAAAATGTGGCTTCATCTGAAAACACCACATTGTTTACAAAATTAGGATTGGCCACGATCATTTCCATGATAGTTTCGCATAAAATTGAATTCTGCGTTCTGGATAATCTTCAGTCAATTCATGGACAAAATGAATTTTATAAGGTTTTTAGGTTTTCTGACTTTAAAATGTTCATCACAGACGTTTAACAAATACTGTGATCTAACGCTAATTGATACGAGGACGTTTGAAGAGCTGTAATAAAACGTTAAATTTGATTTCTTCGTCAGTGGCTGATTTCGGTCGTCCTGTTCTTGGCAAATACTTAACGTTAAGACTTGTTTCATATCATTTAATAGTCCTACATACCGTAGACTTACTAACTGATCGATTTCGATAAATATTATTAAATAAAATACGAACTTCGTCATATGTTCGTTGTCTATCACCATACCCGCGCATCATCAAAATCGCAATCCTTTCACCTTCACTAAAGATTCATAGCCATATTTGCCATAGCAACTAACATGTCAATGTTTTCAAATGTAGTGCGATTTACTGCAAGTATTTTTATTTTAATCTTTTTATCACTTTTCGAATAAAACAAAAACCTTATTTATAACATTTCTTATGTCGTTTTTTTATTCTGCGTCCGATAACAATAAAATATACAGGGTGTTGTATTTAAAAACAAAACGTTAAGGTCATTTCCGGCTAAACCGGAAGTCGGAAAAAGAAGACATTAAGATTATTAAATGCATTAATATGTGATATATAAGCACACCGATTATTAAAAAATTGCTTCATAAACAACGGAGATAATCCGCCGTTCCGGGACTTTTTACTTACCTGTAAATATGTTTGTACATATGTATATGTAGTTATATTTTGACTGACGAGGGTTATCTGGAAACGTTATTTTAGCGTTCTGAAAATAGAATGATTAACTGCCGATTTGTTATTTGAATGACTTGAAAGTGATAGACGAAAGGGTTTTTAGAAAAATTAAATAATTGTGTAGTGAGGTGTAATATACTGTGATATACTACACCACAGTCCTTGCAATCACTATCAGTTGGCATTTACACAATTATGTATGTAAACACATATACTCGTGCTGTTGCATGACGCGCCTAAACTATAAAATTTCAAACTATAAAACTCCTATCTGCACATTGAATTATTAACGTAATAGAATATTTTTTCCAATAAAGTCAACCAAGATTTACAACTTAATATTTCCAAGAATTCTAATTCTGAGTCAACTTGTAAACAATATAAATGCAAGGACTAAGTAAAGACAATAAAGAATTCGTTTCGAGATATCATGTAATGTTTAATTGAGCGCAAAACAGGAAGAAATCCACATTATCTGAAAAAACACACTCGTACTTCATATCTGACAATAGCTACTAATTAGAAGTAATGATACTGGTACTACTGCTTGTTCTAGTACAAACTTTTCTGCGTCATTCCGAGGTTGATTTCGCAAAAAGTCAAAATCACTACAATTACTGCAAGAACCGACGTAGTTGGCATAATGACGCGATCAAAAGCCTCATATAATTTATCCAAGTGTACGACATGATACGCCATTGTATCACGAAGGATAACAAATTACTTTTGTATGATGCAAGGAAAAACATCTTACGCGACAACGTCAATATATCTGCACATACATATACTAGGATACAGGGATAGGTATTGTCGACGATTTACTGCACTTTCAAAGGAAGCGATTAAATGGAGGTGTTCAATCGATGGTTATCACCATTGCTATATAAAACTTTTGCAATTTCAAGTGAACGCAGACACAAATTCCCTGTTACTACTCCTTTTTGTTCTACGTCTACCAATTTATTACGGAGCTATACGACCGTTGAATGGAGCTAGATGTGAAATGCCTATTTTTGTGGCACCGAACTACGGATATTACGAAATCATTCGATTGCCACTTCAGAATGTTGACCAATGAAATTACCGCGTTTATTAATTTAGTTAAGAGCTGTTGAGTAGCATTTGATGAATATAACGACATAAACTTGCGATAGTATTATTAAATTAAGAGCGAATCCAAGAAAAACTGACATTGTACACGTATTTTCAACCTTCAATAATTTTGTTTCCAAAACTTATGACTTACCAATCCTTCAACGTCCCATCAATTTACTTAGTTCGTTTTATTTTTATTTGTTGAGTAGGTGTTAAGCTTGTCCCTTCCAGGCAAGAAGAAAAAGAAAATATACGGTAAAATGTTAAAAAATTGATTTTGCCACGCCCCTTTTTCGTCTTAATTCTCCGCCCACAGGCCAAGAATCAAAAATCCGGCTACGTTAGGATTTGGCCTAGGTATTTTACTATATGCATGCCAGTTTTCAGCTTTCTAGCTCATCAGTGGGCTTCAAAAAGTTCTGGATAGACAAAAAGAGGAACACACAAATAAGGAAATTATATATATATAGATATAGCTTAGATTGTAAGTTGTTGATATAGTATGAGTGAGATGAAAATAATGTAATAATCATCATTTGGATGTTAAATAAAGGGAAACACCTTTCCGAAGAAATATTTAATAAAAACAAATAATAATTAATGCATAGGTATAATGAACGGCTTTGTCCATCGCATTACTAATCATATATAATCATATTTGGTAAATTAATTTAGGATTATGCTTTTTGTCTAAATGAATAAGTGTAGACTAGTTTAGTCCCAATTAAGACTCATCAATACGTCACAGTCGAAAATATAGCTTTCATAATAATGGGACAAAACTTCCCCTTCTATAATATATATAAACTTGAACTTCTTTTAATTGTAGCAGTACTCCTTGTGCGTTGCAGGGCGTTGGAGTCTTAGTTGTTCAAAAAATAAATTGTTAAGTATATTTACTATACAGACTATGCACGGGTTTAAGGGGATAACATCGGGTTAAACCGCTACGTAAGTGTGACGTAAGCGAAAAGTGTATCGAGACTATGCTCGACACAGAGACCCCTACATTGTTGATAACATTTAGTCTTCTATTTGGTCTAGACTTGTGCTTACCTAGTGGTTTAACCAGCCACTATCCCCGTAGGGCCATGTATAGTCTGTGGCCCTCATCGTGCTTCTACCATAGATTTTAAAATCTTCTATATATGTATATACATATGTATATATACACAGTGATCCAGAATGCTTGACGGTCACGTGACAACTGTATTATCGCTTTATTATCAAAACTACTTTCCAAGGGAAAATTGATAGTTCAATTATGATTCGTTACGATGATGAGTGCCGTCATCATAGGCGTGCAGATAAAATTCTCACTTGTCATTTTACTGGTTATTTTATTACCGTTTTCGTGCAAGTTTTAGCGATTATTCCGATCGTTTTTCACTTCTTTTATCACAAAGATTCTTCTTCAAGACTAAAATGGCGAAAATATTATATTTTAGTAAGTTTATTAACTGAAAATGTTAATCAGCATTAACTCCCAATTTTTAGGTTAGGATGGTTTTGACCAACGATTATTTGAAATTCAGATTAATTCTATATTTGGGCAAATAAAGTAATAATCTTCGTTACTTTTTCTTTCTTACATCGTTTTAATTCGCAGTTTTTAAGAATTTGATATAACTTTTGTTTTAAAATTCGACAAAAGGAATGGATTATCGGCACGCCTATGGAATTTATCGTTAAACGCATGCATATGGAGCGGCAAACGTCATATTAGTATAGAACGGCACACGTCAATCATTCTGGATCACTGTGTGTATATATATAAACGATATATCTGTGTGTCCTTTATGCATTACTACACCATTCATCCCAACGCCATGAGACTTTTGGTTGTTGAGTATACTCCAGCGAAGATTACTGGCATAGTGGTATCAACGAATTCAAAATCAATATATTTTGTCAACGTTTTCCAAGAAATAAACGCCATGAATTTAGATACGTGTAATACTGATCCTACGATAGGTGGGGCGCGCGTCTCGAATATTTTTGGCATAATACATATATGTATCGCGTATATCGTGGCGCACGTGTATACAAACAATTTCAATTCAATTAATTGTAAATAATGACTACGGACAGTTCAGTTCGTGGGTGACAACTGATATATGTAAGTCGCAATACTGAATTTTTCCATTTATTTATTTCACCGTGAGCTTAATGGATTTCAACAATTTATCTTACGGTAGGTGGCGCGCGTGTCTCGAATGTTTTGGCATAGTACATATAACGTACGATAGGTGGCGCGCGTGTATACAAACAATTTCAATTCAATTAATTGTAAATAATGACTACGGACAGTTCAGTTCGTGGGTGACAACTGATATATGTAAGTCGCAATACTGAATTTTTCCATTTATTTATTTCATCGTGAGCTTAATGGATTTAAATTCTCATAATCTTTGCAATACTGAATTTATCTTACGGTAGGTGACGCGCGTGTCCCGAATGTTTTTGACATAGTACCTATATCCTACGATAGATGGCGCGCGTGTATACAAACAAATTTAATTCAATTGAATGTAAGTAATGACTAATGATAAGTTTCAATAACAATGACACAATGTGAATTGAATGTTATCATAACGAGTTTCGACGGGTAAGCTCGTTATATATAAATCTTTCGTCTTGTAAGGGTTTGTATTAATTACACTTCAATTTACGCCTACTATTTCCTTTTCAAATATTTGTTCTTCCGGTAAATTGATGCAACGTTTTCGAATAAACTGACTGCATATATAGTAAATACGCTAGATAACCAAACTCATGGTTTCCGTTTTATATATTAAACAACTACATCTTTTACCCGAAACAGATATATTAAAGATAATAAATGAAAACAGTCTGTAATAGAATACTCAAATAATTTGGATTATAAATACTACTATTCTCAAATGAAACAACGGATATACCAAAGTAGGAAAACTCACATTCCTTCACGGTTTTCCACTAGAGATCTAAACTAATTGATCAAAACAATTAATGGATACTTTTAAGAATTGCTGGTAAAAGACACTATGATTGGTTCCATGCCCGCAAGATGCGCAACCTCTCTAGCGGCTCGTGGTGATCACGAACACGTATAATTAACTCCTTTGTTTTTTACATCGTAATTATTGTTTCTCAAATTGGTGGTAAACTAAACTCCGCATATTTAGTATTTTGAAGTTACTTCCATAATATCATGAAACTTAAACATTCTTTATAATTTGTCATTCTGTAAAGCAATTACTCCAATGCTAACCGTGTAATTTATATTTATGTTGCCATTTAAGCAAATTAATAACAAAAATGTACAATATCCATTTATTACGTTGACTAGTGTAATACTTATTTGAAAGTTTCCACATTTTGTAGTAAGGATATTATTGTGATTCATTCTAAATTATAAGGTTTCTCACATTTCTAGAATTCGGTGGTGAAGAGGACTGGAGAAAATCGCATTTTTCAAAAATGTCTTTATAATTACTGTCGCATGTGCTCAAGCAGTAGCAGAAATAATTTCCTCGGTAATTAACTAGAGCAGACTTCTTTCGAAGCAATTGCTCTTGGATTTTTAAGTTTTATCAAAATTTTTCTGTAGTAATCTCTCCAATATTTAAATGTGTGTAACTGTAACAGAAAACAAAAAAAAGAACAAGATCTCCTGAACCGTTAAAGATGTTTTGTAAGTTAGTGAAGACAAATCATGATGAAATCACGTCAAACTAAAATACATAATTCATGTTTGATTGCATGTTAAAGTGTATAACAACAAATCAAGTTTGAATTACGAATTAAGGGAAGAGTTGATTAAAAACTCTAACTAGGAATGCTTCTGGTTTGGAACTGAAATAAATTAGTTTTTACCGTTAGCATATCGATCCCCCATTCTCAGTGGAGACCACAAGTGACGTTTCCTTTCCTTAGTGTTATTTATTGAGAATGATCAGTTGATGGTCGAAATGCGTATTTTAGGTGTCCAAAGCATCGATAGGAACCGATTTATTTGGAGGAGTTGATGCTCAATTGCTGTAATTCGATGTATAATCGTGTCACATCTACTTATTTTGCTAATGATCATTCTTCTTAGTGATACCTCTTATGGATACCCAATTTAATCTCATCGGTTACATAAATTTAAGGTTGTCAATTTTAGAAGAGAAACACCAAAATTATTTAAGCATATGGAATCACGACCAGATTTCAAATGGGGATTAACATTAAGATACAGAAGTAGTAGTAATTACAAGAAATCAACTTTCTAATGACAAATTAGATATATGTTTGATGATGTGAAGAAGGGGGAGAAAATTATAAAAGTTTCCTCACTTGATGAGGTTGAAAGACCATAAAATAGTGAAACAAATCTTGGTTAAAGACGGAAATGGTGTTTGGGAAGATCCAACAGTAAATCGAAGAGTGGGACGATATTTTAAATAGGAAATTAAATTGGAAACATGCAAATTAATGAAACTTCAACTCCATATTCACGGTTACGAACTAGACAGATTATATTATAAACTTACTATGGTTCGACAAACGACTGCATGATAAGTTACCATTAAGTAGTGTAAATCGGATTGGGTCTGTCACTTCACTACTTGTTCCTACTTACGCCCTAGGCGCGAAATTAAAATTCGGGATAGTGACAGCGTCAGTCCGGTTTACATTACTTTTCATGCACTCCTTTGTCGAACCTAAATAATTACATATACATATGTATGTATGCTATTATTCCAGAGTGACTCCATTTTTCGGAGGTTCATCCTCTTTCTTAAGCCTATTTTGGGCAGTTTTTTCAACTATTTTATTTTCTGCAAAAACCAAACAATTTTCTTGCCAAACTTGTAGCTGCGAAACAAGCTTTCGAAGATGTAGATACAGATTTGTTCTGAAAGAAATTGCATGTACTTATGTACATATATCTGGAATTTTAGCATATTCGAGGAGATGTTTTTACATACAGACGATTTTATATGCAATCTGAAATGAATGATTGGAAAATTAACAATATAGACGCCAATTTGTCACACTACTGTTTTGTGACTTCTCGCTTCAACTTTTGACGTGTTAAGCATTCGGCTTCTAGTGTTTAGCTGAACAGGTCGCTTTCCGTAAATAAGTTATTCCGTCTCGCTAGGCAAGGATATACACGGGAATTCGACTCTGGGAAGTTTAATATTATCGTAGTGTGAATCTGGAAGTGACGTTTCCCCAATTTCTCTGTTCGAACTAATCGTCCAGCTTGTACACTTGCTTTTCCCTGAATTGGAGGGAGCTAGTATAGGTTAGTATGATCTAGTATAAATTAGGATAAACTAGTAGAGGAATAGTATAACCTAATAGTGTGCTGAAAGGATTTCCAATTGCTATGCTCGGCTGGCTTCCCGACATTTTTACATCAAGTGCGAGAAAACTCGCCATCTTGGCCAGCTTCCGTCCCGATATCGATTACCACGCCGTACGAAGGTTCAAAGCCGGAAATACGTTGCGTCAAGGCCCGCCTTTATTGTATTCTATTTTTGCCTCGTTGAGTTCTGGGAAAAATTCCCTTGAATCATTTAGTTAATTTAGACGTCGATATAGACGATGTAGAAACGTGGAAAAGAAAGTCGCTCCTTTTAAACGACTGGTCTCCAACAGGAATAGGTTTGTACAACTCTCTGCAAAAGAAGTACTTGTGATTTTACTTCTTGTAAGTATGGAGAAAGAATATGCTCCAATTATTGGCAAAAGCAACAATCCATGATGTTTCAAGGATGGACACATTGGCAAACTATCCTTGGATACATTTTGTGTAGTTTCTTCGCTCAAAATAAAACCTTTCTTTTCCTCACTGTAAAAAAATGGCGGAGATGATAGTGTGCAATAATTAATTAATTTGAATTTTGGCAGTTTGAAAGAAATTGTCACCAAGGTTGTGGTTCTTAATAACGATCACCTTGATGTAGCGGCCACTTTGGCTTTCCTAATTGGTGACTATTATTGGGACGTTTGTTGTATGAAATAAACAAAAAGTTGCCGTTTTAAAAGTGTAAATATAAGGCAATCATTGTATTAGAAGTCAAGTTAAGAAGACAAATCGTTCATTAATGAACTTCAACTAATACAAATATATAACACAAAAATGATTGCACGGTTCTTTTATGAAGATTTCGAATTATATATGTACATCTACGTTAGCACTCATGCACACTTCTACGATTGCATTTTTCCCAAACGATCATCAAGTTTTTTGTTTGCCAAGGACTTAAAAAAGCTCCCACTATACACCTTTACCTATCTACCGTACAATACGTATATGCCAACAGCTCAGAATGTGTCCTTGGGTCGCGCGCTCATCAGACGAATCCCACGCTCAGAATGCTTTGATCTCTGCTCTGGACCGGGTAGGCCTAGGTAGAGCGCAACGGTCGGATTTCTCACACTAAAATTCATCTCTTGCGTCATATCCATACGTATAGTACGACGACATTTATGTGCGTGTATACATAAAATAAGTGGGCACAGGTAGATACATATCTACTGAAAATTCCGCATCTCATCGTACAGCAAGTGCAGCGCGATCTACATATACATACATACATATCTCATAATAGAGGACATTGACGTTCGATGGATATCGTATAATTTTATATGATATCATTAATATGAAACGTTTTTTAATATCCTTAATTGATCAATTTAAATACCGGTTAGTTGTTGTGCGTGAGGTTCAGTGTTGGAATAATTCGACTAGCATTTGGGGATACTTTTACTATCAGATTTTTTTGGCTTTTTAAATGCTCCTGATCATATTGTATGAAAAGTCCTGGAAGAAAAAGAGGAAAGAAAGCATCCCTAGAATTACGAGAACAACTATGGAAGCTAATTTTTATTTCTATTTTCCTTCAAGCCCAAAATAAAATAATCCGGGTTTGTTTCAAAAGGAGCTCTCTTCGACACAATCATCGCTTCAAGCTATTTCAATATCCAGTTCGTTTGTAGATAGTCGTAGAGCAGTACATATTCAAGACAACGAAGAAGCAAATATATACATACAACACAGATTTTACTCCCCAAATACACTGATTTCAATACTTTCCAATTCTTCTTAGTTGAGAAAATGCAAAGGAAGAAGAGTCCCAGTTAACTAGTTACGTACATTGAGATATCCAAATTTAGAGGGAGAAACAAGAATTGTTTTGAGTTCATTCCTCCTTTTCAACCCTTCACAAGCAGCCATTGGGTCTCTAGTTCCGTCTTGAAATTTGAGGTATCAGGCGGAGAATGGGCGCCTTATGAATAAAATTTATTGTAGAAGCGGAAAGAAGAACGTCAGATTGTCGTTATTATCTCGAAAGAAAAGAAGAAAACCAAGAAAACAGGATGCTTTTCGAAAGATATATGAGGTAGGCGCCATAAATTCTCGACCTGATATAGAATAAAATAAACATGGTAAAAACCATTTCAATTAATAATTCTATACCCTTGTAAAAACACTTCTAAGATTTTGTCTCAAAATGTTCTATTACTGCTGCTTGTAATTTACTATCATCCTTAAAATGATTTCCCCTAAGGTCCTTTTTTATAAAACATTGTGACAATGGACTACAAAATCGGTTTGAGGTCGTCTCCATACATGTTTAAAAACGAACGCGCATATTTGACCCGACGTTGACGTTGGTGAATGGAAAAAAGACGCTACACCCATCTTGCACTAATTTTATTCATACCCAAATACTCAAGGAAAATTCTGCCAATACTTGTTTCAGACATGTTAGACATTACTACCAATTCCTCCACTTTCAAACGACGATCTTTTAATATCATTTCTTCAATCATTGCAATTTCTTTGAAGCATTATACTTCAGTTCGCAGACCGGAGGGCCCATCATCTTCTAGGAATTCTTACCCCAAACGAAAACATTGTGCCCAGTTTTTTTTTTACAGTGGAATATGAAGGAGATAAATTACCATAAACGCCATCTAAACGTCGTTTGTGATTAGGCGTATGCCCTTGTTTGTTAAAAATTGGATGATAGTGCCGTGCTCTGTTGTTAGCTGCGATATTTTCAGGCACTAGTCACGTTGTCTGGCTGGCTACTATACTGACTATTCTACGAGTCGTAATATATGTAGTGTGGGGCTCACGAAAGTGCAACTATGACGAAATAGAGTTTGAAACACGATTGAATCGGTATAAACCTCTCAGGCCAAGAATTTATGGCGCCTACCTCGTATATAGCATTTAGTTGGTAAAGGATTGTAAGACAGAAGAGGAGAATACCTTGAAATAAACTGAATTCGAAGTTAATACAGCATCAAATTGGAGGCAAGTGGATTCACGCATTATCTATCGGTTTTATTAGCATCTCGTATCATTTATTCTGTACGAACCTACTAATAAAATGCTAAACGAACTATTGGTACAAAATGATAAATTGAAACTACATGATTGTCGATCTCAGCAATTTTTGTTACTGATTAATAATGGGAATAATTTTTTATTGCAATAATAGGTTCTTAATGTAGATTACATTACTTTGTATCGAATAGATAAATTCCGTTATTAATTGTATTTGGAATGGCATCGATCTTCAATGTTTCTTTTTTAACTCAATTTCTGTACTTTGTAGAGAAAAGCTGTGTTACCATCTAGTTTCGAAATTCTTCCTTTTTAGATACAAATTTGATAGAAAATGTGGAACAAAACTTTGCGACTATTGCACTAAATTCCGCAGTAGATAACAATGGATCGAAATGCGAATGGCGTTCATCTTGCATAATTCATGTCTTCCCAGAAACGGCGGACGGTTCTAACTGCGTGAGAAATTCCAATTTTTTCGAGCGGAGCGAAATAAGACAATAATATCTAGGAATATTAAACTGGAAAGTGTATAACGGTACAGCGCCTACGTTCTAGGTTGCTACGTGTTTCGCATTGAAAATGCGACCGATGAAGGTGCTAAAAATAATTTGATCTTTTGACATTTCGGATTGTGGTTTTTAGTATACTTCTTCGTCCATCTATGTATTGTATGACTTTTGTTTCGGGCCCAAGAAATCATGCAAGTAACTTCGAACATTTTGTCAAGTCAAGTTATAAAACAATCCAAAGGTAATAACTTACTACACGAAGTAGAAGCTTTTGCAGAATTGAACTACATGCTATAGTTGACGATATTTGTTAACGTTCCTATACTCACACATACGGTCTGTGAGACCGATTTATGTAGTATAGTATACGTCTTTCATTTTGACGTGAGTATAGGAAGGTTAATAATAGTCAGTTGGTACCCAGCACCGGGAGCGGTCCTAAAGCCAAATGCATTTAGGTAGAAGCTAGAGGATAAGTTGAATGTGGTTTCTTACGACCAAAATATGTTCACACGTTTACTGACATTTTCTAACAGAGTCACTTCTTTTCTGATAGAGTGCCAATGCCTCTCACACTAGAAACGTTTGAACCATCAATTAGTACCACCCTAGAGTTTATAATCTTCAAATTTCTAATCGTCACAACTTCTTCAAATACAAAAAGAATTGTTGTATCAACTGAAGGTAGAATCTAGGGAATAGGCGAACGAAATTTTCTTAATGATTCCAGTTGGAATTAAGCACTATCATACAGAAGTTTTGATTTGGATAGTGGATGGTCTAAATATTGTTATAATAATTTAATAAGCAAACTACGTAATGTCATTAATTGTCTTCCTATAATTAAGAAAAGCAACATAATAAACCCTTCTTAGTCCAAGAAAACATATGTAGTAGCCTAGATAGTTTCTGCTGAAACTTCTTTGTTTTCAAAGAAGAAGGAAATCGCCTTTACATCGATTATTGGCTTCCGTTCCGTGTCTAATCCGGAGTAACAACGTGATCAAATAAATGTTCTTCGATTCTCACAAGAATACCTGAGCTTTAGTCACATGTTTCTGTCCATGATTCCCGTTAGCATGTTTATCACTCATTTGCTGTACCCTAATGTTTTGTTACAGTGTGAGGTATTAAACACAAAGCTACAATAATTTTTGATGAAATTCGCAATCAATTACAATTTGAATTAAACGCAATATTCTACGACTTGGGTCATATCACGATTGTTGACAATTTCACTAGTCAAGCAATAAATAATTCATGTTTTTATTACAATTCCAGAATTACATTCAATTTTAAGTATCTTCGACGTATATCATTATAAATAAAAGCAGGTAAGTAATTAAAGTATACGTTTTATTCAGCAACTTTATTAGTTTATTACTCTACGCATAAATTTTAACAAATAATTATTACAACGAAGTTTGATTAAGAGTGTATGTATAATGAATTACGTACCCAAATAGGTTTTATGGATCAGTTTTTCCGATTTCTTCTAACAGCATTCTTTTAAGGTCATAACCCGACTGTTATAAAAAATCTAAGGAATATTGGAAACACTTGACAAACTTTTAGATATTTACGTAGGATTATTGAACAACATTTATGCGTTCCAATCCTGCTAGTTTTACAATTGCAGCCCAAGCAGTACATCCTCTTAATAGGAGGAATAAAAAATTAAACGAATTCCTGCACCTGTGGTGAAAGCCATACCTTAATGACCATTTTCACTTTCTCACGAATGTTGAAGACTTGGTTGTCGAGGAACGACTACAGAAGAGATACTCGGTGCAAAATTACTTCCACTTAAACATTTGACGAGGGTTTGTGAATACTGTGGAATACTGTCCCACTTAATTGAAATTTGCTAGCAAAATGCTGCGTTTATCCCCAATCTTGCTAACCACAGCCTTGTGTTGCACGAGTGTCTGTTTGACCGGTCTATCGATTGCCGGTCTAATTCAGGAATCACGTGGAAAACCCATATTTTATTTTCCATGACGATATGGCTCATCTCCTTCCTCATTATACCATGTCAACAATGTCAGGATATTGGTTAATTTTCTGTTTTTGTGTGTGAAGGTAACTTCAGAACTTTTCAGGCACACAATTTTTTATAATTCAAGTTTTGGGTTACTATTTTGTGCAAAACTGACCTCGAAATTTGTGGAAACCTCAAAGAAGGTAAAGGAACCATATAATCATATGTTCTATCTAAATTTTTCTTTGTCTATTGCACTCACCAAATGCTCAATGATTACAGATGCCTGGTTTGAGCGGTGCTCATCATCGCGGTTCATTCTCCCGTTTTTTAGCAATTTACGCATTCTGCTGTCACTGATTACATTCAGCCCATACAATTTGCAGATTTGACGATGAATACTATGCCGAAGTGCTTGCAATCACTATCAATGCGAGGATGTTTAGTCTTTTTAAGATGGTTGCTATTAAAAAATCAAAACGTTTTCAACTTCATTCTTTGTTATTATTTTATTGGTTCACTGTTCTTTACATCATATGCCATAATCAGTCGACAGTTAATTAACTTAATGTTGCTTGTTAATAAAAATTACCCCCAGCTACTGTTATTTATTTCTGTATAAACGCAATTATCTTTCAAGTGCAATTGCCAGCAAACTTTTTATATACACAATAGTTATTATATGTAAAGTAACTGTACACGAAATAATCATTGTTGTCTTTGATTATAACAGCGAGCACTGTAAACAAGCGTTGTTCTTGCAGCAACTAATTAAAATATATAAATACATTATTCTTAAAAGTATTCAAGAAAATTCCAGTAGCAAGATAATCAAATATGCAATAGTATAAAAATGCGAAATTTATATTGAACTTATGCATTGGTATTGGCAGATATTCTGAGCTGCCTATATACATACATACATACAGCGTTGGCCATATGTATTAGACACCTCTGTGAAAATGCCGTATTATGAATACATTTATATTTACAGATAAATAGTACTCGGAAATACTTTCGATAAAACTCCTTAATGTAATTTTAACGAGGGTCGCGTGTACTTAAGCAGGTAGTTTTGAAGTAAGGGGTCATTTTACAGTTTTGAGTATCACTTTATTTCCGACACGCTAACGAAAAGGAGTTTGTTGCGAAATTATATTCATTCATTCAAGTGTGTATTTTTTATTATTAGTGTGTATACAGTAAAGTATAAAATAATGCCAAAAGTTCGTGAATTAACGGAAGTGCAGCGCGGCTAGATCCTTCTGCTCAGTTCGCAAGGGATGACACTGTCAGCGATCGCAAGACAAATGAAGTGTTCGCGATGTGCGGTTCGTACCACGCTAAAAGGTACGAGGAGACGAGATCATTCACTAATCGGCCTAAAAATGGAAGAAAACGCCTAACAACTGCAAGAGAAGATCGAATTTTAGAGAGAACAGCCATACGGAATCGGACAAAAATGTCGAAAGATCTCGCCAGCGAATTAGTCCTGCATCATGCAATTGATATTTCTGCATGGACAGTTAGGAGAAGGCTTATGGCAGTTGGTTTACGTGGATGTAGAGCTCGACGAAAACCATACTTAACTGCAGAACACAAGAAAAAGCGACTTCAGTGGGCTAGAAAATATAAAAATTGGTCCGTCGAAGACTGGGCCAAAGTATTATGGTCCGATGAATCTAATATAGAGGTATGTACGAATAGATATTTATAATGTTAGTAAACGTAGATAAGTTAAATTACCGCTTAAAGTTTTTCAAAAAAAGACAGCCAATTTAAAGTATATTTTATTACTTTATTTTCCAGCTTTTCGGCCAACCTGGGGCGCAGTACATTCGACGACGACGAGGAGAAGTATATCACCCGGATTGTATAGTACCTACAGTAAAACACGGTGGAGGCAGTATTATGATTTGGGGGTGCATGTCTGCATCCGGCGTCGGTGAACTCTTCTTGTGCAAAGGTCGTATGAACAGTGGTGCTTATATTGATATGCTGGGGGAGGTATTGGAGCCATCGGTATGAAAATTGTTTGATACAGATGTACCTGAATATTATTTTCAACAGGACAATGCGCCTTGCCATAAATCACGGCAAACAATGGGGTGGTTCAACGAAAATAACGTAGAGATTCTAGACTGGCCAGCTCAGTCTCCGGACCTCTCCCCAATTGAACATTTATGGAATATTTTAAAAACTAAGGTGCTAAAACATAAATGCAACAATAAAAACATTCTTAAACAAAGAATAATCGAGGAATGGTCAAAAATATCCAGTGAAATGTGCCATAACCTGGTAGCAAGTATGCCGAGAAGAGTGCGTGCTGTTATAAAAGCAGGTGGAGGTGCTACTAAATATTAAAATAAACTAACATTCTTTAATAAATTACTGATGAATACATTCCTGTTTGTGATTTTGATTTCATTTCTTGATTTTGTACTACGGGTAACAATAATTTAAAGTTTTTCGTACGTAGGACTAAGGTGTCTAATACATATGGCCAACGCTGTACTTTTACATATATATGAAATGTTCCTGATAATATTTCTGTATACATAAATATGTACGTATTTTAAATGCTAATTAAAATATGTATTTGCATTGTAAATATTTATAGTATGTCAAAAGTGTAACGTACCCAGACATCAATAAATGAAAGGCGTACAAAATTTGTTCTTCTAATTTAGTTGTGAAATTATAGTCCATGTGTTGGTATCCTACTGATTGTCTTGAAGATGGATGGAACGCGAGTAGAATTTCCGACATTATTTTTATATTAAGTACAATTAAGCTAGGCGTCCACCTATCCGTATCGTACGTATCGGACGCATCGCATCAAACGGATTATTTTTTCCAATTCATTCACAGTATCGGCAGCGATTGGATTTGCCGACGCAACTATCGGACTTTCGTAGTGAGTCATCGGCGCGCATCGCAAAAGTTGCCTCTCGGAGCAACGGCGTCGGCATTGCCGACGGGCAGATTCGTGCGATCCGTACGATGCGGATAGGTGGACGCACTTCTATGGCTTCCTATGTAAAGAATACTACGATCCGTTTGATGCGATGCGGATAGGTGGACGCCTAGCTTTACATGGCTGTTGTTGAAATATTGAATCTAAAAGCTGGATTTCCTCTTTGTGAAAGGCATGACGCTGAGGTTTAAAGCTGCCACCTAAATTTGTATATCACATGAGCTTCAATTTTAATCAATTTTCTGCCTGTAAGATTTTACATTGTTTTGTATTTCTTAATGTACTACTATCTCAACTAAATATGAAATGTCAGCAACTAATTATGATCTGCTTTATAAACCGTCAAGAGAATATTAAGAAACATGTATCATTTCAGTTGTCAACTTGAAACAATGCTTGCTTCCTTATGGCGTTATTCCAAGTAGTTTCTGACGGCAAATTTGAATCGGTACATATCAGTACAGTCTGAATACACATATTATATTTAGAAACAAATATTTATTCTTATTTTATCCGCTTTTGTACGATAAAAATCTATGCAGTAATATATAGCCTACGATGTAACAGATTATTTTCCGACATAAAAAAATGCAGTGCCTAATAAAGGTAAAAACTCATTGGTAAGAAATACACGCTATGTAAAAAGTCTACGTGCAGAGTTTTAGGTTTGCCTTTAGTCATTGCGTACACGAATAACTTAAAAATTATTAACGCACTTGTCAGTTATTGAAAGTTATTGTTTACCCAATTGTGAAATAAAACTATAATGGAAGCTAAAAGGAAAGAACCATCAAAATACTTGTGAACAAAAAACAGAAATGAAAGAAATAGAAAGAATAGAAAAATCACTTGTAGAAGATAATCTATTATTCAACAAGCGGTGTGATGGAAGAATAACTTTTCAATAAAAAGTTATTTTACTATAAAAATATATTTTATTTTTCAACATAATCCCCTTTTAACACTATATACTTGGCCCAGTAAGTAAGGAATTTTTCGGAAACTCCTCCATTTGTTTCGGATATCACTTCCTCATTTGTCTCAAATCTCTTCCCAGCGAGCAATTTTCTTAAATTTGGGAACAAAAGGAAATCACTGGAAGCCAGATCTGGTAAATATGGTGGACAAATAGAGAATTGTAACGCAATTCGGCTAATTTTGTTGTAGCAACAGTGGGCGAATGAGACAGCGCATTATCGTGATGGAACAATACTTTTTCAAGAAAATTCAAGAATTTGTTTAACCTTCCTATACTCACGTCAAAATGAAAGACGTATACTATACTATATAAGTCGGTCTCACAGACCGTATGCGTGAGTATAGGAAGGTTAAGAACAAATTTGGTCATGTTTCCCTAAGTTCAACATCAAAACATGTCAGCACATCAGCATAATATTTGCCGGTTATCGTTTTTCCTTTTCAGAAATAATCAATAAAGATATCTTTTGGAATCCCAAAAAATTGTGGTCATGGCTTTATTGGCCGAGGAAACGGTTTTTGCCTTTTTGAAGGCACGCTTCTCGGGAAAAGTCCATAGTTTCGATCTGTTTCTGGAGTATAATGGTGTAAGTTTCATCTACTGTGATACATCGACGGAAAGATTCCCTTGGATTGCGTTTGAAGCTTTAAGCAAACGCGGCACCCACCTCGCAGATAGTTTTCTTATATTTAAACGTTCATGCATAATATTGCATACCCGTTTCATTGAAATATTTACTTCATTAGATATCTCACGTGCTTTCAATCGACGTTCGCTAATTACAAGAGCATGGAATTAATTAACAGTTTCTGGACTAGTTACAGCAAATGACGGTCCCGTTCTGTATCATCCGTTCTCACATGGCCACCTTTAAAAGCAGAAAACCACTTACAAATCATTTCATGGAACGGGGCACATTCACGATAATATTAACGTAACTTGCCCTCCGTTTCTTTAATTATTTTATAATAAACATAAAAAGAAATGTTTAATTAACACTCAAAATTCTTTTTTTTTTTTTCATATTTACTTAACACCAAAAAATGAATATAAAACATAACCTATTTGTCAGATTTGTTTGAAATTTTGACAGTAGATATCAGGAACATGGCGGAGGTCAACAGCATAATCACCGTAGCGAAAGTGTTGCCAACCTTTGAAAAGTGACTTTTTCGTCAAACCGCTCTGGTAAATTGAGTACAAAGTGCAACATACTTTACACATAAATTTAAAAATCGCAACAATGATCAACAAATCGTACGAGAAGAAGGTAAACCCTATGTGTTAGAAGTTAATCGCAAGAAACGTCTTGTACTTACTAGAGAGCATACATGTAGATAAATCTGATCACATTATTAACGTGAAAATATAGGACGGAGTGGAATAAAGAAACACGGCGGAAGTGGTATTATGGTTCAAGCGTGCATGTCAGCTCCTAGAGCTACTTGGCTTTTATTGAATCAACAATGAATCAATATGATTATAACATCTCAGACCACAATTTACCTGAACATATTCTTAAATTAAGACCAAGAATTACATACACCACCGCAATCACCCGACTGAATAACGCTTTCGGCAATATAATTTAACCTCCAAAATTAATTAAACAAAATATTATATTGCAAGAAGAGATGAAAATTAGCACAGAAGAGACTTCTAAACGGGCGTACTGTTTATGAATAAAAGATTGAGGGAGGTTATACTTCCTCACGTTATCATACAAATATTAACCATAGATATGTTTTGTTTAATGTGGCTCTCTTTTACGTTATGATTATACATTTGGTTTATTGTATTATGTCTTTTTCTTCCGTCTTGTTAATGAGAGAAGACGGTATTGTAGTATTTAAAGGGTGGGCCATCTATTGGTCCGATTTTGAGTAGATCATTAAATAGACAAAAGCTGATTTTTTTGCAACGAATTTCGCTTTATTTGCTAGTGTTTCTTCCGATTAACTATGGAAAATGATTTCATTGAAATGTTGGCCACGGCTGGCTCGGCAGTAGGCCATCCTGGAACACCAATCTTCAAGCACTTTGTCCACTGTTTCCTGGTCAATTTGGGCAATTTCAGCACGAATATTCTGTTTCAAGTGATCAATTGTTTGGGGATTGTCGGCATAAACTTTACTCTTCAATGCACCCCACAGAAAAAAGTCCAGCGGCGTCAAATCGCAGCTGCGAGCAGGCCAGTGGACATCGCCGAAACGGCTAATCACACGGTTGTTGAATCTTGTGCACAGAAGGTTGATGCTACGCGCGGCGGTATGACAAGTTGCGCCATCTTGTTGAAACCATAATTCATCGAGATCGATATCTTCCAATTCCTGCCACAAGAAGTCAGTTATCATGTCGCGATAACGTTCACCATCGATATTCACGGCGCGACCTTCCGCATTTTCGAAAGAAAGGACCAATCACGCCACCACTCCAAAATCCGCATCACACAGTGACTCGAGCTGGCTGCATTGGCTTCTGGACGACAACGTGTGGATTGTCCGTTCCCCAAATTCTGCAATTTTGTTTGTTGACGTAGCCGCCGAGGTGAAAATGCGCTTCGTCAGAAAAGATGATTTTTCGTGCGAAATTTGGGTTATCGTTCAACTCATTTAAAGCCCACTCAGCGAAGCGTAAACGTTGTGGAAGGTCATTCGGTTTCAATTCCTGAACGAGTTGGATTTTATACGCAAACATACCGAGGTCTTTGGGCAAAATCCTCCTTAGAGTGGTTCGTGAAATGTCGACTTGTTGACTTCTGCGCCGAGTCGATGTCGATGTTCTGGGGTTTTGACGAACACTTTCGGTCACAGCAGCGATTGCTTCTGCTGTACGCACCGGACGTGTATGTGGCACACGACGTGTGCCACACGTCTGGCATCGACCAGCATTCCCAGTTTCACGAATTTTATGCACCAACTTTCGAATTGCACGCGCGGTAGGCGCTGCATTTCTTCCAAATTTTGTACGCATTTTTCGCAATGTTTCACTCATGACAGAACCACATTCAAAATAAGTTTTCAGTATTTCAAAGCGTTGTTCCAAAGGAAACCGATCCATATTTGTTCAGCGGAAGTTACAACTAACCTAGAATCAACAACTTATGGTGCTAAAGTTGACAGCGCCATTATCGACAGGCTGTTCAAAATCGGACCAATAGATAGCCCACCCTTTATTATCATGTGAAATAATTATTTTCATTTTCTTTCAATTACTGAATTTTCTTATTAACCTTCCTATACTCACGTCAAAATGAAAGACGTATACTATACTATATAAATCGGTCTCACAGACCGTATGCGTGAGTATAGGAAGGTTAAAACAGGTTCTTTCCGTATGGTGTACGCAAACTTTTTACATTTACTGTACACACATTCATACACATAACTATATATTTAACCTTCTCTATGCATCGATTGTATACATACAGGCGTCGTATTCATTCTTTGTGCGTGCGTTATTAACAACTCCATTCAAATTCCAATAAATGACACATTTACAACGTTTATGTTATGAGATAAAGTCAAAATATAATTAAAGTCTCGAGATATCGCGTCAATAATAAATAATAATCCTGTTTATCGAAAGAACGGCGACGAGCACGGTCCACTAAATTATCGTACTGACATTTTTAATGGGTCATCATTTCATTAAAGGCGTATTACGCTCTTGAGCATTGTTCGATACGCATCGAACAATAAATTTATTTTCTTGTGTTTTAAGTGGACCGTTTATGTTGCCGTTTTCGCTGTATGCTAGTCATAGTCGCCACTTAACTGTTTCAATTCGAGTTCGTTGCGTCGGAAAGATATGGATAAATTTGGGGCACGCAGTCGAGCAAGACGCTTACGTCACGCAAAACTATATACAAGCTCTTTTGCTCGACTGCCAGGAAGTTGGGTAAATTATAATGCATCATTTGGCGACATTGATTTTATTAAAATAATGAACGTAAATGGGTTAGCGTAGTTAGTAATATTTTGCTTAAGATAAAGGTATGCAAAAGTATAGATCCATGAACTAAAGATTATTACAAGTTTGATAAAAAATCAGTCGGAGTAATAAACGGAAAACTTAAAATGTTATCAATAAAAGTGTTGGTTCAAAAGTCATATCTTTCTTCGCTTGTGTTAATGTAAGTCAACACATTTTTCTCTTTCCAACATTCTAACTGGTTCTTACACCAATCCCACAACATTCGACATTTTAAGCTAGTTGTAGCAGTTGATAAATATACTTGAATATTTTTAAAATACATACCTAAGAGATCGTAGAATTGTACAAAGAGCATTATCGAGCTGCGATTTTTCACAACTCCAAACATGGCTTGATCCATAAGCAATCTTTTGAGGAAATCAATCGAATGTTTGATGACAAGTCCTGTTCCTTAACTACCAGCGGTGTTAAATAAATTTCAATGTAATTGACTTTCCTTAAATAACAGTTTCGAACTCCTAAATAAAAACGACCCTAGAAAAAATCGGTCTTATTCGGAATATGAGTGCAGAGAACCGACATGTTAGTGAAAGGAGCATTGAAGCAACTGTAAGATTGATATGGAAGCAATTAACATGAGTTTTGAAATATTTGAAAGCTCGTAAGCTATGTTCCGTCGGATTCCCAATAATTGACATTTTTCTCTCATTCTGCTATTAACCGTGATATTGCTTGTGACACATCCCCAATGACAAAATAGGGTTCCCAGAGCTTTAGCTAAAAGCAGAATTTTTCAAAAAGCTCCAACATTATAAACCCTCCTTGAACGAAGGAATTCGCTGTGTAATCAAATTGTCTACTATTATGTTGTAATAGCAAATTCTACTAGAAATAAAAACGCAAGCAGTAAAGAGGAAGTAGATTCATTACTAACAAATTTACAATTTTGCATTTTTATAATTTGAATACAACAAGCAAGTAATAATTAAGGCGGAGATTTTATTTGAATATACTAAAGTCTCTAACCACAGTTTTTAAAGGAATGTTTAAAATAATCTCAGCGTTCTTCGTCTATCGACTAAGCGAAATTTGTATACTCAACTTGGTATCGTGATATGCACGCAGTCAGCATAAAAATCGTCTTCATTTACGTGTGTACTGGTTCGTTATTTTATTTTGCGTGTGTGTGAGGATGTGTTAGTGTAGCTATGGCATCAAAGTACGATAAGAACCATGTAAAGCCTAGAACGTTACAAGTCACGTCGTAAACCTTCCGTACTGCATACATAAACGATTGCCTGCGCTATGCGCTGGTTAAATAATAGTTATTTTCCACCGTTGCGTTTGCAGAATTTTTATTTTTACGATCGAACAAAAAGTATATTTATAGGTAGTGTATACGTATGTATATGTATATTCGCTTCGATATTATATGTTATAGAAGTTATTATAAATACGACAGTTTTAACCTTCCTATACTCACGCATACGGTCTGTGAGACCGACTTATATAGTATAGTATACGTCTTTCATTTTGACGTGAGTATAGGAAGGTTAAGGAGAAAAAGAGTGCAATACCCCATCAATACCCTTAACCTTCCTATACTCACGTCAAAATGAAAGACGTATACTATACTATATAAGTCGGTCTCACAGACCGTATGCGTGAGTATAGGAAGGTCAAGAATGTCAAGTATGTCAGGAATGATCGTGTATGTACCTTAACTTTCGGTCGAAATGGATGTAGTGAATTGTATCAAAAATTCTCGTCAATATTTGTGTCTCTTCATGGATAAATAAGTGATAACATTTCATACACGTTCTTAAAGAAGATCGCAAAGTGCGTTGGGTAACCTGTATTAAACATTCAATATTTTGTTGAATTTTAATGTTTAATGAAGCATGTGGTTCGATGTTATTAAAGAAAGTACGAGCATAAGCTATCAAATCGTGATGAAAATATGGAGGCTCAACATATTGCATGAGAAGAGTAAGCT
Source organism: Chrysina gloriosa (assembly GCA_038088585.1). Taxonomy (NCBI): domain Eukaryota; kingdom Metazoa; phylum Arthropoda; class Insecta; order Coleoptera; family Scarabaeidae; genus Chrysina; species Chrysina gloriosa. The sequence continues at coordinate 35,513,135 of CM076087.1, read as the reverse complement.
CAAACTGATATTCATATCGTGTCAATGTCTACAATGAATGACTTCGAGTCGATCCACGTGATTTACATAAAAACAACGTAATACTCATGGGAAAAGTCTGTATGCAACTACTCGGAAACTGGGTTGACATCGGATTTTGGTTTTAAATAAGAATCAAACTTTCTATGCTAGTTTTCAAAAAAGGAGTTTCCATGTTTGTATTTAACAGTGGATATAGTGCCTCAGTGCGGAAACAGTCACCACTTCTACGCAATATAGTTTACACTAAGCTGAGTATACCAACGGTATATTGGGGTTAAAATGTAACCAAACTCAAAAACTGCTAAAAAGTGTTACATGAGCATCGAAAATAGTAGCATTTACTTTGAAGAGTACTTATTTTTATATAGCTACTTCTGTTGCAGCAAAAACATTAACTTTGAGTTTTATTTTTAAGCAGATCTATTACACAGCACAACAATATGGCAACTTTTGTCTGATGATCGACTTTTATCACGTGATGTTTACTAATTTGACGTCGTTGATTTCAAATATAACCTCAGCTTTTTTTGTAACAGCTCTTGTTTACGAGATTTAGCTTTCACGAAAAAATCGCTGTGCTAGTGTGTTAATTTGCTTGTAATTAAGAAAATATTAAGTTTTCTTAATATAATTTGATATGGCATCGTCAAGAAGAGTTTGTGTCAATGATCCAAATCATTTTTGTTTCATTTGCGGAGAGTATATATTTAAAGAATACCGTTTGAATGTGATAGCGTTCATGATTGAGGCTTACAAAAATTACTTTGATCACACACTGGAAATGAAAGACAAGCCTTGGATTCCGCAAAAGGTATGCAAAACGTGCGTTGAGTTTCTACGTTTGTGGACAAATAAGAAAAGGAATAGCTTTAGATACGAAACCTCTATGATCTGGACTGAACCCTTGAACCACCACGACGACTGTTATTTTTATTTGGTGAACATAACTGGCATTAACCGAAAAAATCGAGCCAAATGGGAATATCCATCCATACGGTCGGCACATAGACGTGTTTTGAGTCCTAAAATATCACTTGAACCTCAAGCTGATGCTTCACAGGAGGAGCCTATGCATTTTGAGGCGAAAACTGGCAGTAGTGATAGTGACTTTGAATGTGACCTGAAAGCGCCAAAACTATTCAATCAAGATGATTTAAACGACCTTGTCAGAGATCTGGGACTGTCAAAGGCTGCTTCAGAAATTTTGGCTTCTAGGGTAAAAGAAAGAAACTTAGTGACAAAAGGAACGAAGATTTCTTATTACCGCACAAGAGAATAAAATCTCCTCAAATATTTTGCTGAAGAAAATGATTTCGTATTTTGTAAAGATGTACCTGGTTTAATGGCTGCAATTGGACTTCAAAATTACGTTTCTAATGAGTGGCATCTATTCATAGATTCATCAAAACGTAGTCTAAAATGTGTTATCTTACACAATGGGAATAAATTAGGGTCGTTGCCTATTGCACATTCCACAAAAGTAAAAGAAGAATGTACAACTATTGCTCTGGTTTTAGACAAAATTAAATATGTGGAACACAATTGGCTCATGTGTTGATTTAGAAATGGTCAACTTTCTTTTAGGCCAACAAGGTGGTTATACAAAATATTCCTGTTTTCTTTGCTTGTGGGACAGTAGAGCTAAATATCAACATTGGATTAAAAAGATTGGCCTCCTCGGGAAGCGCTAGTTGCAGAACAACAGAACGTGATAAACCCACCTTTAGTATCAAGGGATCGTATAATTTTGCCTCCGTTACATATAATACTAGGACTTATAAAACAATTTGTAAAAGGTCTTGACAAAAATGGAAATTGTTTCCTTTTCCTATCAAAAAAGTTTCCAAAACTGAGTACAGAAAAGATAAAAGCGGGGATTTTTGACGGGCCACAAATAAGATCATTAATAAAAGACTCAAATTTTACGCATACTATGACAGAGATTGAGAAAACGGCATGGAATGAGTTTGTTTGGCTTGTTAAACATTTTTTGGGAAATAAGGAAAGTTCTGAATTTTCTCAACACGTCGAACAACTGATCAGTAACTTTCAAAGACTTGGATGTAACATGAGTATCAAGTTACACTTTCTTCACAACCACCTGGACTAATTTTTCCACATCTTATAGAGTCTTTCTTTCGGTCTTCCATACATTGGACGCAATTTACGTCAGTTATACTATCCATTTCTCTCCTACGTATCTGTCCGTACCATAATTTAATAATTCTTACAATGTTTTCTATTTTTATAGTTTCTTCAATTTCTTTATTCATGAATTGCTTACATTTATCCTTCTGATTTTGCTCTCCAGCGTTTTTAGGTTTCGTCTTCCTTATTAATTGATGTTACTGCTCTGTTGCAGATGTTATTGATAGCCTTTCTATTGCCTTATTCTATATTCCCAAGTTTGTTTTATTTTCTAACTTCCCAAAATTTATATCCAGTTTTTTATTCTTCCCATTGTCCATCGTTCCTAAATGTAGGATTAGATAATTATAGAATTTATTAATTATGTATCCAAATAGCAAAATTATGAAAACCATGGATTACACCAAGTAATTTAGGGAAGAGTCTAAATATCTTTACTTTAGACATCAGGTCTAAATCGCCCCGCACTGAATGTAGAGACTCGACTAACTGAGGAATAGTTGGAACTTCACAAAGGACGAGTCTCTTCATTGTACTGCTCGAAACAATTTGAGAAATAGGGTAGATATTTATGTATGTATTGATTCGTTTAATACCTGCTATAAATTAAACCTTCGTGATTATTAGTTAGGAGAAATAGAAATGTAAGTCTCATCTTTAGGGACGACCGTCAAATTACAATTAACTAAATTATTAAATGAATCCTTCAAGCACTTGATATATTGTTGATTATTATATGAAAGAAAACGTAGGGTAACCTGGAGATGAATAATTAACCGACATCAACAGTGATTAGTTGCAGTAGATTCTAAGAGTAATCGTTTTTCTAAAGTTAATAAGTCAGGTAAGAAAGTATTGAGAAATGCTCATCCACATAATAGAGAATGAAAAAATACGGAAACTTACCGGGTAGATTTTCACAGAATTACTAAAATAGACTTTGTATTTTTCTGAATAACTTTATCATTTGATAAAAAGAAACTTTTAGACGAGAAGCTCAATTGTAGTTGAACATGTTATCAAATATGAGAAGTTGAACTGACTGTTAAGCACCAGGATGGATATTATTGTACGAGCTTGAATTTATTCTGCACAAATAGCTTCATATGCCGATATTTCAAAACAATATCTGAGAGCTCGAAAAATTTAAACAATCTGAACTGCAAGGAAAGTAAGTAACTGCAGTATGGACCTTAAATAAGAATATTTTGGAGTAGTTCGACGCAACGTTCATAAATTACCGAGATAATCGATGTTGAAGTATCACCCACCATTTAAATCCACTAGATATAACACGATTGTCAACTGGACTCGTGGCCTAGTCGATAGCATTTTGGTGCGATACTCGCGAGATCGCTGGTTCGGGTCTCGTCACGGGACATTTCTTTTTCTTCCACTCAAAACGCACCATATCCTTTTTCATTCTTCTTTTCATATCAAAAATTATGAACAAACGAAATATATGAACTCTATGCAGGACATTCTTCAAGTACATCATTAAAATGCACAATAGATTGATAAACAATATTCATTCAAGGTCCAAAGTACACGTACCATGAATATCAAAAATTACAAAAATCCGATTACCTTGCCTTCTCCTTGTGAGATGAAAAACTTGCTGAAGGAGCAGCATAGATAAACATAGGAGCACTGCACCGGTACTAAGGTAGTCTCCCAAGTTCAGCGGAGGACCTTCAAAGGACATAGACCTTTTGAACTTTTTATCATTTTAATCATACAATTTTTCTAACCAAAATGGAATCCTGTGGAGTAGGAGGCATGCCGATGGAATTATTCAAATCATACTAAAGTATCTGTTTTCATTTTACATCCATGGTGGAATTTGAACGGAATATTCAACGTTCACGCTTCTTCAGCGCTCTTGTGAGAAACAATGGTGCCCCTCATGGATTTATTTTAGGACCAACCTTATTTGTTATGTATGTATGTAAATCAGACCACTCAAAATGAACTCGACCCCAGAATATAATTTTATTTATAAGATTTAGTACTGTTTGCATGGGCGTAGCTAAGGATTTTATATATAACGGGTGGTGCAAAAGTAATGTCATAATGTGAATGTGTCTTAATTTCTGCAAATGGCGACAAATGTTGAACATTGAAGAAGAAATCGTCAATGTTGGAGCCAGATGTTTTGCGAGCAACAATTCAAAAGTCGTAAAACGAGCACAAATGTGCATCAACTCGGGAGGTGGTCATTTGACCGATTGAATTTTTTCAACTAAATGTCATCAATTTTACATCTTCAAATAAATTTTCGTGAAAACAGAGATCATTTTTTTCATTCTTAACAAAATGGTAGCCAATTCGCATTATGACATGAAGCAACCGAATGGATTACCACCGTGACAACTTAATTATCCTAGGTGACTTTAATGCCCCATTGTTTAATATTGTTCGCAATGACGGCAAACATGTTATGCTAAACAATTTTCAACAATTTTGCAGTTTTAATCAATTTAATAGCGTAGTAAATGACAACCATCGTCTACTGGATCTTGTTTTCTCCAACTCTGTGTGTTCCATTGAGAGAGATGCGAGTCCTATGGTATCTGAGGACTCACATCATCCTGCAACTGAATATTTTTGCTGAAGTTACATTGTCGTGTCATGCACCTTTTAAAGAAAATATAGGCAGCAAGGAATTTAACTTTAAAAAGCAAATTTTCCCTTGATGTATAATATGCTTCTTAATGCCGACTGGTCACCTATGTATAACACGAATACCGTAGATGCATCTTGTTCAACGTTTTATGACATACTGTACAGCATTTTTTATTGCACTGTACCTATATACAAAAGGAAACCCTCTATCCGTTCGTATCCTCTTTGGTTTGATCACAATATTATTAAACATCTTCGCGATAAATACTACGCACATAAAAAATACAAAAAGTATAAGACTTGAGTATCACTATGAAAAATTTAAGAGTTAAGAACAATATGTAAAATTCTTATCGATACTGCATACAAAACGTACATATCTAGCATGCAGAATTCCGTAGTTAGTAATCCTAAAAGAATATGGTCATTCATTCATAGTAAACGTGGCAATACTAGGATATCTGGTGTTGTGAAATACAACGATACAGTTTTAGATACTCCTATACTTGCAATGGAAGCTTTTGCACATTATTTTAGTAGTGTATATACAACTCCGAATTCTTCTAGGATAAATGATAGTAACTTTTGTACTAATTGCACTGTTAACATTTTTGAAATTTCTGAAGATGAAATACTAAAAGCACTAAAAAAATGCAAAGACAGTTTGTTGAGTGGTGTGGATGGTGTTCCTAGTTTTCTGCTACGAGACTGTGCCATTGCCTTCGTAAAACCACTATACCATTTGTTTAATTTGACACTGAAGCACGCTACATTCCCCGATATTTGGAAGATATCTCGTATCTGCCCTGTTTTTAAGAAAGGTGATCCTTCTAGTATTCGAAATTATAGACCAATATCCATATTATGCAACACTTCTAAAGTTTTAGAATCAATTTTGTATAGTAATGTTTATAGGTCCATAAAATCTGTTTTATCCCCTGCCCAGCATGGTTTCATGAATGATCGATCCACTGTAACAAATCTAAGTTGCTTTAGTCATAGTATATTTAGTATATTTCGGAGTGTTTGGATAAACGGGGACAAGTTGACGTCATATATACCGACTTCGAAAAGGCCTTCGACCAGACTACCACGTGCCAGCTGTCAGCGGTGGGATTCTCTCCAACTCTTCTGCGTCTCTTTGAATCATTCTTGACCTGCAGAAAGCAGTATGTCGAGTATCGGGGTCATAAATCAAAAATGTTCTCTCCACATCTGGCGTGCCTCAAGGTTCAAATTTGGGACCTATTCTCTTCTTAATATATATAAATGATATAGTGAATAATTTGCAGTGTGAGTCGTTGTTATTTGCTGATGACTTGAAGATTTTCCTTAAAATTGAAAAGATAGAGGATTGTCTTACTTTACAAAAAGATCTGGACAGTCTAAGTTCTTGGTGCATGGAAAACCACTTGCAACTTAATGTGAACAAATGCAAAACTATAACTTACACTAGGAAACACCAAATAATTTGTTATGATTATACTATGAATGATATCAATTTACAACGTTGTACGTCTATAAAAGACTTGGGTATACTTTTTGACACTGGCTTTTATTTTGTAGATCACATAAATGAAATCATAGCAAGCTCTTATCGAACTTTTGGTTTTATTTACCGAAACTGTAGAGATTTTACTAATACGCATTGTTTAAGTTTATTATACAACGCCTTCATCAGGTCAAAGCTAGAATATGGTTCGATTATTTGGTACCCCGTATATGCCGTACATATAAAAACTTAGAACAGGTTCAACGACGGTTCCTAAAGTACTTAGTGTATATTAATGACCATGTGTATATTATATATATATATATATATATATTATAATATTGTTATATACTCTTATTTACTTGTAGAATAGCTTTTTTATTGTGTACAAATTTTGTTAGTGGCAGTAAGCTCTCTATTTTTGGTTTTTATTGTTACGAACGTATTCGCATATATATTTTCTTTTTCGTGTATTAATTTTCCTGTACTTGGGTATTACCCGTTGGAAATAAATGATTATTATTATTATTATTATTATTATTATTATTATGACATTACTTTTGCGCCACCTGTTATAATACGTCTGAAGATTTTTCTAGGAGGGGCAACGAATTTTCTAAGGTGGAAAACGCCCACGCTTGCCCCCTGCTGTCTACGTCCATGACTGTTTGTCCTTAAATGATTCTGCACTAAGCATTTTGATGAAGTAATATAGTAATTATTCGTTAGGATAACTTTTGGAGGAGCCCTCAAATAAACTCTAACTATAGTCAACATCAAAAGGCAACAGGATAGATTGATAAAAATCAGCTAGCGATAGTAAATAAGCAAGAAGTGTTACTTTTTATTCAACAGTGGTCAACTGTATGTAGTCACAATTTCTCTTTACATCGATGTAATGATTAGACTACTTGAGGTGGCAATGACACCTATTCCACTGCAACCTTTCCAAATGTAATGAAGTCGGAAATAAACTATTAAATAGTGTGAACTATTTCAAAAATGATCTCATTGCTTTTATAAAATAAATTTATCGCCTCCCATTAAACTCTATAAATAAAATAAATTTTTTTTTAAATAAAAATGTGGTTTTCTTCATTTCCAGTTTATAAAACACAAAAGAAACACGTTTATATTGCAATAAAAATTCTATGTTTACGCATTTTTGGCTTAAAATTTCAGTAGCCTTGCATTTATTATTCTGGGTGGCTAGTTTTTGTAATGCAGGTGCTGCATTCAAATAAATACTTTATTATTCGACTTGAATATATTAAAGGTGTGTGGTGCTTTTATAATCCCCATCGTGTTGAAGTTAAACAAACCGCAGCGTCACCTTCAAATACGAATTGATGCAAATACGCTTGAAGGGATTTCGACACAAGATCAAGTTAGTGACCCTCCCGTATGCCTAGCATTTTCCTTGGCAAGAAGCGGCGATTCCTATACATAATCATCTTGTACTCTAGTTATCGTATATTGAAATATATATGGATTCACAGATTACATCTTTTTATAATCATCGAATTATTTCCTGTATTGAGCTTATAAAGTATTTGAAGAAATTGGGATGTCTTATTTCTCCAATACACCGATCGAGGCATATTACCTAATATCTCAAAGATTTTACATACACGTTGTTATCTAAATTTAAATTGCTCCTTCCATCATTGATTATTAATGTTTCCTGTTGTCTCCTTCGAACCGGTTACTGCTGCGAGCGTTCCTTTAAGTATACGACTCGCCTGTCATAAAACCGGTAAAATAACCGTTCGTGTTTCTATTCCGCGGCTTACATAAGCTTAATTCTTATTCCCAGTTTGTCTAAAAATCTGTATGGTACGCCCACGCGGATTTTTAGCACACCCATTTACATAAAATACATGCGGACGCCGTACTTAGATTTGAATTTCGATACTGATTTCTTTGTTAGTTGCTTAGCGAGCGATGTCATTAACATACGTTTCACAGGTTTAGAATTAATGATCACCTTTCGCTTCAGATCGTGTAGACATCATGACAGAATGGAGGATTTAATCAATCTATGTATTCACTTCTAAATTCCTCTCTCCTTGCAAGGCGGTGTGAAGTAAAAGAAAAACTGAGAAATTTGTAACTTCTTTCAAATTTGGAGAGACTGCGACAAGTGTGTTAATTTTTCTCAAAATTACTGTGGCACATCCTTAATGAAGATTAAGAATGTTATCGCGATGAGTCCTCCCGAATTCCTGAAACATATCGAAATCAACTCGACAAAATTCAATTTTTCTTTTATATCCTTGAACGGTATTTCAAGTTAATCCTTCTAAGGAATCATTTTATTTTCAATTCCTTAATTATATTTACTTACTTAGAGGACCGATGCAAAGAGATGCCTACGTATGTATGTATACGTTTTTGGATGCCTTTTATATCATTCAGTATCTCCAGTAATTACATTTTGTAAGTAGATAATGAGAAATTTTCTTCGGAAAAACAACTAGTCTCTGTAAAAAGGTACCATCGGTTACCTGTTATCGACTTACATCAGATCGAAAAAAATACAAGTTATACAGTAAGTATAGCCGGATTTATAAGCTAACCTTCGGCAACAAATACTACTTCATTCTTGTACCTATGCAAAATATGTTCTAACTAGCTGTTAAGCCTGTCCCTGCCAGGCAGGAAGAAAAAGAAAATAAAAGCTATAATGTTAAAAAATAGAATTTTGCCATGCCCCTTTTTCGTCTTAATTCTCCGCCCACAGGCCAAAAATCAAAAATCCGGCTACGTTAGGATTTGACCTAGGCGTTTTACTATATGCATGCCAATTTTCAGCTTTCTAGTCCATCAGTGGGCTTCAAAAAGCTCTGGATAGACAAAAAGAGGAACACACAAATAAGGAAATCATATATGTATATAGATATTGTAAACGTGATAATTTGAGCTGCGAAGACTACAATAATTTTTTTATTTCTTAGTTGTTAACACAAACCTTTTTGTAAAACCCCCACTATCAAATTTCCAATCAGCAATTCACGATTTCGAATAATAGTGCAGTTTTAGAGACTTCATAGAGAACTTGTATAAGTATATTGTTGATACATTTTCTCACAATTTTCCGGAGGATCTATAGACATGGTCTGTAAACAACGGTCTATAGATATTGTTCATAACTATAGTATGGCCCGAATCAGTATTGCAGTAACGTTTTCTCTATCACGGCCGTTAGAGACTTTCGCTTCGTGTAGGATTTCTGTCTTAAACAATCAAAGCAGGAAACAAAAGTATTAGTGGACACGCGAGCTTTGATCGGAAGGACCTTGGTTCGACAAAAATCTCCTGGTAAAATTGAAATTGAAGGACGGAACAGCAAATCTTCATCATTGGGTAACATTTTCGAACGAACTAGTTATATTGAAAAGTCAGATTTATTATTGAGTTCGCGGGGTGACTGTTGCAATGTTGGGCAACATTGCATAGCGATTGTTTCAGATCGTCCATTGCGGATGGAAAATTTTAGTTTCAGAACGCTCCCAAAACCACCTGATTGTCTACCTAAATATCTATAGACTATTAATAGACTCAGTTTCTGTATCCAAAATCGCAACGCTTAGTACATCACTGCCGACTAGCATTTACATTTAAACTTATGATTTTCGGAAAGTCAATGATGACGACTACATCCCACCATAATTAACATCTAATCTTTATTTTGTGAATGATGTGTTGCACTCACATTAATCTAATTTACACCGATTTGCCTAATATCCATTATATAATGCAGCATATCTTCGTTCTTGAAAAATTTAAGCACTTCATTACCTCTTTTACTTTAGACACAGGTTCTTTCACAATTTACTTAGGAAACGGATTTTAGAATTATAGCAAGTTGGACATCATTATTGCGAGGTGAGTTTATGTGCTGTTGTGACTTATGTATTAACGATAATCGTACATTTTATGAGTTATATTTCATTCATATGTAATACTTCCAAATTACTCGATTTCTATAAAGAACGGATATAATCTACGACAAACCTAATTATATTTTATAGCACACCACGCAACCAAAATTGTTGCCTAATCCAGATAATTTACCTTACGATTGTAAAATTACCAGAATTTGTTGACAACACATTCTTATCTTTAAATATATTTAATAGCTAGGATTGACTGATATGATATTTGATAATTACACAATTTTCTTTAATTCCTTACTTCTTTAACCGTAATTATTAGATATATTTTTTTAACTAATTAAATTATATAATAGTTCTCTACCACAAAGGTCACGATATATATATATATATATATATATATATATATATACACATTTAACTAATTAAGCGCTTAGATTTCCTTCTTTACATATCTGTCATCAATATTTGTTAGTGCTACTTTGTGTGTTGTAATATGTGTACATATTTACTATACTGATTTGGGTCTAATTGCTTGTAAAAACATTGTATGTACACGATATTCGAAATACTTGGTTAAACAGCATGGTCATTTAGCAGTAAGAAATTAATTTCTACTCTTACTACAATGATTTTGGAAAATTAAGTTATCATCCTCGGTAGAGAAGGCTATAAAGGAAAGAAAACGCCATACGTAAACTTTTAACCCTTCAGCATATTGCACAATCGACACTCTTTTATTCTCATCTTTGTGGTAGTTTTCTGCACATCTGTTTTGATGCTTTCCTTATACTCCTAATACCCATATTTCCGGCATTCTTCCTACTTTGTCAAAATAAAGGCTAGTTACGGTTGTGATTGTTTAATTTATAAATTTGATAGTAACAAGCGGTAGAATACCATCATTAAGATACATCTTACTGCTTGTCAGAGGTTATGGAAGAGAGGCATTGAGAAACAAGAGTGCGAAGACTTAGAAAAAGCATGGAAGACAGAATAGTAGATATTGCACAAAATAGAGGAAAAAACAGTTCACGATCTAATGCGGAATTTAAGAAACAGAAGCGGATTGAAGAAATGGGTCGAGAATACTAATCAGTCGAAGTCGCGAAGGATAAGGCATCATACATATATAAAGACGAAGAGGAACAAGACTAAAATTAAAGAGAGCCTAACCCTTCGTATACACACCTCCGGAAAATCCCGGGCCATACACATGGTGTAAAGGGGACCCCATCGATTTTTGACTACTTATTATAAGAAAACTGTTCATCCCATTTGAATGAAACAACCGCGAAAACGTAGCTCAAACTATCTAGAATGCGATAGGATTACAATTACAAATTTGAAGAGAAATTAAGGTTCTCAAAAGTGTACGGAAATGAGAGTCGTGAGAAACCGCATTTTTGCCAAAAAATCATAACTTCGTTATTTTTATAGATAATTAAATGGAACTCCCACGAAAATACTGTTAACATATTGTATTTTTATGAAAAAAATAATGCGAAATGAGTCCTTCAAAAAAGGGAAATTGACCGCATTGGCTGTTACAGGTTTCATATTGAAACCTCTTGATTGAGACAGTTGGCGTTGGGGTCCACTGGACCCCTAGTGTAAAAAAATGGAGGTAACAATCTTTCAGACTTCCGGAATGAACAATAGATTTTACTTTGAAATTGCCACAAATACATCCTTTATTAAAACAGAATTTCCTGTCAAAAAATTCTAGTGATGCTTTTCTTTTCATGACTGTTTTACCATGGATAATAACTTGGGCTTGGATTCAACCAAATAGTAGTAAAAGTGTCACCTGAGTGCAATCTAAAATGCATGTAGCATTCCTGTTAAACAAAGAAACATATTTGATGAACAAGTATGATATACTATCTAATTTTTGTACCATCATTAGTTCTTCTTCCAAGGCTTATTTCAATTTTAGTCACATTCCAGAGATGGATAACCAAGTTTTGGTAATTTCATAATCTAATCAAAAATAGATCTAAGGTTAACACAATATTGTAGGTAACATATTTTGACACATTCTTTTTAAGATTTCGATTTTCATGGTCATTGTATGCAATAAAATTAACAGAATAGCTTCAAACTAAAGGAACCTAACAATGCCATAAATATATGTACAGCTTATCAAATCTAACTTGAATGCTCAAAGTTACTCTGGAGCGGGTGAGTTCATAACTTATTTCACCTTCGGTTCTATTACGCATTAAACCTTAAGAGCTCCAGCTAGATATATGGTAATAAGGTGTAGATAGGTATAAAATAGTATTTTACTTATTCGTCGTATTTTACAAAAAAAAAATAGTCATCGTTATCAAGCCATTGACTAATTAAATCTCCTTCAATTTAACTTCCATCTTGTATTTCATTTCATCCCCAAAAATTTGTTTGGACGGGGACATTACGAAAGTGTTGCTAAATGGCGTGTAAGACATAAATTATTTAAAAAAAGTTATGTGTAAACTATCTCGATTCCAGGGTAATATGTACATAGAGTACAACTTCGACAGTCCGTCCCTTCAATAATTCGGACACTCCAGTAGTTCGGACACCGTTACGATCCGGACATTATTTACTTTATTTGCCTCTATAGTTCGGACACCTTGCTATAGACTTATTTAAATGTATGCTTATTAGACAGAATACACGGGGAATCCCCTACTGATGTAGTTTAACAAGTGTGTGATTTGTAGGCTACAAGCGAAATGCTATTTCTTGTGATCATCCTTATAGGCCGTACGTAGTTACATATACCGTTGTTTAGTTAGTGCGTTAAGTGGTAAACAATAGTTGAAATATGTCACAAAAACGTAAGCACGTAACTCTCACGTTAGAGACAAGATGTGAAATTTTAAAAGAAATAGAAAAAGGAAGCGTGAGGTTCGTAGCCAATAAATTTAATACGCCACGATCGACAGTGGCAGATATTAAAAAACAAAAAGTACAAATCACACAATTTGTGAGTTCGCCATTTCAAGGAAGAAGTATCTAAACATTAACCTAGGGTGAAATAAATTTTATATTAAGTTGTTGATTGTTTTAGACAAAAGAAAAATTATGAAAAAGGATGAGAATCCTGAAGTAGAAGCGGCATTGTATACGTGGTTTTTACAACAAAGGTCCATCCACATTCCAATTTCTTCGGAAATTTTAAGAGAGAAAGCTAAATACTTTTACCAACAAATTACAGGAAAAACTGATTTTGTTGCTAGCAGTGGTTGGTTAAATAAATTCAGACAACGCCATGGAATTCGATTTTTGAAAGTGTGCGGAGAGCGTCTTTCTAGCGACATGGCTGCTGTTTCGCCTTTTAAACTCGAGTTTATGAAAATTGTGAATGAGATGAATTTATCGGAGGACCAAATTTATAATGCCGACGAGTCGGCTATTTTTTTGGCGAACTTTACCCACAGGAACACTAGTGCATCAGGATAAAAAGTCTGCTCCTGGTAGAAAAATATCCAAAGACAGACTAACATTTATGCTATGTTGCAACGCAACGGGAACACACAAACTTCCATTGCTAGTTCTTGGAAAAGCAAAAAATCCTCGCGTGTTTAAAAATGCAACATTGCCTGTTATATATGACGGATCTAAGAAGGGATGGATGACTAAAGTTACATTTTGAAGGTGGTTTAATAACAAATTTGTTCCTGAAGTTAAAAAGTTTTTAAAAAGCTCCAATGGGCCGCAAAAAGCAGTATTATTAGTGGATAACGCTCCATCACATCTGCTAACGGAAGAGATAAGTGATCCAAATTTCCGTATTTTGCTGACGCCGCCTAACTGTACGGCTATATTGCAACCCATGGATCAAAATTTGATTGAAAACATAAAGGTTTTCTACAAGAAAAATTTACTAAAATATGCAGTTTCATTTGAAGATGGAGCCACTACACAACATTTAAAGGAGTTTAGCATTAAAAATGCAGTTTGCTATTTACATAGTGCTTGGGGGCACATCAGAGAAAAAAATATACAAAAGAGTTCGGATAAGTTATTGCCGAAATGGCACGAATAAGATGAGTTACCACTCAGCATAATTAAAGAACAGCGGCCAGATACTGTCTCGGGCCTAGAGGATGCCAGTGAAATTCAAGAAATGGTAAAGAGTATTAACGATGATGTAAGTTACGACGCGATTCGAGACTGGGTCTCAGGGAAACACGAAAATCTTGTAGAAATGACCGAGGAAGACATAATTAGGGAAATTACAAACATCAGTGACGATACAGAATCAGGCAACACTTCATCGATACCTACAATAATAAAGCACGTTGAAGCGGTAAAATCATTTAAAAAGTGTCTGCAATGGGCAGAAGAGAATGATCTGCCGTCACAGGATGTATTTTTACTGAAGAAACTAAAGGCAAAGGCACAAGAAAATCATGAGGCGGTGTTGAAGCAGCCAACTATTTATTCGTTTTTTAACCTTCCTATACTCACGCATACGGTCTGTGAGACCGACTTATATAGTATAGTATACGTCTTTCATTTTGACGTAAGTATAGGAAGGTTAAAAAGTAATGTATTTAAACGAGTTAGTTGTTTTATTATATTTTATTTTTATTATATGCTGCCTATCTTTTCCTGTGTGCTGTCTTTTAAAAGAAAGTCGCCTCGACGGGCACCGTTGGCGTGAAGTGTGTGTCCCTGTCTTATCCTGTTTAATCTAATAACGCATACTAATATATTTGGCTGTTCAGAATGCCTAAGTGTACTTGCTGCAAGGTTGCTGATGAATCGCATAAATTTGTGAATTGCTGTATTTGTAACAAGCCATTTAAAATTGATTGTGTTGACGTCTCCACTTCGGAAGCGCGCAAAATTCATTTGAATTCTGGCATTACATGGACATGTAAAAGCTGTTTGAAATACGGTAATGACTTGAATAGTCTGAAATCTATCTTAGCTGCGCTTCAGGACGATGTTAGGTTCTCAGGGAGTCAATTCTTGAGTCGTCTTCATCCGGATCTCTTATTGATACTGAACGTATCATTCAAGAGGTTCAGGACCGCGATCAACGTAAGAATAACATTGTTATCTTTGGGTCTACTGAGATTGCGTGCAAGAATAATAACGACCAGATTGCTGTTGACGTTGGCATGATAAGTGAAATTTGTTCCTCGTTAGAAATTAATGACACTAATCTAAAGGTTTCCAGACTCGGTAGATTCGATGCCTCCCTTACTAATCGCTCTCGTCCAATCAGAGTTTCGTTTTCTTCTAGTTCTTCTGTCTCCATCGTAATGCGAAATATTTCCAAATTAAGAACTATGCCGAAGTTTTCGAAATTATCTATATATCGTGATCGCACACCAATGCAGCTACAAATCCATAAAAATGCTAAAGCTGAATTGAACAATCGTTTGAAGAATGGTGAATCAAATTTAAAAATTAGGTATATTAAAGGTATACCTACAATTGTAAGTTCTTTAAACTAAGTAGCTCCAACGGTACTCCTATTACACTTGATGTTTACTACCAGAATGCCCGTGGTCTGAGAACAAAAAAACTCATTCATTTTTAAGGCTGTTTGTGAGTCTCATTATGATATAATTGTTATTACCGAAAGTTGGCTTGATCATTCGATTTCCAATTCTGAATTGTTACCTCCTTCTTATACTGTTGTCCGATGTGACAGACAATTTGGTGTAATTAATCGATCTACGGGTGGTGGTGTTTTTGTTGCCCTCTCAGATGAAGTATCATTTGAAATTATTGATACTAGTTTAATTTCTTCTCTTGTTCCTTTAATTGATTTAGTTATTTGTAATTGTAAATTTAATTCAATTTCCTTTTATCTTGTAGCTGTGTATATTCCACCTAATATTCCCCCACCAGGATTTCGATCTATTTTTTGATATTTTGGAAACTATTTTGCTTGATAAACGAGTGCTTTTAATTGGCGATTTCAATTTGCCAAAGTTTGAAATCAATCCCTTGTCCTGTACTAAATGTTGCACCTTTAAATATTTTTGTGGTCTTCTTAATTTAATACAATTTAATAATATTACTAATTGTAACAATCGAGTTCTTGACCTTGTTACTGGAAATTTCAATTCTGATATTGTTGTTTCACTTGAAAATTTTCCACTTGTTCCTGCTGATATGTATCATCCTCCATTATCTATTTCCTTGCCGTTTTCTGTGTCTTTTAACAATCCAACTGTGTTTCCTTCTAACATAAACATTCGGTATAATTTTCGCAAAGCAAATTTTCATCAGCTCTATAATGATCTTTTAAATGCTGATTGGTCTTTCTTGGAAACTTTTACTGATGTCAATTGTGCTCTTGAGAAGTTTTATAATTTTCTTTATAATATTTTGGATAAATCCGTTCCTAAATTTTCATCCACCTCCAGAAAGTCTAAATATCCAGTGTGGTTTTCTAATAATATAATTACCAACTTGAAATTGAAGGAATACTATAGGCGTAAATGGAAATCTACACATAATAATTACTTTTATAATGAATTTAGAAGAGTTAGAAGTATTTGCAAAACTGATATTGCTTTGGCCTACTCCACTTATCTCGCACAGGTTGAGGAATCTATAAAAATCGACCCAAAAATGTATTTCAATATATTCATGCCAAGCAAGGGACTACACGCATTCCTAAAGTTTTATTTCGTAATGGTACCCGTCTGGAATCACCCCAAGGCATTGTTGATGCATTTGCCAATGTGTTCTCGTCTATACATATTATCAGCACTGATTCTTGTTTTAATAATGAACATTCCGATCATGTTCCTTTTACATTATTACCTGTTACGGAGGAGGAGGTGGTCAAGTTAATGGCCGGGTTTCCACAGAGACATATTTCCGGCGATGATTTAATTCCGAGCTTTCTTTTGCACGATGCAAGGATTGCATTTGGAAGACCATTGACTTTCATTATAAACTTAGCAATTAAAACTTCTACTTTTCCGACCGCTTGGAAGCGTGCAAGAATAAGCCCCGTATTTAAAAAGGCGATAATACACATGTGGATAATTATAGACCTATATCTATATTGTCTAACTTTGCTAAAATTTTTGAAAGTATCATATACTCATGTGTATGTTACAACACTAAATCATACATCTCACATTATCAGCACGGCTTTGTTCCCGGGAGATCTACAGTTACGAACCTTGTGTCGATATGTCAACATATTGGCGAGGTACTTGATGCTCGTGGCCAAGTCGACGTCATTTACACGGACTTTAGTAGTGCCTTTGATATTATCGACCACGGAATTCTACTTGCCAAATTATCGTCTTTAGGCTTGAGCACTTCCTTATTATTGCTTATAAAATGTTATTTAAGCAACAGATCTCAGTATGTTTTTATAATGGATTTAAATCATTCGAATTTCTGCCTACATCAGGAGTTCCGCAGGGATCACATTTGGGACCTCTCTTATTCATATTATTTATTAACGATTTGTTAACATCTATAACTTGTCCGGTACTGGCTTATGCGGATGACCTGAAAATATATCTGCCTATTGCAACTTGGGATGATGTCAATCGCCTGCAACATGATTTGGATTTGATTGCTCGGTGGTGTTCTACACATAAATTAAAATTGAATGTCAATAAGTGCTGCTTTGTTTCGTTTACAAGAAAGAATAATTTCATTAATTCTACTTATAATATTAATAACTCCATTCTTAAAAAGTTGATATTGTTAAAGATCTTGGCGTCTTCTTTGATTCCCGCTTAACCTTTGCTACTCATATTAATAACATTTGCATTTCTGCATCAAAGGCTTTGGGATTTGTTTTACGCACCTGCAAGTTTTTTCGTAATACATCTTTACTTAAGACTATGTTCTTCGCTTCTTTGTTGTAACAAAGTTGGAATATGCTTCGCCTGTCTGGTCGCCACACTATATTTACCTGCAATTATCCTTAGAGAAGATACAAAGGCGATTCTTGAAACACTTATCCTTTAAAATGGATGGGATTTACCCGGAGCGTGGTATGGATTATGGACTGCTTTTGCAAAGACATGGTGTCCGGTCCTTGGGACAGCGCAGAGAAATTCATAGTGCCAGATTTATGTGGAGACTTGTTCACGGCTTAATTGACTCCCGATTTACTTTCCCGTATTAATTTCCTTGTACCTCGTATTTCCTCCTCGTTCCTCGCTTACATTTGCATTACCCTTCCCTAGAACGAATTTGTTACTCCATTCATCTCCTATCACATCAATGGGTCGTATTGCAGATTTGTTATATTCTGATATTTTCTACAACACAATTAATCAATTTTATTAGTTTTACTTTTTCTTTTTGAATTATATTTCATTTCATTTCTACGCACATAGTAATATTTGTAATTATGAATCTTTAATAATGTATGTATGTTGTTCTATATATAATTTGTCCTGTAAATGGTTAGCCGTTGGACAATAAAGCTATTATTATTATTATTATTATTATTATATTATTTTAGTTCGCATTTTTGTTTATTTTCCAATAAATATTAATAACTGAAAGGTCTAGTTGATTTTGTGTCATTTAAATGTAGGATTAATAGTAAATTAAAAAAAACGCCACCAATCCGGACAAACTCCATTATCCCGACACGGCAAAATCTTTATGTGTCCAGACTATCGAAGTTGTACTGTACTTCTCGAATTCATCATTAGTGTGAGCCTTGAAACATTATGTTCGTTTCTATAAATGCAATATAATACTTGGACTATCTCACTGGGTTATTAAAAGCCCATCTGGCACTCAAACTCAGTAGGGGGTTGGCATTGACTTAATAATTATGAAAGATACTGCTGTGTTAGAACTTGTTGAATTCGCTGTAGCATCTGTTAGATACGATTTTATTTAGAGCAGACAATCTCAAAAGGAATTTGAAACAAATAGGAATAAAAAAGCTTGAAGTAAATATCGTTTCAAAGAAAGAACTTACTAACGAATGAAAAATTGACATCATCTTATAACTAAAGTAAACTACCTGCGAGGAATGTATTTAACATAATCATGTTGTATACTGTTGATCTTAATTATATCTTTCCTAACAACCAAATATGCGAATAGGTAGTCCAATTAACCTTAAGAAATACTCGACTTATAACGGCAGGAAATCCTGTCATCATTAAGAGTTTGGAAACCCGTGGCCCTCTCTCTTATTTAAATGTTACAAGAAGTACTTCAGATCCAATGACTAATATACGATCCGTTTGTACAAGAAATGCTTTTATATTGAGTTTACATTTTATATTTCGATACTGTAGAAGTGAAGAGAATTGATTTATGCTACCTGTATAAACGTTGACCTAATTGAGGTTGGTATATTTTAAATGAAATGTCCAAGTTTCGATATTTAGCGACTGAACTGCTCTCAAAAGACAATAGCCAGGATATCTCGTCGCGTTATTAAATATTATTACGCTTTCTAAACTAGACGGAGGAAAAAATATCCCCAATTCAGATTCTGCCGCGTTGTTTACTCCTTTTAAAATAATTCCGCATTGAAAATATTACACAACGACCATAAAATCGAATTTTACAGTTTCATAGTTACGCTTCAACGATTCCCACCTGTTTTAACCCATTTTTGTTATAAAAATTCCTCGATTTCATTTTAATTGCCGACCCACAGAAACGTAGATAGAGAAAACCTGGACTTAAAGACGTACGCTTACGTTCGCTGATCTTGCACAAAATGATCGTTCACCGGATGCCGGCTAGGTGTGCCTGAGTAATGAATGAAGATTGTTTTTACATACCGCATGAATCTGCGTCGTCGGAGTTGCCAATCCAGTTCTTCCTTAATAACCGACAGCTTCTGTAAGTCGTATCCAGTGTGAAAAGTATCTTTTATGGACGATCGACGTTGATCGATCGAAATTATGGCTTACGGATTGTTAGTATGGAAAAGAAAGTTTGATCATAATCCACGGTTAAGGCACTGCTTTGAACTGAGTGAGTTTTTGTACTACCAGGAATCGAAGAAAGAGCCGCAGTTGAAACTAAAGTTATATGTAATTTTCATTTAGAAATTCTTCACAGTTATATGACAGTATAGTGACAGAATAGATAATATTAACGTACTCATGTAAATAAAAGTAGAAAACTAATTTCACTTGCACTTCGAGGAGGTTCCTTTCGGGAGTGTGGGAACAGAATGAAATGAAGATGGTATAATCACAGCGTGTGAACCACGCTGTAGCTATTTTAGGCTGAAGTTCACCGGTTTATTTTGATTTATTTTGTACGTTGCGAGAAATCTCATCATCTCATCATACTTATACCTATACTCACGTCAAAATGAAAGACGTATATTATACTATATAAGTCGGTCTCACAGACCGTATGCGTGAGTATAGGAAGGTTAAGATAATTTTCCTAGTGACGAATATTGATTCAAACAGCATTCATGCAACCTCCTTTCTTCCTATTTTTATTTGTATTAACTATTTATCTCTTCTTTTAAACCGACTTCTGACATTATTGAACGAAGAATCGAGAGGAGTTATTATATCTTTGATTTATGAAAATCAACAAACCGTAATGTTTACATAGAGTGTAATTATTTAAAAAAATGATTATGTTTCGAATCTAAAATAATTGTCAACAGGGAACTTATTTAATAATAACTGGCTACACCACTGTTCTCTTTATATTTTTTACTGTACCATCAACGCTAATCCGACCACTTACTAGTCCGAAGCTCCACTTAATCCTACCTTGCCGCTTCTTTTACGCCCATAGATATTTTGTGGATCATAAAATAGAGAGACATTCCTACAAAATCTCGACTGCTTTCAGTGAAGCAAAGGAACATTAAAGATTTTGGACAAAAGTAAAAAGTTGGTCAAACTTCTGGGGATCGCAGCCAAGGGTGAGTTCAAATAAAACGGTCTCTTTTTAAACTCTAAGCTTTCGAATTATATTTAATTCATCTTCAGAAAGCTTAGAGTTTGAAAAGAGAGTGTTTTATTTGAACTCACGCTTGGCTGCGATCCCCAGAAGTTTGATCACCTTTTACTTCTCTCCTAACGTTGTACAGCCAGTACTTCCTCAAATTTAAAGATTTTTCTTGTTTTTAAGTTTTACGGTAGACCTACTACTTTACTGTACAGAACTGTATGTGAATCAGTTTCATAAGTTTTCATTTTTAATCAAACCACTGCACTCTTGTACTATATACTTTAGACCAGGCATGGGCAACCTTTTTTTGTAGAAGTTTTATGCTGGGAGTAATCTTGAAAAATATACATTTTTGTAGTATCCTTATGATTCATTATGAATTAAGTTTAGAGGCCGTGCCTATATGCAACGAAAGAATTCAGTAGCGGGCCGAACAAATCTTACTCGAGGGCCGCATATGGCCCGCGGGCCCTGCTTTAGACTTACAGGAATTATTACTTAAGTAGATGTAGAGCGTGTTTTACATGAAATTTAGGCTATAGTTAATACTCGTTTTGATGCAAATTATTTTTTATCTTCGCCTTTAGTATCCATTACACATGTAAACAAATATGTCCTTTGATAAGCGGACCCTTTCAGATCCCACCTCCAGTCGTGACGCTGTCGGATTAGCAGAGTTCTACTGTACTTGAAATCAGATTTATGGTATCTTTATGAATATCATTCTAGTTTCTTCGAACTCAAACCTGAAGAACAATTAACTTATTGGATTGATAAGGGAGATTACTCCCAATCGAGCACCGTACATGTTCTCCACGGGTACAAATCTGCAAATAGAGGCTGTATTGTAATGATGTTGACTTCTAATAACCTGCATCATCTTATTAAGGGAAGAGTTGGTTCAACCTTCCATGACATGAAGGATGCAACAAGCTGCACTACGTTTCTTTATGTAAATTTGCATTGAAACTACTACCAATAAAGATCAAAGGTGACATGCTGTTGTATACTATTCCATCCCAAGCCATCGTCTTACAGCAAACTGTCGTTTCAATTGGCCCTAGGATAAAGTTAAGGTTGAGAAAAACAATTTAATTCTAATAATGATTTTAGTTTGACATAGCCAACAGGTAAAGGGTGGGCCATCTATTGGTCCGATTTTGAACAGCCTGTCGATAATGGCGCTGTCAACTTTAGCACCATAAGTTGTTGATTCTAGGTTAGTTCTAACCTTCCGCTGAACAAATATGGATCGGTTTCCTTTGGAACAACGCTTTGAAATACTGAAAACTTATTTTGAATGTGGTTCTGTCATGAGTGAAACATTGCGAAAAATGCGTACAAAATTTGGAAGAAATGCAGCGCCTACCGCACGTGCAATTCGAAAATTGGTGAATAAAGTTCGTGAAACTGGGATGCTGGTCGATGCCAGACGTGTGCCACATACACGTCCGGTGCGTACAGCAGAAGCAATCGCTGCTGTGACCGAAAGTGTTCGTCAAAACCCCAGAACATCGACATCGACTCGGCACAGAAGTCAACAAGTCGACATTTCAGGAACCACTCTAAGGAGGATTTTGCACAAAGACCTCGGTATGTTTGCGTATAAAATCCAACTCGTTCAGGAATTGAAACCGAATGACCTTCCACAACGTTTACGCTTCGCTGCGTGGGCTTTAAATGAGTTGAACGATGACCCAAATTTCGCACGAAAAATCATCTTTTCTGACGAAGCGCATTTTCACCTCGGCGGCTACGTCAACAAACAAAATTGCAGAATTTGGGAACGGACAATCCACACGTTGTCGTCCAGAAGCCAATACATCCAGCTCGAGTCACTGTGTGGTGCGGATTTTGGAGTGGTGGCGTGATTGGTCCTTTCTTTTTCGAAAATGCGGAAGGTCGCGCCGTGAATATCGATGGTGAACGTTATCGCGACATAATAACTAACTTCTTGTGGCAGGAATTGGAAGATATCGATCTCGATGAATTATGGTTTCAACAAGATGGCGCAACTTGTCATACCGCCGCGCGTAGCATCAACCTTCTGCGCACAAGATTCAACAACCGTGTGATTAGCCGTTTCGGCGATGTCCACTGGCCTGCTCGCAGCTGCGATTTGACGCCGCTGGACTTTCTTCTGTGGAGTGCATTGAAGAGTAAAGTTTATGCCGACAATCCCCCAAACAATTGATCACTTGAAACAGAATATTCGTGCTGAAATTGCCCAAATTGACCAGGAAACAGTGGACAAAGTGCTTGAAAATTGGTGTTCCAGGATGGCCTACTGCCGAGCCAGCCGTGGCCAACATTTCAATGAAATCATTTTCCATAGTTAATCGGAAGAAACACTAGCAAATAAAGCGAAGTTCGTTGCAAAAAAATCAGCTTTTGTCTATTTAATGATCTACTCAAAATCGGACCAATAGATGGCCCACCTTTACGATGTCGGGGTGTTAGTGGAGGTATAAGTGCAGGCTGTAATAACGAAAACTAATATACAAGATAGATAGAAACAGAAATGTAAATGAAGAATGGAAAGAAAGGCGAACAATAAATATAAAATACATACCGAACTGATAATGATACAAATAATAAGCAAATTAAGAATATAAAGGCTGATCACCGTGAGAGATTGGTAAATGAAAGAATAATGAGAAATATGGTATGGAGACAATCGTTTGGTACTACAAAGAAATTAAGATCGCAAAGTTTATAAGGAATATACCAAACTCAGTAGAATACAAGTAATGAAAATACAAAATAATAAGGGGAATGGAAGCAATTTGTTTAAATACCATAAAGAAGGGAAGATCTTCGGGGTGGTGCAGAAGGAATGGCAATCGAATTTATAAACAATATAGCGAAGTCATGATTATATAGATAGTAAATAGGTGACTACGATCATTGGAACACCTTGAAGAAATGGAAGACAAATGAACAATAAGATACACAACAACTGCAAATCAGAAAGAAATAGAAACAACGCAGCAGACAGAGATGAAGCAAGAATCAAATAAATTGAAAAGTCAATGCAGAGAACTGTATAGGTTGTAGAAATAATTCGTCCTCTTTAAGTGTTGTCTTATTAATAGAACGGTTAAACGTACACACAACAATTACATTATTATCTATATAAAAATAGTACATACACAATTACGTACAACTCAATATTTAAACCAACATTATAATTGAGGAACTAAACATTAGCCATTTATTTGTAACGTTATCAATGTCTAAGTTTATTGCGGCACCACTAGGAACACTCAACTCCCTGAGGTTTGTTAGGTCCAATCTGTTGAATGAAGGAAAGAAGGTAATGAACCGGTCAGAAGACAATATCAATTATTTCTTAGCTGCATTTATATCGGGAAATATTAAGAAAAACTGGAGAAAACATCTAAAAATCAAGCAATGATATTATGGAAAATAAGAAAAATTAAGAGAAGATCAAGTGATTAATTTACAATGGTGCAACAGACCACATGGCCAATGATACCTGTTTTTCTAGCAATATTCGTGACTTAGAGGAACGAGCAAGAATTAATTTAATAATTAAAATTTACTAACCAAAAATTTGGTGAAGGTGATTGCAAGGACTGTGGTGTATTTACTGAATATATCATATCGGTAAACTCCTCACCACACAATTGTTTATAATAAATTCGGTGACATGTTTCGTTAGCACGAGGCAAGCATATCACAAGCGTATAAACGGAAGTCTATTCTTGTCTTATATTGTCAATCAAAAATGTAAGACAATATTTAGGTTTCAAAGAGAGAAACAAAATAATAATAAATGATAGCTCCAATTAAAAGGAAGTGAACTCATAGTAACATAAATGGCATCGAGACAAAGTACAATGGCTAGAACACCAAAAGGAAATGAAAATGGAATACTGAAAAATATGCTATTGAAACAGTTTGATAAACATTAGAACGAAGAGAAGACCCTAAAGGAGACGGAAGGAAGCAATCCTGAAAACATGTAAAAGACTAGAGGCAAGGAATCGCTTGATGAAAGTAAGATACCCATATAACTGAACAAAAATAGCTATGCTATGAATTTAGATGATGGATCTGAGGAAGCTACGTAATTTTTCGTAACCAAAATGGGTAAGTGTAAACTTTTATGCTGTCGCTATGAATCCTTGAAAATACGAAATTATCAAACTCTTGGCTTTCGCCATACATCGCAGTTTTGTTTGTTTCTATTAGCAAAATGGGTGTTTGCATTTCCCAATACAAAATCCTTAACTGAACAAAAGTCCAGAAGCATCGACTTCTATACAACGGGGACTTCATATTCATATTCATCCGGGATCATACATTTCACATGTGTTTATTTATCTCGATATCAGATGCAGACGCCGACCGGAAACGAAACAAGACCGGAAACACTCTCAAAAGTGTTCGCAGAGGTAATTCCTTTTGATCCGGTATCGTATATGTATAAAGACGCCGAATCGCCTTTGTTTTCGCTTTTATTTCAATGATGTACTTGCCAGCTAAAGATGCACTTTTATTTCGTTTTATCAAGTTTTCTTGACGGTATCAAGCGAGAATTAAACGCTTCAAGGAAATCATCCAAACACCGTCGACTTATCTCGCTTGACGATAATTATGTTTATTTAAAGGTAAACCAAATCGAACAAGGTGAAACGTGTTCTCATGAATAACGCAGAGGTCATCGTTCAAAGCAATTATTTAAATCCATAAGACGTTAATACGGTCATGTTTACGTCTGAAATGGAATGAGAAAGAAGCGGATCTCATCCGTTGCAACGCTATGATTTTGACACAAAGACCCGTCTGGACTTTACATCACGAATATCCCGAACTGTTTATATGGATTATAGGGCGTCAGTTATATTAATGAGAATGCGGTGTAAACGCGATAACATACACTGTATTGTTGATAAATTGATTTTCCATATGTGCGAAATGTTGTATGTGACTAAACACAGTCACATTCCGCCTTATCTTTTAATGGGAAACATCAATTAATAGCAAATAAAGCCAGCGATAGTGACGGGTGTCGTGGAGAGCTAAATAAATGTAAAATATGAAGTCCATATCTCGCGCGTAACGTTTATTTCTTCATTAAAACTTATCTTAATAGACAAGAACAACAAATAGAAGTTATGTCGCAGATATGCAGTTTATGTGAAAATTCGATTAGTATTTATATGTTACAATACTCGTAGTCCGTGTGCAATTAGAGGAGACAAAGATCAAAAATAATAAAAATCGGTGGTAACTGGTAATATCCCTTCATCCCTCGAAATATCAACTTGTACTTATTTTATGTTAGAGGGTAACGGTCTCACCATTTTTGATGACATCTGAAGTAAATATTTATAGATTCCCAGGCTCGCAAGATCATCCAAATTTCCATTAATATCCTTCTAGAAAAAATAAATTAAAAAATGTTGGAAAGAAAATATTTCTCCAATGCTGTTGTTTATGTAAGCAGTGTTATAATATTACACCAATTATACATTTAGCTTTTTTAACATATAGTTTCTTTCCCTGGAGAATTGATTTTCTTACAATTTTAAGTTAGAGGCATACAGGTTAAGTCAAGAAGTTTTGACTCCATAACTGCTTTTAGAAAATCTTAAAATATTGCATAATACTATATACAATATGTGCAGTGGTCATTGAATTAGAAACTTCTGCCGATCAATATATTAATTTTATTTTTACTTGTTAGAAAAGTGTCGGAAAGGGCATTGTAATTGTTACATATCATTAGTATATATGTTGCAAATATTGTGTGTATTAAAAAAATATATAAGATGGCTAGAATGTGCCAGCCATGGTAACGGTGGTAAAAAAATAGTATAACGAGTAAAGAGTCAACAAAAATCGAGAGTTTTTTCTTCTTATAACTGCAAGACTAAACAGTAATTCATACCTACTTACTACTATTACTACTATCACTAAGTGAAAGAAGTACTAATTACATTTGTTAAGAGAAAAGTCATTTATGTCTACGTAATTAGCCAAATTTTTGAGTTAACTGTAGCACTATATATTTACGTCCAAAACCAATTTTGCAATGTTCACCCGGAGGCCACCACAATTTCTTTTTCGCAACACGTGGGATTCAACATTAAATTTAAGTAAGAGTTTTTTTTTCCGGCTAAATTTTGAATGGCAATGATGAACTTTGTCTGGTTATCAAAAAAAAAAAATAGCCGCGGTTTCCCGTGAATCTTAAACAAAAGTTTTTTCAGCACGGATAATGGCTATCATATTTGAGCACATCGCAAGGGGGCAGCAGTCAAACTTCTACAAGATTTGTGTCTAAGTAATAAATTTTTGATAGCTATGACCTGATATGGGAATATATTGTGCCGATCATTTTTGATCGGCAAAGTCTCAGCGGAAACACCACTGGCTATTAAATATCATAGCCATAGTAGTCAATGTGTTAATGATCTAGAAATAAGAAAAATAATAAAATACGTGTAATGTGTGACCTTGCAGATATTCATTTTTGAGCCACATTGCAATACCATCTGTAGAACGAAGGTGTAGTTTTCATTGCTCTACTAGAATGGTTGATTTAATACAAAAGATAAGTATCTGCCACATCAGGAAATACAGCCTGTCCCAGAATTGCTGGGACATAGAGCTACCACGTATTGTAGAGGTCAAAATAAGTCGAATGGACGCAATTTATATATATACCAAAATGTATCGTTTGTCCGTGAGAAGAGTTCAAAGTTTAATTAAAAAATCACGTTTTTGTACGCTGTTCAGAAATGCGCGAAACAAATTTAATGAAATTTGGGAAAAGTGCATTTTAGAGGATTGCCCTACTTTCAGTAATCAAAGAGACCGAAAGGAAATTGTAGAAGGGTGAAACCATCCTAACTCCCTGATAATGTTTTTAAATTATTTCCTAGGGGTGGTAATACGGTTCTAAGCCTTCTTTTAACGGGAAGGCTTATTCATCATCTTCATTTTTTGACTCTTATAAAAACTCCGTATTCTTTTCATCCGACTAAATATTCCATCCAATAAAGTAACAATTTGATAGTGTTGAAATTTTAAAGTATGTATATGGAACAGCAATCAACCGAATTACGTCAACATCAACGGGCATTATACTTAACAGGTAATTCGTTTGATTTCGGCTTTTTGGTAGAGATGGGACGAATCCAAATTTTCTCGAATCCGAATCCGAATCCGAATCCGAATCCTAAAGGATTCTCGAATCTCTCGAATCCTTCGAATCCATCATATAATTACAATAATAAGAAAGGACAGAGAGGAAAACAATTTTTACAGGAAAATTTTAAAGCTACTTTAATTAAAAACGATACAGTTTTTAAAAATATTTATTAAAAAAGATTTTTTTTTTTTGAACATATTTATATTACAAAATGAAATTTAAAAAAACAAATTACACAATATAAAAGATAAATTATGTTAAAATCTTGATGATTATGCAACAAGTTTTTATTTATATTTAATTTCCTTAGCATATGGAAATTAATATATCAATAACAGTACCGATATCTTTTCAGAAACTTTTGTGAATGAGAATAAGGGAGAGCTAACATAGATAAACAGCAAATATTGCACATGAAAATCTAAACACATATTTTAGTATATAAAAGAAAGCACTCAACCTAAAAGAAATAAGTGAGAATTTTAATTCAGATTTTTATTTAAGAAAACCAGCTTTCGAACTCGATCTGGATCCAACCGACTACGTTTTTTATCCACTATGATGCCTGATGTGCTGAATAGTCTTTCTGAAATCACTGTTGATGGTGGTGTAATTAAGAATTTTTTGCTAGTTTTTGGATTCGAAAGATTCGAATTACGAAAATCGTGCGAAGATTCGAGTTTTCGAATCTCGAATCTTTTCAGGATTCGATGGATTCGAGGATTCGCGGATTCGAATGTCCCATCTCTACTTTTTGGCTATTGAGCATTCGACAACTTCTATGCCTATACTAAAACAGTGGTACCATGACCAAATATAAAAAGTTGCTAGAGAGTCGAAATAAAGAGTTTTTCAACATGAATAAGATGTAACTTTAAACCGCAATGAAACCACTAGTTGGAAGGAAATAATTTTCTTCTGATTGCGAAGAGGAGGGTACGCCATTCATGAAGGAACAGTATTTCATTTAAATGGCCCTCGCTACTAAGGATTACGTTATTCATTCTCTAGACCTAATTTTTGATCAGTTTTTCCAATAAATCGATCGTTATTTCATTGGCGAGTGATATTGTCTTGTTGGTTTCTTGTTGCTGCTTTGCTTTGTTTATGTAAACTGGAGACTTCAAATAACCCCACAGAAGGTGGCGGAACGTGGCGGTCATTTTGATAAATTAATTAAGCGTTGAATTTCCATTTCAATAAATCGATGGTTTAGATGGCTGTGTAGCACCTAGCGCCATCCTATTCATACCAAATCTCGTCTAAATCAATTTTTGAAAATTTTGAAGGTCATGTATCATTAGTCTGTGACGAGCACCATTCACGGGAACATGCGTTCCTGCCTCATATCCAAAGAATTAAGCACCAATGATGCCTCCAGCATGTAAATTACATCACACAATCTTTTTGTAAAGATTCAATTGGGCCCGGGACATCATCAGTGGATTTTCATCACTCCATATACAGTAACTTAGCTTATCCACATAGCCGTTGAGCCAGAAACGAGCTTCATCGTTGAATAAAATTTTGCCATAAAAATAGTGGCAAGGTGTTCCTGAGCAAAATCAGCGAATCTACGACGCAATAAATGATCATTTGGCCTCACTTCTTACACCAACTATTACTTTACTATTTGTAAACGCCCTTTCAAGGTATTCAGCTTGATTGTAATAAATGGCAAAAATTACTGAAGAGATTTGAATTTGGTTCGACAGAGGATAGAATCGGTATGGCCGTAATATTCAAAGTTCTATCATCCTTATTGAAGAACCTTCTAGATCACATTTGTTTATTGTAAATGGATCCCTGTTTATGTCATCACATTTTGAAAAATGTCGACCTAGTACATTGTGATATACTATCTAATTGCTCTGTTTCATCCCTAATTGAATCCACGTTACGTCGGAACTAATTAACGTCACGTAAAACTATGTCACGACACCCGCTATCTCCACCCACACGACCAATATCACCTTAAATTAACTTCTCGTTTTTCCGAAACGTGGTCTACCAAAAACGTATTTTGCTGCTGTTATTCGCCGAGTATGTATTTATGAAAACATAGATGCACGTTCTTAGGCTATCGCAGAGCGAATATACAGTCCATACTTCGTATATAAAACCATATGTGTATATGTGTAACATAGCACTTGTTATGTTCAACAGATGTCTTCGAAGCAGCAGCAGCAACAGTAAGGAGCATAGAAGCGTGGGAACAAACGACGGGCATTGTCAAACAATTAGATCTATTACGGTTGATTCTTATGCTCAACTGACCACTATATTGATACTGCATTATAGACAAATTATGGCCATCATGCCGGGATTGTATACGCCATGTATAAATAGACACATATACGGGCTGTTATATGTTTATGTGCTATTTATATCTAATAAGTTTGCTCAAAGAAATTTGCGAGAATAAAATGGTCAATTTGTTTGTTACTTTTATTGATTTCGTAAACATTTCTGTCTTGCTCAACAGCTTAGATATGAGTTTGGGCAGTATTATTATTAGGTTACCAAAATCGAGAGACAAAAAAATACTCAAAATATGTCAATACCTCACCCTACCATTGCATAGGTATGATTTAAGACTTCATTCCAATTTTACTCGAATTTGTGTAAAATAATTATCAATATTCAATAATTTAGAAAGGAATTTTGAAAGTTCCATTTTATACGAATAAGCTAAAAAATATTTTTACTTCTAATTAAAAAGGCGGATAATTTAGACACCAGTAAATTAAACACACATTTTGCCAAGTATACTTCTATACGTTTTCTCTTTCGAAAACGGAGTTGATCTTCTCGACTTTGTGTTGTTGTATGATTTTTGCTTAACCTTCCTATACTCACGTCAATATATGAAACACGAAACTATACTATATAAGTCGGTCTCACACACCGCATGCGTGAGTATAGGAAGGTTAAATCCTGTGAAAGCAGAACGTCCTTAGTAAAAGAAAATATTAATTTTGTATAAAGTTCACGTAAATGCGTTTTTTTTTTCATAATATAGTTATATTTAAATCAAAAGCTATCTATCTATGTGTTATTATGTAATAATAACAAATAATAAATGTAATACGTACCTAATCTAACACGCAATTCTCGCAAAGATTATTATATTTACAGTTGAATTGAAAAGAGATTATCAGCAAGCATTTTTAGCATAACTTGGACAGATAAACAAAGACCTGTTTACCTTAATAGAAACGGGGCGATAATTCTCGCGCTCACCTGCGGTGAATCCTACTCCATTGTTTGCGTTAAAGCATTATTGCATTAAGAATTCACACTGATAATTAACATTTTTGTGCGGTTTTGTTTGTTACGTTGCAGAGCTTCGATTGTATTCAATATAACAGTAATTTTATTGTAAAATAAATATGGGCTTCTATTATTCGGATCTTAGACTAGGAAAACTTGGTCTTCAAAATGAACTCTTGTCTCTACTAAACCGATTTGGATACTTCCAAATACAAATTTTGACAACCTGCTTGCTATCTTAGTAGAAGAAAAATATGAAAGAAATAAAATGTGACTCTTAAGATAGGGTTGACTGTTCTTTTCTGTGCTTTCTACAATGAAGATGACTACTTAATTGTTCAAACAAGTACATACTTTAAGATTGCTAAATTTCAGTTTGGGATTACTGATGTTAATAAAACAAATCATTTATTGAAGCAAAATACGTGAACGAGTCCAGTTTATTTACTATATTATTTCTCAGAGTTTATCAAGCACAAGGCAAATAGAGATATTGGATGTTTCCTTTTAACAGAATGGTTATAGCTGCGAATATGCCTAATGTATAGCTATAGACAACTTCAAGCCAAATGTCTTAAATTGTCTCAACTTTACGTTCAATCAGATCAAAAGTAATAGCGAACGATACACTTTTATTACCTATGCTAAGAAGTAGGTATAATATATATCCTAGAAATTCGTGCTTTTGTGAAGAGCGAGAATGTATTAGATATTTGCTCACCTTTGCGTTGAGTCAAACGAAAGTCCAAAAGCTATAGTAAACAATGCAGATGAATTAGTTAGGAAGTTCGAATATAACCCTACATAATAGGAGTACATTTTGCAAAACTTTGCGAAAGTTCTTGAATTGTTCGAAGGAGTACTCTTACCTTAGGACAGTTCTTTACGTCAAGATGTCTCACCAAACAATTTAATCTTCGTATTTTGTGAACTTACTCAAATCCATCTTTTCACGATTAATCACATGCAGCTTTCAGTTTTACAGAAGATAAAGACAAAACAATAAATAAATCATACGAAGCTTTCCAAACAAACGGTAACTTGAGAGCAATCGGGTTACAAAAACATATTGATATTTTAAAAATCTATTTTTCTAGGAGATAACATGTTTCTATATTTTGGAATATGCAATGTGTATTTCTTGGGAATTGATTTACAAAACGTAAGCAATCAATAAAATAAATGAATAAAATAGTTGGAAAAGGATCTACCAGTGTCTTTACCATCTACTTTGATTTCAATTATAAAGGATTCTTGAATTGCACTTCAAACACTCAAATGTTTCCAAAACAAAAACTTAACATGAGGAAAACCTATAAAGCAACCCATTTCCGCAAGATATTAAAACAATTCAAGTTGTAATAAAATCGAATTTATGTAAATGTACATATATATTAATTTTCTTCTGCAATTTTAAAACTGAGCTCTGGAATGGAAAGGTATATAGTAAAAGAAGCAATAAGGATAGAAGTTTCCTACCAAAAGAGCAAGCTAAAGTTGAAAGTCAGAAGAATATACTGAAATATGTGGAAGTTAGGCAGTATAATCATACCTTATTAATTAATCGTTGTTGACGAGGTATTTGCACCATAATAAATATATATCTCCACAATATCGAAGTTGTGAAAAGGTTAATTTATGGAACATCAAAACACCTTATTAGCCAGTTTATTTAATTGCCGAAGATCTCCATCAGCTTTTTAAAGAAATTGTAATTTGTTAAATAATTCATTAAATTGCGTTTAATTAGAAAACTACTTTCACTATTCGCAGAGGCGCGTTTCGCGGTCATACCGCTCATCAGTGCGACTGTGGGAAGTAGTTTTCATTTCTATAGAAGCTCTATATAAGCCCGGGTAAGCTGCAAAAATGCGCAATTAGTACATTATGGCCGAATTTCGTAATTGAACTCTCATATGTACGAATTCATTAAATGTTGTGTCGATTAAGATCTAAAAGAAATGTATAGTAAAACTCAATCCAAGTATAATAACATATTCTTAGATGGTCAACTAAATAAATATTTCATAACATTTGGAAGAAAATGTAGCTGTTAAAACGTAAGTAAAGTTAGGAAGAGAAGAACAAATCACTTCTTTCAAAATTAATGCATTGGTATCACTTGTGTCCACAAAAACGTGCAGTGAAGATATAATATCTGGAAGGAAAGACCACAATCTGAAAGAGAATACGGCGTACGCTTGAAAAGTTTGTCTATATTCACATAAGTAATCCCAATTACAATATTACCACAATCAAGAGCTTCAATTATACGGTAAAATTATTATTTGGACCTAAGTGACTCAAGCGACTTGTGTGATATTTTATGCAGCAGATTATTTTATGATATTATGGATAACTAGTGATGAAAATAATGCTTCTAAGGTAACCATGTTCACTGGATTGACGAATTCAATAGCTTTCGATCTAGAGAAAAGTAAATGACGACAAAAAATTATAAAATAACTTCAAAACCATATAACTTGTAAAGACAATTGTAGTAGAAGGCGTTAGTTCAAATATTAAAGAACTCATAAGAAAGGATGAAGACTCCAAATACATATTTCGATAGCTAACCATTCTTGGTAAAAAGTAAGGAACAATGCACCTTTGTATTGACTAAATTCTTTTCTGAACCGATGAAACATTTGGAATCATTTTTAGAATTAAGCTAGCATAAACTTATTCTGTTTTATAAATTCTTATCTTCCCTAATAGATCTTCATATGTTGGGTGACAAAATTATCTAGTCTGAGTTTATATATGAGATTACAACACTGAGTTAGTCAGGCAGAATTATTGCACACTAAGTTTCAAAGTTGGTCGATATTCTGATTCGTATTTTTACCTTCTAGGTTCTCTCTCTCTGATTATTATACTTCATTATGCGAAAGGCGCCTTTTATGTATTTACAAGCGACCACTTATTGTTAGTGGCGTTATTGAAATGTCATTACTACTTTCGTAACATTTGATATTTGTTATTATGGAAATAATGGCAGCTTAGAAATGGACTCAGTAGTTTGTTTACAGTGAACGTTTAAAAAAGCAATTTTGTGAAAGAATGGAAATTACAAGTGAATGTTTTCGTTAGATGATTTTCACGATTTTAGTAAAGACTTATCCCAAGAACAATGCATAGAATCGCTTCCTTCAACTTTTGGTAATGAAATACCATTAGAAATGACAATTTACAATTGGTTTGAAGAATTTCGTTCTGGTTGTGCGTCCGTCGGTGATAAATTGCGTGAAGGTCGACGAAAATAGGCTTTTATACCAAAAAGGTATCGATGATGTACGCAATATGATTGAAGAAGATCGCCATGTGCCTTACATAGTGACATAGAGGTATTCTTAGCCGTATCGAATGCAATACATTCACTTTTGCATGAGCATTTAACTGCAAAAGAGATCTGTTTCCTATGGATTCTGCATAATTTGGCCGAAGCTCAAAATATGCCCGTGTTAATTGGTGTAAGGACATATTCAAGAAATTCGACTGAGGAACTGTAAAATCCGTATACAACATCGTAATAGGTGACGAAACTTGGATATATTCGTTTGACCCAGTAACAAGCCACTGTTTGGGTGTTCCAAGATGAACCGAATCCCACGAAAAGATGTTCGTTCACAAAGTACTTCCAAGGAAATAATAGCTTGCTTTTTCGGTTGTACTGGACATGTCGTAACCATTCCTTTAGTCCTAAGGTTTAGGGGATAGAAGAACAGTTAATGTTAGACGGTATACAATAATTTGTTTCTTGGTGTCATCTAAAAACATCATTGTCCATATTCACCTGATTTATCGCCCAACAATTCCTTTCTGTTCCAGAATGTCAAACAAAAAGTGGGTAGACGGCGATTTTCAGCACTTCAAGAAGCTGACGAGCCATTCCGAAACCATGCTTTTAAGATACCAACTTCAGAGTGGAGAAAATGTTTCGAGAATTGGTTTGAACGCATGCGAAAGTGTATAAACCTTAAAAGCGAAGATTTTGAAAAGCAATAAAACAATTCGTTCCAAAAATATTTTTTCTTTCCCAGTTTTTGTAACGACTTAAAAGACGCCCCTCGTATTTGATTGGTTCGTGATGCACATAATGGTTACACTACAATAATATCGCACAAGTCCATCCAAAAGCTTGAGCATGTAAGTTAAACTACGCCGTAGCTCATAGGTATAGTTATAGACAAGCTTAACGGTTTAATTCTACACACAACGGCGGCTCCGTACAACTCGCAATGTTCTAAGAATTTTTACGTAACATGGCCGAGAGAGCGTGAAGTTCTGCCATTGTATGTTAATTACAGAATGGTCTTTAAAAAAGCGTACACATAGACCGCGCTAGCCACTGTTTCCCTCTTTAAATTTCAGGGGACAATTTGGCTCAGAGAATCGACACGGAATCAACAAGACCCTGTGCCAGCACTTGTTCTCTCTATGTGTGTGTACATACACGTAGTTGGTTGGTTCGGCGTTTTAAATCTCTCCATTACTTTTAATTACCGCTTGGCAACGCGCAACCAGCCAATGTGCCCGATGCGGTTTGTCAAATCGCATCGGACACATTAATGTATTGTTGTGTTTGGTGCGACGTATGACAAGTTTGCAAGCACATGCAAGTGTTCCAAGAGCGTCTGGTCATCTCGTAATTCGTGCCAACTTGAATTTTATTACTTAATTTTATGATTTTCTTCCTCTTTCTCTTCCTTTGCAAGTAATAAATTATTCTTTTGCCTTCATCGTCATATCAATAAAATTATTTTTAGTTCTATCTGTTATTTCTTCGTTAAGGCGTACACGACGTTCAAATATTTAAATAATACATTCGGATATTATAAGTTGATCATTTGTTCAGACGTGTCAAAAAATTTAATTTTGGAGACTGGAATAAAATGTGCAAAGTATATACAAATTGATAAAAGATTTTTGTTGCGAAGTTGTACACCACAATTACATTACCAGAATTTTCTAATAAAATAATTTGCAGAAACAACTGAACAAAATTCGAAATTTACAAATATAGAGTACATATTTCTCATACTGCTTTTAGAATTAAGAGGAAACAACTCCAACGTGAGAAATAATTTTCTAATTACTATAGAAGTAATATAAAAACTTAAAGTACTTGCATTTTATTTTCTACTAGCCTTCGTGATATTACATATAACTAGATACGGTTTACATAATTAATATGCCCTGAATTAAGGACGAAATAACATCTGCCGCATTGTTCCCAGAGGTAAATAATACAGTGTTGCCCACCTTGTAGTACTCTTACGAGTTTCTTGAGAATAAACAAAAATTCAATTAGGATTTCGTAATATATAATTTTCAGCTTAGAATTCCAAAAGAAAATGCACCCTGTAGAATGAGTCAACATATACATTTAATAAATTGAATTAGGGGCGGAAGATATAACAAAGCTTAGAGCAAATAAAGGAGTGAAACAAAATCAAACCAAAAAGGCACTAATGAATTTAGAGCAAAAATATGTTTCACAACAACCAGCTTCAGGATATAATCTGTTCTGTTGCTCTTGATGACAGTATCTCTATACTTTATCTGAAAATTGATTAACAAAAAATTTGTATAAGAGATTCGGAAGAGTACATTTAATTGTTCCAAACATCTTCTTACCCTTAGTTTATACGCCTCAGATAATACTACTCGCACAATGTTTGACGAACGTGTCTGAATAGAAAGCAGAAAACACATTCATATCTTCTCATTTAATGATTAGAACCAAGCCCCATAAGTTAACTTTATGTTTACTTCTAGACATACATACTTTCTAACATCAATAAATTTCGTAAATGTCCTGTATATATATACTTACTTATGACGCCCAGAACAATATAACAAGTATCGTTGATCTTACTAATTACTGATAATCTATATATATAAAATACAAGAAATGTTTCTATGTCCGTTATAGACTTCGAAACTATCCAACCGATGTGCCCCAAACCGGTTTCACTAGAAAGGCAATAATGCGAAGATGATTTTAGACCACTAAAACAATACATTAGGCACATTCGGTCCATTCATAAAGCCGATTTTCGACTTTTCCCATACAAAAATTTTCCCGAATGACAGACTGTCAACACAAAAACAGTGACCTGTCACTGTCATCAGAAAGTTTTATCATTTGTGGTTATCGCGTCGTTCATGTCAAGTAATCGAATTAGAAAACATTAAAAATCTCAGACAGTAAAAACGAGCAATTTTGGCTGCGAAGAATGATGATGTCAACAAAATAAACCATCAAATTTAATTGAAGCTACCCGGTGAAGTTGTCACGTACAAATTGATTGACACAGTTATAGCTGAGGAACAAGCTGTCAACTTTCCAATAGAGTTTCCTAACTTTTTGGAACCATCTGGAATGCTACCAAGTTGGTTCATCGTTGATGCTGATTCACAACTTAGATCCACCGAAATTGTGCAACGGAACAAGACTTGCTGTTAAGAAACTATCGCCGAATTTAATCGAAACCACAATCATCAGCGGCAAATGTAAAGGAGAAGATGTGCTGATACCACGAATTGCAATGATTTCAACCGATTTGCCCTTAGATTCTCAAGCGATTATAGTTTCCAGTGCGTCTGGCTGTCGCCATAAGCATCAACAAGGCTCAAGACCAATCGCTAAGTGTTGCTGGTTTGAACCTCCTGAACTTCCTTCGTTGAATTCCTGTTTTTGCATGGCCAATTATATGTTGCTTGCTCCAGAGTTGGAGCGCCGAAAAATCTGTATGTTTACACACCTACTGAAAAAACTCAAAATATTGTTTATGCGCTAGCATTAAGATACGAAAGTTAATAAAGAAACACAATTTACGTTTTTCCCAACAAATAAACAAAATGTATTTCTTTTCTTAGCGCAGTAGCACACGCCGGGTTACCGTTAGTTACTGATAAAAATTGGAATGTTATGTAATGCAAAAACAAACAATATCGTTAATCTTACTGACTACTGCTAAAAATGGGGACGCTAGACAATGCCAAAACTAATAATATCGTTAATCTTACTTAATGCCGATAGAAGTGTGAATGTCTGTAACTTAAAATGGGCAGCACTTACCAGAAATTATCTCTTACTCTTACAAGACTCATTTTACCAAACCCTAATTTCGTATTTCGACAACTAAGTTGTCATTCACAGTGAATTCGAAATTGAGCAGATTGCTGGATTGCACCATCCAATTTGAAGAGGCTTACTAAACATTCCACAAGATGTTACATATCTGGTAAACTATTGCTGATGCCGTCATCAGAAGAACTAAGGAAAGTAAGCACGCCTGCACATCATAATAAACTCAAATAAAACACATCTTTAGAAGTACTCAAATGGGTGTAGTAAGGATAAACGTTATTGTAGTTTTTAAGTATTTAGATGTTGGAGATCGGTGGAAAATGTTGGAAAACAGTGAAAATAATTATAGAAAATCATTTGATTGAATTGATCAGAAATTCCAACAAAATAAATTTACGCCGTGAGATTTAAAAATTTACCAACAATTTCAATATTTTACGACCTTTACAATCCAAAACCAAACCAAAATTTACAAATAAAATGAAAAATATCAAAAGTGCAGATTTCTTCTAAGTCTTTGGAATACAACAAAAACCTAAAAGTGCAAATGCAAGTTGTAGAGTTCGTGCTAAATTATTTAGTAATCTTATATGATAGATCTCTACCACTAATAGGTCAATAAAACAAGGCTGATTTAAACGATAGTTATATTTTCAGAACGTTTACAAACGTTTTCGGAATACCTTCTTCAGTGAAAATATAACTAGATAAATATATAAACAAACATTTGTTTTTTATCAAAATAAAATTTATAAACAAATTTTCGGTACTGCAATGGTTCTCCATTATCAGCAGTTATCGCAAACCTGGTAATGGAGGACCTAGAGCAAACTTGTTTGGCAAAACTAAATTCTAGTGTAAGTTTTTACAGACGTTATGTGGATGACTGTTTTTGTTCCGTAAGAAAGGATAGTATTGATGAGATATTAGATTCATTTAATAGTTATCATAATAGATTAAAATTTACATATGAGAGGGAATCTAATAACTCATTGAATTTCCTGAACGTGACAGTCATGCATAATAACGGCATTGTGAAAACAAATTGGCATATAAAGTCTACTAATACAGGAAGACATTTAAATTATTTTTCAGAAACATCAAAATTACATAAAATTAATGTAGTTACCAGTTTAGTTGATCAAGCGGTTAGATTAGCAAATCCTGAATTTAGGGAAAAGAATTTAAACAAAATTAAAGAAATCTTAGATAAAAATAATTATCCAAATAGTTTTTATGAAAAAATAATAAAAAATAGAATTAACAAATTATACAATAGAGGAATTAAAAATAATAACAATAAATGTTATAACGCTATTCCTTATAAAAAGGTTTAAGCGAAAAATAAAAAAGAATTTAATAAAAACAACATAAACATTACTTTCATTCCAAATTATAGTAACAGATCTCTTTTTACTAATACTAAATCCAAAATAATTAAACAAAATCAGAGTAATGTAGTTTATAAAATAAACTGTAAAGACTGTGATGGTTGTTACATCGGTCAGACGAAACAATATTTAAAGAAAAGATTGTATAGCCATAAGTATTTTTTAAATAATGATTTTGGTGCAATGACCGCTGTAACAAAGCATTACAAAGATCTTGGGCATTACTTTGATTTTGAAAACACAATTATATTAAAAACAGAGAATAATTATAAAAAAGACTAATATATGAAATGATAAATATACAGAAAGACACTAAAATTATTAATTTCAGGACCGTTATTCAAAATTTAAGTAATGTATATAGCAATTTGTTAAAATGACATTTGCATTTCTTAAGAAGGAAACCTTTGGCTAGGTTTTTAAATTTGGTTTTCCCTAGTCCTTGAACAGAATTGTTAAGGTTTCGACAAAGATTTTTTGATATAAGGTTTTACTTAATTTGCATGTATGTTTACACATTAATTTAGTTTTTATAATTTATATATATATAAAAGTTGGTTACACATCCTCTATATCAAGAAATCCTAGTCATTAGTTATT
Source organism: Chrysina gloriosa (assembly GCA_038088585.1). NCBI lineage: Eukaryota > Metazoa > Arthropoda > Insecta > Coleoptera > Scarabaeidae > Chrysina > Chrysina gloriosa. The sequence continues at coordinate 35,472,508 of CM076087.1, read as the reverse complement.
TTGTTGATAGTCCCAAATAAAAAACAAAAGTTTGTTTATATATTTATCTAGTTATATTTTCACTGATGAAGGTGTTCCGAAAACGTTTGTAAACGTTCTGAAAATATAACTATCGTTCAAACCAGCCTTGTTTTATTGACCTATTAGTGGTAGAGATCTATCATATAAGATAAGTATAAAAGGTCACGAAATATATATATATATATATACATATTATTTAGTAATGAAGATTGGAAAGAGTTTCAAATAGCGAAGTAATAAGTATAGAACAAGCTATATCAATTCCATGACAACCGATAGCAGCTGGTTTCAAATCTTGGTATTCAAAACTTGGAGGTGAAACCTCTGATTTTTTCCCATTAAATGTGCTTTTCCGCCAAAATTTTCTGATTGGTATCTAGCAAAGATGGAGATAGTTCGCCACTTATTATCATCAATTACTGACACAAATATCACATCGGTAAACTCCTCACCGATTTTATTATAAACAATAGTGTGGTGAGGAGTTCACCGATGTGATATTTGTGAGAGTAAATTACACCACAGTCCTTGCAATCACCCTTATTGATCATCAATTAGTAGATAAAAGTGTTTAACTGGTACATTAGTAGACTGTGAGACAATACTACATAATAAAGTTTTTGAAAAATATTATAAGTTACCAAGTTGTTACGAAAGTGGGAAAGAATCATATATTTTGAACAAGGAAACTGTCATAAGTATACAAAGATGCCGTTTGTAAATTGTAATTCTGTTAAAGAAGGGAAACAACGTAGGTATTTTTGTAGCAGGTCACCACCTTGGGAAACAGTGAAACCCCCTACCATAACATGTCACCACCTCGGAGAAAAATAACTAATACGTAATGGGGCGCCAATTTAAGGTCTAATGGAATGTACATGATGATTGGAAGAAATTTTATACAGTTCAAAACGATCTTCGCCAAACGTATTAACTTAAGGGTGGTGCTTGGTCCTCTTTTTCAGAATCCGTTAAACTTAAATTTTTTTATTATTCCAAAACTATCTTGAAAATTGTATATTTGCCCTATAAAAGTAGTGTGTATGACGATAAAATACTAGGTTTTCACAATGTTAAGAGCTTCTACAGCTTTAATTTTTCTTCAAGAATAAATGAAGAACCAGTAAGTTTACGGGCTCGAAATTTTGCATACTACGTATTCGTTACCATAGCTATGTCTTATCGGCGAGCTTTTTTGTAAATTCCTTTTTTATCGTTGCTTAATTGAAGTCAAAAAATGACGATAAGCCCATGGTCATTTTTCTATTCCTTAATTGAGGTTAAATTCAACAGCAAAGAATTTACAAAAAGCTCACCGATAAGACGTAGCTACACGTAGAATACACGATGGCAAAATGTCGAGCCCGTAAACTTATTGGTTCTTCACTTATTATTGAAGAAAAATTACAGCTGTAGAAGCTCTTAACATTGTAAAATACTAGTATTTGATTGTTACACACGATACTTTTGAAGGTCAGATATACAATTTTCAAAATAGTTTTGGAACCAATAAAAAATTAAGCTTAACCGATCTTCAAAAAAGTACCGAACACCCTTAATAATATGTTGTTTCTTAGTTGTTTCAAATTTGCATATGAGTTTGTTGAACAATCTTTTCAATCAGTTCAATTTGTTCTAATTTGTGGTCAATCACTCCTGTTGCCAATGAAAATTGGAGTCCTCCGCGTATTTCTTCATTGCCTGATGATACATTTTCCCAGTTTATTGAATAATTATTTATGTAATAAAATGTATATTTATGTAATGTAATCATATAGTAGTAGACGAATTTTACATCTTTTCCAAGGTGCTGACATGCTACGCGGGGAGGGGAGGGGGATCAGATTTCTTCGAGGTATTTACCTCATCATAACATATAGAAAAAATTACAGACCGATTCCTTTTATCGCTGATACATGATATTCTCATTTATGCACCTTACTTCTCATCCTGTTATGGTGATAGTTTTATTCGTTATTTAAATATTATTATGAGTACATCAGTATAGGACGCATAACGTCAAGATTTTTCGTGGTAGTCGCTAGTTTTCTGGTCTTCCGGCTTTACCTTGGTTTCTAAATAGATGTTTTTATTATAGATATTAGGCAGGTATCCGGTCGTTTTATCGCAGAAGTACCTACTGCATTTTGTATTTTCAAGTGCTCTTCAAAACGAACAACAGACACAGATACTCATCTCTTACGAAAAATATAAATATGTACATACGTATACCTTTTTTAACATTTCAGATTTGTACCCCACGAATACCGATATGGATCTCCACTCGTTCCGAATAATAATGGAAGTTGAAGCGGTACGATGCGGATATAAAAATATAGAACGTGAACTTCACGTTTCCAAATATAGACTTGTTAAACCGAGTATAATATGAGGATTCCTCAGCCCGTGACTCCGAGGATTATATTAGGAATTATAAATGGTGGATTATAAGATGGGTCACAGGGCCAATAAGGTTCATGGGTCAATTAATCTAACTATGCAACAACACTACTACTCCTTTCGAAACGTCTCCGTTGTGTACATGTGTATGTATGCATGTGTATATACGACTGTACGACGCGGTTGTGAGACAGCAAAGTCCTAAAGAATTAAGAAGTGATACGTACATATGCTGTTCAAATTGATTTATTAAAACAATACAAAGCAAGAATGTACAGTAACTTACATACACTTTATCTATTTTAACTTTTTACCTAAAGCATTGTTTTGTCGTACGAGTAAAGACATCTATTTATTTGACTATCTTTCTCAAGCTGCCGGTGAAGAAAGAAGCACGATTTGTGCTTGTCTCATGATGGACAAAAATTGATGACGTAGGTAAAAAGTTTATAACTATACAAAGTGTATTTTTCATATTATTTCTAAAAATCCGCATATATTTGGTTAGGAAGCTTTGCACTAAGAAAACTAGCTGATAGTCAAACTCTGAGCTAAGATAAAAAAAAGCTAAATTGTCGACAGGAATATTTGGCGATGTGAATCACAACCTTTTATTTATTTTATGATTCATCCAAAGCGTTATGCAGACTCACTATTTAAGATAATCACATATACAAGGGTCACAAAAATATGAAACAATAAGTATAGAAATTTTATTGGAGTGTTAGAGCTGAAATCAGTAATAGGATGTTTAATTGCATAGGCAAAAGGTACAAAAACATATTGCTGATGGAAGAAAGAGACACATTTGACATTTCTACATCTCATGAAAGTATACAATACTGTTCTCGGAAACAAAATCTCAGAGGAACTAAGAAAATACAAATTTAAATAGAAATTATATCCGAGTGGTAAATAACCTTTACCCGAACACGTCAGTAATTAAAGTAGGGGACAAGACTTCTATTACCTTCCAGACAACAAAAGAGCTATTGCAGGGATTGTGCCCGTCGCCTACATTATTTAAAATTTATTTAGCGCCTTTCTCTCAAAATTGAACAACAGAATACCAAACAAAAGGGATTCCAATAAATACTCTTACCTGTGTACGTTAGTGTCTGTCAACGATCAAGTCATTACCGCCGAAGATAAAGATGACGCCAGGAGCAGGAAACTGAAGGAAGAGTATGAATGAGCTGGAGGAAAAGCGAATATCTGACAGTTTAGTGTGAAAATGCTGGCTTAGAGCTAGGAAATGGAGGCATAGAACATTAGGAAAAAATTTAATATTTGAGCGCTATTTTTATACGAAATCTAACTGTGATGAAGATATCGAATTCCGAATGAAGCGAGGCATTAGGTGAAGCTAGGGCTCCCACATACTTTCTGCTGGAAAAAACGACATTTTTCGCAAAAAGTCTAAATTGTCAAAAGTTTACTGAAATCATACACAACTAAATTAATACAAGACCAATACGATCAGAACAATGAACATACTTATTGCTCGATTGAATTTGTCTAAGTTGTCGTTTTTCAACAAATAATCGTACATGTCAGAGCACGTTAACGGATAATTGAATTTGACCTGTACTAAACTTTTAACAGTTTCAATTTTGAGACAATTTATGTCATCAGTCCATTGCTTTTTGCACAACGAAAAAATTCCCTCAACAGCAGCATTCGACGTTGGGATGGCAAAGATTGCGTATACCAATTTCTTACAAATTTCTATAGGAATTTTAATCTTCTGCACATCCGCTTTGGCGTTGTTTTGGTCCCTTGTTTAATAGAGAAGTTACCTTTCTATTTTAGTTGTTCTATGGGTACAACATTAATTTAAAACAAAATCCTTCGCGAATGGCCAAAGTCAAAGTCACCCCGCGCGACGGTAATTGTGTAGAGATTTTTTCAGGCTAAGTAGCGAAAAAAAGGACAAAAAAGGACAGGTTTTAAAAAAGGACGCTGATGCAAATAAAAGGACTGTCCTCTTAAAATAAGGACATATGGGAGCTCTAGGTGGAGCGGAAGACAAGGCAATACAACTAAAATTAGAATATACGAACCAATAGTAGACGGGATAGTTCCATGTAACTCAGAAGTGCAAGAAATTCAAAAACACGTAGAACACAATAGCTTAAGTTTTAGAGATGGATAGAATAAGAGGTAGGAGAAAAATGCCTGTTAATCCATCTAATACGCTAATAACTACGAATGTTACTACGATAACTTGAGTACCTATACCATAATAAAGGATATCTACATACATATGTGCATAGACCTCACAGAAAAAACAAAAGAAGTAGCTCTGAAGATAATGAGAGCTATGTCTCGAACTCGGCTAATCAAGGACCTGGAAAATATTGCCATTTGATAAGATAACAAATAAGAGAGGGCAAACCTATTGAAATACTTGAGTGTAAGTTTGCCAAAGACTAAGCAGGCTACCCAGAAATCCACAGAAGAATCTGACACAAAACTTACTTCAACTCCATATACATATGTATTTCAATGTCACGTCAGTTAATTTCCGAGACATTTAGTCCCTATACAAGAAATTTAAGTTTGTATCTAGAAGGTGTTTCAGACATATTTCCCCCGATGCAACTGAATTTCGATTTGGTAAAGTTGGAGGGACGAGGTGGAATTCGTAAACAGACCAGCGCCTCAATAGAGGCGACTTTTTGCAGTCAGATTGGGTAGTGTTCGTTCAGTTGCCTCCTGATTTGGTGGGGTTGTTGATGGACTTCTGAATAGTTCGATAGAACTCCAATTAGAGGGAGAGGCCGTGTGTTGAATTCGCTTGAAATGGAATCCTATAGAAGCTTGTCCTGTCAAAGTGAGTATTCGTTATATTTTGTTTTGTTTTGATAATTGAATTTTAAAATTTAAATAAATAAAGTTCACACTCTACTTGTTGAGTTTATGTTGTTTATAATTCATACTTTGTCAATCCTAAACAATTATTTTGCATACAATTTCTTAATAAACTTTCTAGTTCTATTTGTTTGTTTTTTTCTTTATCTACAACTTTTTGATACTCGTATTAAAATTTCCTGTAGAAATTTGTAGACTACCTGTGGTTTTGATTATTTTGAAGAAATCGAAAATTGTATATTAATTATATCTGGTGTGGATTTAATTAACTTCTTATTCGTCTGTGAAATTCACCACAATTACCTAATTATATATATAATTATATTAATTATATAACAACGTCGTTATTAATAGTGTACAACATTGCAACGTTTTTGCTATCTTCAGAAGTTAACAGTCGGCGTTCGTTCAGTCTACGTGGTGTAAATTAGAGTCTTCAGTGAAAAGATATTAATTTTTTTCCTCATCTTTAAATTTCACATTTCCCATCTGTCGAATATAAATTTTACCTCAATCGCCACCAAGAACTATTTCTATTCGTTAAGGTTATCTACAGCTATGCGTACGTATGAAAGACCTCGGAATATTTCTTGGTTTCGAGCGCGTCCTTTTGCGCTATTCGTTGCGGGACAAACCGATGTCCGAGCCACAACCAAAGCACTTCACGCTTCCGTGAACATCAATGCCACCAGATGATATGCTTGCTCTACCTTTTTGCCTTACCTTAGACTCGACTTATAATGAAATGGATAGAAACGCGCGTTCCTTGACGTCGCTGTTATATATTTGCGACTTCGATGCGTGGTGAAACGTGGAAATACAGTAGAAGCCGCTTATTATAATCACGGTTAATGTTATCAAACGGTTATTGTTATCGAAAACCGTTGGTCCCAAATCACTCTATTTAAAACTCATTGAAAGAAAGCCGCATATTGTAATCAAAAGCCGCTTAATGTTATTAGTTATGAATAGTATACTTTGTCGGAAAGTTTCTTCAGGCGACGGTGTCTGCAGTGCAACTCCTTTGAACGAGCCGCTTTTTCTCGCCGATTTCAATTAAAACTCTCATATCGCATATTACAATCTAACGAATTGTTATTTCTATATTATGAAGAGGTCATCTTTTTTTTGATGTACTTTATGTATAAAAGGTCCGTTCGTTTAAATGATATTCAGTTTCTCCTATACTCTTCTACGAATCTCACGTTCTACAGTCTTGTGTACGGGTAAATTATTGAAATTTCGCATAAACCACCGTGGTCATGGCAGAAGTGAATAAAAAACGTCGCGATCTATCGAACGAAGAAAAACGACAAATTCTCGATAACTTCGATAAACTTCCGAAAATGAGTCAAAGGAATGCTGCGGTACAATTAAAAATTTCGCAACCGCTGTTGTGTAAAATTTTAAACAATCGTACAGAAATAGAAACGTGTGCGCGTTCGAATGAAAACATAAAACGAAAAAGGGAAAGATCTGGAAAGGATAATCAAGTTGAATCAGCTTTAAAATTTGGTTTTACAAATGTTCGCGAAAAAAATGCCTCTGTGAATGGTCCTATCATGCGTCAAAAGCAGAAGATATAGCCAAAACTATGGGGAAAGAAAAATTTCATTGCAACAGACGGATGGTTCAATCGGTGGAAAAAGCGAGAAAACATCGTTTATAGACCTCTGCACGGTGAAGAAAAAAAGTGCTGATTCGTTAGCAGCCGCTGACTGGATGCGTTCGGAATGGCCAGAAATTATTGCAAAATATCCGCCTCGGGATATCTACAATGCAGATGAAACAGGACTCTACTTTCGCGCGATGCCTAATCATACTTATTTGTTCAAAAACGATAAAGTAAGAGGTTGCTTATCTTCGAAAGAACGAGTAACAGTGTTATGTTCTGTTAATATGGAAGGTGAAAAGAAAGAACTTCTAGTGATAGGAAAAAGTAAGAATCCTCGGTGTTTTAAAGGTGTTAAAACTTTGCCCGTGGAGTATTTTGCTAATGCGAATGCTTGGATGACAAGTGTCTTGTTCAGCGAGTGGTTACTCAGGTGGGACAAAAAATTGAAACGCCAAATCGTCTTATTAGTAGACAATTGTACTGCGCACAAAGTGAATGCAGTTTTGACGAACATCCAACTTATTTTCTTACCTGCGAACACTACGGCATTGATACAACCATGTGATCAAGGAATCATTCGAACATTCAAAGAATACTATCGAGGACAAATTCGAGCCCAAATTATACAAGAACTTGATGAGAATCGAGATGCACCTACTGCAGATGCGATAGCAAAAAAATCAGTCTTCTAGATGCGCTGCATTTGCTGGTGAAGTCATGGAGGCAAGTTCAACCAGAAACGATCCGAAACTGTTTTCGAAAATGAGGTTTTTCCAAAACTGGTGATGAAGAACCTGATCTCCATGAAACGTGCGCTGACATTTTAGAAGGTATGAAAAAAGGAACTTGTTTTGTACATCTAACTAATATTTTTTAAATTTTTTGTAGTTCAAGGTCTGTCCAAAAGCGAATTTTCCGATTGGGTGGATATCGACAATGATGTTCAAACAGCTGCCACAATGACTATATCAGACATTTGTCGGGGAAGTTGTGGATCAATCGTCCGAAGGAAGTAATCCTGAATTACCCGAAGTAGGAGAAGAAGAAGAAGAGGAAATGTCTGAAGAGCCGCCAACTAATGGCCAGATGCAAGAAGCGTTAAATATTCTCCGACGTGGTGTACAATTCCGAGAAAGTAATTTTGATAGATATTATGATTTTGAAATATACATACAAAATCTTATTAATAAAAATAAACGTCAAACGACGATCGACCAGTTTTTCGAATGAAATCGTAAAGTGTAAATAAATGTACCTACGTATTGTATCGATGATAAAAAATAAACAAATTTGGTAAAATATTAAAAATTGTTGATTAATCGTTAATTTTTCCCTTGAATTTTATTTGTAAGTCGTTAAATAATTTGATTACATACATACATATTTATTATTGACTACATCAGCATAGAAAAATACATTTATATTTACCTTCCGCTTACTGTTATCATTCGGTTAATGTTATCAAAAAGGGTTTGTTCCAAATTGATCACAATAAGCGGCTTCTACTGTACTCTGATGTATTGTAAACCGGTAATTTATTTCCTTGGATTGATTTTGTTTGTATTTATTTTGTTAAGCGATTTATTGCAAATAATTAAATAGGAAATGTGGAATTTCTGGACAGATTGAAAAGAAATAAATTGAAATTGAAATTGAAAACTGTTATGTTACCCAAGCTCTCCTATAGTATTGGTTGTAGTTTATTGTATTTTAATTGCAGATTATATAATCGCAATTTTTTATTAAATCAATAATAATTGTAATTTTTCAAAGTATTTATCAATTGTCTAATATTTTGAATTTTTAATGTATTTTACTAACCTATGTCGATGTTCCTAATCTATCTTATCAAAACCACATGACTATTGCCGTAAAAAATATGCTGTTTATTGCAATAAATTGAGTCAACAATTTTCCAAAAGATTTTTCAGTTTTTATAATTTAGACTGTGTTTCTATTTGAAAAATTTCACCCACGAAATTTTATATTATAAACTAAGCTTTAAAGCTAAGCTGTAAACTAAGTTTTCAGGTATTTATGTAGTTATATCGTTTCATACGGAAGCTACTTTTGTTGATTAAAAAATTGCAATGGTTTTCAAATTTACTGTGTTACGATTTGATCCTTTCTGGAGTTGTAGCAGCTTCAACATATGTATTGCATTTAATCTTATGGGTCTATTGCCAGAGAATTAAAGCTCTGCATCCATTTTCTATGTTAAAGTCTAGATAAATTTCTCAATTTCAGTTAATTGCAACAATTTCTCTTTACAAATTCAAATGCTTCCAGTTGTTTAATTCTAAATTTTTATTCAGGAGCTTCTAATTACAAAAAAACGCATCTTCAATACATTTAAAAATTGCTATAGCTTGTATGGACTCCAAATTTTTTTACATTTGTTTGAAACTGTTCCAAAACGATCTAAATTTTATCAGTTTCAAGAGCTTTCCAGATATTCCATTAAATTGAAGAATTTGAACTCGTTGATATTTTCCTTAACTTGATCAAATAGAAATGTTTTTACTTTTCTATTATTTAATTCCAATGTTGTATAGTAGACGTTCTGTTCAAAGAAAGCTACCGCACTCTTCAAAATTACAGCTTCAAGCGTTTTCTAAATGTCGCATTTATTCTACAAACAAAGATATTTTCCAAATTACGTAATTTTGTAAAAAAATTTGAATTAGAAAATTGCGGTCATGATCAGCATTGCAACAAAGGCAAGAAACGCTTTTCATATTCTATTTCCAGAAGAAATTCTTTCGAAATACGTATTTTCGAACTCTGGAACGCAAACCAACTTCATTCATTTTTTCCCTTTGAAAGTGCTTTCATTACAATATTTCGTAATAGAAATTGTGTTTAACTGTATTCTCCATCGGACTTTGTTTATATAATTTTGAAAACCACAAGTTGCTGGAATACCATTTGGTTGCCCATTGAAGTCTCTAAACTGAAGAAAACATCAATTTCCATGTTGTTTTAGTACAATTTTTTTAATAAAAATGTTACTTTTTACTAAGAAATTGTAACAATAGTTACAAAGCTTGTAAAGCCTCTACATTTTTCTAAAATATGTTTTTCTTCTGCTTTATAAACCAAGTCTTTTAACTTTGTTAGTTGAACGCAAAGGAAAACTACATTCTCTATGGAATTTAACTTATAAATTTTTGAAAATCAGAAAGCCCCGGCGTATTATCCAAATAACTATTTAAGTTTGTTTAAAAACTGAAGAAATCTTTTCTTTTAGTGCAATAATTCTATTAAATTTCTTATCAATAAATTGCAGCGTGTATCAAAATTACTACCAAGTTAATAGAGGCACTAGATTTTCGGATTAGATTCTTGCGAAACGCGTTGTACCTATGTAGGTATACACTACAGACCAAGCTCGCTTCACCGAGAAAATTTAAATTTAAGATCTTTGCAACTGCCTTCAATTCAAAGAATTTAATGAAACTTCTTTTGCCTCTATTGTCGCTAAGATTTAGGAAACTCGAGTATTTTTGGTTGTTTAATTACAGTGAAACAAGAAAATCAAAACGAGAACAGCATCTTTGATAGAATTTACTTGTGCGTTTTCGAAAACTATGAAATGATAGGATATCAATTCCTATATCGTTCTTGTTTACTATTTTCCGAGTACTTCATCAATAAGAACAAGAGATCTTACCTCTTTCTTCCATGAGACCCATCGCTCCGAGGAGAGGTCCATCCAGGGCGAGAAGCACCAGGAAAAATTGAATAAAGGAAACGCTATCCATTTCAGATCCTTCTACTATTTCAAAGAACCATTTCACACAAAAATTTAATATGAAATTCTACAGTCTCGAAACACAAACGATATTGGAAAACTATATTTAGTCACTCCGAAAGAAATTTATTTACCCTTTTCTTCCTTCGGTCGCGGAAATTCGTGTCTGTTTCAAACTACGCGAAAGAAGCAACAAGTGGCGGCAGCACGCAGTACGAGGAGCACCAAAACTCCGCACCTACACCAACAAGATTTGATTGTAAAATGCGTTCGCGGCCTCAGACCATTACGGTCTATGCCGCACACTAGTCTCAACCGAAGCCTCACGAATCGTTACGATTAAAGGTATATCGCTACACCTTCAGCACCGCTCTAATCTTCTACGGCCTGAAAGAAGATGTAGTAAGTTCTCAGAGTCACCAGAAAGTCCCTCGTGGAGTGAAAAGGACAGATTCTTGGTTGTTGGTGGCTATAAACAAGCAAGCCCGTTCTAAAATCGTTCGCACCATCACTGAATGAACGTATTTATATACTTACGATTATTCGCTTCTTGAGAAAACTCGTAAAAGGATAAACGGCGTGGCCGTCCAGTGAAATAATCCTGCAGCGTGTATACGGATAGCTTTCAAATTTAAGTCGATCGTTTACTATTTGATATAATACGTTGGATGAATGGAAATAAAAATCTTTTTTATTTTGTGGTGTTGGACAGCGAAAAGTTGTATGTCGACTAGTTGACATGGAATAATAAAAACTCCATAAATATTTCACATTTCTACATAGAAGTTTGTATGAAATGAGAAATTACAAATAAGTTAACTCTGAAGCTATAAATGGAAAAACATCTCAAAGCCAAATACCAATGGGGTGATTTCATCATTATAAAATGAAAATATCTTTTTCTTCTTTACCCCCTTCTCCTCTATTTTTTCCTACACACACTAAGCATACACAAACCTGATAAACGCGTTTCTGAAATCATGGAACTTTGCCTTATTTTCAAACGTCTTAAAGTAGTGAACCTTCCTTCAAGAGCACACGTTATAACAACTCCATTCTTAAAAAGTTGATATTGTTAAAGATCTTGGCGTCTTCTTTGATTCCCGCTTAACCTTTGCTACTCATATTAATAACATTTGCATTTCTGCGTCAAAGGCTTTGGGATTTGTTTTACGCACTTGCAAGTTCTTTCATAATACATCTTTACTTAAGACTATGTTCTTCGCTTTTGTTGTAACAAAGTTGTAATATGCTTCGCCTGTCTGGTCGCCACACTATATTTACCTGCAATGATCCTTAGAGAAGATACAAAGGCGATTCTTGAAACACTTATCCTTTAAAATGGATGGGATTTACCCGGAGCGTGGTATGAATTATGGACTGCTTTTGCAAAGACATGGTCTCCGGTCCTTGGGACAGCGCAGAGAAATTCATAGTGCCAGATTTATGTGGAGACTTGTTCACGGCTTAATTGACTCCCTGATTTACTTTCCCGTATTAATTTCCTTGTACCTCGTATTTCCTCTCGTTCCTCGCCTACATTTGCATTACCCTTCCCTAGAACGAATTTGTTACTCCATTCATCTCCTATCACATCAATGGGTCGTATTGCAGATTTGTTATATTCTGATATTTTCTACAACACAATTAATCAATTTTATTAGTTTTACTTTTTCTTTTTGAATTATATTTCATTTCATTTCTACGCACATAGTAATATTTGTAATTATGAATCTTTAATAATGTATGTATGTTGTTCTATATATAATTTGTCCTGTAAATGATTAGCCGTTGGACAATAAAGCTATTATTATTATTATTATTATTATTATTATAACAAGTAATTCCATGCCAATCGTTTTGACCGAACTAATAGAAGCCAAATATGCGCATTGCTCTAAAACTACTAATAAAGTATAGGGAATATTAGTCGAAAAGAAACTTACATACAACATAGCTGCCTCTATTTCTAGATGTTCCAAATCGTATTCTTCGCTTACTTCTTTTTAAAGTTGTTGTGGAACCTTATTCTAACTATTTTGCGAATATTCTTGGGATGAAACTGACATATTGAAAATGCCATTTCATTATCTGATTAATATCTTGATTTTATATTTCTGTATGAAACATCGTTTAGATATCTCTATTGTTACTGTTACTATTTTTCAGCCGTATTTGGTGAAAGTTTATAAATTTCTGTGTGTGAATATTTTAACTCTTCAATACTTAGTGAGCGGCTAATAAATCTACGCCCTCTAATTTTTGCGATATTGCTACGGAAAAAATTGATATATTTCGATATTTTGAAGTTCATCTGGTATTTGAAAGTAAAGAAATTTTTGGCGGCATTTAGGAAAAATTGTACAAGAAAGGGGCGTAAAGCATGTAACATGGAACGTACCAGAAGGTAAAAGGGAACGGGGAAGACCTAGAAAACGCTGGAGGGAAGCTGTGGAGGAAGACCTAAAAGAGAAAAGACATCCAGAACTGGAAGGAAAAGACAAAAAATGAAAGAATTGGACAGAAATCGCGAGGGTATGGATGTAAATGGTCTACTTACACACACACACACACACACACATGTAAAGTATATATATAAAGGAACTGTTGGCACAGTGGCTCTCCGTTTTGGACTGTTCCTAAAAAAAATTACTACAGATTAAATAATGCCGAACTTCTGGCAGAGTGTTTAACTCATTCACAACTAGGTTTAAACTGTAAGAAGCACAAGTGGTTTTTGGATAAATATTTTGTATTCGGGCCTGAGAACCTGACTCCTTTCTTGCCATAACTGTCCTATGTTGGTCCAATTAATTTGTTAATATATTATATATTTATTTAAAATAGTAGAACTAATACTTTTCCAATCCATATCATACAGTTTTGTAAATCCTAAGAAATCTTCTTTTATATTTTTACTGTCGTCAACAAATTTAATACTAAGTGAAAGCAGCTCTATTCCAGCAATATCTGCAGTTTCGTCAGGTAAGATGACTCACAAAGTATTGCAGTAACAATTGTGCAGTTGTGTTTAGTAACATAATCTATTGTTACGCTGCCGACAATCGAAATTTATAATCCTCAATAAAATTCCGTCCCATGGTTAAGGGTGCAAAAATCTTACTTTTCATCACTTTTGCCATTACAATTTGTGTAATTTTTACTAGATTCCAGAGGGGGAAAGGCCCCTTTTGCGGATACCCATGATTATTGGAATGATCAGAATTTTACTAGAATATTCCTGTGTGATATTGGTATCTGGAAAAATAGATTTGAATAATCTTTAGTACCTTTCAAATTATAAGAAACAGTGAAGACTTGAACCTCATTCAAAGTGATTTGACACGTATACATAATTGGTGCTTCCTTAACCCATTAACGCCGAAATGATCAGAATTTTTACTAACTTTTCAACGTGTTTATTTATTATGTTATCGGACCAAAAAAATAATGCAATACGCGAAATTTGATGCTCTTTCAGAATCTGGGCTCAAAATTTCGATTAGACACTGAGAAAAAAAAATATGGCCGATTTAAACGTGAAAAACGTGAAAATTTTCGAAAAAGGATTTCTTCGCATTTTCTTTTCACAATGATACCGCAAAGGTATCAACTTTTTACTATGATCAGAGGTGATCATGGCATTCGAACATTAAGAGAAATATTTTTCAGAAAAATTCATCGACGCGTTTTTTCAAAATGGCGGTGAGAGTGAAAAAAATTTATAAAAATCTTAATCTATCGTTTTCTTACAAACTATAAACTTTAGAAAAATTTCTAAGAACAAAAATGTCTTAAAATTAATCAAAGAACACTCTCAAACTGTTTCAAGATTTTTAAACACAATTTTTGATTTTCGAAATTTTCAAAAATACCTAAAAAATTTTGAAAGAATTTGAGAGTGTTCCTTGACTAATTTTAAGACTTTCTTGTTCTTAAAATTTTTTTCGTAACGTGTATAGGTTTAGAGAAAAAATGCTTTCTTAAATGGTACATAAAATTTTGTTTCTATCTATGTACCACTACAAAATTCACGAACAAACTCGTACATCCTTTCACTAGTGCATGGACACATATGTTCTATACAATTTGTACATGAATTATCAGTAAAGCATTTGTGATGTCACGAAAACGTTCAAAATCTTCTGCTTCATCGCATGCAGAGTATGAATCAGATTATTCGGATAGTGATGCCGACGAAAACATATTGATTCCGAATGCAGACAATTCAGGCTCCAATGATTCTGATTCCGATTGTGATTAGATATCTGATTCAGATTCTGAACATAAATTCACAATATCAAATATTACTTATAAAAAAGCTTGTGCTACTCATTCTGAAAACTTAGATAAACTTGAAAAAATCACGAATTCATTTGGATCGATGGCGAGAAGTCATATCCAAATACTTGTGAAGAAACAATATTATTATCTGAAGCTACAAAAAAGAATATACAGACGTGCGAGCCTTTCCAATTGTTTGAAACCTTCTTTTCCGCCGAAATGAAACAATATATAATTGATGTGTCTAAAGAGAATAATTATGATCTGAAATTACAAGATCTTGACACTTTTATAGGTATAGTTATTTTCAGTTCATTCAATAAAAGAAAGTCTCAGAGAAATTATTGGTCATCTGATCCATTCTTATCTAGTGAAATTGTTTCTTCTGCAATGACTCGCGATAAGTTTGAAGAAATCAAATCTAAAATAAAATATTCAAAAGCTAAAGACAAGAAACGATAATAAGGTTTGGCTTGAAATTTTGGGGTTTATGCACTTCAGACGGTTATCTACTGAATTTAGATCTATATTGCGGTTCCCAAACCGGAAACAAATTAGCAAAATGTACTTTGGGTACTCGTGTAGTATTGCATTTATTAGAACCTTCTTTTCGGCTAATAAATTATAATAAAATCCCTGCATTTTATTTGTACTTTGATAATTTTTTACAAATATGATTTTATTTTACACTTGCAAAAATTACGTTTGAAATGCACTGGCACTATCAGAGACAATCGAGTCAAAGAAAAACATACTTGAAAAGAAAGCTCCACGAGGTACTTATATTGTAAAACATGATCAAAATAGTGGTATAAATTTCATCACTATTGTGGATTCCAAGCCCGTTTCAATAGCTTCAACTGCTGCAGGTGTAAGTCCACTATCAACTTCGAGAAGATATAGTTCAGAGGGTCGATCCAAAACTGATATACCTTTTCCACAAGCTTTTCATTTGTACAACAAATTTATGGGCGGTGTTGACGTGCATGATGGACACTGCAATAATGTACTTCCAAGTATACGTTCCAAAAAATGGACGTGGGTCGTTTTTATAAGATTTATACAGGCATCCATTACAAATGCCCACGTAATTTTCAATGGTACACGTGATGGAAAGAAAAATGTTGGAATAAAAGAGTTCACTATTTCGATTGCTAAATATTATATTCAAAAAGGTCAAACAAGTAAAACAGTTCGTACACGATCTAATAGGGACAAATTTAAAAATTGTTCAAATGAAAAATGTCCAATAAGAACAAGGATCTATTGTGAAAAATGCCATCTATATGTATGCAATAATTGTTGGGCAAAAAAGCACTGATAAAAGAAATGTTAAAGTGAGAAGCAAGGGGACTCACGAAAAAAAGGACCCCGAAACGTGAGGGGCAAGGGGACTCACGAAAAAAGCAGCCCGAAACATGAGAGGCAAGGGGACTCACGAAAAAAGCACCCCAAAGGAGACAAAGTTCTACCACGTCTACGCCGTTGTCTCTGGGTAATGCTAAGAGTACAAAAAAACAATGTATATGCACAGAATCAGCGAAAAACTAGTAAAGGAACACTCTCAAATTTTTCCAAAAATTTTTTAGGTATTTTTGAAAAATTGGATTTCTTGAAATTTTCGAAAATCAAAAATTGTCTTTAAAAATTTTGAAAAATTTGAGAGTATTCTTTGACTAATTTTAAGACATTATTGTTCTTAGAAATTTTTTTCCAAAGTTTATAGTTTTTAAGAGAACGATAGATTTTTATAAATTTTTTTCATTCTCGCCGCCATTGTAAAAACGTGTCCATGAATTTTTCTGAAAAAATTCCTCTTAATGTTCGAGTGCCATGATCACCTCTGATCATAGTAAAAGTTGATACCTTTGCGGTATCATTGTGAAAAAAATGCGAAAAAAATTTTTTCGAAGATTTTCACGTTTTTCACGTTTAAATCGGCCATATTTTCTCTTCTCGGTGTCTAATCGAAATTTTGAGCTCAGATTCTGAAAGAGAATCAAATTTCGCGTAGGAATAGAGGTATAGCATTATTTTTTGGTCCGCTAACATAATAAATAAACACGTTGAAAAGTTAGTAAGAATTCTGATCATCTCGGCGTTAATGGGTTAATAATCGATTGCAGGATTTGTTTGTTAAGTGAGAATAAGGGTAAGAAGACTGTGGCTAAAATAATATATAAAATAAAAGAATTACCCTTACCACACCTTTCGGAAAATATCCTGACACGTATTTTGGCAACTAAATTTCCATCCTCAGTGGAATACTGGGGAATTCTGGACTTTTTCCGAAAGGTGTGGTAAAGATAATTCTTTTTATTTCATAAGTTAAGTACGAGCTTATTTCTCTTACAATTAGTGGAAATATTAATATTTTCAAGAAGACAGAAATTCAGTTTAATTTTCGGCAAAAAAGTCTTTGGAATTTATTGCTAGAAATTGTAAATTTTGAAGTAATCTGACTGCCTCAACGACTGCCCTATGTAACGGTAAGATCCAAATTGAAGCATATATTTTCTTTCCTCTTGAAGGTGCCTAGTAGATTGCAGCTAGTTGGCTTATTCTGCCCCTAACTATCAGATCGATGATTTCGATGAAACAATCTCACTAATGGGAATTTGGTTATCTCTTCTAACTCATTCCCAACAATTATTGGATCTTTCAAGACCATGCGATGAACAAGCGGAGTGACGTACTCCCGATGCATTCGTCCAGTGTTGCTGTTCCTTTCGCAAGTTTCTTATCTGAATTGTTATCGCCTCCATCCCTATTAACGCGGCCACACGACGAACAGCATAGCTGGCTTTGCACAACCTCAGATACAGACTATCTATATGAGGGATCCATGTCAAAGATGCATCAAAGCAAATCTCCAGAAACTTAACTTGAGAAGCTTCACGACAGCATGAATATACATTCCTATGTTTTGCTATTATTTAAATACAGTTCATTTTGTGAAAACCAATCCCGAACGTGGTTCACAGTATTTTTAATGGTTTGCTTTTCCTGATCGCAGTTTTCAAGATTATTGTAAATTATTGTGTCATCAGTACACGTAATTGTCGATAGAAATTCGTTCGATGTTAACATGTATGCCGAAAGGTCATTTACGTAAAGCAAACATAGAAATGGTCCCAGAACTGAACCCGGAGGCACGCCCCGCTTGACCACTTTTGTCTCGCTAAAATTATATACAGGTTCAGCCAGTGCTTAACTTAGGTCTGGAATCGGGCGAGTGTGAGAGCAAACAAATAAAGAGCACTACTGTGACAATGATATCGAATAAGAGCGTTAGGCATCTACAGTGTGAGAGACAGGCGTGTCTACATAACTTGTTTTTTATGTTTGTCATTTGAACTAATTTTAATGTGCTGCGTGTTTATCTTTGAGTAATGAAAGACATGGGAAAGTTAATATTATTTGTGTCCTTTTATTCTAGAAAGGTGATTGCAAGGACGGTGGTGTAATTTACTGACACAAATATCACATCGGTAAATTCCTCACCACACAATTGTTTATAATAAAATCGGTGACACGTGTTTCGCTAGCTCGAGGCAAGCATCTTCAACAACCACACAATTGTTTATAATAAAATCGGTGACACGTGTTTCGCTAGCAACAACCGTATAAACCTCGAACTAGCGAAACACGTGCCACCGATTTTATTATAAACAATTGTGTGGTGAGGAGTTTACCGATATGATATTTGTCTCACTTTTATTCTATCTTTAAAATATGTATTGCAAATTGTGTGGTATGCTACATGACTTTTTCTTGTTGTAGGATAAGTACACTGGTTACTTTTATACTTACTTGCAACTTTGATATCTGCTGATAATCTGCAGCGTTCCACTTTTAGTCGTGGTGGGTCTTAGAACTACACACGTTCATTAATTTCCTCACTTTGCTGTGTTTTCAAAGTCATTTACTTTTAGACGATATCCTTCTTCGATATATCTAGTAAATTGTGGTGAATCTAGCTGCTTCAAATTTTTGCGTCTTTTTTGGATATGTCGCTAATAAAAGTTCAGATTTTTAAACACATTCCGTGAGTTTTTTTAAAAAAGGCTTCTAGCTTGCAATAAAATGGTATCGTCCATTTTTCAATCCCACGTTCTCATGGAACAGGTAGTTCTGTTAACTATTCGGTTTTCATTAGAAACGTCTGGATTTGTTAAACTTTTATTGAAGATTGTGGAGGTCCTAGTCGATTATTGTATCGGATTTTGAAACTTCGTATAGTTGTGTTTGCTTACGGATTTTCCGTAATTAACGTATGTGGGAATTGCAAACGTGGAAGGGGCAAAAACTAAACCATCCTCGTTGGCCCAAATTCCATCTAAAGACCTTTAAGAATATACATTAGGAATATTTGTTTTCAGGTTGCCATTTTTGAAACACTATTTTAAAATTGAATGTTTGCTGGGGCCACCGGGGAAGCGACGCCCTGAACCGGGTGGAACAACGACCATATACCTTTTCTGCCAGGGACGTCTCAGCACTCAACATCAACATAATCACGGCAGATAAGTTAGAGCGCTGCTTGTTGAGTTATTTTCTTTTTCCTTTTCCTTAATTTTAATCTTTTCAAATATTAGTTGTAATCGTTGCAAATATCCGCCTCTTGAACACCATGGTAACATTTTAATAGGTAGATTTTCGGTTCACTTACTGACCTCAGCGAGTAACTTCGTTGTCCCTTTTTTCATTTCGTTTCTTTTTTGGACTTTTACTAATTGAATACTTTGACATGATTTTTCGTATTTTGGGAGAACGATAAGGTTGTTACTTGAATTTGGTTTGTAATCTCATACGTATTTAACTATTAATTTTAATTTACTGGACGTTTTAGCACCAACCCACCCGTTATTTGTTTCTTTCTTTAATAAAAAAAACGGTTGTGTTTTAGCGCGACAATTGTTGCTTGAATTTACTGTTTCACTGCTTTCCTTTTGGTTACGCCTGATTCATAACACAGTCCATTCCACGTTGGGAAAGACCTCTTGAGCGTAAGTGCTCAAGAACGTAGTGGCGCCAATTTTCCATCTTGTGTTTTGGACCAGGAACCCCTTCCATCTTCACTGTAGCCGGCCAAAAACCTGGAAGGTCAACAACGGAGTAACTTAAGATTTACGCTTGCATGTTTATTTTGTTGCTTTTCGCCACTTTTGTTAATGGTCTCGCTGATTTTCGGCAGAAATTGCTAGGATCGGGGTTAACAGCTGGTAACAGCCGCTTATTCTCTTAAATTAATATTCTCCTCTCCTTATGCCGAATTTAAAATAGTTTCCAAACAAGGAAAATCTGATTCTGGTTCAGTTGTAGGCTATGTATTTTCGTTAAGTCGATACTCGTTCCCAGAATGGCATATATCGGTTTCACTGCGATTTTGTGTTATGGCTCCAATATCTTCCTCTTCCTTTGGATGATGAATTTCATCATGCGGTATACCAGCTGATAACAAACCGATGCGAGCAGGATATTTGAACATGGTTTCGTGTGAGGAATGACCGATAGCTAAAAGTGGTGAAAGTGATGTCAACAATTCCTTTAGATATGGCTACAAGTAAAACAAAAACAAAATGGCCATATGGTAGTGGTATAAGAATCTAAAAGTGGAATATTCCTATTGCCTTTTGATTTAAAATATGCGTACTAGACATTTCACAAAACATTTCGCATCGTTCAACTTGATACTTTTAACATAATATTTCGCTTGTTACCTAAGTGAAGAGCTCTATTTTTCCTTGAAACTCCTCTCTACTTATACTTTCTAGAGAGCCCTGACTTTCGCTGTGCTTAAGCTTTCCGTTCGTTAATTCCATCGCAGATTCAATGCAATTCCGTTATATTAATTTGAAATTCTCAAATTTTCTGCTATTGTCCGAATGCAAAATGACTGCAGCACCAACAATGGTGTAAATTGGTAATAAGTTGTAACTAAAGCTACTTCTTCCGCCCGCTTAAGTTAGCCCGTATTAGCGGCCTTAATAAAACAAATTACGTCAAATAGTATTGGTAAACCGTTACAAGGGGGAAATCATTATAATGCGGTGACTACATATCTCTAAGATCGACTTGAAAATGGATTTGGATATTAGTCTTCTTTTAGGTCAGCTCTTGCTTTTTTTTTGACAAATTGTGGGTACACATAAATATATCATGAGAGCTTCTTTGGTTATATTGCAACATTTTGTTTTCAATTTAAATATCATTCAAACCAAAGAAGAACATATATGTACGTATATATAAAAATAATAATATATAGACTCTGATTTATTGCATCATATTATAATAATTCTTGGTGACTGAAATTCATACAAGAAACGGTATTGTTTTCTGTAAACAGATGGCGTACACAAATACCGCAATAAAGTGTCTATTTGCGATGCACTGTACTTTCAGCAGAATACGTCAACGAATAGCCTCATTTCAATTTAACATTTCTCTGTTTTATCAACATCAAAACAACGTTTGGAAATATTAATATTTCGAAAACAGTGAATGGTGCTTATCGACATTTCATTCATAAAAAGAGATTCGACTGAGGATAACAGGGTTAAAGGTTCTGTAAGCGATTGACGAAAGCATTTCAATGGAAATACTAATTAGTAAGATTAAGTAGTCGGATTAATTTTTACTTATTTACGTATTTGTATTTAATACTTACTCGACAAGTAGTAAACAGTTCAAATTCCTAAGGAAACTGTTATAATAGATGCAGATTTATCAAAATTTCATTCTTGAGGATCTAATCTGATCACTTTTGAACTGTTGACAATACGTAGTGTTGCCATACATTTTAACATAATAAGAAGGTCAAAGGTTGTTTCTGTGAAGTAGTATTCTTGTATGGTCGACGAACAAAGTACGAAATAACTTAATTTTAAGACGGAAAAATTAATGGGGATTGCAGTCAAGGATGAGTTGATATAAAAGAATCTCTTTCGGTAACATGTGACATACTTCTCGGCGTCCACATGGTCTTAAAACTCCGGTTAAACGTAGAAGTCAACTTAGTGATTCCCGAGTAGTGTGTGTAATGAACAAGTTTTTATTCAATCTTATTTAATTACATGTGAATTAAAAAAAATTAAATTTTAACTTATTTCAATCTATTCCGTATATTACGATGTAGTGTAATCTTGACATCATTCTGTTCAATTGCTGACAAGCTGTTTTCTCAGCTCTCGTGGAAAGCTCTCCGATGAAGAATTAAATCAATTCGAAAGGTTACAGAAGGAGAATCTTTTATTTCAACTCATCCTTGGCTGCAATCCCCATTAATTTCTCCATCTTAAAATTAAGTCCTAACGTGTATAGCCAGTACTTCTGCTAAAAAAGTAAGTAAGGGCCCTTTCACAATAACGTTAATGCTAATGTTGATGTTCAGGTGTTAACGGTAATGGGAACGTTAATGCAGTTCACAATAATGTTAATGTTAATGTTTAGAGGATCGCATTTTCAAAATTCGCGGTTATAAGTGGGAGAAGCGCAAACCAACGTTTCAAAATAGTAAACATCAATAACGATTATAACCTTTACTGATTCGTGATTCTCTTTTCTCTTCTTCCGCTGTTTGTGCTTATAATGTTAACAGCACAGGAATTGAATATAAGAAAATAAGAAATCTGACCCCGAATCTAGTGACAGGTACGGCTAGCAATAAATGAGGTTAGAATTGTTGCAGATTTATAAATAGCGGTAGTGCGCATGCTCCAGCTTGCTAGTTTCATTGGTTGATGTTAACCATGATGTTAAGAAATCCAAAATAGTTTTAGAACGTTAATATGATAATATAACATTACCATTACCATTGACATTATTCTGAACATTGTAATTGAGTGCTACATAGTTTGAGTTTTAACACCCAACATAACATTACCATTACAATTAACATTAACATTATTGTGAAAGGGCAGTAATACAGATAGCCGATTCAATACATTTGTGTAAAATCGTGGAGGTTTCCTACATTATTTGTTTTTTCGTCACATATGGTCTAACATAAAAATTCTAGATCGTAGGCTATCCGTTTGACTTATCTGATCTATAACACCACACTGCAAATTTAACAAATTTGGTAATCCCAATTGAAATACGTCAACTGTAACAATCGCCGGAAATGGTTATAAAAAATAAATTATAAACTATAAAGATCATTAATTTTTGTTTATAAGAACATACATTCTCATCAAAGTGGAAATCTAATAGTCAATATTTTTCAACAGTAGACGCTATAAGATTGTGATTGAGTCATTTTCACAAGAATATTACAATCCTTCCTCTGCGTTACTACGATAAAAGGACGACTCACCAACCTTCACATCTTTATCTATATGGCGAGTCAGTTCAAAATTGATGTTGGGATGAAGCGATATGTTTAGAACAGAAACTAAGAATTTGCGCGAAAATGTGAATTGATTGGTCAAATGGTCATGTACTTACCTTTTAATCGCAAAACTACATAAAGGGAAAGGAGATCGTAGGCTGGTCTCCTCCAAAATTAAATATTACTTTGTTCAGGGGATTATACAAGTATCATTTTTTACTTGGACAATTTCGGGATGTAAGCTCAGGTAATTATGACCAAATTATAGTAGTAGTAAAAAATCTCCGCCTGAGTTAAACTAACGTATCACTTTTCAGACAAGTGTTTAAATTGCATTTATAAAAACTATAATAAAGGACAAACAGATCAACAGCTTAATTTTACATGCCTTTCTTCACTGTTGGCTATCACTCGCCGCTAATTCCCATTGCTTGATTCGTTTCTCTAGGATTTTTGTCCATATTGTTCTGCATCTGGCTACACTACTCTTGGTCACTTATTTTCCTTTAACCAGTTATTCTTTTTAGCAAACTCATTGTTTTTGTTTGAGTAGTTTAACAACGTGCTCCAATCATTTTATGCATTGCTATTTTAAAAGCTAATGATCGACGGATGAATACACAGTTGCATTATATTCTCATTTGTTTTTCTATATTCTTGGTCGACAACCTTAACTTCTTCGTGTATTCTTTTTGGCATCTATTTTGTCCTTACTTTTTAAACATCCGTGCTTTGTTGTTCAACTTTCACGATTCGTATCAAAAAAAAAAAAAAATACCATGCATCTTAGTATTTCATATTAGTTTGGCAACCAAATAGTTAGAAATGTTTGTTCATTTATGTTACTTTGAAGAATATGTAGTGCATTTGTGTCTATAACCGTTTGATAACTTTAAGGCAACACCAAAATTCTTCATTCATAAAACTTCTAATCCTTATCGGCAAATAGCAGAACCATTTGCAATTTGATATCAGTTTTGAAAGTTTCACCATTCAGGTTTTACAAAGAACGCAATAATGGCATGGTGCAGACTTAGAAAGACTGCAACTAAGCTTAAATAATTATTCCCGATTAACTGAAGCTGTGTGTAACCTTGCATCGTTATAGTGGATTGAGCAGTTCTGGTCACTTTTCTTCGATTTCATAGGTTGGTGTTGACATTAAATTTTATCGTTGGCTTGCGTATACATATTTTATAAATCAAAACTAAAGCCACACAATTTTCATGAATATTAGTTTTGTTTGAGCTGGTTAACCTTGTTTGTTCCATCGTCACTTCCAATTGACATTTTTATCACATTTTTCATAATCACCAATATTCCGTTTTCTAGCCCGTTACCGTCAGTGATACTCCACATTAACATACGTATACTGCACGACATGAAAATTACAACACCAAGGGTGCGAATGTTTAGACCAGGCATGGGCAACCTTTTTTGTAGAAGTTTTATACTGTGAGTAATCTTGAAAAATATACATTTTTGTAGTATCCTTATGATTCATTATGAATTAAGTTTAGACGGGCCGTGTTAATATGCAACGAAAGAATTCAGTAGCGGGCCGGACAAACCTTACTCGAGGGCCGCATGTGGCCCGCGGGCCGGTGGTTGCCCATACCTGGTTTAGACCAAACCTAGCAGAAACGTTTATCTGTTCAAACGGTTGCGATGCATCAATTGGTCATGGCATATCTGACACTTCATGCACTTGTTTCTAGTATTATTGTCAGTTGTATTTCTTGCGATCTGTTATTCAACTTTTATATATACATACTCTTCCCCACATTGCAAAAATTTCTCTAAACCGGTTTGAAGAGGTCCATGTCAATATCCTGACATATCTACTCCAATTTTCCGACCTCTCTCCAATTAAATACGTGCGAGATATAATGGAAAAAAACTGAGGAACTTAATGAATTCTCCACAAACACTAGAAGCTCTCCGGCATAAATTGGAGGTGGCTTGAAACACCATACCCCAAAACATCAACCACCTACTGATCAATGCAATGAAGAGTGACGGGGTGTGAACTGATAGGAAAGACGTAACATATTATTAATAAAGAAGAAAAATTAAATGTTGATCTTTTGTCCTTTTTCTTTGAAATTTTAATCAATGATTACATTTGAAAAGGTACACGTTTCTGCCGAGTTCGGTAAAAAAATTCGCACCCTTCTTAGTGTTGCAATTTCCATGTCATGGCTCTTGTTTCAATGATTCTAAAGATGTTACCACTTGACATAGTT
Source organism: Chrysina gloriosa (assembly GCA_038088585.1). Lineage (NCBI taxonomy): Eukaryota > Metazoa > Arthropoda > Insecta > Coleoptera > Scarabaeidae > Chrysina > Chrysina gloriosa. Next base: position 35,446,982 of record CM076087.1, on the reverse strand, counting down.
ATATTTATAAATAAATAAATTATGGCCGATTTTTTCTTTTCATTTTCGATCTATTGAACTAGTACGTTATACAAACAATTGATAGATTCGCATCGTTAGTTAAATTTTTTTCTTTTAATTTCGAGATTGTAAACGTAATAATTTTGGTCTGGATTGTTCATTCCATTGGAACTACAATTTTAATTCTAGCGAATAAAACAATCATAACAGGAAATATGAATGAATAAGACAAGGATTCAAGAACACTTTTATTAAAATTAGGTGCTTAACATAAATTATTTAACAAAGTTAGGCACAATATTTATGTCCATCACAACAGTTATCATAAACAAACATGATAACATCCACTTAAATACATTTCGTATAATGTAACAACATCTCATGAACAATAACCGCAAAAGAAGAAATTCGATTTACACAGATGCGTAGTTTCTAAGAAATTCCTTCGAAAACAAGATACCAAGGCGATCTGAAGAGTTTATACGGAGAAAAAGGAACTAAACAGAACGACTGTACTTTCACTAAATAAAATAAGTTCTCTAAATATAATCATGTACCTCTTTTTTTAGTTATGTTTTTTTTCTTTTTCATCATTGAGACCGACATTAAAGTTGCACGTTACGTGTATTTAGGCGCTTTTTCTCTCTTCTATGTAACAGGTAAAGCTCAATTTCTATACTCTACATAATATAATATATCGGTTATAGAACAATAAAGAGTCTACAAAACTTAAAATCGAGTAACATAATAGGCCATCTTCGAAGCAGTAACTATGTTACGTAGTAGTAGTAGTAGTAGTAGTAGTATTCGTATATAATTATAACGAGTCTAATATGCTGTTGTCAAATATTGCGTGTAGATTTACGATGTAATTAGTCGATTCTTCGATGCAATGAATTTATGCAAGAGCACAAGGATAATATAGTGTGCAATAAAAGTTTGGTAACAGAACAGCTAGATATCTTCAGAATTTCAGAAACGTATAAGATCGGTACTTCTTTAATATAAAATACCAAACAGTGAATTTAATTTTTTTAATAAATTATAATAATCACAATAAAATCCGCTCATAATTCTTTCTTTTTAGAAAAAAGAAGCAATGAGGACTATCTTCATAACATCACCGAAGATTCAATTTATATGCTTATGGGGAAGTGTAGAATATACTACTGTAGGCCACATTTGGAATTTTAAAGTCGTATTAATGCTAACAGATTATTGCTGAATGCCAACGTAAAAACTTTACACTGACGAATCGAAAGAATTTTCATTGTTCTCCCTCTTGTTTCTTAACCTTATACACCGAAAACTACATATTAAAGTTTGTAAAACACATGCATCTAGAAATCAAAAGAATGGGTTAGATTTTCCAATTTTCTATTACGTTTGTCCATACTTTAGCTGCTGTTACCACTTTTATTGCACAGTACGCCATAACTGCTGATTCCTCTACGTATGTCTTCAACTCAAATCATATTAATTGACAAAAAATCTAATAATTACAAATCAAGATATGTGTGCTTACAAAGGGCAGTGGCCAAATATATGGATACTCGATGTCTGTATTGAAATTTACATCTTATCGGTTGTACCTGAACTAAAGTGTAAAGAATTATTCAACTCACACTGCTGCCATATCTGAAAAGAACGATATAAAAGGAATGAGTTTATACTCAAAACCACAGAACAGCTTGCACAAAAATTAGCTAATGAGAAATTTCAATACAGTTCATCTGAAGCCGTATTCCGTCGTATTATGGAGTCTAATAACTTTTATTCTCTCTTGGGTGTTTTGGGGACTTGAAGGTACATTTTAGCAAACGACAGCTGAAATCGGATTCTCGGTTATGTGGATCATAGACGTCGGCCACTGCCCGTTAGGGAACTTCGATTTGAGCAGTTCTTCCAACGAGGCCTTGCGGAATTGAGCCATCTTTACCGGCGACAATGGAGCAACTGAAAGAATACAGATCAAAGGTGCACAAGTCAATCTATTCATTAAATTTATCAATTTTAGGAGAAATAATAAAGACAAATGTGTAAAAAACAATTAAGATTAAGATAATAATAATAGTAGGCAAGTAAATAAAACAAAAATTAAAGATAATATATACAGTCGTAAGTTAATATTAAAATTAGATAGTTAGTACCTTATTTTTGGGCGTTACTTTTGGAGCTATGTTAAACCTTTGCAGCCGTGCATTAACAAATATATAAATAGGAGGTGCTATTATGTAATAGTAAAGTTGTAATTATATTGATATTCAAAATTTGGGCTTAGAAGTGACAAGTAATTAAAAACGCATTAGAGGTAACAATACAAAAACAATTCTTATATATATTCTATATTATTTTGTTGTGCCAAAATCTTTTTATGCGATTGAATCGGGTCAAATTTAGTTCGACTAATGATAAGTGAATAGTACCTACATTTTATAACCGAGCCTAAAACAATGTTTACCAAATAAGTATTCACATGTGTACTTTAAGCAGTACATTTTTTATAATTAGTGTTGGCCAACATGTCCAAGATCATTAAAGTTGCAGCAAATATTTTAGAAATAATAGTAGTTCAAAACTTTAGCATGAAAGTACAGTATGTTAATTATATTTACTTCTTCATCTCTTTTAACTTATACAAAGGGTACTAGGAAAGTTTTGCAATACAGCTTTATTTATTTAATTTTCTCAAAATAATTACCATCACATTCAATATATCTCCCCATCCTCCGAAACCAATCCTTAAACCAGATCTACCTAGTTTCACTAGGGAGTAAAGCACACTCCGCACACAAAACCGCATCCCTATAATACTACAGCCAATTCTCGTCACATGTCACGATGTCGTTCACATACTGAGATTGTCTCTTATCAAACATTTTCAGCGTATCCCGGCACCACGGTACACGTCGTGTCATCTGCTCTTCAGCCAGACTATGCGACACCCAGAGACAACAAAGTTTCTTCACGTGCAAATGATCGTGCAGAATCGGACGAATTGTTGGTGCATTTAGGCCTAAGGTGTCCTCAATCTGCTGGTATGTCACTCGCCTATCTTTGTCAAGCGTTTTCCTCACAGCAATAACGATTTCCTCCGTAACTGACGTTCGTGGCATTCCTCCAGAAATTTCCCCTTCTGAATTATCTGTAGCATCTGAATATACATTTGTGCGATATGGACAAACATCACCTATTGCGAGAATTTCTTCTAAGCACTGGTCTACATTTAAACGACGCGCGAAGCTATACCACAAAACTGCCCGTATCTCACGAAATGTCACGACCACGATACCATAGCAAGTACTTTACACTATCACTGCCAACCCATAACTGATCCCATCGATTTGGCGCAGCGGTTACTGTGCAAGTATGAACATGTCTCAGCATGCACCAACAAGTAGACGCCTACGACACACGATTGCGTTATATTGTAAACTTTCTTAGTATCCTTTGTATTCCGTATTAAAGTTCGACACGTTTATTCCCTACTATTTAAAAATTAAGGAAGCAGTATTAAATATTTAGATTCACAAGGAAGCTTCCTCCTCTAGCCTTTACAACGTATTATATAATGCAATATTATGCAGGAAATTATAATAGAAATCTTTGAATTGACCCTTCCCGAACTAAAAATACAAATATATGCTGTTCTTAGTAACAAAATAATTCTAATTTAATTTTCCTCTTTTATTCCATCGTATTAGTTTGTCGTTTCTGAGGTAGCGTTTAATACAAACGAACAAGCAGAAGCCCATAATGTACACTGACAAAACAATTTCCACCTTTAGTGAGTACATATTATGTATGTATAGGTAACCTATACTTTAAGTACAGTGTAATCCATCTATAATTGACTCCCTTGTAATGGAAATTCGCTTATAAGTGCGGTTAGGCAAGCCCCGTGCTCTGACCCCACTACCAAACTAAAGGTATTGGTTTTGGCGTTGACGCCTGCTAAGACTACAAGTAACCTGCAGTTGAATCGATCGTGCAATACTGGAATTAGATTCGGCAACAGTAGTGGGGTCAAATTCACAATTCAACGCCAGGCAGCTGACTGTCCTTTTTACGTTAATTCTGTTATTTCGAGGACCTAGTTCACTGTAACCGAATTTCAATTACAAGCGAGTTCATTGTATGTGACTTGAATGTATAAATATCAGCTTGCTGTTATAAATATGTAGGAATGAGCCGTATATCGGGCTTATTGATACAGTTTTAATTGATTTAATTAAATACCAAGTACATATACATAATAGCACCACAAAATTATGTTTGTATTATTGAGGAAAGAAAACTATCATAAGCGATATGAAAATAATGTTACCTGCGTCAATACGTTTAAAACTGGAGCAGTAAGTAGTCAAATCTTCTTTATTACTCATGCACTTTTTAGGAAACTAAACATGTACAGTTAGCAAAACTATGTAAAAGACACGTTATACTTAAATATTTACAGTAGAAAAATGTAAGCAATGTTTAATAAAGCTATGGATATATTTTCATTGAAAAACTGATCATCTACAAAGATACTGATACGAAATACATATGCAGGAGGATGTAATTTTACGGTGATCTGGCATCAATTTAAATCTCGACACACAAGTTCAAAAATTGTATTTGAATAATTCCTATCTTAGTTTCATCCCCATTTTCACAAACAAAAATTCATTTTAAAATGGTGGATCGAAATGCAATCAGAGGAGATTCACAGATAAAGTAAGCAAGAATGTGTACATACATAGAAGTTAGAGCTCGTACAGTAAAAAATTTATGTACTGCGAAAATATGTATGTTTAGGTGAAATACATGTTCACAAACAATTTTTTTATACCGCCACACGCCTATTAGGGTTAGAGATGAATTCTTATTACATCCAATATGGTGAAAATTTATAATCAAGAGTAAATATTTGCAATCTGTTGATAAGAAAATTCGGTAATTTCTCTACAAAAATGTTAGGCATATTGCAATGGATACAAATTAGAACTACTTAAGAAATATTAAATCTATGACAATATTTATATCCACATACAGTTTGTTCTCGGATCGACGCATTAATAAGTAAAAATTCTTTAATTCCTCACTTCAAATTCCAGCTTGTGCATTTCACCTCCGTCTAGATAGAAACAAATTGTGCCATGTTTTACTCAAAAAAACAATGAAGTGCGTCTTGGAGATTAAAAATAAAAGAAATTATAGCTGCTGGTAAAGTACATTTTCTGTAGTAGATACAATAAAGTTGTTCAGAAAGGAAACCTGAGTGTTTTTGTATTTTGTTGTATTTTTATCTTTTGCTTTGTTTCTCATTTTTGTATTTATGTTTCTTATAATTACCCAAATGTCTAGTAGCAGAACAAAAGTAAGGCGATCTTGTTGTTCAAATTTTGCACACTTCCACAATTTATTATGATCAACTTCTATTAGCGAAATAGCGAAATTTTTTAATATCCTTTTTAATTAAAAATTAAATTAAGAAAAAAAGAAAATAGACAGCACTTTGAACTTTTGTATCCTTCTCCTTTTCAAACAACTTTCCTTAATAATGCTTTCTGTTACATACTACATAAAATGTACTTTACTACAGCTTATAATTTCTTCTTTCTGTTCATTTCTAAGATTTGATGTTTTGTAATATCAAAAATGACAGAAATTAGTTTCTATCCAAGTAAGGTTAAACCTCACAAGATAACACTTCAGCTCAAAAATTCAAGGAATTTTTAACGTATTCATGCGTCCATCTGGGAACACACTATATATCCGAAATATTATAATGTCCTACAACATATATTGTAAGTAAAACTTTTGCCTCCCATAGCTTAAAATAGTTGTCGACAATAAGTGTGCGATATTTGTACAAATTTAATTTAATATCTAGCAGAAATGTAATATGTAAAATTCACAGACCGTATGCGTGAGTATAGGAAGGTTAAATGGGATAAAAGTTTCAGCGTTAAGAGGGTACATATATGATGCAAACAAATCACAAATATCTGACTCGATATTTAAAATTATTACACCTTGCTATTGCCACTTTCAACTCTAGAACATAGTGTGGACTTTTGTAAGACGTTTCGTTTCTGAGATATCATCATCAGACTATTTTTTTTTAATGGACCAAATAAAAATGTTGTCTTTGGGTAGAACCTTTTATTGCAAAACCATTGGTATTTCACATATAAGGGTTAAAGCGTTTCTTCAATGGTATTGTCATGTTTCGCACAAAGTAAACGGTCAAAATAACATTACTTAATAATGTCAGTTTGTCGCTAGTTGGCAATCAATTATATTTTGTGTAGATCATTAGTTTTTATACTGTTAGCTATAAATACGGAAGGTAATTACTCGAATGAGGGGAAATTGGATATATTAATGTGCTACATTTTTTCTGTTTGAATTTAAATAAACATGCAGGTAGAAGACAGCCAGCAAATCAAGTTACAGAAGTTGGCATCCAACTTAAAACCATATGATTCCTCCAATGCACCTGTGAGCTCTAGGCAGAACCGATGCAAGGAGAAAAAAATAAGCAATGTGTTATTAGCCGTTACTTAAGCCGTTCAGTAATGTTATTTTATATATATATATACACTTCTCACGTAAAAAAATGATCCAGGAGTAACTGCTATTAATATCTTAATAGTATGCCCACTTTATACCACGAGTAAGTTCTTATTCTGGATCCTAGGCACTCGATTCTTTAACCGGAACTTTTGTACAATCAACAATTTTACTGTGTTTTTGATACCCAAAATATTTAGGCATTCAGTATTTTTACGGTTTCTGGCCAATATACCAGGCAGTTCAGTATTATTCTCTTTGTACAGTAAACATTTAGGCATACTTGAAATACCAATGCATTTATACTTGCAGACATTAAAATAACTATATCATGGAAATATGCCCTATTATTTACGTAGTTTAACATTTGTGGGGAAGTAATGCATCCAAATATTGGAACTTTCATAGCTCGAAACATCGAAGCATGCATTTTGCATTGAGATGTATTTTTTTAACGAGAAAAACAATTAAATAAATGTACAGCACAATTTTGATCGCAAATTTCTTACCGCTCTTTTCCGATTTGTTTTCTCTATTGCTACAATTTTAAAGTTTACCACCAGACAACGACTTTTTCGAGTGCGCTTGCGAATACTATCTTCAGAAATAAAACGAATTTCCTCACTAGGGTATTTTATACAGAAAAGAAAATCATGCTTGTATTATGTTGCGCATGCTTTTTGTCCGTATTTATGGATAAAATGAAAACATTTAAAATTACAGTCGAGTCTCGTTGATTTTGAGGCTCATGTATTTTGAGTTGCATTTATTTTAACTTGGGAGTCTCGTTTATTTTAAGTTCCACGCTCCCCTCCGTGTTCCACAATTTCACCATCACACTAGAATCTAGAGTGGGCTGAGCTTGGAAGAAATGGGAGGGGTGGAGGTGACGCAATTCCAGTTGGCATGGCAACGGTGGCGGTAGTGGGGATCCCTGGCGACTTAGATAAATGAAACTATATATCATTCCCAATAAGAAAGGAGCGTTATTAAAAATAGGGTTTAAAATTAAACGCGTGTGATTGGTTAAAATCTATTGCACGTTTACACACAAAAATATACGCATGGTATTTGTTAACCTTCCTATACTCACGTCAAAATGAAAGACGTATACTATACTATATAAGTCGGTGTCACAGACCGTATGCGTGAGTATAGGAAGGTTAAAATAGCATGAATGTCAGAAAGGTTATATTGTGGTTATGTTTATGTGGGTATTGTTGGTTTTCTATTGCGATTGTTGTCTTGTTAACTTATGCAAAATAGTTCCTTTTAGAGCTCCTGAATTGTAATATTCATTTATTGAAGGTATTATTTAACTGTTTTGCTGGAATTTTTTTGTTTATGCAACTTATGTTTTTGATAAAGGTCAATACGTGAACATATAATTATAGACAAGGCTGCTGTCGCAGGTCCCTCCAAAACCCTAAGGACAGGCATGTAAAAAGTGAGCAAAGGTTGATGACTTATGACGTCTACCTAAAGCATAAAAATAATCACTCTAAAACAACTGCTGTTCACCAAGCAGCGAATGAAGTTGGGATTAACAAAAATACACTATTTAACATCATCAGAGATATGGAGTCAACTGGTTATGTACATTCCCCACCAAAGAAACGCCAAATGCCAAACAAAATATGGTAAATTGGACAAAGCACAAAAGAGTGCAATTAGAAGACATGTGCATTCTTTCTTTTTGAGAAACGAGTTACCAACCTGTACAAAAATATTCGAGGTATATTTCAATTATTGGTATTTGTGCTGTTCTAACTTATTTTTTATAGGCGATTTGTGCTGATGATAGTTTACCTATTGTAAAACCAACTTCACTTTGGAGAATCCTCAAGAAACTAAGGTTCAAATGGGAAAAGCGAACACGAAAGAATATTTTAATTGAACGAGATGATATTGTTTTATGGAGGCGCCGCTATTTAAGTAATATAAGAAAATTTTGCGCAGAGGGTAGAAAAATATATTACCTAGACGAAACTTGGGTGAATGCAAGTCATATCAAAAGCAAGATATGGAAAGATACCACTGTAATTAGTCAAAGACAAGCCTTTGTCGACGGTCTCTCGACAGGTTTAAAGGATTCATCGGGAAAGGAAAGCGTCTCATTGTGCTTCACATTGGCAGTGAAACTGGATTTGTTGAAGGTGGGCTCTTATTATTTGAGTCCAAGAAAACTGGAGATTATCATGAAGACGTGAATAGTACTGTATTCACAGGCTGGATTCAAAATACATTACCTCTTCTAGAGCTTGGTTGTGTGATAGTCATGGATAATGCACCTTATCATTCATCTAAAACAGAAAAATCTCCTACTTTATCTTGGAAGAAAAATGCGTTATATTATGCGAAATTACTGGAACTTGTAAGACAATATACCATCAGTCATCCAGTTCAATATATTGTGGATGAAATAGTAAGAGAAAGTGGTCGTACAATTTTACGTTTACCACCTTATCATTGTAACCTGAATCCCATAGAATTTGTTTGGGCTCAAGTTAAACACCATGTAGCTGCAAATAACACAACATTTAAGTTAGATGAGGTGAGAAATTTACTGTTCGAAGGAATAAATCTTGTCGATTGTGATGCATGGAAAAATAATATCCAACATGCCATAACGGAAGAGGATAAAATGTATGATGTGGATAACATTGTTGAGGAAGTTGTAGACAATTTAATTTTTAATGTTAATACTGGACCATCATCAGAATTTTCATTCGATTCAGATTCTGATCTTAATTTTGAGTGAGTTTGCTAAATATTAACTTAAGATGTTCTTATAAAAAGTACAATGTGACTAAATGTAAATGTAAATATTTAAAGAACATATACTGCATTATGTTTATAATGGTATTTATGTATTATAAGTACATCTTACAAGAAATTTTTATGAAGCTCGTTCACAACTTTTTATAAACTGATTAAATAAATAAATACCCTTTGTTCTATCATTTTCATTACAATAAGCCTGAAAGAATAAAATATAATTCGAAAAGAATCTAAAAATTCATAAAGCGCTAAATAGTAACTTTAAACAAGGAAGACCCTCCTCCAATTTATTCAGCTTTTGTCTTATAACAAATTGGCTCGTTTATTTACTGAAATTGCTCGATAATCTAAGCAATCTACCTCTTGATTAACCATTTCCTAATTTGTATATGCTTTATGTGTTTTCTTAGTTTTCACAAAGAGTATTCAATCAAAGTACAGTAAATTTAGAAATATAAATTTTGAATTTACCGCGGTTTTTGCTCAACGCAGAATTGCTCGTGTGATATGTGTTGAGATTGTAGCGCCATCTGCTCCATTCTTATTTGGAATGGACTTATAGTTCGTTTCGGAGGACTGAAGATAAAGGAGACTCGACTGTAATTACATCTATCTAAGTGGAACATGCTTTAAAACACATAAATGTTAAATATATATGTGAACATTCATAAAAATATTTGAAAATACGTTGCCACTCTCATATTACAGTTTCCGTCAATTCTGTATAGAGTATTAAAATGCTATTTTAAAAGAAACGTACTAGATCTATTTAACGATTCAAATGGGCAGCAATGAAAAAATATTCATATTTATATGCAAAATAGCAAGAAATTTGCTGTCAATCATGTTGTAACAATGGAAAACTGTGCTTTTACGAGGGTAGATTAAAAAGTTTCCGGGATGACAATCCGCTTGAAGCTGAACACACTTGGTCTAACGTCTCTCTAGTTTCTCGATTCTATTCCGGAAGTGATTTTATTTGAGGTCCCCAAAATAATCGTTTATAACCTCTGTCAGTTCTTCAATTCGACCATCCATCCAGCAATGTTTTGAGTTTCGGTAACAGCTGGAAGTCTGACGAAGCCAAATCAGGCGAATTGGGCGAAGGATTTCGAACTTCAATTCTATCAATTGTTGCTGAACGGGCGCATCGTCGTGGTGAAACAACGCTTTTTCTTAACCATTCCCGGGAATTTTTATCTAAATTGCTGGTTTCAATTTGTCCAAAAGTGTTGTGTAATACTGGTCAGTAACAGTTTTGCCTTTTTCAAGATAACCAATTAGCAAAATTCTTTTTGCGTCCCGATGCCATCACCTTTTCAGCCGAGTGAATGGTCCTTGCCTTCTTCGGAACCGATTCACCGCGTGCAATCCACTGTTTTGGTTGTATTTTTGTTTCTGGTGTGTGTCTTGAAATCCCCTCATAAACACATCCAAACAATCACCTGAAGTTCGAGGTTGAATCCGTTTCTGCTCCAAATTGAGCAAATGTGACACCCATCTTGCAGAAAGCTTTTAAACCGAATTCATTATGTAAAATACGAACTATTCGAACATAAGATGCCCACGGCTTCCTCAATTTCATGCACTTTTATTCGGCGATCTGCCAAAACATTGCCATGGAGTTTGTTCACAATTTCTGGTGTGGTGGCCGATTTCGAACGTCCCGAATATGAGCGGGGCCACGCTTGAATTTCGAAACCCAAAAACCTACGGTGGAAAATGAGTGGTTGCTTCCGATGGGTGGTTCCAAATAGAAAAAGTTGATGACTGCTCGAACTTCGTCTTTATCCATAATTGAAGACACAAAACGGTACTTGACTTAAATGCTTGTCATGGCCTATTTGACAGATCGATTTAATATTTGCAGTCAGTTGATATGAAAGAATTGCCAACACAACGACATAATGTATTTCGAAAAATTGCAATGCTCTAGCAGTCATTCTGGAAACTTGTCAATCTACCCTCGTACCAATTTGTTATTAAAACTGATTTCTTTTTTAAGGTCGAGCAAACTCAAAGAAGTTGTACGCGATATGTTTTACAGATCGCTTTGAAATTACTATTTCTGTTTAACACTTCTTAAAGTTTATATAGCTGTTTGTTTCTAAATTCTAAATTATTATTATTATTATTTATTTTCTTACTTTCGTTGGTATCTAAATTTTTGAAAAATAATGTGTCGATTGAACTAAGGTGTAGGTAGACTTCCACAATAAGAAAACAAGTACACATATGTAAGAATACGTGCACACGATAGGAAACAACGAACCGACATATAGGCAAACACATTAGACGTTAAATCAATAACGTTTTGTGTAAAAAATGGAAACATGCATCAAAGTATTATCGCTAACAACTTACTACTGTTATTGACCGCTCACTCACATTATCGATTTAATGCCCAATATATTTTGTCTGTGTCAGCCCGTCCTTTCTCATTGTATATATGTACTAATATCAAAAATTAAATAATTAAAATAAAACGTGTCTGATGCAATATAACTATTTTTTCCTTCCATTACTTCCTAAGCATAAGCATACACCAATGAAAATCCTGTTAGTTTGTGTTTGTTATCGATTTCTACGGTTAAGATACAACAAATAACAAGTTAGTTAGTTGTGGAATTAGAATTTCGGTGCGCACACTACAGTAGGCATATTATATTATGGAGAAACTTACGCTGAAGGTTCGGAACCTTTCGGATAGGTCGTAGCTATTAACATTTACCTTCAATAGAGGCAGCGCTACTTGCCCGCCTCCTCACTCGTATCGCTAAAACAACAGCACAGCCTTCACTACATCCGCTTATTACTCTCTGAGAAACCTTCAACTCTTCGCTAACCATCGGCACAAGAAGCTACTAAACAGGGCGTACGTACTCGAATATGAAGGTTAATAGGTAGATATTCTGCTACACAAAAATTATATAGGAATGAAGTAACTCAAAAGCGTTTCGAGGTTAGTGGAGAAGTTTACAATACAATAATAAGAACAACGGAAACAATAATGTGCAATACTTTATACAATTACGAAATTGAGAGACAGAGAGAAATTTACTTACTCAGTGAAAACGCCACCAGAAAATAGTTGAGATATATTTAATATCATTAAGCACCAGTAAGCTTGACGGTAGCATAAATAATTAGGAACAGATTCTTAAAATATTATTGAAAAATTAATAAATTTGGACTAGTTTTTTAAGTACTGCCGATATCTAAAATCTAAGAGGAAAATATCAAAATTGTAGTAGGAACAAAATATATGCCTATGAATATGCATATTAAGATCAAAATATTTATGCATCGTTTAAAACAGTTATTAATATGTAGGTACAACAAGCTATCACAGAATTGTATAAAATTATCGACACATACATGTTTACGGTTAGCAAAGAGTATAAGGTTTGACATGTATGGCTGAAATATAAAAATAAATAAATTAAAATCAACAGTAATATGCTTGCACTAATAAAAATGTATGGGACGTGATCTCACAAGAGAAATAAAAGTTAAATGAAAAATTGTTCCTAGAAGGAATGAAACTGTCTTAATAAAAATTAAATAAAACTAGGCTCATGATGAATATTTTTTTATTCATAACGAATACGTAGTAAAATTGTTTTAATAAGCAAACAACGTTATATACTTGTATGTATACATACATATACATATGTATCTACATGAAATATTACAATGTATTCCTTCTAACGTTCAATATATACGTAAAATTTGTTAGTAATGTTAACTTGTACGTTGGCAATAATTTGCGGAATTTGTTGCAATAGTGTCAAAGCTTCGGTTTGGTGATAAAGACTACAAAAATAGAATATGCAGGTTGTAGTCTCCGTCGTAATTGGAAAGTTCGGCGATAGCTTTAAGTAATTAAATGATTTATTGTACGTATTGATCGAATAGAATTGAAAATTTAAAAACATTTAGGTACATAATACAGTGAAAGTATTACAACTTAATCCCTAATGTTGCAATTCACTTTACCAAAAATGAAGTCTTCTCAGCTATGCTTCCTTATTAAGTACAACGTAAAGTGAAACGATTATAAATGCTGAATTTACTTAATTTATTTGTACAAGATCTATTCTTGGTTTTAACGAAAAATGATTAGTGTTTTAGTAGAGCGACGAATTATAGTGAAATTTTATGCGAAACTTGGAAAAATCGCCACTGCAACTTATATTTTATTAAAACAAGGGTATGGAAATGAATGTTTATTACGTGCGCGGATGTTTAAGTGGTTTGAGCATTTTCAAGATAGCTAAGGAGACGCTGAAGATGACTCACTCCCGGGACGCCTTTCCACGTCAAATCCGATCTAACCGTCGCGTCGGTTAACTATTCGTGCGATTGCTGAAACTGTAGGAATTGACAAAAAATGCGCAAGGCAAATTTTACGTAAGAATTTAAATATGTAAAAGGTGTGTGCGGAAATGGCAAAATTCTTACAAACGAACAAAAAGGACTTCGTGAAAATATTTTTTCCGACAATTTAAATGCCATTCAAAATGACACAAACTTCTTGGGAAGAATTATAACAAATGATGAATCTTGGGTTTTCACTTATGATTCAGAAACTAGTCTAGTCTACGCACAGGAAAGACCCATCTTCACCGAGAGCTAACAAGCCCGAATAAACAAATCAAAATTCAAAGCAATGATAATTCTTTTTTCGATACCCAATGGCATTGTGCACCTTCACTGGATTTCTGAAGTTCAAACAAATTAGTACCTTATGATTCTTGTTCAACTTCGTGAAAAAATCAGAAAAAAGAAGACTCGAATTATAGAAACAAAGTCATGGGTTCTTCATCAGGGAAACGCACCAACGCACACTGCATTGTCTGTTAAGACGTTTCCAGCCAAGTGTAACATCTCAATATTAGACCATGTGACTTTCATCTGTTACGCAAGGTCAAATCTCCATTAAAAGGAGGAAGATTTCAGATCATTGAAGCTGTAGAAGAAAAAGCGGCACGCGTCATGAATAAGCTCACAGAAGAAGACTTCCAGCACTGTTTTAAACAATTGAAAATTCGCATGAAGCGTTGTAGGGATAGCGGAGGGGTGTATATTGAAGGGGATAATAATATATAAATCTAAAAATAAAATAGAAAAGTTTTACAGCATCAGCCTCGTTATTTTATATCCACACCTTGTACACGCAAAAGTACAATTTCCTGCTAATCGGACGCTATCAGAAACGCTTAAATTGACATACTTTTTGTACATGTACTATTTTGTAGTCTTTATCCAAACCATCATTGAAATCATTGAAGCACCGTTCGAACATTTAAAATTTCAAACTCAACAGTCGAATATATGTATATCATCACTATTTAATACATATTCAATATTTTTCTAAGACAGGTTCGATTTTAGGATACAGCTTCACTGCTCCGGCTATGATTAAAATGAATCGTAAAGGTTGATTAAACAGATGATGTTTAGAACAAAACGGGGAAAAGGGACAAATAACAATAGCAAAACGGGTATAAGGAAAAAAATATCGTGTGTATATATATGCAGCCACAAAAGAAAAATATCACACAATAATAAAACGAAAATGCAAATAATCAGTACGATAAGAATATATGAATAGAACGGATTCAACCATTAATACATACCATTTCACGCAATTCCAAAGGTAACGCAAACATTGTAAAACGAAAGGAAACTCAGTGTTTGTTCGTGTTTAATGCCAATGTAATAGAAAATTATAATTCTAAATATGCTACTATACATAAAAATAAAATTATGTAGAATTTTGCCTAACGATTTGCAGAGTATATGATACAAGGCCAAAAGATGTGTTTCTTTGTTTTGTGCATGAAGCGTACTGTTAAGGAAAAGCGACTATACATAAAAATTGATATTCCAGCTAGCACGTTAATAGGCTTACAACTAAATTTGTTTAACAAATTTAAAAAATACTCCTTCCCTCATCTAATCCCGATTTTAAAACAATTTAGGTGAATGCGTGCCAAAGAATGTGATAGCTCATTATGTAAGCTCAAATTCTTCTTAGCTCATAGAAGTTATTATTAAAATGTAAACGCCTATTTAGTGGTGATGTATCAACAATGCCCATATTGGGGCGGCAGTTTTTCTTGTTCCAATAGATTTATCCAAGCTAAGCAATTTTAGAGGACGAATTGAGACACAAAAAGTGTTGATAGAAAGGTTTGTCGATCGATGGGGGAAGAGAAAACGATTTTGATATTTTAATCGTCCTAATCTCTTAACTACATTAATTTAAATCTCTGTCGGGTTCGGTTCAGTTTGCCTTACCGTATCCTTCTCCTTGCAGAAAGAGCCTAAATGCTTCCGAAGCTTTGCCTGGCTGTTCTTCGAGTACCATACCGCAATCGGATATCTAAAATGTATTAAATTAGTTAATATCAAATGAAATATTATCCAAAAATCGCTTACCTTCATCCACGAAGAATTCCTAGGATCCAATCTACCGTTAAGCGTCACTGTGTCATCGATGTGAGGGCTCAAAGCACCCGTTATGTTTAACACCGGCATGGTTAACGTGTGAGATTCCTTCGGTCTGCTGGGATCGATTTCCCGATGAATGTTCAGATCGGAGCGCCGGATGTAACTATCGATGAACAGAGCGAGATTTGTTGGATTGACATTCCTCTCGAAATAACTTTTGTACACCTGAACCAGATCGTGATTTCTTTCTTCTGTATTCTGTAAAAAGATGCAATTAAAACGTGATATCAAACTATTGACACTCACCAATCTTTTATCATTTGAAATAAAAGTTATTTTCAGATGCTTTTGCAAATTTAGAAACATTTATTTTAACACAACTCAAGTAATCATTTAAACACGTCTACAATTAATTGGAAGTGAGCACAAAGATGTTTGTTTCCTATCTATTTGAAGCTTACCCGACCGAAATGGTGCCACATCAGATAATCCAGTACTCCCTGTGTCATTCCCCTCGATCGCAAGTAGCGCGCGTTCAGCTTCTGGTAGCCCCATTCTATCCAGCCGGCCGTCGTGCTGACGCAATTGATGAGACAAAGGGCAGCAACCTTGTTAGGATTGCGAAGAGCGTATCTGGCTAGAATATTGGCACCGGCTCCTACGCCGAAGCCGATGAATTGTTTAAGATTGAAATGCGACATAACAAACTCCAGTTGGTACGATAATTCATCCATGCTGGGATATACGAAACTATCGCAAGAAAAAGAAAAATATAGTTGCTATACTGTGGTTTTGCGCTGCATTTTTATGTGTTATAATATACGGTTAAATTTTCTTAAATGATACATATATTTCCATGTTTGCAAAATCAGCGGTTCTAAAATACGTCTGTATCAGTCAAGCAGTTGAAGTTTTGTATTTCACCTTTAACAGACCTTTTAGGCCCATCGCTATGAATATTTCTGGAAGTAGCAATGCAATGTCGGTATGGGATTCCAGTGGACTTTCCGATACGCAGCTTCTAATTTTGCTAACTACTGTGTGTATGTGTGTATGTATACTAAACAATATTGTACGGGATAGCTGTGGAAATGAGTCAATATTTGTCCCTAACTAATAGAGTGACCTATAAGATTTACGCAATTGAATTTTAGCCAATTTTAACCAAGAACATTCGAAACATCCCTCGTACTTTCAGGTTATATAGGTGCTTACAGCGTGGTCCATAACATTACTGCCACAGTTTAAGGATATGTTACTAAAGTAATTTTAACCTTCCTATACTCACGACAAAATGAAAGACGTATACTATACTATATAAATCGGTCTCACAGACCGTATGCGTGAGTATAGGAAGGTTAAGTTAAAAATGCCTAATAAGCATACGCCCAAAATTATTACGTACCACTACCAAAAATTTCATTGAAAATCATTTCAAAAGAAGTCGCTTTATTTAATTAATTGCTCAAAATGTCCACCAAATTGTTGTATATATAGTCTAGCTCTTCTTAGAATTGAAGAGGTAGCTGTGCTAACAGTCCCAGGATCAGTTCGAATAGTTTCTGCGGCATCCATAACCCTAACAAGTTGTTTTCTGTTTTCAGGTTTTTCTGTATAAACCAAATTTTTCCGTCTCCCCATGGAAAATAACAAAGAGGGTTTAGGTATAGCGACCTTGCTGGCCAAGCAACTGCTGAACCTCTTCCAATTCAGCGATTCGTATAATTTCGATTACGAAAATCTATTACTTGGCTACCAAAGTGTGGAGGTACGCCATCGTGCTGTATCTACATTCGTCGTCTTACATTAAAAGGAACGTCATCTAGTAATGCTGGAAGGTCATTTTCCAGGAAACGTAAATAATAAACGGCTGTGAGACGTTCTTCGATTATAAACGAACCAATGAGACGGTCGTCACTAATACCACACCAAACATTAAGCGAAAATCTTTCTTAAAAATTTGCTTCCCTAGTTTGCCTTGGATTTTCAAGTGCCCAACAATGTGAATTCGTAGTGTTATTGATGCCATTTCGGGTAAAAGGGGCTTTATAACTAAACAATATGTTCAGACAAAGCCTTCGATTTCTCAATAACAAACGACTAAATTCAAGTCGTGATGCATAGTCTCCAGGTTTTAAAGCTTGTACAGGTAAGATATGGTGCGGATACAAAACGAAATTGTATAAAATTCATATAAGATAAAATTCTCCATACACTCAGCGGGTACTTCACAATGATTACCGAGGCTATAGTACAGTGTGCCGAATGAATTCACAAAGATACGATTGAAGATGCTCTCTTCATTGTTAGCGAAAGACCTGTACGGTATTAATTAATAATTATGTGGTCTAGAGTTACCAACGCAATTTAGTACTGATAAACTAGGATACTATGAAGGTAGTAAAAAGGATCAGATCAAAATTTTAAGTAAATAATCGCGAGAAAATTTAAAGATTGAAAGGGGTTAAAACGAGCGTGCTAGAAGGTCAATTTTGATAGGTGGGTCATGTGCTAACAATTAGCAAGAAAATAATACGTAGGAAGAGTAGAAAAACAGAAACTCGAAGGAAAGTTGAACAGCATCTGAATAAACCTCAGTCAATCATCAGAAAAGAGAAATACGGATAAACAAAAAACAATAGTGGAAATTGCCGACTGAAAATTTAAAAAATGGCTCCTGCGTTTTACAAACGTTAGGGTGGAAAAGTACTAGGATTAAAAAAGTAGATTTTGGTAATGATGGCGAGGACAACCAACAAGGACATACTTTTAGGCTAAACCATGTAATCTGGCTTTTTGCAATCTTAGCGTAAGATAAATCTACTTCAGGGAAGCAAAACTCGATTCTCTTCCAATACCTAACACAAAAATAATTCGCGCCCCGTTACCAGTGCCCCCTTTGCAGTACCCACTTCCTCCTTTTCGATGTATCATTTAACTGATGACTTCCTTTTGTTTCCGATCATCAAAAACAAAAGCGTGATGAACATACTTCAAGGTCAAAGAAGGCTATAGAGGCATTTGCAAAGCATATTTCTGATTAATCTGCTTCGGATTGGAATAAATGTGTCGAAAATTGGTTTCATCGCATGGATGAGCATAAATGTTTTGAGAAATAATGAACTCGGTTGAACTTATAAATCTAAGTCATTCCTGATTTTTTCTAAGATGGACAACTTGCATATATCTACCAAGGAAACGTACATAAAAACTTTTTGCAAACAGGCATACTACACCAACAACGAAAATATAAACAAATTGTATAAAAACATAACAACACTTACAGAAGAAGCGATTAGAATTGAGAAAAGAACGGATCTAAAACACCAAGCAACCGAGATAAGTAAGAAGAGCAGTCAATAATAAAAAATAAGAAGCAACAGTTTAGAGAAATATCAGCAAATATCAACAAATACAAAGAGATTTTGCCCATTCAAGACAGGAAGGAAAATGATGGAATGATGGAAATGATTTACAAAATACAGACAGAATAGTAAAATACACAATAGAAATGGTCGAGGAAACTAAAGAAATCGTCTTGAAATAGAATATACTATTTAAAAAATGTCTACAATAGAATAAAATTGCTGAGAATTGGAATTCTACCACAGTGATAATTCTATTTAGAAAGGAAAACACATTTCCATTTGAAAATTATCACCCTATCAGCTACCTTTTTCACATGTACAAACTGCTGATAAAAATTGCAAATAGATGAACAAAAAATTGAATAAAACACAAACTTGTAGTGCATGCTGATTTTTGCAAGCGATTCAACACTTCTGATCAAAAAAAAAAGGGATATAGGTCCGATCGCAGCGCAGTGGTGTAGTCTAGTTCAATATGAGTCTGACAGTGTTAGTGAGATAATCGGTCGGACATTCCTTCGTGCTATTTTGGTCGTTTAAAATGGCTGCTGCAATTGTAAATTCCGCCAACCATGAACTGCGTGGTATTAGCCGATTTATGTATGCAAAGAACATGCCTGTTGCTGAGATTCATCGTGAACTTTCTTCTGTTTATGGTGAAAATGTCATGAATAACAGTGTGGTTAAAAGATCATGCATGTTTCGAGAAGGACGAACTAATATCCATGATGAAGAACGTAGTAGAAGACCAATTGTTGTGAACAATGAACTTTTAGGCGATGTCGAAGAAAAAATTGGCGAACATCGGGGATTCACAATCACAGAACTAAGTGCCTTTTTCCCTCAAATTTCAAGTACAGTATTACAGAAAATGGCATTAAAAAACTGGTTCATTGCTATGAGAAATGTCTCAATGTTAATGGCAACTTTAAATTGTATACAATAAAAACCTCTTCATGTATTAATGTTTTTTAAACATAAAAGTCGCTCTTGAAGAAGTTGTGGAAAAATGTGTTCTATTCTCCATAGCATTGGACAAAAGCTACGATATTATTGATTTAAGTTGTATACAATAAAACCCTCTTCATGTATTAATGTTTTTTAATAACCAAACCGAGTTTACTTTACCAATCGTCCTCATAAATTAAACGAAAAGAATGTTTTTATCATCTTCAAGGAATAATAACAAAAATAATAAAAATGCGAGACAAACAGTACACTGACTATAACCAAATAAACGGTAAAAAGTTATATAAAAGGCAATGGAAATGTCAATATTTGACATTACACTAAGATAGGAAAAGTAGAGAGAGAAGATTACAAATATGATGGAAAGAACTTTAAATTTAAAATACGACTGCGCCGGTCATACGTATAGCATGAATTCAAAATAAAAGCTGAAATGCTAGAATATGGCACTGAAGGCCGTGAACTGAAAAAATATAACTCCTTATGACGATATAAAACACACGCACATTATTTAGCAAGTTCCTGTCGCATTTGAATTAAGTTTAACCTTATGGAAGAAATATCATAGTTTAAAATGTTTTATTGAAATTACAAACGTATTATTTTTCCTTCAATAAGCAAATAATCAGATATAAGAAAAACAAATGAGAATAAGTCAAGCTTCTTGTATAGTAGGAACGCAACTTATCAATATAGTACCAGTAACTGATCAGAAACAGAATTACCATCTTAGCATATCATTTTGCTAAACAAATAGTCAGTGTTACAATGTAAAATATCGAGTTTTATTCGAATAATGTGACTGCAATCTTGATTCTATTGAAATATAGGAAAAAACGTTTCTAGTAACATCTAGTAAGTAATATCTAACATTCTTTTGCAGTTACATAGATCTGATCTGAATATCCCATCACTGTATTATATATTTATATCTCTTGATAAATGTTTTTGCAATTTTTCTTGTACGTACCACGTGAGTATTAAATTTAGTATTTCGCGTTTAATCCGACCAGACATATCAACGAAGCGTAACAACAACAGATTCATTTATGATGTAGTATGTTTTACTTATTGAACAATAAGGTCATTTGCATATGACCGTCGGCAGAAGTGCATTGTGCATCACACTAACTGATTTCAAACTTTTCACGGTCCTATACAGAAATAGAAAATGATATCTGAATTAAAATTTCTACATAACGTTCTAACTTACTCTTCCGGTAAGGTGGGAGCACCTTCCTCTTGACCAGGAGCATTAACGTGATAAACGCAGAAATTTTCCATTAAAACCCGCATATCGATGTAGTTGAAAAACGCTTGAAAACTGGATATATCTGGAATAGACATTAAAATCAATAACCTGTTGGATACCTATAATTACACTGGAGAAAAAAAAAGCGGGGAAAAAATCGATTTATAAAAAATTAAAACCCCAGTAGTTTTTTTTGTCAAGGTGATGTATATTATTATCCATATATGGATATTGGTTTGATAACTAAGTAATTAGTTGGTACTGTAATTCTTCATGCAGTCCTGACCTTGCACCGTTAATTTATTATTTATTTCATTATTTGCAAAAACTTGGAAACTTTAATTATGGTGGCGATATCAAATCACACTTGATTTGCTTCCTTGCCGATCAAAAACATAATTTTCTGTAGAATTTCGGTCCTCTCTGAAAGGTGGAAAAATGTCATTGGTCGTGTTGCCCAGTTTGAACTGGGCAACACGGAAGTTATTTCATTGCAGAGAGGAATTGTTTTTATTTTCTTAAATACATCTGTAGTCGCTCAGTTGCCAATTATTTTAAAATTAGCTATTGTACTTATTCTATTAATAAAAGAAAATATTTTACTTCACCTTGCCTCCTCATATGTACTACTTTATACTGTTCATCAGCAGTTAACACTTCAGCATGTGATAGTAGCTCAAACATATGCTAATTCAGATTAAAAATAAAATTAGAAACTACACAAATTTATATTAACGTGTATTTTCGCTTATTTTAAACTAAAATTGTTTATTTTTAAAGTCAATAGACTATTTCGTGTTAAATGTATATTCTGTATATAATATCTATGTTTAGATAATTTTAATAAACGTAAAGATAGGGAAGGATAAAAGCAAAATATTGCTTTACTACACTCCTCATTGAAGAGATATAAGCTGGTAAACAAGCAAATGCCAAGATTTATGTTCCCGCAACTATCTAATATATACTTTTCTAATCACATCTCCGCCATAAAAATCGAAATATCGAAAACGTGAATATAAATGTAGAGTGGCAACACCGTTTAGTTTACGTATACTTTTAGTATCATTTTCGAACATTTAGTATGGATTTATGCCAATAAACGTACATTAGTAATATGTTATCCGTGCAATGTTTGCTGTTTGATCGAGTTTTAATTATAGCTGGAGAAAAATAGGAAAATATCAAAGGTTGTTTCTAATTTGATAGGATTGTTCTTCATGTTCGCTTTAAATCTATATATCGACTACAAAATGAGATTTTTTAAACACATTGGTAATTAATCCAAAACAATGCGACACCGACGAAGCTAAAACAACAAAGTACACAGGTAGGTCAACACTTTATAAATTGACGGATTAGCAAATCGAGTTGAAACTATTTAACTCTGAGTCATCAATCATCATATTACATTGCGTTAGAATAATACTTTGGTATAATAAAACCAAAACAGTGATACATCCGAACAAAATGAATGATATATGGAAAAACACCTGTAGGCAGTTATCAGTTATCTTTCACAATTAAATCCGTTATAAATTAATAGGAAAAGAGGCCTGGATAAATAAGTAAAGGGATAATTTTTACTCGTACGCTATTAGGGGGCTGCAAAGATTAAATACTTCATATTATCTTTTATATTACTCATAAATTCGATGGCAACTCCAACTCCAATTAGGTCATAACTAGAGCGAGGAAACTGTAAGGAAATGCTGGGGAAACCATTCGTGCCACTACAGTACGGCCTGCCTCCAAATTTTTACAAGGAGGGGATGTTTTCCCCTGGTCTAGTCATTACAGACACTCCTAAGAAAATAAACGGCAATCCTTTTATGGAATGAAATAACTTCATTTAGTTGCTTATATTCATCAATTATCTTTTACCATCTCCCAGGGAGCCCTATAATTCCACATTCATAGAACTGTAATTGTAATTGTAATTGTAATTTTTATTGATTTCGAAAAAATATGTACAAAGGAAAATACAAAATGTTTAAAAAATCACGTCAGAAAAAAAAAAAAACAGAGAAAAAAATTCGTCTACACTGTAACAACACTTCTCAATAAGTAGTAGCTTGACTTTGCTTTTGAAACCCTTTATGTTTGTAATTCCCTTTATGTTGCTGGGAAGTGCGTTATACAGCTTACAACCGCTGAAGTACAGATTCCTTCGATAAAGAGAAGTCCTGTGTTGCTTTGGTATGAGATTATCTTTGTGTCTCGTACTATAGTGATGGCTTAACGAATACTTCATGAAAGCCTCCTTATTCTTATGAACAAAGCACACAATCTCATAGATATAAACCGAAGGCATAGTTAAAATATCATACGTCTGAAACGCATTTCTACAGGATTCCATTCTATTCAAGTTATACATTATACGTATCGCTCTTTTCTGCAGTATAAAAATCCTTTGTGCATCAGTAGAACGCCCCCAATGCATAATTCCATACTTCATAATTGAATGAAAACAACCAAAGTATAGTTGACGGAGGACTGGGCAGCTACATTGCGTTGAGGAAATCATTAAACCATTACAGACCCTAGAGAGCTTCGCACAGGTGACTTCAATATGATCATGCCAACCCAAATTTTCGCTAATTGTCAATCCAAGTACTTTAGTGGAGACACTATACTCAATGCATGTGTTATTTAAACTTAGAAAAGCGGTACTAACTACTCTAGATCTATTTCTGAATAGAATGCATTCAGTTTTCTCTTCATTGATCGATAATCTATTATGTCTGGACCACAATACCGCTCGGTCACACAGCTCACGAGCCACAGATTCCGCACCAATCAAATGCTCAGATGTAATCAATAAATTCAGGTCATCAGCATAGCCAACTGTCCTCGAGGACGGGTGGAGGAGCCAGTCAAATAGATCATTTAGAAAGATCAAGAACTTTGACTTTTTATCAACAAATAAGCACGATTTGACGTTATCATCATTACTAAAATGTTTACCATTCAAACGGTCTCGCAAATGATGAAATGAATGGTTGCGTAAAACGCAGGGCTAGATGATGTTACAACACATCCCAACCAAATTTCAACAATTTTTATAGCATTGCCACTTTAAGCCACAATACTTTTACGATTTGCCAATTAGGATCGCCTTTCTTAAATTTTGTGGACGAAATGTGTGGATAATAAAAGCTATTCGTGTTCCCATCCGGTACCAACAGCCAAAAATATTCCGGGTATTACCCAAGATGAGTATTCAAACTCAAAATTCTCCTCAACCCGTTACAGAATTGACCAAGAAAATATCAGTCGTAGTTACTTCGCTGAAAACTAAGAACAATATTATATATCTCTGATTATTTGCTTACAAAGTGCAATTCTCCTAAATCCGAGCAGAATGGCGATGTACTTCGTTACCTCTATGCGTTCGAGCATCTTCGATTTGACGCCGTAGAATCCAAATCTATGACAATATCTCAAAAACCGTTTTTCTCTAGCGATGCACCAACTATTGTATTAACAATGTACTGCCAAACTGGATTAAGAAGGTGTGCTAACGCCAAGAGAGCCACAGTAGGCTATGAATGGAATTATTTTTCATAAATAATATATTAAAAACGATAATAAAGGTGTATTCTTTTAATAAAGTAATAGTCATTCAAAACTATTAAATGGTATATGATTTAATAGCAATTCTAAAGAGAAACCAAGATCTGGCCTGGTCTGTGCATTAGAAGTGAATGATGGACTAGTGTATTTGGCGAAGAAACAAACTTGGGATTAAGTTGTTTTGCAAGTGGGAAACTTGAAGAAAAATGTCAAAAAGAAATTATTTATACATTCCAAAGGGCTGATGCTCCATTTACCAACAAGGTAATGACTACAAACATATCTCCAATGCCGTTAAATCTTATACACAAGACGCAGCGAAAAGAATCTTATTTAGAATTCATGGAATGGCCGCCGCAGAGTTCGGATTGCAACTCCATCAAATTGGTATAAGATGCTTTAGATCAAGTATGGGCAACTCCAACCCGCCTTTGAATTTTTACGTTGCACGGTCGGCAAACTTGCTTTATAAGGATACCACAAAAATATATGTTTTTCAAGATTACTCGCAGCATAAAACTTCTAGCGGTAGCATTGTGAAGGTAGAATCCTAAAATGTAGAATTTTTATGTCCGATTAAGAGAACTTGTAGCTCGTCTCCCGATGTCAGTGAAATCGACCGACGAGCAGGTGCTAGTAAACTAAAGAGTAACCAAAATTATTAGACTAGTACTATATGTGAAGAAACAGCTGTGGTTGCTGCCAGTCTGCGTCAAGATCAATTGGGCAATCCAAATTCAAGGAAAGCAGGTTTCGTGAAGTTTCGATTGTTTTGAAAATTTGAAAACATTTCTGCTCTCAAAAAGTTGTTCGGACCCTCAACAGCAAGGTCTATCCTGAAGGTCGTACATGTCAGGAGAAGTGAACTGAAGAATATTCTTTTGTTATTTATAAAAACAAACCAATTTGTCTTCTTTAAAAGACATTAAAAAGACATACCACCAAATATTGTCAAAAATATCAAAGTTTAACAGGACAACTAAGAAGTGATAGAATGAAACGTTAAAAAAGAATTTAGCCGGTCAACAAACATTTTTTCTAATAGATGCAAAGGCAGAAAACATAAAAGTCGCTCTTGAAGAAGTTGTGGAAAAATGTGTTGTATTCTCCATAGCATTGGACAAAAGCTCCGATATTACTGATTCAGTGCAATTTATTCGTGCAGTCGACCAAAATTTGAAAATAACAATTTGCTCGGGCTTCGACCCATGAAAGCAGAGAATACATTTTTTAAGAAATTGTGAATGTTTCTACTGCTTTTAAACTTGATTGGGCAAAGTTAAGCGGTATTACTACAGATGGAGCTTCCGATGATGATAGGGAAAAGTGAGGGAATGGTGGCTAAAATAAAAGCAGAATTATTAAAAAGAAATATTAACATCAATAATCTCTTCACATTTCACTGTATTATTCATCAGGAAAACTTCTGTGCTAAATTATTAAAATTCTAGCATGTTATGAAGACAGTTGTTTCGTGTGTAAATTCCATTAAATCAAGAGGTTTGAATCATCGCCAGTTTCAGCAATTCGTCCAGGAATATGGAAACATAATTTTTCATTGTGAAGTTCGCTGGCTTAGTAAGGGCAAAATTTTGAAGCGATTTTATGAATTAAGAAAAGAAGTGAACATTTTCATGGAAAAGAAGAGCAACCGCCAACTGGTCCAACCTTTATTACGCATGATTATCTGATTTAGTATTTTTGGTTGATGTCACCAATTACGTGAAGGAACGAAATACGAATATGCTCAAACAAAGACTATTTACACATGATCGATTCGCCCTTGTAAAATCTTTTCAAAACAAACTTCAGTTGTGGGAAAATCAGATTCGTACGAGAAATAATATAAATATCATTTTCCAATCCTAGCTGCTCACAAAAATGTCGATAAGAATGGCGTAGCGCAGGAATTATCTTCACTAAATTCAGAATTTACATCCTGATTTGATGATTTCCGTTCACGTGAACTTTTATTTCAAATATTCATGACTCCTTTCGACATGGATGTGGAGCAACTGGAATTGTCGCTTAAAACGGAATTAATTGACCTCCAGGCGGATGATGTACTGAAGTCAGTTTCGTGAGGTATTTTTAGGTGGGATATGTTTCCAAAGATAAATATCCAATTTTGATAAATTTTATATGTAAAATGATGTCTCTCTTTAGCAGTACTTATTGCTGTGAGCATTTTCTCAAAAATGAATTTCACGAAATCAATGAACAAATAAAGGATTGTCGATACTAATTAGAAAAACTCCTTACGCGAAGCAACATCACTTTCACCAAATATTGGACTTTTTGCAAAAGAAAGGCAATCTTAAGTTTCTCACTAATTAAAGTTGTAGTACTATATGACTATAAGAATAAATAAATAATAGAGTTTATTTATTTTAATTCTATTCTTTTGTATTTTTTTAAATAATATATCAATGGTTTTTCTTTTTCCCGTGGTCCATCCTAATTCTTTTCTATTTGGTCCCCTACAAATCAAGTTGCCCCTGCCTCCTTTAGATGGAGAAATGCGAAAGAAACAGCCATAAACAAATAAATTTTATGATGAACTCTGACAGATGCATGGAAAGTCAACAAGGGAGAAAGCTTACAAGGAGAAGGTATTTTTGTAATTTTTGATATGTATGGTACGTGTAGTTTGGACCTTAAATAAGAATATTTTGAAGCAGTTCGACGCAACGTTCATAAATTACCGAGATAATCCATGTTGAAGTTTCACACACCATTTAAATCCACTAGATATAATACGATTATCAATTGGACTCGCGGCCTAGTCGATAGTGTTTTGATGCGATACTCACGGGATCGCTGGTTCGGGTCTCATCAAGGGACATTTCTTTTTCTTCCATTCAAAACATTACATGTTTTTTCCTTCTTCTTCTCATATCAAAAATTATGAACAAACGAAATACATACATATATGAACTATATGCAGGAACATTCTTCAAGTACGTCATTAAAATGCACAATCGGTTGATAAACAATATCCATTTTGAATTAACTTAACAATAAGGTAATAATAAAAAATTTTGCTTCCCATGTTTCTATGATAACTACCATTCTGGCTCGTGCCACACTGCGTAAAATGTCGCATACTAGATATAAAATAATAGAAATTTTCATTTCCTCCCTGACTCGGTTCGTCTTTTTTTTTGAAGAAACCTTATTGTTAATTCAAAATAAATATTGTTTATCAACCGATCGTGCATTTTAATGAAGTACTTTAAGAATGTTCCTGCATATAGTTCATATATTTCGTTTGTTCATAATTTTGATATGAGAAGAAGAATGAAAAAACATATGGTGCGTTTTGAATGAAAGAAAAAGAAATGTCCCGTGACGAGACTCGAACCAGGGATCTCGTGAGTATCGCACCAAAACGCTATTGACAGTCGTATTATATCTAGTGGATTTAACTGGTGGGTGAAACTTCAACATCGATTATCTCGGTAATTTATGAACGTTGCTACTCCACTACTCCAAAATATTCTCATTTAAGGTCCAAACTACACGTACCATAAATATCAAAAATTACAATAATCCGATTACCTTGTCTTCTCCTTGTTAGATACAATAATGAAAATAGTGCCTCGCTTTAATAAGAGAAAAATTACAGCAAAGGAATATGTACATAAAGCAAATGAATACTACATCAAATTGCTGCTTATTTTTACATGAGAATCCAAACTTAATTAGTATATGGTTAAAATTTTGATAATATGTACATAGATATGTATGTCATACAAATTCGGAGAAAATTATTTTTCCTCCAATTTTACGTGAGATTAAATTTATGAGAAGTAATATCCCTATTAAGGATGCCTTCGGAATTTTATGTTTCGTTGTTTCGAATTTTATGTCTTCGTAACTATATACATAGATACTTTTCTGGTAAAATTTTTAAACATTCTCATATGTCATCTTTATATAACAGAAATATGACAGATTTTCACATGGCTTCAGTACTTCCTACTTCAAAAAAGGGAGATAATAAAAACAGAAACTTACAATTCAAGCCCAGATCGTGATAAGTTATAATAGCCGGCTTATTTTTCGAGCCTTGAACTGCAACGGTAATTGGGCCGCGGTCCGTTTCGACGGTCTCCTCGTGTGCGGTGGAATCATCCCTGGACATCGACCTCGTCGACGGGAACTGGAGCTGGATGTTCTTCAACTCGATGTCGTCCATGCTATCGGAAGGCATTGTGCTGTAAGTGAATCGAATAACGAAATGAAACGAAAAAACAAAACTGAAAACGTAACTTGGACTCAGCGATGGTTGGATGAAATGTTGGATTTTCACTGTATAATAGAGAGAGAGAGAGAGAAACAGATATGCAAAAAGCGTAGTATGTATAACTATAATTGATATAATTCTAAGACATTACTTTGAAAATATACTGTAACCTGTGTTCTTAAAAATTGTTTAAAACAGTTTATTGTAGAAATTAGTGGATTCCATTAAAATAGTTTGCTAATACTCTCCAACTTATCTTGGAGAAAACAATTTAATTGTGCTCGAATATCTCGCCTTGGAATTAACAGAGAATGTACGCCGTCAAGTTAAATAAATGACACAATTTCTTGCGTCTCCGAGCCACTTGTTCTTGTATAGTTAGAATTTCCAAGCTCCAGTAATTAACAAAAAGCAAGTTAATGATTCTGTTTATTTTCAATTTCGCAATTACGAAAACGGCGGAGAAATTCAAGTCGATTAATGTCCGTTGGTACGTGCCAAATTAGTGATGCAATAAAATACATATGCACACACACAAATACACAAAAACATGTAAACAAATAATGAATAAGACCTTAACAGATGACAATTAAGTTTCAGCAGCGTTGGAAGATTTTGCCTCAAAAGACCCGTTTCTTTTTTTTTTTTTTTTGGTTTTTGTAAAAGTATTACCCCAATACTAGGTTGCTTGAAAAATAGTGCCCGATCTGTTTAGATTAAATTAATTTTAAACAAGTCTGTTTAGTTTTCTACATTTCTTGCTTAGCCCCTAAACTACTCCATCCTAAGAAATCAAAAAACAGGAGTAATAATTAAATATAAAAATAAAAAGTATCCAGTACTTAGTTCTAATTATTCTAGCAAAGTAACAGTTAAGGAGCACATTTGTTCAATAGATATGGTAACGGTGAAAAATTAATGTCCATTGAGTTGTCTGCCATAACGTTATATGAACACATTCTATGGAGGAGATCTCAACAACATGTTAGTTTTGGCTGCTCTACAGTAAAACGTTTTGTCAACACGTGTGGGATGATGCGGTATAAAAATCGTATATCACTTAGCAGTTTCGCCGCATCCACATTAACCTTCCTCTACTCACGTCAAAATGAAAGACGTATACTATACTATATAAATCGGTCTCACAGACCGTATGCGTGAGTATAGGAAGGTTAAAATGAAGAATATCGTATAAAAATTTAATTTCTATTCTCCTGCGACGAAGATCTAGTGACTCAATTTGACATATGCTCAAAAGAGTATTATGATCAAACCCTTGTGGGGGATATACACCATTACACTTCAAATAAATATATTTAAGAAATCTACGTTGGACTTTTTCAAGCAAGCGATGTGTTCCTTATAAACGGGAGACCAAATAATGGAGGCATACTCTAGTTCGGAACGCACGAAAGCAAAATACAATTGTAGAATCACATCGGTACTGGAAAATTGTCTTGCGTTCCTAATTACAAACCCCAAAACGCGAAGAGAGGCAGATCCAACATTGAAAATATGATCTATGAAGGTGAGTTTAGCATCGAATGTCACTTCCAAATCCTTGACAGAAGTACAACGGGGGATAATACTATTATTGATGTGATAGATAAAAATTATCGGATTGGGTTTGCGTGTAAAAGTTAGTACATTACATTTGGAGATATTCAGTGTAAGTTTGTTTCTGATACACCAAGAATGAAGAACGTAAAGCTGGTGTTGCAGTTCATAACAATCACTTAAGTTATTAACCTCACCATATAATTTAAGATCATCTGCAAACAGTAATCTGTTGCAAGATAGTTCGTAGCATAGATCATTCATAAAAATAAGGAAAAGTAGTGGCCCAAGGTTGCTACCCTGCGGGACGCCAGAGACTGCAGTAAAGATTTCAGATCGATGACCCATGTAAGAAACGTACTGCTTTCTATTTGTTAAGTACGTATAGAAAAAAGACACCATACTTGACGTAAAGCCAATATCATGTAAGTTAGATAAAAGGAGATTGTGTTCTATTCAGTCGAAGGCCTTAGTAAAATCTGTATATATGACGTCAACTTGAGTTGTCTAAGCATTGAGATATGTATTCGGTAATAGTAGATAGATTAGTAACGGTAGATCGTTTTATTGACAAATCCGTGTTGGTCTTCCGAGAGGAGAAGTTTAAATTGAGGGAAGATGCATTTATACAGACACTTCTCAAATACTTTTGCGAAGTTGTTTATTATTGCTATAGGTCTGTAATTTTCCACCTTAGATGTGTCGCCTTTCTTGTGAACGGGACAGAGTCTAGTTATTTTCCAGCAGCCAGGGAAAGTGGATGTAGATATTGCCAAGTTAAATAAATAATGCAATGGTGTAGTAAAAACTTTGGCGTCCTTAGTCCTTAAGAAGAAATCATCTTAACGAAATTAAGATATAAATGTATTAAGAAACGATAAACAAGTCAACTTTGAACTTTAATAAAATCATGTTTTGTGGCCAACAAACAAGGTAATAAAAAATAGCTAACAGAGCTAACTTCAATATTTCTTTCTTTCTGAATAATTGAAAATTAGCTTTCCAGTTAGATACGAATAAATGACGAAAACTCTTTTCTGGAACAGAAGGAAAAAGAAGTACTTAATGAAATTCTTAACATAATGGAGAAACAAAAACTTTCAAACAAAGATGTTGAGAAAATTATTAAAGTCTGCGATCTTAAACTTTAAAAAACACTCCAATAAGCTGAAGTAAAGAAGTAAAATACTGAATAAAAGAAGAAAATAGCAACCGACAAAACTTATTTAATTTTATATCGCCAACAACTACAAACTAAGAGCAGTTTATCGTCTTCTGCTAACTTGAAGTATGTCAAACTGTAAAAACTTTTAGTGGGCTTTAATTTAAAGTACCCTCGTTTAAGTTTAGAAGTAAAAAGTGAAGAACAGCGAAGTCTGGTTTTATCGACACGCGTAGCACTGATAATTGGAAC
Organism: Chrysina gloriosa; assembly: GCA_038088585.1. Taxonomy (NCBI): domain Eukaryota; kingdom Metazoa; phylum Arthropoda; class Insecta; order Coleoptera; family Scarabaeidae; genus Chrysina; species Chrysina gloriosa. Next base: position 35,414,796 of record CM076087.1, on the reverse strand, counting down.
GTCAGTCGAATATCTACCTCGTTCTGGTTTGTTTAAAAACTTGCTCTTCTGGTGTTAATTTTAACATTAGATTCCAATGATGTACATAACTTTTAGAAAAATAACAATGAAAAACAATATCACATAAAATTTTAAAAGTTAAAAAAATTGCCACGATTTGGGATTTTGCACTTTCTTGTTACATAAATTAGCACAAGTGTTAGTTGCTTTTGTTTCTTTAATTATTAAAGAAGAGAAGCTAAACTATTGAACAACAAAAGATTTATTACTGCGGTACTCATCAGTTATTGATCTATTTACCGTGGAGCTCATATATTTATAATCGGTGCTCGAGCTGGGGTTGACGTCGTAAAGTAGCTCAAGCACGTACTCCATTGTAAAGCCCAGTTATGGATCCACTCTGGCTACACTAACTCACACGTTATTACACTCGATGAAAATGAATGAAGATCTGTGCTTGTGGTGAAGGGAACTGTTGGTTGAGATAATTCAACTAGACATAATTTGTAAATGGATATAAGCATTATGCCAAAACTGATTTCTAAACTGTTGCTCCATTATTAGCTTCAATGATGAAGTTGTGTGAAGTTGTTTTATTAAAAAAGAGTAACATCAACAACGAAAATGTTTGTCTAAGAAAATACCAAACAAAGCTAGAATTACGGGGAAAGGTTTCTCTTGTTAAATAGGATCTCTTTGGGTATGAGTCGAAACATATTGGGTCAAATTAATGAAGAACGATTTATTACAATTATCAATATATTTACCACCTTTTCATATAACCTGACACCACCGCTCTAGCAACTTTGAATAGCATTTTAAATACAAATTGGAGCTTGAAGTTAAATTATTTTTCCAACACCTATGAAACTTTAATTTCATATGCAAAAATTTTGGCGCTCCAAAAAATTGTTGTCATAGCAGCTCCAACAGTTAGAAATTGGACAGCACAATATGCGATGAATATAGTGGATGACCTACGACTCTCAATTCAATTCCCCCAATTGTTGCTGGGTTTGTAAATTTGCATGCGACCGTATGCAAAAACTCTTTCCTCCTGTGGTTACAACGCCTTTTAGGATAACAATTTGTTCCCAAAGGAAATATGTTGTTACTTCATTCAATTTAATTCAATTCCCTAATTTCGCAATAGATATGCTTTTGCAAATAACTGCATCGTCAAAGTAATCCAATACAAACCATTACGTATTAGCTATATTTTTTTACCAACATAATGATAAAAATCTCCAATATCATAATGACATTTCTTAATGAATCAGTCCCGTACAGTACTCTTACAATTTATTCAGGTTGTTTATCTATCTCAACTCAAACGGAAGGAAATTGTATATAGCCCAAATATGATATGTGGACTTCTTATATAGCTGAATTCTATGCACGGGTACTCTTAAATCATCCATAGCTCTAGTTGCATAGGTCTTGGTACTATAACTTTGTACCCCAAAATTGGTGAAATGTTATTTATTGTATAAATAGCGTATTCGTATGAATAAAGTTGTGGCAAAGAAAGAATGCAGTACCTAACGACGTACGGTCTACAGAATTTTTTCTTTTCAAATCGAAAATTATACAAACTATGCTCATTTATATAGTGGCAATAAGCCTCTAGTGCGAATATAATATCCCCAATCACAAACAGCAAACAAACTGCGACGCAATATGCCCAAGAACAGGTAATCATGGTATTTATGTTTACATTCGATTTTAAAACCCTCAATGCGTATAAACTGCTCCCAATACTTGTGCTCACATCCCTGATATATTGCTCCCACAAAAACTGGGTGTACATTGAGCAACCCAGAAAAATTTATAGACCCATAAATTTCATTAGAACGGAGGTATTTATGGTTCTCCTTGGACCAAGTTTAAGTAATTTTGTCTTCTTTGTATTCAGTTATTGTTTATTTCTGTAGAAGAGATTTATAATAAACGGAACCTTTTGTATCCCACCAAATACGGAGTATGCGCTCTTGCTTATGTAGCAGAGCTTTCAAGCTAATTGCACTTATTCAACTGATGCACAATACGCCCCCTTCGTACCATATTTTTGTAGACAATCCAGTTTACATTTATTAGCCGACCCAAAAATGGATCAACGGCGTGTCAAAGGAATTGTAAACGCTCACTTCACTCCTAATACTTTAGTACAAGTGTTAAGTATAGAGTGTGCTCCTCCAAGTTAAATAGGCTATTGCAATATCGATGCGCAAGCAGACGAATACTTTTAAATATATCTCCTTGAAGTCCTCAAAGCATCATCATCCAGAACCGACTTCACTTCCCCGATCAAATGTATTTTCCGAACAAAATGATTACGACAACATTTTGGAAATCGTTTTTACACGGTTAATTCTGATATGCCATTTAGTCCAGAAGCTTTGATCAAATTTTGACATCCTACGTTCGCGTTATTGATCATTAGACATTCGTACAAAGTGTATGTCAGAAATGTGACCGAGCAGTTGCCATCTTCACCCAGGTAAATCTCGCACTAAGCTGGTAGTGAAGGTTATGCTGTTTGGAAGTTGAAAAGACCTTCAGTATACTAATTTAGTTTGAATGCACGTATAAGAAGTCCAACATTACTTTGAGAACTCCATTTTTTTTTTTTGGATTTCGACCAGCAGTTCTCAATCTTTTACATTATACGTACAATCTAAAGAATATCCGTTTTTCCTTTCATCCTATAATGTTACATGGATTTAAAGAAGAGTGGGTAAATGTTCAAATTGCAACAAGAACATTCAACGCACTCCTTTGGAACATGTTGCGACTCTGAGAAAAGTATAAAAGCAATTTAGTTAATTTTGAAATGACCACTTTAAACTTAATAATTCACCTTGGAAGGTATAAGAAATGAAATTACAGAAGTGATTCAATGAGGACAACCGAAATGGTATGATCTCGTCAAAATATGGCAGATCAAAAATCGCCAAAAATGTTACCCTTCCAATATTGAGGGCAGTGCAAAGAGCATAATGTCCAAGTGCCGGATCTATTGATGACCAACCCTAAAGAAATGAAATAAATGAATGTCCTCCAAATAGAAAGGACAAAGGGAGATATAGATCCTGGCTGAACCAGGGAATCCAATAAACGATGCAGCAAACAGGTCTTTCGAAGTATTACTAATATGATGATGGATGAGCTGGTTGGAGCTTGACATGCAGGATACGATGAAAGTTGTCGAGAGTAATATATAATATATAATTCATCCTGCTCGAAACAATTTTTCAAGATAGATGACATTATCCGTACCTTATAGACAGAAAATAATATAGAAATCATAACTGAGAATGAGTACATTATTGAGGGACTGAATATCGGCAAATCATTTACACATTTCGTCACTCGAAATAAACATTTCGGATTCACTTCTAAACTAAAGAACCACATATTTACTTTTTAAACTACTTAGAACGTATAACCTGCTTCGTCCATAAAGGCACATCAATGTTCGAAATTCAAAGATAAATACAAGTAACTCAAATTTATTTTAGAGAAAAAACAACAAACGATATTAAAAGAAACAAGAAAGCCGATGTGCGCAGAATTCCCTTGTCTAACGTTCGTATAAATCCATTTACTTATTTGAAAAGATAAAGTTCCTCGGGGACGCGAATTACTGCAAGATAAACATCGGAATAACGCGACGACAAATGAAAATTATCGCGGAGGTAGGTAGGTCGTAAATTTACGATGAGAAATTCCATTTGCGAATTTTCTGGGGCGGATCAATAAGCTGACTCTGCTATTGAGGCGAAGGAACGAACGTGAAATAACTTTGAAGAGCATCCGGGTATCTATGTTTGCTGCTGAATAAAGGGACTAGATTAGGGAAGATACTGCGGACAAGGACGAGAGATAGGGGGACATAACATAACTGAAGATCCTGCTATGTATTTTTGTTCGAGGACGAGGGATCTAATACGAGAGAAATTATGATCAACCTGTTATTGTCTCACGAGGTTTTTAAGCGCTCTTCGAGTGCCATATTTTCTAGTTTTCTATTTTGTGGGTTATGAATGGTATTCTTGGGAAATCAAATGAAAAACAGTATAATAAAAGTTTATGTGAACCCCAAATTATACGAGCTAGAGGTTTATTGATCCATTGCGTAATACAAAAAATAACAGTTAAATTGCTATATTGGCACGCGGATCTTACAAAATTGTAATTCCGAACGGTGTAATTAATTACCGTAAAATGTAAACAAAAACGGAATGTTTTTAAAACAACCACCTAAAAATACGTGCACAGGTCAGATCTACCATTTCTGCAAACACCGTACTGTATTTGAGGATGTTGTTTACAGACGAAACTATTCATAGGCTCTAGGAAAATTGGCAACAACCTACGAAAAATTCTGAAATACACATTCTAATAAACACATCCGATGTTTAAATTTACGGTACGATCTGTTATGAAAACAAGTCTGCATGATGGGTAAAAAGCGATGGAACAAAAATAAAATTTCAATAACATCTTCAAGTGTAGGATGTTTGTCTTGTACCGTTTATAAAATAAGGCATAGTAAGACCAATTTTATATATTAATACGCACACAGATAGTACACAAAGTAGACTTTCCTAGCTAATTTATATTATGAATTTTACGCGATGGTCTGTTGATTTGTCTACCGTCAAAACAACATTTTTTATTATTACTAAAAATCGAATGAGATTATGAATAAAATATAAAATTGATGAACAGCATTTGTATCATTTTTATCAATCAGCATAAATTTTATGTGTACAGTAAACACGGAGAAGTAAGTTGTATTATGGCAAATAAAACAGAAACACTACAGTTTATCGAAAATGTAATGGATAAACATATTTATCACACTATGTAATATGTTGTTTGGATTGTTTCCGTCGTATATTGAACATTTCAAATTCGACGTTTCGTTACTCTCTCTCCATCCTCAAGGTAGTCGGTAGTAGTTGTAAGGGCGAAATCAGAGTAATCTCCGAATCAGATGGTTGATCTTCGTTAGAAAATATGCGTCACATGTTTATCGCACCTACAGCTGCGATGCTCTAATTCGATTTCAATGAATATTTCACTCATACATTGTTATAACAATGCAACAGGTACTGAATGATTAAATGGAAATTAAAAAATTACAGTGGAAATTCCACGTTGCCATGACATTGTTGCAAGCGGGTCGTCAAGGTGACAAAAAGAATTTTTTCAAATGTCATGATATCCCAGAACGAGAAATTAACGATGTCATTAGAAGTACACCCAAAAACATGAAAAAGAGAAGGACAGTGTCTGGATTAGTTTATGGCATTTCATGCTAAGAAAACGTACACATTCATTTTGGAAAATTGGGCTTTTAATATGAGGAAGCACAATGGTGAGGAATATAAAGAGCATACAGTAAAAGTTTTTGGGAATGTTGCTGCCAAATTACTAACGGAAAAGTATTTTAATAAATATGAAATTAAAATAAATCCTTTCAAACTGAATTTCAAGCTCCCAGACATGCAAGAAATGCCAAAGGAAAGATTTTACAAGGCATGGAAGACAAACACAATGAATCTGTAACTTTCTTAACCTACAATGAACTAAAAGAAGTTACCAAAGCGTGTGATAAGCAGGCGCCAGATGGTCTACAGAAAAAGACTTTTTTATACTGCCTTATGAACTTGTTTGGAGAAGGTGTGAAGGCACATAAGCAGAAATCACATTCTCTAAAGAAGAAGCTCACAACATTGGCAAAAAATAGAAGTAGAGTCCAATATAACCCCTTTTTTCGGAAACTACGCAAGGAGGTAGACAAAAACTAGCTGATAGAAAATGGCTTGTAAAGAATGATTCAGATACCAACTCAATTGTTCAATCAAACTGTTTCTAAAACTACAAGATAAAAGAGGAAAAGCCACCAGCAGCCGACTATTTCTGACTCCAAATCCATATTGGAGAATCACCAGAAATTGATTCCAAAAAGTCTGGTAGGAGTAAATGCGATATCAACTTGGGCAAAAAATTAGCAGTAAAATTAGGCTTTAACGTCACAACGAAAATCACAAATCACTCACTTAAGACCATCGCCGCATCAAAATTTGTCAAAAGAGGAGTCTCAGAACACACTCTAATAAAAATCACAGGCCATTCTAAGGCAAAATCAATGCCCAGCTACTTGCAAATGGATGATGACCATCATAAAGAAATAATTGAAAAAATGAGGGAACACGGAACGGAACATGAGCTTCAACTGAATATGCTTCCTCCTATGACAAGCAACAGCAGTTCTGTGCAATGTCATCGCAAAATCAAAACGCTGTTTTATGTTAAATTTTTTAATTTATACTGTGATTTAAATGCGTTGGAAATAGTGCAGCGTGAATTTTTGTGTAAAAACACATCTGTGATGATTTTCGGCCACGTCATATTTAATAATGAGGAAAACTTTAATCTAGATCAGCCTGATGGAATTACTTAATGTTTTTATGATCTCAAAGCACGAATGGCGTGCTTCAATCTTTTTTACATTCCAACCCAACAATTACACGATAAACTGAAATCTGTATATATAAAAATGGATCGTGGTTTGTTCGGATGCTTAAAACGACTGGACCAAATTGGATACTTCCGTCTGCGGGTTTGTTCGTAATTGCTACGCGAAGATTTAGGTAAAAATAAAAGTCGAAAAAAATTTTGGGCAAAACGAAGTTGTATTAATATATGGATTTCAAATACCACCAGTAAATGGGTAGTTATCGTCTATAAAACAACTGCTGCTCATACAAAGAATTTCAGCAAGTAAACACATCCCTGTGTATGTACGCTGTTAGATGGCATATTTTCCCGCGTCCTGATAACCATATTTTGTCGATCTGGGAAGGAGTTGCATTGCATTGACTGCGAGCAAATGCACGTCCGTGACGAACTCCATCGAGAGCGAAACCGCTCCGGAGTTTTCACTCGCGATTAATTCAATGTAATTCCCATCCCTAATTAATTAACACATGCGACTGTACTTACTAGGTACGGACGATTCTCGAGCTGTATGTGATTCAATGATCGCCGGTGATTTTGTATGGGTTGTAGTTGCTTTACTGACGAGAATTGTCCATTATCTAATTATAATTATGGGGTGTGCAAAATCCACGTGTTCAACAAGAGATCTGAGCTGATTCAGTCCTGATTATATCAATTCTGTGCTTGTGAATTGAGTTCTTTAGAGATTATTCACGGAAATGAAAGAATTAGAAGAATTTGGAGAACACAAAACCATTGAGAAGTATGACAGGGTCTGTACAACCCGGAAAGAGATCGGTGGAGCGCAGAATTCATTTTGTTCACTTTTTACTAACAGTTCTGTACATAATTAGACTTATAATTGGTGGACATTGTAGAAAGAAGAGCGCCAAAAGTTGTTCAAAACAAAGTTGATTTCATATTAACCGATATATCACAAGAAAAAACAAAATATTTTTTAAATACTTGTACTTATGACTATTACCATCTTTTAGTTACTATATTTTAAGTACATACGTCTATTACATTCACTTAAATACATTAAACGTGACTACATTATTAACAGGTCTGTGCATTATTTTCAACTTTTCAGCAGTATGAATTCGGGAATGTTTAACTTTTAACAAATTTCTTCGGACGAAACTGTTTTTCAACTTTTTTCTTTCGTATGTTAAGTATACAAGCGAACATCACCGAGAAAATGATAATCATTACAATTCTCTTACTTTCTTGTTCCGCTATTTAATGTCCTACGTGGAGTTTAGCGACTACCCATACTACAAAAATAGCCAGAGCCTTGAGTACGGTAATTTAAGATACGGAGATATTTTCGCGAATTATAGTATCAAAAACGAACTTCCAAATATCGGGAGAAATTCAGAATTCTCTTTATTGGATATGGATCAAGGAATAATTTGTTGCAAAGCAGTTTACAAACAAAACTCGCTAAAACTGTAAAACTAGAATAACAAAATGTATACAAAAAAAACGCGGTAAACCAAATTAAAAAAAAACACACATGATATACAAATACTACACAAAAATCACAATTTATTTACATTACTTTAACAACATGCATATAAATATGTTTAACTTCTCAAAGCATCATCTTACCCCAAAAGGGCTGCCTCCTCTGCAACACCGGAAGTGGGCATTTTTCTATTACTATTTGTCTTTAGACTGTCAGTCCTAAAACAAAAATAAGCATATTAAACGAAAAAGGTAGCTTCCTAAATAAAACTAGTAAAACAAACCGGGTGTCTCGTTTGTGTTATGTTAAAAACAACGAAATATTTCTTACAAAAACTTCGAATTGTATACAGAAAAAGTCGTAGCTTTTAATTTAGAATCATTTACGAGTAAGATACTGGAACGCTGTAGAACTAAGACTGAACTTAAATTTAGCTATCTTTGTTACTTATTTTGCGCGATATTTACACTCTATATCACACATATGTATGTACATATACATACATGTGCGCTTCTTGTATAACACTCGACGTTTTTAAAAATAAACCTTTCAACTGTGCAGATACGCACTTCCAATTGATGATGACTTTTTGAATTAATCAGGAACTACTGCGATACAAAATATCTGCCTGAAAACCCGAAAGATGCTCTTCTGGTATGAACCGTTGCAATTGAAAACTAAAGTAAATAAGTAACGACGCAACTGCAGCTGAAACGGGCTGAAATGCAGCTGCTTGTTTATCCGAGTCCTTGAAACAGACCAAAATATTTGCGCACGCACTCGTACACTATGTACTACATTGACCTACCGTTAGATATTTGTACGCAATTGTGTGACGAGAAATAATTACTAATTATGCGTTTACTATGGTGTTTATGGTGTAATGTGTTCAACAAACTATAAAACTAAAATTAAGTCTACAATAAAGGGTATAAATCAGGCATGGGCAACCTTTTTTGTAGAAGCTTTATGCTGTGAGTAATCTTGAAAAATATACATTTTTGTAGTATCCTTATGATTCATTATGAATTAAGTTTAGACGGGCCGTGCTAATATGCAACGAAAGAATTCAGTAGCGGGCCGGACAAATCTTACTCGAGGGCCGCATGTGGCCCGCGGGCCGGAGGTTGCCCATACCTGGTATAAATGATACAAACGTGCAGGTTCGATCTTACCTTGTTTGGGCAAGATCCGGCTTACCTTAGGGCGGTACCGTTCACTAAAAGTTCGTGACAAATTTCCAAAATATTTTCATACTTTTGTGCCAATTTTGACATTTGACCACATTTGTCTGTTGACAATATTATCAAAACTTACGAGAAATATTGGTTTTTATAGTTTACATGGACACTAAATCATTAGTGATTAAACTAACACCCAGATAAGGATATAAATTCATAGACGAGAACTTTCTATCACTTTCGCAGCAAGTGGTAAATGGAACTTAAGTTAACTTAGTTAAAGAAGTATTTATACTGGATTTGGTGGTTTTTCGATATAGCATATATCATTCCATTTTAGTGAAATCATTTTTACGTTATACTGTTTGCATGTAAATGCACAACACTAACTCAAATGGAATGATAATTATCCATAGCTCAGCTATTTGGATACCACTGACAACTTATTTCAACCACCAAAGTTCTCTTGTAACTTTTTCTTTAGGATAAGAAAATTCATGTAATGCTGAAAACCTAGAATTTATTTCAAACCATAACTTTTACTTCTCACGAAATGACGAAAGTGTAATTACTTCGAAGGGCTTTTAATGAAATTTTTTTTTGTAATACGAATGAGATTTCTGTCTATTAGTCGATTAGGTTATTGCGCCAAAGGATATCATATCTAATATTTTACATTTCAAATTGTCCGAGAAAATAAGTTCAGAACTTGATGATGTATCACATGATTATTGTGCCAAACATACCAACTTTCCGCTATCTTTACCACATGAAGTAATTTTGAAAGAAATTTGTTAGAGATATAACCCGTGATCCTATACAGACAAAGGTAATTCATTTTCTGATTATGATATAACTCCACCAACTCTTACAGGTACCTAAGATCTTTAAAAAATATAATAAATGTATTTGCTTACGTATTATTATATTGAGTCGGTACAGGTCATTTTAGAGAAAAAAATATGAAGAAGCTACAGTAGTGGTCAAATAAAGGTTACCATTATCGAAAAATCATATATTCGCAACCATTCCTTCGAATTTCGTACAATGCGTTGACAGCCCTCTTTTCAATGTAATGGTAGATGTTTATCTTTTTTTCCCTTCTTTATTATTGGCTTTGGTTGGATCCATTAGTCACTGGCTACTGTCTAACAACCCGTATGAACAAAGGGATTGAATAAAGGACACTTTTTCACATCCGTGGTTTGATTAATTGATAAAGGATGATATTGTGTAGTGCATGATGATACTTTCAATACCAGAAAATAGCGTGATTATTGCATTAAAAAAGAAGATCCTTCTACAACAGTCATTGTCCAGCAAGTAGAGCATAGTCACGTCATTGTGCTTAAATTTTTAAAGAAATACAAGTCTACCAAAAGTCTCAAGCTCAAGGGACTGAAAACTAGAATAAAAAGACAACAGAACGCCAGGATCGAAATTTAAAAGTCTTAGAAATAGATGTGGAGTATAACATGGGCTTCTATCATTCCCTTGCTTTGTTTAAACTTATCTGAGTGATAATCGAAGCACTAATACCAGAAATAAGTCAAACAGATAACCCATCCTTATGAGAGAATTGATAACGGGAATCGGCTTCAAATGGAAAGGACTCCTATATTACACCATGTGTTAGAAGAGGACAAATAGCTATAATCTAGGAAAACTTCAGGATTTTACCTAAACGCATTGGATGGGCTATCTGTTTTACTTATCTGTGCGAATAGCTTATGTAGCAAAAACATTAGTTTTAATTTTTGATTTATTTAGTACTTACCTACCTTTATTACAAGAGCTTACTTAACTTAAATTTACGTTAAAATGTACAACAAATTTTTCCGGGAAACAGTTGTGACAAAGATATTCTGATTTAGTACTTCATTGGACCAAAAGTGATAATCGATGCATGGTATCCATTTCCCTCCAGTTCGATTAACACTGTATGACTTTAGGCAGGCCAACTAGAAATAACCTTCGTCATCCCCGCTGGTTTCTTCCTTTTCGCAATAGATTAGCAACCTCAAATAAGTTAGCTAACAAGTTGGAGATAACGTGTAGGACTTAATGCAAGGACTCCTAGAATTAAACCGACTCTGAATAGTAAAATGCGCGCAGCTCGTCTAAATTTTTCAAAAGAGCACCCAAACCTAGACTCAAAATGACTGGAAAAAGTTATCTTTATAGGTGAGTCAAAAATAAATCTAAACCAGTCGACGTAAAGTCAACAAAGATTGGCATCAAAGCATGATTATCACCCGAAGTCAATTTCGAACAAGTCAAATGATCTGGTGTAGCATATCGTACTTCGGTTGTAGTAAGCCGGCTTTCATAGATGGCAATTTACACGCTGATGGATATAACGATATCCTTAAGGTCTTGTTGGAACCTTCCATTAATTCTGTGTTTCAATTGGTTATTGACTCTATTTTTAAGACGATTCTGCACCATGCCACAGAGCACAGATTGTAAGAAATATAAATTTTTTTCATTTGTTTTGATTAGGTAAAGCAACACTTGGAAAAAGGGGCATTACATCCTTAAAATGGCCCGCAAATAGTCCACATTTAAACTCGATTGGGGTACTGTCAAGAAGCATATGAGCAAAAAATGTTCAAATATTATTCCTTGAATGTTAACCTGAATTGAAAGCAGCTATCTTAGATGTTTGGAAAAATGAAATAACTGTTCCTCATTGCCAAACTATCATTAGCTCAATGCCCGACAAGGGTTGCAGCTATTATAAAAGCCCGTGGTAGGCACACGAAATAATAAATAAAAATTCTGAACATCCTTTCAGGTATTTTTACTATTTATAAGTCTATTTTTTATTGCAAGACCGTTCAGTGGAAGACACAGGTTCAGCAGGATATTGAGGATTCAAAGATTGAGAACTAAGGAGAAAAAGCTTTAGACAGGAATTAGTGGAGGAGGATCTGGCCATGGGCTTTCTAGGCCTTTAATGCTATTGTATATACGAGTCTATATTTTTATATCAATACAATTTCGCATTGCTCATACGATCCATTGGTCGAGTGCCATTTTTGTGGTCTTTTTTATAATTTATTAGTTTGTAAGCAAATATAAATATGTATTTATATTATTATTATTATTATTATTATATACTGGTCCTGTCCTTTATCTGACTGCTACTGTACTTGTTACAATTAATCGGTTCTCATTATTTTTATATATTACTTTATCACTTTCAAGTCGTATTGGTATTATTTCGTATGTAAGGTGGATCGGAGACAAGAGGTGTAGTACCCAAAGTTCCAAGAAAAAGGGCAACTTGTGGAAGAAAAACTAGGAAAACCGCATTTACTTTGGATACTACAATGAAAAATGCGGCAGGAAAGAGGCATGGAATATAGGTCAAACGTGACAATAAACAAAACAAGGTTGATGACAAGAGAAACCTCCAGAAAGGAAGAAACCAGCGGGATTGACGAAGATTATTTCTAGTTGGCCTGCCTAAAGTCACACAGTCTTAATCGAAATGGAGGGAAAGGGATACCATGCATCAATTATCACTTTTCGTCCCATGAAGTACTAAATAAGAAAATCTGTGTCATAACTGTTTCCCGAAAGAATTTGTTGTACATTTTAATGTAAAATTAAGTTAAGGAAGCTCTTGTAATAAAGATAGGTACATAAGTACTAAATAAATAAAAAATAAAAAGTAATGTTTTTGCTACATAAGCTATTAGCACAGATAAGTGAAACAGATCCCATCCAATGCATTTACGTAAAATCATGAGGTTTACTTCGATTATAGCTGTTTGTCATCCTATAACACATAGTCTAACGTAGGAATCGTTTGCATTTGAAGCCGATTCCCGTTATCAATTCTCTCATAAGGATGGGTTATCTGTTTGACTTATCTATGGTATGAGTGCTTCGATTATCACTCAGATAAGTTTAAAGAAAGCAAGGGAATGATCGAAGCACATGTTATACTCCACATCTTTTTCGAATAGAATATATATGATTAGATTGTAAAATATGTACATGTATATATCCTGACCTATGACACTTATCTTTTGAATTATTCTTTACCACTTTTATATGTCAATAAACAAACAATAAATTGGGATATACTTCAGAACGTTAATGAATAAGGTTTTCATATAACCTTCGTCAGTGAAATATAACTATACGTGACCTGCTCTACGAAAAGGGGCTTACGTGCGAAAACAAGTTTTCGAGAAAACAGCTGTTAAAGATAAACAATTCGTCCGTTAGTATTCCAAAACGTAGATATGTTTTCTTTCGTGTACAGTATATCTTTTTGCGTAAAATATGTTTTTCTGGCATATAATAATATTTTTTATCTAATAAATTGATGTATTTTCCCTATTACGGATTAAAAAAAAACAGTTTTTTTCGTATTTGTATTGTTCTTTTTCTTCACTTTTCATAAATTTTTTTTTTTCATAAAATCTTTGGTGCCCCAACCTGCCGATTAGCTACATTTCTCACTCAATTTTGGGTCGAGTTACCGAATTTGCCAAATTCCTAGCAGTCCTAGGTTCCCAGCGGAGAACAAGGTGAATGATTTCACCAGGACATAAAAGCAAAGGAGGACTGCTATTAAGGAAAATGGCATGGCGTTCTAACAAAGTCAATTCAAGAATGTCCGGCAAAAGAAGCTTATGGTAGTATGACCTACCCTTTCCTCTAATTTTTATCTTCTAAAGTGTTATTGTAGTGTTATGTATTGCTATAGTAACAATACTATTTTTTGTGATAAGAATGCTCAAGGAAATACAATTATGCTGTTTTTCAATCTCCCATGCTTTCTTTCCTGAACCATAACCATGGAGTAGCACAACGGTACTGTCGCATCTACAATATTGGAGCTCTTACAAGGGGAAGGCCCTAGCCTGCGACATTGACTTTTCGATGAGACTATCATCAATCGATAGTACGTAAAAAATAATTAGACACGTGTCTCGGCTTCTCTCTGTAAGTGGGCCCTTGTTTAAGAAATATAAGCGTTCGAAAATCAGGGTCGCCGCTGTCGCCGTATTTCTATCTAGCCGTGCGCTTTAGTATCACTAGACGTTGTTGGTGTACTGGTAAAGTGCGTGGCTAACGGTCACGCTGGTGCTGGTTCGAATCTTCTTGTCGACTTTTTTTCGCATTATAATTTATAATTTATAAACCTGTCAAATAATAATTTTTTGATGCTTTTCCGTCAATTAATTTTTTTCCCAAAGATAGTCAAATTATCGGGAAATAAATATGCAGATTCATTTATTTTTATAATCGTAATTTATTGCTCTTTGCATGTTTGTGGATGATAGTCGTCATAAAAACATTTGAAGCACAATGTTTCCCGACAACGAGCGCATTTTATGAACGCAACCCCGTTGCAATTGCAGCTTTCACGAGTTAGGTTCAGGGAGAAGCAAGCTTCGTTCACGTTGATGAATGAAATTTTGTCCGGTAATAATTTTGATCCATACTAAGCATGTTTGATCATGTCGTTAAATATTGGGGAACTTAATTGGTGGTGGATAATAGAACGTATTTTGATGGCATCCTCGCGAGTGTTTATCTCCCGTTCCTCTTGCAACAAATTTGATGCATTTTGCAATCTTTTAATGATGTTTTTCACTTGCCGGTAGAAATAAACGTCACAGGGCTGGCATAAAGGGGTGCATTTTGGAGGAATAACTTTAACAGTGCAAGTTACTTCGTCTGAATCGTTTGTGAAAATATCATCGTAAATGAGCGAATCTACCTGGCCTCCCTACGAATCTAGAAGTAACAGGAATTTATTTTCACATACATAGGGTTCGAGGACATTTTGTAGAAAGTTGATGAACAGTTCTTTGGTTAACTTTCCAGATTTCGAACACGTTACGATGACATTTCCATATTCTTCGGTTAATTCTTCCACTGTTTTTGAAACCCTAGGGCCGAATGCATTTGCTCTTTCTTGAGTGCATATAGAAACGTGAGGTAAAAGGGTTCCAGCGGCGGTTAAACTGTATTGAACTGTATATGAATGTGTGGTCTTGTTCAAATTCTGTTTTTGCACTAGGACGGTTTTCGTACCCTGGAAATCGAGTGAACGATTCATGACCATTTCGTATTGACAACCGGACTGATCTGTGTTGATCACGTATTCTAACGGATATTTCTTGATCAATACTTGCGTTTGCCGTTGGAACGTGTCTGCGATTGCAAGGGTCTCTTCGAGGTAGGCAACGTCATTTTTGCTAACGAACTTGGTAACTTTGCGTTGCTTTATTCTGTACTTCCCTTTGAAGTTTCTGGCCCAAGAATGACTTGCGATGAAATTGAAATGGGCATCCAAAAGAGGAAATGTCACAGACATGGCCCATTGCTGGAGAATTCTTATGGTGACCTATGAATATTTATATTACTTTTGTTTTCCGAAGCGCTTCTACGTTAGGTAATACATTTACGTTTTATTTGTTGAAATTCTTTTGGTGGATATTAATTGTATTTATATACGTCATTTTACCTGCTCACGATTCGGCCGAGCTTCTTTAAAGCGTGCGAATGTTTCCTCATTGACCATTTCGAATTTATCGAAAAACGTGCCGCCCCTCTCCACATCTTTCTTCCATCTAGCGAGATATTCCTTTCTTGTCAATTTCGCGAACGCCCGATTAAAAAGTTTTTAAGCTATAGTTCGGGTGTCCTTGGGCGAATGCCACAGCTTTTCGTCTCTATTCGAGCGGAATATACTCGTAATTCGCCGGGGGTTCGAAAACGTCTTCGTAATCCTTATCATCCCCTTCTTCCGTGCACTTGAAATAAAATAATCCGCAAATTATTTGTTATTTGTATTTGTCGAGAGGGCATTTTCATTAAAGAATTTTATAATATTGTCCTTCAACGCCTTGCCGATGACACGTGCAGAATGATCGAATCCATATAAAGGCTCGGGAGTCAGTACGTCCTCTTCTTCCAATAAAGACCAGGCGACTTTCATCAAATTCGTCACATCAGTGAGAGACAGAGTTTCATCGAGCAAACTGCTATAAGTATTTTCACCACTGGTACTTGCGTAATTATCTGCCATGTTCGCAAGGGACATACACTTGTTCACTACGGCTGCAGAAAGAATGAGAGGCACCTGACCCGATACCTCTGCTCTCTTCCACGAATCAAAGCATCAAAAAATTAATATTTGACAGGTTTATAATGTGAAAAATAAAAGTCGACAAGAAGATTCGAACCAGCACCAGCGTGATCGCTAGCCATGCCCTTTACCAGTACACCAACAACGTTTAGTGATGTCGCAGGCTTTTTCATATGATTAAATTCAGTACACCAAGTATAGATAATATCAGCTCAAGAAATCCTGGCACCAAAAGATGTGTTGGGCTATGTAATGTGTTTGTGGATGAATATCGAGATTCTAACCTATACTAACTAACTAACCCATTCAATTTTTTATGAGTTATCGCTTAGTGAATTTATATTTTCTTTTGTCTACCAAAAACATTTTATTCTAAAAGATAATTAACAACTAAATTTGAAACTGTTCGTAAAATGTAGGAAGAAATGACCGTAGAAGTTGGTTTGTAACACAGTAGCGAAGTAACTTTTAACGGATAAACTAAGTTAATTCAGTTAATTTGGGACTATACGATATATACAAAATTTACACTTACAGTAGGGCATTTTAAGTCAATAGAAGCGACAAAGAAGTAAACGATAGACGAGTTGGAATAGCTGGCAGATCTAACCCATGGTTATAACTGATGAAAAACAAAACTTAATCAATATGGAAGTAAAAACGATGAGTATCCCAAGAGGGAAGCATTAAAAATTATAGTTTGTAGAAGTAAACGCGAGCTAGAGTGCGAGTCTAGTTATTTAATATACATCTCGTATAGAAGAAAAGCACCATTGAGAAAACCAGCAAGCTCATAATTGGAATTGTGTAAAGAGGATATCGATTGGAGAAGCTAATATTATAACTTCTTTGTTAGCAGTGTTTGATCTCAAGGCTGATTCAATTTTTAAATCCCATTATGTTTATTGTATATTAGCTTGCATATCAGAAAATTTGTGAGAAAATGCTTTTTGCGCTATTCTCTCTAATAAAAAAATTCCAATTAAAAAGCCTAATTTCATTGCCCTATCACATTCGTATACAATAAATTATTTTATAAAATATCTATATATTATTGGGTATGTAGTATTTCCGTACGACACTACTAATGCCATTAGAGATACTAAACCTGAAAGCTTCTTAAATATACACGTAAAATAGGGCAATAAATCAATACTTTTAGTTTGAGAGTTTTCTCTCAACAAATGTCAGAGAACGATTAGATTCGTGCTAGTTTTGTTTTCATTGTCTAAAAATATCAAAGCAATATTTAACCTATACCTAGAATAAATGGTTACAGAAAAGAATTACGGATAGTTATTGCTTCCTGTAAAACAAATGGTGCTAAAGTCATCTATTTATATAGACTAAAGATTTTGAGGAATCAGATTGCAATTTAAAATATGAAAACGTTAGTATTGTTAATTTGTTTCATGTTTTTACTAAATGTGTGTCCTATTTGAAGATTTCATTTTTTTTTCAATTTGTTATAGCAAACTATATTTGCCATATATAACTATTAACCTTATATGATAGAGATCTACCACTAATAGGTCAATAAAACAAGGCTGGTTTGAACGATAGTTATATTTTCAGAACGTTTACAAACGTTTTCGGAACACCTTCGTCAGTGAAAATATAACTAGATAAATATATAAACAAACTTTTGTTTTTATTTGGGACTATCAACAAAATAACTAATGACTAGGATTTCTTGATATAGAGGATGTGTAACCAACTTTTATATATATATAAATTATAAAAATAATAATAATTAAACAAAATCAGAGTAATGTAGTTTATAAAATAAACTGTAAAGACTGTGATGGTTGTTACATCGGTCAGACGAAACAATATTTAAAGAAAAGGTTGTATAGCCATAAGTATTCTTTAAATAATGATTTTGGTGCAATGACCGCTGTAACAAAACATTACAAAGATCTTGGGCATTACTTTGATTTTGAAAACACAATTATATTAAAAACAGAGAATAATTATAAAAAAGACTAATATATGAAATGATAAAGGACCGATATTCAAAATTTAAGTAATGTATATAGCAATTTGTTAAAATGACATTTGCATTTCTTAAGAAGGAAACCTTTGGCTAGGTTTTTGAATTTGGTTTTCCCTAGTCCTTGAACAGAATTGTTAAGGTTTCGACAAAGATTTTTTGATATAAGGTTTTACTTAATTTGCATGTATGTTTACACATTAATTTAATTTTTATAATTTATATATATATAAAAGTTGGTTACACATCCTCTATATCAAGAAATCCTAGTCATTAGTTATTTTGTTGATAGTCCCAAATAAAAACAAAAGTTTGTTTATATATTTATCTAGTTATATTTTCACTGACGAAGGTGTTCCGAAAACGTTTGTAAACGTTCTGAAAATATAACTATCGTTCAAACCAGCCTTGTTTTATTGACCTATTAGTGGTAGATCTCTATCATATAAGATAAGTATAAAAAGGTCACGAAATATATATATATATATATACATATAACTATTAACCTAAAAATGGATTTTGTATTTTTCAAAATAATTTGATGACTTGGTCAATCATTAATTTTATTTGGAACAGCACATAGGAAAATTGCTATTCCAAGACATTGTCTCGTTAATACACCAGTTTCGATTTAATAATTGAAAAAGAATTTTTTATTATATATTTTGCACGTTTTAGTACATCCACCGCAAATTCTGTGGTTAGTTTTTCCAAGGTTCTTCTGTAAGAATTTACGCGTATGACCAAGTCACTTTCTATTTTTATACAAGCTGAGCAATTTAAAAATTGGATACGAGATTTTATAAGCAGTGCGATAAAGACGTTGCTCCGTCTTTATCGCACTGCTAGGTGTGTAAAATAATAAAAACACTGCCTCCAAGTGTATTTACAATATGTTTTTTTCAGTTTAAAAGCCCACGCACTCCAGGTAGGTAACGCGAAAACGCCGGGGAGGTACCGAATTAGCTAGAGGAAGTACCGAGCTATGAAAAGACAAAGCAAAATGCGACAGACAAAGTCATTCATTCATTCAGTGGTTAACTAGAATTACGTCATCGACGATTTACAGTGGCGCATTCAACAATTTCCACGATTCGGAAAAGCGGAGATAAAATAGTAACCAGTGAATAGTTCAAAATTCAGAGAAGCCACAATATAACGGTCCGATATCACAAGTAAAAGCGAATAATTTTGCTAGACCTATGTAGGCGATTAGTAGTAGAAGATTCTAAGTGCACAGTTGGATGAATTCAACAATTCCGAAACAGGTATCTGTAACGACTGGTTAAACACAGGTGACCAAATTTAAGGATATACAGACGAAGAAATTTTGAAGGCGGATGAAACAGATCTTTTGTTTCAGAATGGTACTACGCATAACGATGAAATTTAAAGGAGCGAAACATGTTGGGGATACGATTCACTATTCTTCTAGCAACAAATATGAATGGATTAGAAAAAAGTACCTTGTGGCTATTGGTAAACTGAAGTAGCCTCGTTGTTTCACAGAAATACAAAATACCTGTTGAATATGAAGATAACTCAAAAGTATGCATAACACCAGCATTATTTGACAAGATTACACTCAATTGATTGCACGATGTATCAATAAACTCTTCAGCAAAAAAACAAGACTTTTTTTTTAGACATTGATTTTGGACAACTGTCCGATTAACCCAATGTACAATATTTAAGAGCTATAAAACTTGCCTTCGTTTCACTAAATACAACTGTAGTTTTTCAACTAATGGACCAGAGTGTGTCCCTAAAGATACATTAAAGAAAAATTCAAATTATGCATCATATAAAGGATAAATAACGAGAACGGTGTTTCTCAAAAGCTAGATACCTGTACGCTACTTTTCTGATTTCCAAATATTGGAATCGCGTTTCTCAATAGCAAATTATTTTCACATATAAGACAAAATTCTTTCGATAAAGACAATCTACTCCTGGCAGAGTGCGTTCGACTACAAAATGGTACGAGTGAGGATAAGGAAAGCTTCCCTTTAGCTGAATGGATTCGAATTTTACCTGTAGTTAACGTGACAACACAAGAGGGTTGGAAAATATTTTCAAGCATTGCTGAAAAACTCGCAACGGAGGAAGACATTACGGAAGATGAAATTGTAGCTTGGTCAGATACGAATTTGGATTCATAAATAAACAACGACGAAGTGGAAAATGACTGAAACAATCGAGTTTCAGACGCCTGATATAAAGGATACAATTGCAGACCTTTTTCAGGTTTAATTAAAATTTAAAAGGAGCTAAATCAAATTTTGCATCGCTACTTTTCGAAAAAAAAATTACTACTTTTACTACAGAAACAACAACAAATGACAGATTTTCTTGATTCAAATTTAAATTCATACGTTTACATACACACACACGTAAGATTAGGTTGGTGTTAAGTTCTTTCTGAAATGAGTTGGGAATTGTTTTTTATGTTCTGTATCACTTGAATATTGTTTTTCTCCCTTAAACTGCTTGCACTCATGTTCATGTAAATGTGCTCTTAACATACTTAAACATAAGATAAATAATTATTAGTTTGCAACATACATATATATGTATATATATGTGTATGTATTAATATGGTGTTTGGATATAGCAACCTACGGTTATAACGACCGAATTTCGTTAGTCCCTTCAACGCCGTTATAACAATTCCACTGTAGATTTAATTCGAATGGATTCAAAAATGATTTGAAGCAGATAAATGTTTAAATTGCCTGGAATTTGATTTTAATTAAATGTACATATGTATATGCATTTCGTGACCTATTTAATACTTATCTTTCGGATTACCTCCACTATTTTCTGGGTCAAAGACATATTTACAATTTACCATGTAATTTCATGGCGGTTATTAAACCATCTTCGCAAACACTTCGACAGCGACGAACGAAAAGTTTTCATGACCGTTATGTAAATACGAGTATAAGGTGTAAATTTTAAATTTGTCTTTTATTTGACCCAGAAAGTGGTGAAGGTAACCTGAAAGAAAATTATTGAAACATATAATTTTAATGGGTTTCAAGTGCAAGAGCCTTCCTATTTTCTAATCTTAGCCTTCATTTCAACTACAATTTACCAGTTTATTATTAATTAGAAATAAAAGCTAATTTCGTTCCAAAAAGTGCAATCAATATCTATTTCAATTTTAATGTCAGTTTTAAAATGAAATAAGTTTTATAATATCCACCATTTAATTAAGTAATTAAAAAGAAGAAAACCTACCCGATTCCATGTCGTCCAATAATATTGAAAACCTAAACAAACTAATTTTCTTGTACCACAATGTTCCATCCAGCGCGAGCGTGTTCTAAATATACGCAGACCTCAAAAGAATTGATTCTTGCGAGGAACTGACCTTAGTTTAAGCGTGTTGACCCAATATATATTCAAAGTAGCACATTACGTGGGTCAATAAAATGTGAACTACTTCGGGGAATAAAACATTAGCAAGAAACCTATAGGGACTATACGATTTAATAAGAAATATTTCGTTTTTTTTTCTTTTGCTTTGTAAAGTTGAAGGTATGTATGTATTTGGTTATAGTATCAAAATACGAACTATATAAAAATTAAAGAAAAAGGTTTCCAGTTGTAATTTTGATTGTAAACCAATTCTTTAAATTTTATGATACTTTATGTTAGTAATATATGTATGTACCTACTATGTTGTAACGGTGCTAATAATAATTAATCGATTTGAAAGCGGCAATAAGCGGAGGACACAGGATATAGTTGTTAGTGGGATTCCCAAAACGACACCAAAGCTTATATAATCAAAAGCTAACTAATGAAACGAAGCTTCTGGTTTACTATACCTTGCCATTACAATTATCGGTTGCTTATTGGCTATTAGTCTCTCGTCCTTTGCCGGTGATCCTGAGACAAAGTTAAGAGCCTTCTTGACGGTATCCAGAACATTTGCATTGCTTCCGGTGACGGTCGTGGAGCGATACACGTCCTCGGACCCCGTTAGGGACTGATAAGAACCCCCAAGCTCCCAGGCATGGTCGGCTAATTTGTACATCAAAAATCATTTGGGAAAAATTATCGGACAGTCTATTTTCAAAATTATTTTGATTTGAAAAGTGTGCGCTTCGGATGATAATTAGATTTTGAAAATGCAAGTACCTACTCATTTTTGTTGTGAACTATACTAAATTAACAGCATTAACCGCTTTATTTATTACTACTAATTTAACTGCAATAACAATGAAAGAGTTGTCATTGACATTCTTGCATGTAATAATAAATTCTTATCACGATTCGTCAGTTTTACATGTTAATTTATGCAATATTTACATCTTGAAGTGCTGGTACATATTAAACAACTTGATAAGATTGTTTCAAATACAATTAACTTAAACACAATTATAATCCGTTATCACGATATGTGCAATAAACAGATCTTCATCACAACTTGCTTACCAAAATTCTCCGTTCGGAGAAGCAGAAAAATGAAATAAATATTTTTCGTGGGAAGTACAGTTAATGGTAGTTCATAGTATCTACTGTTTATTTTTATACTTAAATAATCTAATATAGTATGATATTAAGCCATATTTCGATAACAAAATGCGTTCCAAAATTAGTTATTTATAATTAGTTTATTCGGAATACGTCTTTGTTGCAATTTCCATGTCATTTATAGACTGATTTGTTTATGTTAACGGGAAAATTTAGATTTTTTAATGCAACTTGTCCTTCCTGTTACCTACTAAGAATTTTTTTGTACTCCAAATACTTTTCAGATGATCTTAAGTACCTTGATGAGTATACCAACAGAATCTTTACTTTCGAACATCTTTATTTCCAAAGCGGGTTATAATATTGATATCAATATTCATTCAACAAATAACAAGTTCCTCGAAAGATCTAATGACAAAATATCAAGCGTAAAATATTGTAATCTTAGAAATAAAAAAGGAATTCAATTTGTAATTTCCATAAAATTGGTACTAACTGACAGAATACTTTTTATCAACACTATTTCAACAACAAAATTCTTTTCGAAAAATAAAGACTTAGCCTAATTCCTTCAACTTTTCGGTGATCTTAGCGATACGTAGTTTTACGTCCTCATATGTAGAAATCAATCCAATTGAATCGATTAATGCAGAATTCATGGTGATGAATCAAAATCATCGATTTTGTGGCAATATGATCTGGCATCAATTGTCTGCCAAGTTCTAAAAGAAAAAGCAAACAGCATCTTCTGCGAAGCATCACCCAATTACCACAACTTTTTGATTATGCAATGCTGACTTTGGTAAACGCTTGGAATGCTCGATGTTATTTTCCTGTTATCGACCATAATCCGCTCATCATCGCAAATCACGATTTTCCTCAAAAATTGTATTCTAGTGTTTCTAAACAACGGAGAGGTGGCTGTTCGAAATCGCTGTTGCTTGTGGATTTCGCGTAGTTCATAAGAAACCTACTTATCGAAGTTCTTCAGTTCACCAATTTCTTCCAAATGGTCTCCGATTGTTTCGAGACCAGTAGTGATCTTAGAGAATCATTATCCACGTGGACTGGTGAGGTTGACTCTTTATGCTGCTACCTCGAGAACGTTTCTTTTTAAACAATCTCCGCATTGCCGATTTGTTTATTCACATGATCATTCCCAAACGTAAAATTGCTATTACAAACAGCAACAGTCGCACAGTTTACCGCTTTAAACTATATAACGAAAATTTCATCTAAAGATCACAATGACCAAAATATGTAAAAAAATGATCGCATTGTGCGATCTAATAATTAAGAAGAATTGCATAAAAATTACTAATAGAGATAATATAACATATTCAAAAGTATATGATGTGCAAATCAAGATGGGATGGCAATTATGTACCTACATAATTGTAAGAAACTATCCACACAGTATCTCTGCATTTTAATTCAAATATATGTTGTGTGGATCGATTCTGCACAATTGAATGTTAAATTTGAAGAAACCTTTAGGGAGAAATACTCTCACATTTTCCCTACTTATGCTTCCAATCTTTCAAGAGGGAATTTCGAGTTAATTGAACAGCAATCTTATTTTCATCATATAGTTCCTAACTACTGATAAATTTTTCCTGAAGATTAGAGAAATTTTCGAGTAATCATAATGATACATATACAAATGCAACGACAGGAATTAAAATGATGAAGCATCATGCATGAAAATCTTACAGAAATATTTTCCTTGCTGGAAAATTTGATCTTTTTAAACATATCATCCAATGCCGAAGGGCAAAAGGACTAGAGAAGGAAGACGGGAAGAATATATCAAGACGCTTACATGAGCTCCTCAACACACCAAAAATACGTCGTACGTAAATAATTCTATTCCCTTATTAGATGAACTCATTAAATGACAATGAGTTAACGGCAAGAGGAGTTTATCGTAACAACATTAATCAAGCGTTTCCTTGTCCAGCTAATATTTCGCCAACCTTGGATCACCGTTAGGCGTTCGTAATGTCCGTATATCTCTACGTATCTACATAATGTAAATGCCTGGCAAATATTAACAACTGCCCGCATTTTTTGACACTGACTCCGAACGTATGTGAGACTAATTTACTTCTATTAACGTAGTCACGTAACCAGCTAAAATAAAATCTTGCTTATATTGCTTACACAAAAGTTGCAGGAACTGTTATAACAGATAAGGGTGTTATTTGCTTAAATGTTATATTATGGTAATGAACAATACAAAAGCAATTCTTTTTTAAGAGTTAAAAAGAATCAATGAAACAATCGATATGACAGACCAACATAAGTTGAATGTACTTGCGGTACTTAATCCAATACCTTTTACCCAAACCTTATCTAATTTCCCTTAAAATAATTGGACTTTCATGCCGAGGCACTGTGCCAGAGTTGTGGGAGAAATGTTATCATTGGCTGATCAATAGATACTATCAAAAGATGTTCATCAGCGAAGTTGTAGTATGAGCACGGAAAATCGAAGAATTATTATGCAAAAGAAAAGCATCCGAATCGATCTTCAGAGAAAATACATAAATAGGAAGACTTTATGCAGCTGTTAATTGATTTTATTTAAATGCAACATTGTGTTATGATGTATATAAATTTTAAAAAAGTAAGACTCGTACCTTAATCGCAAAAATAAAGAACACAATAAGCTCTTCTTTTTGCAATGAATCAAAGTGAATTTTCTCTATTTTAAAATGGTTTTTCCAAACTTGATACTAAGACCAAGAAATTATGATAACTTCCGCATTAATTCCCGTTCTAATTTATTGATGATCATGCCATAGTATACAGCCTGTTAAGAATTTGAACCTCACCTACAAGCTAGCGCCATGAAATATGGGACAGATGACAGATTACTTCCGAGAATATCTTCCTATCCTATTTGGTGAACATCTCTCCAGCCACAAATTCGCATCTGGTAATCGAATGAAACGTTTTGGCTTTGATTTATTGGCTGATATTAATAAAATACAAGTTTATACTCTGGGTATATATTCATCAGCATAAGCATGTAGTGCTAGTTTGCGCTCAAAGTTATATGAATAAAAAATATCGCTTTGAGAATTACATGCTCCAAAACAGGATCTTACGTATTTTATAGGTAGATTTCTTCTGTAAAATAATTTTAATATTTCTTTAATTGAAACTCCAAGTCTGTCTAAAAAGAAAAATTGTAGCTGTGGTCATAACATTACGGAATTTCTCGAAATAAGGGTGCATAAGTACCTAATGCAAAAATGGTGTACTGCTTTCGGGTAGGATTTTCCGAAGTAGATAACTTAACCTCTTTATTTAATATCAGAAATGATACTACACTTGGAGTTAGTTAGTTAGTTAGGAATGCATAGAATTTTTGGTTTATCTTCATCTTTTGCGGAGAAAACATAAAATTTACGCTGTCTGGGACGTGACCGTTTTTACGAATTTTGTTGTGTGAATCGTAAATATGCCAAAACGAAGGAACTTTCAATTGAAATGCGCTCTACAATAATTGGCAATAAGTGACAAAAGTAATCGCCAGATTTCGAGGGAACTGAAAATACCAAGAAGAGCAGTTGACTACAATGTGGAGAAATTTAAGACCAATGAAAGTGTTAGAAGCAAAACATGTAGTAGAAGACCCAAAATCAAAACTTTGGTTGAAGATAGGAAGATTGTGATTTCTAGCTAACGCAATAGACGCCTTACTACGCCAGAAATAGCAGCGCAATTGAATGTGAAAAGGTTTAATCCCCTCAATGTGTCAACCGTCAAACCCAGACTTCAAGAAGCAGACCTTCATAGCCGAGTAGCTGTAAGAAAATCGTTGTTACGCGCCGTAAATACAAAGAAGCGATCACAATGGGCTAAACAACACAAAAGCTGGACACTTTTAAGAATGGAAAAAGTTTTGTGGGGTTGCAAGTCTAAATTCGACGTTTTTAGATAGAGACGAAGAGTCTGTGTGGACAAATCAACAAGAGAACAGACATCTGATCAATGTTTAGTGCCTACCGTGAAACATAATGGCGGATCTGTTTTGATATGGGCCTGTTTTGGTGGGGACACACAGACGGTAATATTCGCAGAATCCAAGGAATAATGAGGAAAGAACAGTACCGAGATAGCCTTGAAAATAAAATCTTGCCATTTGGACTGCGTATTTTTCGACATGGATTCACATTTTAGCACGACAATGAACCGAAGCACTCTTCGAAGATACGCAGAGAATATTTGGACAAATTATCATCTGAGGGAACACTTAATATTATGGTTTGGCCCCAGAGTCCCCAGGTCTAAATTCCATTAAGCTCTTGGGGGAAGAGCTTACCAGAAATGTCAAAAAGTTTGCCCTACTTCTACTGAACACATAGAATATTTTGCAGGCAGAATGAAACAAAATTGCACCACAAACTTTGATAAAAATGTTTAATAGGATACCGAAACTTTGTGAATTTTTTAACCTAAAAATACTCAATTTTCGAGGTGTGCCAATACTTTTGAGCGGCAATGAACATGGACTAGATACTTGGTATATTGCAGTTACCATTTCCAGACAAGTCTGTAACATAAATATTTTTTCCTTATATAACTGCAGTCAATCGCACTTATTGCACAGGGATGCTGTTTGCTTATCACTGCAGTTTCACTGGTGTTAGATTTGCAACTTTATGAAGACATTTTATCCGCAGGCTCCATTCTTGTTTCAGTATAACCGCATCTTTGCATCACAAAAATATTTTCCTCTTATGGAAGTTATATATAGCACCACTTCTTTCGCCAGAATTTGCACCCCAAAAGTGACTTGATATCTAGTCTACATTTTCTTAACTAAATAAATGTAATACTTTAAGGTCACGATCACAGGTAATTCTCCTTAGTTTGTAATATTTCTTTGGACGCAAAGGATGAACTCGTCGTACCTCTACCGCGATTAGACTGGTTGGTGTTTACTGCCTACTGCAATCCCTACATTCTGAAGCTTATTCTCGCCCCATAGAACATAAACGAATTTTTATTCATAGAAAAAATGATAATCTACTCGCAACAAATTGTACCTAAGAATACTTATTCAAGCAAAGCATACGCTTCTGCTCCTTATTCACCTCACTTGAAATTTATTTCAAAATATTGAGTATAACTACATGCTCAATTTTACTCATATCGCCAGTTGATTGCATGTTAAGATATACAGATACCTTGTCATCAATTGGTGGGGTAAAATACTACCCAGTGGCATTTGTTCTGAGGTAATTTCCGACTATCCTTTTCAACGAAAATCTATCCAGCGGCAAATCCCCAGATTGTGATCAAATTAAAACTTCCTGGACTTGGCCTATAAGCTAGTACGGTGTAAAATATGAGCTAGTAGAATTATGTAGTTCTCGAAGTATTTTCGACTATTCCTTTGGGTGGAAATACATCTACTCACAAATTCACACCTTATAATCGAATTAATCGTTTTAGCTCTGATTTATTGTGTGTTAAGAGTTTAGACCTGGTCTATAAGTCGGAAGAATAAAATATGGGAGGGCGAACTTAGTTCTCGAAGCATTTCCCAGCCTGACTGACGAAAATTTATCCAATCCCAAACTTGCAGCTTATAATCAAATTTAAAAGGTTTTGGCTCCGATTTATTAATTGCCAGTTAAGAACACGGTCTTGCTCTATAAGTTGATTGCGTAATATATGAGATGTCGGACCTAATTTTCGAAGCACTTTCGACTATCCGTTTTGGCGAAAATCTATTCAGTCGAAATAAGAATTTGTAGCAAGAATTTGTGTGGTTAATCTTAGGTACTATTCAAGAGAGCTCGTCTTTTCGATTGAAGATCCGTATGAAATAAACCATTACGAGCGTATGTATAAAACAATAAATAATAAATTTAAACATTTGCCACCTAACATTTTCGACCGAGTTTTTCCTTGTTGTCATTGTATAGCTGTTTATCTGTCACCCCTGTTTTAAAAAATGTCGTTTATAACTGAACAAGACGCTTTTATTGTTTTGGCCCATGGTTGTATAGACACAATGGCAAATGCCGACCTCGGGTCTAGATCGCGGGGTGCGACCCAGCAGGAATGAGGAACATTTCTGTAATAGTAAGATTAAAGAAGACAAAGCTACGGAGACTTAAAAGAGGAAGTAAAACAAGGTATGAAATCATCACAAATAGCGCGTTGCCTAAAGGATATAATTTCAATACATAAATGCGCCACATTGGAAAGCAAAACAAGACTATGTAAGACTACAGTTAGACATATCTTCACATATGCCATGAAAACAAGACCTAGTACATGTAAAACGCAAATGATGAGTAGAATAGAGATAAAGATGATTAAAGACGTACAAAGAAAGACCATTTACGACAAAATTCGAAACAAAGATCTGCGACAGCTGAATAACATCCAGGAAATATCTAAATGGATTAAAGCTAGAAGGAAAATGTGGAACAAACACGTAGATCGAATGGACGACAACAGACTTGTCAAAAGAGCCAAATTTCAAAAGCTTTGCGGAAGAAGACTTAAAAGTAGACCGCTGACGAGGTGCAGGGAGAAGTGTTTGACGTCCACTTTGGAAGAAGTCTAATGGAGACAAAGCAGGCGATTAACCTACTTATATGGCATACAAAAAAATAAGGAAAAGAAGATTGAGCGTGTGACGTGTTTAACACGCCCCCTACCCAAGTTATACACTGGTAGAAAGTGAATATGTATCTCATGTTTTGGATTTGTCAAATTTTATTATTTCCTAACTTCTCAGTGCTCTGAATAAATAAAACAAAGGGGCCAAGAGATAGGTACTTCCGGTTGGTAACTCTGTAAGTTGCTAAATGGGACATAGAAGCCAAGAGTTGAAGTACTTGTTCTTATTTGAAGAATTGCTTTAGATATTCGCAGCCATGGAAGAAATACAGACGCGGCAAGGGGAAAAGCGAACATTTATCTACAAAATCTGGAGTACTAGGGATCATCAATTACTTAAAATTGAATTGATCACAAATGATCTAAAATCATGCATATTAGTAAAAAGACCTTGTATAAAAGGTGCTTAATTGGAAATCAAGTAGACTGCAAATTACAAGAGGTGTGATATATCTCAGAAGCACTACTCGTTCCATTAGCTGGACGCGCAGCAATTATCACTACGACTCGGTATACCGATCTCTTTCGGCTGTGAGTGGTATAGGAGGGTGAAGATGAAGAAGATAAGATAGAAGAAAAGATAAAAGACGAATTGAGGAAATAAGAGAAAAGTTACAAATCAAAGCAGTTAATGACATACATACATAAAGGACATCAAACGAGATGATTGGGACATGTAATATGAATGAGACGGCTGTACGTATGTGGAAGAACAAAATCTAGATATGGAAGAAAAAGCGACTTAAGTGGGATTGAAGCAACAACAAAGGTAAAGAAATGGAAAGCGGGGAGTCCTTTAGTAATGAAATAAATAGATTTCTTCCATATACACCATTTTAACTGGTAGAGGGGACGATCGATTAAGAAGAAGATAATATATTATGTTTGTTGCAAGGTATCTTCAGAGTGATACTATTCAGAAAAATGATGCAATAAAACTTAATTAGAAGATTACTGGAAGCATCATATACATACCTAATTCCCTGTAATGAAACAAAATGAAATTTTTGTAGGATTGGAAGTACTTTTGGAAACTGGAAATTTCGGGTGAAGGCAACATCCGCCTGCATCAACGACCCCAAAAATACTGTAAGAATTCCAATCCTTAAAGCGATCCAATTTTAAAGCGATTTGAGGTTATCTCTAAAAAACTAGCTAGGATACACACTATAACAATGAATCATCACGGTTTGGGCCTGTTTCACCAATGATTAACATTTTCCTAATCAAATTTCATAGAAAAATCTGCAATAGGTGGTCAGAGAAATAGAAACTAAAGTTGCTGTAAGTGGATATTGATTCATCGATCACAAAGGTCGTTGATTAATTGATTAGGTGATAATCAGAAAAATTATGAATAATTCCTGAGCTGAACCTGATTAACATTAACATTGTTATTCCCAATTACTACCGGAAAGTATGTCGGCCATGAACTTTTTCACACATTAGAACAATCGGAAAAGTTTCCATTTTCACACATATCTAGCGCCTGTTCATACGAGTAACCACCACGAATATCTGGTGTTAGTAAAACAGAAATCGATAGAACGGACCGGTCAGCTAATTCTCCTGAAAGCAACACAATCGAATATGCATGGAATGTATCAGGAAGATATGTTGCTGCACGAAACATGCTACGAAGTGCAATTGCAGAACTTTAAATTACACCCAGAGAATGAGGTGGAATTTCCCTAGGATTGTTTTCATTAGTTCGCGCTAGGATTGTTTGTAGTATTGTATGCGTTGTCAATGTTTTAGTGTTTAAAACAAATTAGTTTTGTAGAAAATTACTTTTCTTTAGCGCGAGCCGAACTCGAGTAATCAAAAAGCCAATAAACATAGGGATTCTCTCTGATCTTTTAAAAGAAATACACAACAGCTGGTTCGTTCACAGAACAACTACTATCCGTACAAAAGAACCACAGATTATTGAATTGAATTGAATGAAAACTGCAAAATGTCTCATTTTATCGGCCATGTTTCTGTGTGGGTAGTAGTTGTTTTGTAAAAAAACGTCATCCGTAGCATTTTATAAATAAACCAAAGAAAGTTCATACGTTCATCTTCTAAGTTAAATTACTTTTGTACGTTGTAATTCCTAAAATTCGTATGTTTAAAATTGTGGTAAAAATATTAAATACGGCTTAATTATTTAGATGTGTTGTTCCTCAAAAGGATAATCATTTTCATATTAGGTTCATCTTTAATATTGATTTAACATTAACACGGTACCTTTCTTTGAACATATTGTACCTATCATAAAAATGTGCAGTTATAAAACCACACCAAAGGGAATATCTGACCTGAAACCATAATAGCATCTGCGAAAATGTTGTTTCAAAAGTAATTCTATGAAATACCATTAACACAAATCATTTTTGTAATGAACAGAGAATTCTTGTAAATATCTCGTTAAGATTTGGTTGTGGCGAAAGCAATTACCACTACATCAAGGTAATGGTTAAACAAAAAACTTACTGGAAACAAAGAATGTAATATTTCATTTGTTCTTAAAAATATTTAGAAGCAACGCGGCAATTACTTGAAAATAGACTGTCATTTAAACAAACAGGTAACACATGCAAGAAAGCGCATTCAATAACAAAAACATGATCAGCCTCAAACTAGTTTTATCCGATTTTCGTGCTAAATGTATAATATTAACTTGGAAAACATGCTTAAGAAAAAAAAAAATCACAAATGAAACTAATCTAAGACTAGTAAAAGACATATTAACACATAATTATTTGTAAATTTTATTTTTAAAATAAATAATTCTGATACTGTTGCGGTTATATTTCGTTATATTCGAATTATAACAACATATAAATGGGAAAATCTGCATACGAATATGAAGTTATTGATTTTCTGATAAAAGGTAAAAACAATACGAAGGGACAACACCCTACGCGTTTCGTTAAATTTTAGCCCAAGACGAAATTTGTATCGTACCCGTTGGCTCGTATATATTAACAAAAATGAACACGCACTTACCTTAAATTAAAGTAAATTTACACTCGAGAACTGTCGCAACAATTAACTCTCAGATACAAGCAACGTTCACGCACGATAAGTGGTTTCCTGACTTCTCATCGCCAATGTTGTAATGCACAACACTATTTCTATTGGTCTCTATGGAGACCACGTGACGTCTTATTAGAACAAAATCGGACATTTCCAGTAGCGTGCGGTTCACGTCCGGTTACAATCCGGATCGAAGAATGAAGCGGTGCTGGCAGAAAATGCGCTTATGAAATTATAAATAATGTTTGCCTATACAATCACATCGCTGTAATTTTAAATAGCGAAAATATAAGCGTATTTTGTGTATTAATTTTAACCGAAGTCTACGCCAATGGCTTTCCGCCTATTACACACCCCTTCGGTGCATCACATAACTAAAGTAAAGATTATTTGGCAAATTTGGGGTTCCCATGGAGGCATCTACTTTGTAATAGCGTAGTAGGCTCTGGGATATTGTAGCATTCTGAAATCGGTACAACGAATATCAAAGGCAAATCTACCAATAGATGGCCCTGCAATAATGATTTCATTATTGTATTCTATAATTTTGGAACATACAGTCCATGGCCATCAAATTAGAACACCACTTATGAATTTTACGATTGAAGGTAATACTGAACAGCTAGTTAATAGTACCTAGTAATACTAGTTTCCCAGTAAACATTTTTAAATTTTGGGAGCAGTTTAAGTTGGTAGGTCCGGCAATAGTAGACAAACTAGGCAATTTCTAAGCACAATGCATGCGAAATGTTCACTATTGCTACCAACTTGAGCTATCCGCGATATTTAAAAAATGTTTACTGGCTTTATTTTTCAGGCAGTCTTTTTACCCGTCGGTGCAGTTTTTTATACTTTGTCCTAATGTGCTTAGTTAGTTATTTATTGTGTATTATAAATACTTAATAATAATAATAATAATACCTGTGTTCATCCTTTTGATTAATTAATTACATAGTATAGAACAAGTCACGTATTTTACATCATAACTATACATCATTCCAAATAAGAAAGGAGCATTATTAAAGATAGGGTTTAAAATTAAACGCGTGTGATTGGTTAAAATCTATTGCACGTTTACACACAAAAATATACGCATGGTATTTGTTAAAATAGCATGAATGTCAGAAAAGGTTATATAGTGGTTATGTTTATATGGGTATTGTTGGTTTTCTATTGCGATTGTTATCTTGTAAACTTATCATGCAAAATAGTTCTTTCTAGAGCTCCTGAATTGTAATATTCATTTATTGAAGGTATTATTTAACTGTTTTGCTTGAATTTTCTTGTTTATGCAAATTATGTTTTTGATAAAGGTCAATACGTGAATATATAATTATGGACAAGGCTGCTGTCGCAGGTCCCTCCAAAAACCCTGGGGGTAGGCATGTAGAAAGTGGGCAAAGGTTGATGGCTTATAACGTCTACCTAAAGCATAAAAATAATCACTCTAAAACAGCTGCTGTTCACTAAGCAGCGAATGAAGTTGGGATTAGCAAAAATACACTATTTAACATCATCAGAGATATGGAGTCAACTGGTAATGTACATTTCCCCACCAAAGAAACAGATATGCCAAAGAAAATATGATAAATAGGATGAAGCACAAAAGAGTACAATTAGAAGACATGTGCATTCTTTCTTTTTGAGAAACGAGTTACCAACCTGTACAAAAATATTCGAGGTATATTTCAATTATTGGTATTTGTGCTGTTCTAACTTATTTTTTATAGGCGATTTGTGCTGATGATAGTTTACCTATTGTAAAACCAACTTCACTTTGGAGAATCCTCAAGAAACTAACGTTCAAATGGGAATAGCGAACACGAAACAATATTTTAATTGAACGAGATGATATTGTTTTATGGAGGCGCCGCTATTTAAGTAGTATAAGAAAATTTCGCGCAGAGGGTAGAAAAATATATTACCTAGATGAAACTTGGGTGAATGCAGGGCATACCAAAAGCAAGATATGGAAAGATACCACTGTAATTAGTCCAAGACAAGCCTTTGTTGAAGGTCTTTCGACAGGTTTAAAGGATCCATCGGGGAAAGGAAAGTGTCTCATTGTGCTTCACATTGGCAGTGAAACTGGATTTGTTGAAGGTTGGGCTCTTATTATTTGAGTCCAAGAAAACGAGACTATCATGAAGACGTGAATAGTACTGTATTCACAGGCTGGATTCAAAATACATTACCTCTTCTAGAGCTTGGTTGTGTGATAGTCATGGATAATGCACCTTATCATTCATCTAGAACAGAAAAATCTCCTACTTTATCTTGGAAGAAAAATGCGTTGATTGAATGGCTTCTAACAAAAGGAATTAATGTTGAAGATAATTTACTCAAGGTCCAATTACTGGAACTTGTAAGACAATATACCATCAGTCATCCAGTTCAATATATTGTGGATGAAATAGTAAGAGAAAGTGGTCGTACAATTTTACGTTTACCACCTTATCAGTGTAACCTGAATCCCATAGAACTTGTTTGTGCTCAAGTTAAACACCATGTGGCTGCAAATAACACAACATTTAAGTTAGATGAGGTGAGAAATTTACTGTTGGAAGGAATAAATCTTGTCGATAGTGATGCATGGAAAAATAATGTCCAACATGCCATAAAAGAAGAGGATAAAATGTACGATGTGGATAACATTGTTGAGGAAGTTGTAGACAATTTAATTTTTAATGTTAATACTGGATCATCATCAGAATTTTCATTCGATTCAGATTCTGATCTTGATTTTGAGTGAGTTTGCTAAATATTAATTTAAAATGTTCTTATAAAAAGTACAATGTGACTAATTTTTAGTATCTGTTAATGGCATGTAATGGTAAATGTAAATATTTAAAGAACATATACTGCATTATATTTATAATGGTATTTATGTATTATAGGTATATCTTACAAGAAATTTTTATGAAACTATCGTTCACAACTTTTTATAAACTGATTAAATAAATAAATACCCTTTGTTCTATTATTTTCATTACACTAAGCCTGAAAGAATAAAATATAATTCGAAAAGAATCTAAACATTTATAAAGCACTAAATAGTAACTTTAAACAAGGAAGACCCTCCTCCAATTTATTCAGCTTTTGTTTTATAACAAATTGCCTCGTTTATTTACTGAAATTGCTCGATAATCTAAGCAATCTACCTCTTGACTAACCATTTCCTAATTTGTATATGCTTTATGTCAGGTATGGGCAACCTCCGGCCCGCAGGCCACATGTGGCCCTCGAGTAAGGTTTGTCCGGCCCGCTACTGAATTCTTTCGTTGCATATTAGCACGGCCCGTCTAAACTTAATTCATAATGAATCATAAGGATACTACAAAACTGTATATTTTTCAAGATTACTCACAGCACAAAACTTCTACAAAAAAGGTTGCCCGTGCCTGCTTTATGTATTTTATTAGTTTTCATAAAGTGTTTATGCAATCAGAGTACAGTAAATTTAGAAATATTAATTTTGAATTCACCACGGTTTTTGCTCAACGCAAAATTGCTCGTGTGTGATATGTGCTGAGATTGTAGCGCCATCTGCTCCATTCTTATTTGGAATGGACTATAAAGGTTCAACATCCCAGTCAAGATAAGTTGTGTAAACCGGACTGATGCTGCCATTTCTCTGAATTTTAAAGTCGCGGCTTGCACCGCTTGTAAATGGGAACAAGCGGTGGAGTGACATCGTCAATCCGGTTTACTTATAACGCACTTATTTGTCGAACCTTAATTATAACATATAACTTCATATGAGACTACCAAATATCAAAAAGTAGCAGTCATAAAATCAGCCACCGTGATTAGTAAATCTTTAGTTTTTACCCCTAATGGCAACGACCTGGTACTTTATTATAAAGTTTCATAACTTGATACTTACTCAAAAATCTAATAATTAAGGTTCGAGTGCATGATAAGTTGTGTAAACTGGACTAATGGTATCACTCCTCCGAATTCTGATGTCGTACCTTGCACGTAAGTTTCCACTACTTAATGATAACTTGTCATGCGCTCGTTTGTCGAGCCTTACTAATAATAAAACTGGTTACATCATCAACTGCACTCAAGAAACTATCGCTGGACCTCCGAAGAACTGCCCTTCACTAATGTCAATAATAAGTAAGGTTCAACAAATGAATGCATAATAATTTATCATTAAGTAGTGTAAACCGACCTGACGCTGTCGCTCTACTGCTTGTCCCCACTTACGTGCAAGGTGTGACATTAACATTCGAAGGAATGACAGCGTCACTCCGGTTTACACAACATATCACACACTCGTTTGTCGAACCTTTGTTATGATGTAACATACCTGACTTGTATACTATGTAATTAATTAGTACAAAGGATGAACAAAGGTATTATTATTATTATTATTATTATTATTATTAAGTATTTATAAACAAACCTTAGTAATAAAAATACTTATACTATTAATAGTGCTTGTGTCAACAGCCACCTAAGTATCCAATTAATGAACGAGTTTTACGCGCGAGATATTTAAACTACCTTTGCTAATTTTGAGACAAGGTGTTGTAAAGATTTATCATCCGCAAACATTACAACGTTATTAACTGGAATATCGTTCACATAAATTATGTACAAAAGTGGATCTATAAAGTTGCCTTGAGGCACACAGTGCCACAATAGTTCTTTATAGACTGCCAACTTTACACTGACCACAATCATTTTGAATGACTCCGTATATGTGCGTATTTAATATTTTTGTTTCATTTATCCGGAAAACCAATATAAAGAAAACAAACATGAAATGTTGAGCTAGTTTTGATAACAAATTAAACGATAACGATTAAAGTTCTGGAAGAGAATCAGAAACATTAGCAGTAGAAGAACCAAGGAAATAAGAAGGATTCTAATAAAATTAACAATATAGAAACATAAAAAATATGGAAGAATTAGTGTTAGACACATTAGACCCTCAACATTAAATTATAACGGAATTAGACGTACCCGTAAATTAAAATAGAAGGGAAGAGAGAAGCAGGGGGAAACCCCAAAAATTATAAGACGGAAGGAAATGTGCTCAGAAAACTGAGATAATACCAATAACTGAGAGAACAATTCCATAATACCCAAACAGAATATGAGAATTATGTTACAAAAAGGGCCGTTTGTACCGTTTAGCAATTTAAGTCGAACTTAGTTAAGTTCGAATTAATTTCTAAGCCCAGCCTAAGATGAAAAGTTTTGCACCGCAATGGATAAATCAAGATTAAGACAAAATCTGAAGCGATATGGCAACTATATTTATTTCTAGTAAAATTTATCTTTGTCTGTTATTATTTATCTTTGCCTGTTATTGATGCCAAAAATTTTAACCGGAAGGGTTTGCTGGATTTCTAATTCACTACCTGGCATTGTAATATATGTATCTCTCAATCGTGCTATGATTTCCGATACTTTCACAATTATCCTTCCCACTGTCGAGGTATGCATTTGTTGCAAGTCAGCAACTGTTATCAGAAAATTGTTACTTGCATAGAATCTCAAACATGTGAGCAATTGCGTAATTGGTGAAATACTTTGATTTCTAAAACAGAAGTGCGATACATGTGTACATCATGAAATTGTTTTTGTAGTCCATCAGTCCTAAATTCTAGATTATTTTCAATTTTCTCCAGTAATTTCAAAACCGTTGGTTTAGTTAGCCTGTATCTACGAAAAAATGAGAGTTCATCCAAATTACTGAAATCGCCTGTCCTATCATAAATAATGCGCTTTGAAAAGTTCGAATCTATTATTTCTAAAATATCAATCATCTTTGAATAAATCAGCCTAATCAATATTGATTTTGATATGTAGGTAGTACTGTAACCAGCTATGTCTTTGTACGAAATTGAAATTTGTGATGTAAAAATCTTGAATATAGGCTAATCTAGCTTTAAGTCTGGGAAATTCTAGACTCAATTTAATCCTGACTTAAGGAAAGATAAGTCGAGCTTTGTTGACAGTGCGAGCATTTAACTCAGACTTAATATTTAATGTCGGCTTAAAAAAGCGGTGCAAACGGCCCTAAGTGTCGCAATTGTGGGATACAAAACCAATACCAAAATCATAGCGTAAAATTAAAAATAAACTTATAAAAAATTTGGCAAATTAATAAATTAATTAATAAACAACAAACAACCCTGGTATTATCAGAAATATCGCGGAGAAAATTACAGCAGCCAAAACTCTTCATCTTACATTTATTTTCTTATGGCCCGTGTTTGATGCAGAAAATTGAGAAACAATGTGGAAATACCCGCAACATAATGAGCTAAACAATTAATTAATATCGGCAGTAGAATGTGTACACAATTATTACCTTAATGTACAGTTTGTTGTTACAACACTACAAATTTGAGGAAGGAAATCGTAAGAAACTGAGGTCCAAAAGGAAATAAAACAAAAAGACGAGCCTCTTACTCTTCATAATAATGATCGGCTTATAAATATACTGAAGAAACCACTGAATCAATAACAATAGGATTATCATCATCACATGAAGCTTTAACATCTTTGACGAATTTGTACCTCTTTATTGAAGGCGTTATAAAGACTTGTCCCTCTAACCAGATCTTTGCAAGTGATTAGGATATGGAGGGGAGGGAGGGGGCACACAACCGTAAAGAAAATAATTAATGAAGGCTCGCGTTGGCAGCATAACGCCTCTGAAACACATCTGGCTTCTAATCATAACCGCAACAAAAGCAATAAGAATCTAAAATTTAAATCCTACAAAAGTGATAAGGCTTGTTATATGAAAGTAATGATCAGAGAAAATACAAGACGTAAACACGTAAACTAACACCAACAAGAGCAAAATAGCAAGAGTAAATCAGGGAAAATATGTAAGCAAGAGAGTTAACCGTTAGTCCCAACAATTCGTGGTTTCTCTGTAGGCCAATGGTCATTGACGTCATACTAACTTATTTATTAAGTCACACGGAAACACCGCACAAGTCTCGACTTATGATTATTAAGGTACCTACAGTGTCATCATCATTGGCACTGGGAAATTGGTAATTAACACGATTAAACGAACTCAGAAAACTATAACATGATGTTACAATAATATACAATAAACTATTCCTTCCTAGCTAAATCATAAATTAAAAGAAAAGAACAAAACAACAGGTGTACAGTACAATTATACCAGAATCAATCAACAGTGCCAGCGAATCATGGATGTCATTCATCTACAGCAACTAACTGTAAGTACAGTGCACTGTACTGTACTTACAGTTAGTACTTAGTACAGCCTGGCAAATATTTTTAACATATGTATTAGACCAAAAACGAGATGTTCTGGGTCCGTACAGACACAATTACTGGAATTACGGCACCGGTTAAAAGACAACACCATGTAATGATAGCTTATCCACGTTTATTGGAAACAAGTAATGACAAAATAGAATTAATTAAAACCTAATTTGCTAGTTTTATGTAACATGAATAAAGATTTTGTTGGGAATTGCTTTTATTATAACCAAGTTAAACTTTCTGCCATAAAAGGTATAATTTAAGTCACGCTAATTGCGACACCTTTCAAATTTTTATGTTTGATGGGCAATGTATATGACGTTTCTTGGGAAACTAGAAAAAATAAAATATGCAGATAGCCAAGGCAAGAAAGAGAAATAGAAGATTCTAAAGAAACGTGGTCGCAAAGGAAGAGGAATAGCTATATAAGTCCTAAGTGATCAATATTTTGGCCAGGAATTGCAAGAAGGGTAAGAAATGGGTAGAAGAACCCAATCTAACATTCTACAGGGCAAAATGTTTTTCCTTTTCTGAAAAGAAGACAAATTAAAAATGCTATATAACCAGAGCCGTCGCAACGGATTCTGGTGCCAGGGTGGAAAGTTCTAAATGACATCCCTGACATTTACTCTGCTACAAATTCGAATAGATACCCTGTTGTGACCCAAATGTTATTGGCCCGGGTGTGCCGCCTACCTGTGCACATTCGGCATAAGATGGCTCTGCATCATATTTCATATCACAGAACGTAGTTAATACGTCGAAAAATGAAATTTATTTGAATTTAGTTAATCTAAGAATGCGATACTTAATAAATGGAGCCTGAAAATTGGTAAGTTTGCTTAAACACAAATAGCAACCTGTACAATATGTAGTAAGAGAAAAATCCATAGAATTAAATGATAATTGCATGGCACCAAAGGGTTAATAAAATTTTAAAGATTTATTCACACTGTACGTCAAACCTTGTATGCTTCTTTCGTTTAAAAATAGAAAAAAGTCACTTGCTAAAACTGTATAAAACTTGTATGAAGTAACGCCTTCCTAATATCTTCCTTCTAGCATTAATAGATCAAGCTTGCAAGTTTATAGCATCACCTTACTACATCGTCTGTAATATTGCACTTTAACCCCGTTGTGCTGCTGTCTGTATTTTATGACAGTTACACTCACCCTGCCCTATTTAACTTTCGTAAAGTTCTTGGGTGCTAGCAACTAGGAAAAATTCCGGTGCTCACCATAAATATCCAGAACTTATAACGGGAGAGGATCGGAGTGTATATGTATGTAAATCCGTAAAATTTACTGGCGTATGAAATACAAAATGGGTAAAATTTTGAAGATTTATGGAAAGCGATTTGTCCAACTTAGATTAAAAATAAAGCTCGGGTAAATTTCAATCGAAAGTTTAGAAAGTTCGGAACACTGAGCATCGTTTGTGTTACTTCGGTATAAAACCTAAGTACTTTGATGGTATTTTATTTCAAACTCAGTTTGGAGACATAAGTTTGAAAATTGAAAACAATTAAGGCACACTTACTAGCGATTACAGCTAAACTATTACTTTTTTTGTTTAACTTTATTAGCAATCAGAATTTTACAATCTATAAGCTAATCAAATAGCTTGTACAATACTTAATATATTTGTATACCTAATGGTGTGGTGAAGTAAACATCCAACGATGTTACCTCAGTTTTGTAGGTCATACGGCCATTGTCATCTTAATATTATATTGTTTATTTCTTGTAAAAGAACTGGCGGTCGTGGTAGGATAGTTTTCTAATTTTTTGTGATGCTTGATACTAATCTCGCGGATGAATTCATGCATGTATTGAATTTTTAAATCCGTATGTAGTATACGATGGTGTTTCTGAAATACTTCTGAAAATTTTGGACTATGCTCGTTGAATGTGTATGCTGTATTTAACTCGCTTGCGCAACCTCAGAGTTCAATCCCATAAGTACAGATAGGTTTGATTACTGGTTTGTAAAGGAGCAGTTTATTTTCTATTGACAATTTGGACTTACGACCAACAATCCAATTGAGTTCTCTTGTTTTTACATCAATTTGCTTTCTCTTTTTGGATGTACGTTTGCTGCTTTCAGTTAAGCTTGCTGTCTAAATGTTATCCTAGATACAAGATACTAGATACTAGAACTTCGTCTTTGACTACTGGTACTTGATTGATTCTAACTGGAGGACACTGTTTTTTTTTTCGAACGGTGAAGGTTGTATGGTATGATCCATTCACATTGACTTTCCATTTGTCCAGTAGTCTTTTCTTCTACATTTTCTTGGTAATTGTAACTCTCTCCAAGCTCTTAACTATTTTTCGAATTTGAAATTATTTCTTTGTTTTACAAGTGATTTCAAGTAGTCTTAATTACCTTAATGCGACAATGTTGGAAGAAAAGCTACACTTCAGTCACTGCAGTGATAAACTTGGCGATTAAAGCAAAATGTTACAACAAAACTTTATGAATGGTGTCAAATTGGTTCAAGGGTTTTAATTTCGAATGAATATGTAAGATGTTGGGGGCTTCAAATTTACATCAATTTGATTGCCCTTGAATCAATTCTGCAATAATCCTGCATTCCCATTAAGTAGCAATTGAATCTCATGATATGGATACGGTCGTTTTGAGAGAGACAAATTAAAATCTGCATTTTACTGCTTATAAGGAAAAAGGAAATATGAAAGGGTGTTGTGGATTAGTCGGAGTAATATATGACTCGAAGTGTTTGCATATTTTATTAAATAAAGACGTGATTATGGTATGTAGTCAACTAGTGGCTTCTCACGCCGTTAGATTTGTTACTGTTCTTCGGTTTTCTTGTTTTTGTTTACAAAATGATAATAATTTGATAGTACTTGTTGGCTCCGTACATACATAGCATGTAACATATTTAATTTTCAGGGGCAAATTGTAGAAATGTTGATTTACATAAGAATTCAATAAAGGTGATTGCAAGGACTGTGGTGTAATTTACTGACACAAATATCACATCGGTAAACTCCTTACCACACAATTGTTTATAATAAAATCGGTGACACGTGTTTCGCTAGCTCGAGGCAGGCATCTTCAACAACCGAAATTTCGGTTTATACGGTTGTTGAAGATGCTTGCCTCGAGCTAGCGAAACACGTGTCACCGATTTTATTATAAACAATTGTGTGGTGAGGAGTTTACCGATGTGATATTTGTGTCAATAAGAATTCAAAGTAACGAGTGCACACACAGAACAAAAGTAAATCGTAACAGAAGCATTTCGTTTTTAATTCATCATGCAGAATGTAACGCATTCGATAACTGAATTTGGTTTAAAACTTTGTGTAGTTTTCATCTTTCGTCGCGTGTATTTCCAAAAGTTTGTGTAGTAAATTTGCTAAATTTTTTATTCCATTTTCTATTCGCGATTTATCAAAATTGTTTCATATGTTACTGCAATTTAAAACATCTTATCTATCTATTTCAATTCTTCAGTAAAAAGGCAAAAAACTACTGGCCCATGAGGGGATCGAACCCGCGACCTTCGCGTTATTAGCACGACGCTCTAACCAACTGAGCTAATGGGCCACGTCAAATACGCTTCCTTACAAAAGCATATTAGATTCCATGTGTATTTAATAAATTCCCTTTTTTTGTTATCAATGGATATTGAAGGTGATTGCAAGTACTGTGATGTAATTTACTGACACTTTATCACATCGGTAAACTCCTTACCACACAATTGTTTCATAACAAATTATATAAAGTAATATTAATATTAAATATATTAAATTGCATAAACCGAAATTTGGTTTATAATTGTAGTCAAAATTTCAAGGAAAAAATGTTTCTTCAAATAATAAACCTTTTGCCCGATATTCTAGAATAGGTATGGGCAACCTTTGACATGTTGTGCGCCAAACTTTAGTGTGCAAATACGTTCGCGGGCCGCGTTTAAAAGTAGCACATTTTAAAGTAGTGTTGTAGTGTTCATAATTTGTTGCGATAGATATCAGACATAAAATAATACGACAATGTTATTTTAATATCAATTTATGAAAATAAAATGAAATAATAACATTATAATTAAATCGTTAAATTTGGAATTGTTACAAACTACGAAAGTTAAATAGCGATACCGAAATCAATGAGACACTTGAGCTTGAACTTGGGAAACTAACCCATCGATGTTTGGATTAATTCCACTGATACAAAGACGTAAAGAATTTTCCAAATTAGTCAGCCTTG
Organism: Chrysina gloriosa; assembly: GCA_038088585.1. Taxonomy (NCBI): domain Eukaryota; kingdom Metazoa; phylum Arthropoda; class Insecta; order Coleoptera; family Scarabaeidae; genus Chrysina; species Chrysina gloriosa. The sequence goes on along the minus strand of CM076087.1, from coordinate 35,370,846 downwards.
TACGATATTTCGATTTATTAACTTTCATCAGTGAAAAGAACTGTTCGCATTTATAAGTACTGCCAAACGCACAAATCAATCTTCTTGCGAATTTTCTAAGCTGCGGAAAATGGTCTTCTTCGAGGTATTTTTGTAGAAATCACACAACTCCACGTCTTCAAATTTAGATTTTAGGAGTGAGTTTTCTTGAATCTCGATCTACTCCATTTGCAAGTGTATTGGAGCATTTTGTACATTACTTTTTGTTGGAGTAGCAAATAAATTGAAACAGTCTTCCATGTTTCTGAAATCGCTAAATCTGTTCGAAAATTGCTCCGACAGTACCTTGAGTTCTTCAGCATATTGAGCATAAGCAATATTCTCATACGCAGAGAGCGTGGTGAAATGGTAACCGTTTCCAGACAGCATCTTTTATTCTGAAGCGCTTTCAAATTGCTGTACAAATCATTAACTAACTGTCCTTGTTTTTGAAGGTTCAAATTTAAATCATTCAAATAGCCAGTAAGGTCGACCAGAAATGCTAAGTGTCATATCCATTTTGGATCACTCAATTCAGATAGTGGTTTATCTTTTATTTGCATAGTCTTTTATCTCATTTATAAGCTCGTAAAACCGTTTCAGCATTTTCCCTTTGCTTAGCCATCTGACTTCAGAATAATATGTTACGTCGTCATATTCGGCTGATATTTCATCCAAAAATGCCTTGAATTGACGATGGTTAAGCCCTCGGGATCGAATAAAATTGATGGTTTTTACTACCACATTCATAACATTCTGGAGTCGAATGGACTTACAACACAAGTTCTGTTGGTGGATAATGCAGTGAAGGACTATAAAATCATCTTTTGCACATTTAATTCAGTTGCTTCTTCGTTCAAAATTCCGATGAAACCTTTACGTAAGCCGACCATAGAAGGTGCACCATCTGTGCATACTCCAACTAATTTTGACCATGGCAAGGCAAAACTTGTAAATACCTTTTGACCTTCATTAAAAATGTCCTCTCCTGTAGTGGTTCCTTTTAGCGGCTGTAAAGCAAGCAATTCCTCAGTAACAGTGAACTCTTTATCAACACCTCGAATAAATATAGCCAGTTGAGCTGTGTCCGACAAATCGGTGCTCTCGTCTAATGCTATGGAAAATGATTCAAAACCAGCCATACGGTCAGTCAATGTTGTTTTTATATCATTAGCCATCATTTTTATACGTCGGACAACAGTTCGTCTTGACAAACAATTTTTTTCAAATTCATTTTTCTTTTCAGGACACAAAACACTGCAAACTTCTAACATACACTCCTTGATAAGTTCGCCTTCGGAAAATGGTTCTAATGACTTTGCCAATTTTGAACTAACTATAAAACTAGCTTGCACAACATTATCATGTAGTGTTCTTTGTTTATGAAACATTTGCTGCTGCTTTTCCAAATTTGCAGTAAGCTTCTGGATTTTGTCTTTTCTTATTTGTCCTGTCAGTGAGTGCAGCGTAGGATGCTTAGTTGAGTAATGCCTCTTTATATTGAATTATTTCATCACTGAAATGGATTCATTACACAGCAAACAAATAGGCTTACCATTGTGCAAGATAAAAAGAATTCTTCATTCCATTTTTCTTGAAACTGGCGACCCTCTGCATCTACTTTTCGTTTCTTTCCACCAGATATCATTTTCGTATACAAAATATAATTAGAAAGCACCCAAGATGTACACAAAGTCACAAAGCTAATTGGCGGCACTAGCAGCTCGCTAGGATATCGCTCGTCGAAGTTATCACCTCGATAGCTCAAGTAGAACTGAACTAAAGTTCGGACCATCCTGCCATCCAGCCATACACCCGCTTATATAGGCAAAATGAAGGAATGATCTCGAATCGTCTAGTGTAGAACTGGAGAACAGTTTAGAAGAAATAATCTTTTGTTGGGCCGCCAGTGAGGCGGCAAACATCGAAGGCTTTGATGTTTGCCGCCTCACTCTTTGATGATCGCCGACACTCGGCTTGCTCGCTTACTTGATTCCGTGAGTTTGAGTAAGAAGTGTAATTTTAATTTTTTTAAATTAGGTTTTTCAAAATGTCTCGCGGGCCGGCTGTTGCCCACCGTGGTTCTAGAAGGTTCATAGCATCTATTAAGCCTATAAAAAATGATTTTTTGAACAATTTGGTTACCCCTTAATGACATTTGTAAAGCCAATAACGTGTCCAGTTGATCAATTCAATGGTTATTTTTAGAGCGTTAGCGCAAGTTGTGTTGAAGTATAAAGTTTAGCTATAATCGATATTTTGATATGGGGGTGGCACTAGAATTTCGAAAGATGCGAAAAAGTTTAGTTCCCTGACGCAACAATAGTTGGCATCACATACACTGTTTGCGCATGAGCAAATGTATGATGTAGGCGTAGGCGTGATCAACTAATACGCCAACGCTTGGCGTACCTGTGATCACGCCAATAATCCATTATTCTTTTAGTGTTTGTGGTTTGTTAGGTTTGTGTTTTGTATTTTTGTGTTGGATTTGTGTTTCTTGCTTTTTTTCTTCTTGTTTTTGTGTATTTTGATTAAATAGAGACATTTGAACTCTATAAGAAGTTAGTAATTGTAATAAGGTAAATTCAATTTTTTTACGAAATTCATTAGTATAAACATTGAATTTGTAGGTTAAGTGGGTGTAGCCTGTACCTGGGTGTAGTGATAAAATATCGCCAAGGTAATTATGTATGACTGGAAATTATTTCTATAACCAGATTAACATCATCGGCTACAAGACACCATTGAGCAATATTGCTTTCCGATTGTATTTTTCCATACACTTAAATACAGACACTATTATTACTTACAGTTAAGTAACAAAAATATTTTAGAATAAGTTATGTATCTGTATTTCTATTCAGATCAATATTTATCAACACATACAAATGATCGAAAGTAAAAAGTAATTATTTAAACTATATATGTATTTTTATTACTTCCCTTTTCTACATTTTTATCTAAATTCTATTGAACTTGATATTGGCAATTACAATTGCTTCATTACCATGTACAATAGTTACACTAATAACTTAATGGATTGATAAGTAAAATGACAATAAATTGTAAACCCAAATGTTCTTCTAATTTGTTTTAATTTTAAAGTATGTATTGCTTGTATAATAGAAACATATATACTTATCGTCGTTGATATTGCTCCTATATGAACAAAAATTTGGTTTAGTATTACCATGATGAAGTGTCCAAAACTATTATCTGCCTTTGTTAAATCCAGAATTTGATTTTTTAAATTTTGCAGTATCAACGACGATATTATACATATTAAAACAAGTAGGAAGGCATTTGAGTTTAAATTAAATATGAAATTGAAGAAAATATATTGAAGGAGATTTGAATTTACCGCTTACTCTGTAACAGATTTCTACACAATTTTTCTTGATAACTATGTTTATAGTTCCCTGACGCAACTATAGATGTAGCCAAAATCCGTATACTTATTAAAGTTAGAGAGTGACCCATCCTTTTCCTTCCTTGTCTTTGATTATTGAAACTGACTGATGGGATTTTACTTCACTTAAATTTTTACCAGGTTTGGAAATCATAGCTTCGGCAACTTTTGATACATCTGGAATATAAGTTTGCCGAATTCAACATTGGATAACGTAGGTAATTTGATCAAGGTTTTCGCTTTAAATTTCTAACAATTTCACTTGTTGCAATATAAACTTCAGCTGCTTTTTGTGTTGAGATTAATTATTATAATATTTCTGTAAGAGTGATCATTGTTGATTAAATCCAGTAAACCGCCTGAACCTTGTATTGTATTTGGATAACATTTTTTCTCAAGACGATGTGCTAATATTGTTGCTTTACTTAAATTATTATTTCGGTAACATCTTCTATCAGGTCGTTTGGCGAGTGCCTTGTTTTCTTTTTCAGTATTTAAGTATTTTGTAGAATTCTAGAGTACGCACACAGTGCTACTGTTTGGAGCGAGTTCTGTGAAAATTGTATGTTAAAACAAAAACTTCATCGTTCGTTCTCTAAATTGCTATGTGGCGCAACGATATCCAATACTATTTGCGAGAAACACAAACGACATTAACATAATGATTGCAAAGATATCGTTGAAAAGTTTGCGCGATATTCTAGTGTCCATAGAATGCGATATCTATAATTTAAGTCTATATAGAAAGTAAAGCCCAACCGTGGCTGTACGGAGCAGCAGTTGTCGGAACGACATTTGGGTGCAAATGCAGGAAGAGTGCCTATATAGCTTTAATTTGGTGCAGTGTTAACGTTGTGAAACCAGTCGTTATAGGATAGTATTAGGAGAAAAATTGAAGCTTCCATACAATCGTGAGCCAACTACGAGATTTTTGCTTGCCCAGAAGTGAACATTAATAAAAATCTCTCAGAAATCTTATAATATCCAGTATGCACGATGAAACCTTTTCATGTCTGGTTACGCCTGAAGTAAAGGAAAGTATTAGCACAGGTAGATCATGCTTATGAGACAATTGACAACGTTGGTCGTTTTCAAATGAAAACGATTTGGACACGATTCCTATGTTAGACCATATCCTAAAAAAGGAGAAATAGTTACAATGTAGACAACCCTCGTGATTTGACGTAAATATATTGGATGAGCTATGTGATTTACTTATATGTGGTATTAGGCATGGGTATCACAAGTCACAGGAAAAGAGCAATCGGCGATCTATGAACTGGTAGCATTCTTGTTTAGTGGTAAAAAAGAAAACAAATTCAAGCAGGTGTCTGCCGGGAAGGACATAGGCACAGTCTGCCGGGAAAAACATAGGCACTGTCGTCTGGATTCTGGAGCTTTTACTGCAAGGTAGACCACTAACGCCTAACGATACTGCCAGCTTGGAGTCGAATGAAAGCATTGTGCTATTGCACGATATCGCTGGATCTTACGCAGCTGAACCCACATTAGCTTTTGTGAATTGTTTCAAATGACAACTAACTCCATGCAATTCTAACTTTGACCCTAGCATCATCTCTTGCTTCAGTTATAGTCCTTTCTAAGAAGGAAGAGCTTTAACAGCGACGCTATGAAAGAAACACCGGTGACTTCCTGGTTTCAGATATTGGCGACTGGCACGTAGAAGTTTTGAATATGTGGTGAATGTGTTAAACAGTGCACTGTGTGATACTACAACTTCTGCAATAAATGTTGATTACTGCTGATGCCCTAGCACTTTTTCTAGTCGAAGCTTACATTATTGGATACGCTTCATACTTACATGGTATTCAGACATCACACGAATATTAGGACAACAGATATGTTTTCTTGTTACCGCTGGCTTTTCCGAAATCTTTTCTAAATTCTCCAAAACAAGGACACCCAACCGCAACTTACTAAAATTACATCCAAGTGGTTACAAAAAATTAAAATGTTCATACATATGTTTGTTGACGCTCTATATCATCTTAAAACAAAAGTTTGTGCAATTCAATCTGAAACCGTGGCGGAAATACAGCAGAAGTCACTGAACGCGCGGTAATCTCTGAAATATACGAGGGCTGTTCTTTTTTCAACCTCCGATAGGCTATAAAGGAAAGACGAGTGAATATAAAAAAATATTTTATTACCAAAAATAATGTACAATAACGGTTACTTCTCTACATAATCACCTTGACGATTGAGACATTCGTCATATCTGTGAACAAGCTTTGCAATATTCTCTTCATAAAGTGTTGCCGCCAATGATTTGAAGTGAGTTGTGGCAGTTTCTTTGAGCTCCCGGTCATTTTGGAAGCGCTGCCTACCAGGCCACTTCTTCAGTTCAGGCAAAAAATGGTAGTCACTTGGTGCTAGGTTGGGACTATATGGTGAGTGTTCGAAAATGTCCCATTGGAATTGCCCAAGGAGTCGTTGGGTTACACGACCAGTGTGAGAACGGGCATTGTCATGGATCAGAACAATTGCTGCAGTCAGCATGCCTCTCCTTTTGTGAATTTTTATGAATCTCCACTGCACTATTCCGCTTCTGGCTGCAAGATACGAATAACACTTCGCAATTCACAATGCGCGGGAGAATCAATAGAGACAGCCATGTTTATGTGACTGCAGCTCAACAAGAAATGGCGTGTTGGACTCGGCAGTAACAGTGACAGTGTGTGTGGAGGGCGAGATATGTAGCCACCAATACGCCACCTGGTCTTCAAACTGTGCGATCGGAGGTTGAAAAAGAAGCAGCACTCGTAGAAATGTAAGATTTGTATCCCGATTCTTATTCTATCGAAATGGATGAAGGTCATTTGATAGCTTCAAAATTTTGTGTTAGTATAGTTTCTTGAATTTTGCAGACTAAATAAGTTTCGTTTTTAGTAGACCCCTGTTATCTTTGTCGTTCGATCCTAAATTCACAAAACAACGATGGATAGAGAATAAGTCGTCCAGCCTACGATCAATGTCAATGGAAACTTCGTTTGTTTTGTGGTGTGTAATTATTTGATATCCTTCTTTCGCTGTCCATATTATCAGCTTCGTCGAGAATACTGAAACGAGTAGAGTTGACTATTCTCGAGGAAGCTGGCAATTTGGACAATACATCCTGGATATGTGATAGTGGCTGTAGAACGCGATCATAGTTAATTATATGTGTTATAATATAATTTTGTTATATAAACTATGTTCGTACTAGCGATAATTTTCCGGGAAGAAATACCGGATCCTGTACGTGGCAAATAAATGTAATTTTAAAAAGCAGTAAAACACGGTTTGGTATTTTTCGATATCCGAATCCCACCACGCTGGCCATATCGACGGCGTAAGATAATAAAATTCATCAAATTGCACGTCTGGGAGCCGTTTTTGGTGTCCTGACTCCTTTCCCGATTCCAATATATACGTACGTATGTAGTTTGAGCACCGCGAGTTCTACCAGTCACTGGCTATACAGTAAGGATTTATATAAATGTATAGGCTACTTCATTAGACGATTTGTACGTCGATACACCTGACTTTACCGACGCGGACCGTTCCGGCATAAAAAGTAATCTTTTTAGAGATACGCTAAGATATAAAGGTGATGTAGGAGCAAAATGAAGGCGTAAAACTCGGATAGGTTCGGGTTATAAACTTCTATTTCCTCCGAGATATGTCGATGTATGTCAAACGTTAAGACACAATTTGTACTCACCAGTAATATTTAAAGTACATTCAGACGTGTGAATAATTATTAGTTTCTAGGCAATCCTGAGGAAAACACATGGAAGTTTTTAAAGATAAAATTTCATCAAACTAGTAAAGTGTTAATTACGCTTAACTTACCCATCATAATCAACAAATGCTTGATTTATATGTCCGCAGCAATAGTTTATTGCAAGAAGTTCAGGATTGGCAATACTGGTGATACCACATTTTTCCTTCTTGAAAGATGACTGCCTTGGAGATGCGGGAGAAGGATGACGTTTAACATCGTCCCTATAGTTCCTAGTCACATATGTCGTTCTTCTGAAAAGCGAAAACCACAATAAAATTAATGAGTAAATCATTAATAAAATGAGTGAGTTTTAATGGAATACAGGTCAAGTAATCCCCATGGCATTTCCACCCCTGCACAAGATATTTAAGTATGTATCTAAAAGTTTTTGGGGACACTTACTTAGTTCCCCGGTAAAAATGGCTCAGCTTTCCGGCTATGAAAAATGAGACACCGCCCTCCCTTCCAGGCTGGTTATTTATGTCACCACATCCCTTCAAGTTCATCAAATTACACACAACCATATTCTTAATTTTTACCAAATGCTCTTGTAATAGTACGAGGGATTTTTCGAATATTCTAGGAATTTGGCTCTAGTTCAATTGCGTAAATCTTATAGGTGGTCAGAGACAAGTTTTGATATATTTACGTAGTCATCCCGTGCAATGTTGTTTACTATACTTCAGCTACTTGGCTGATACAGACGTATTTTACAATCATGGACGACGCGATTAAATCATCTCTTTTTTATTTAAAGAAGCTGCAAAAATCCTTCAAAAATCCTTGAAGTCCGTAAAATGAGTATTAGTGCAGGAATACGAACACGACAGGTTCATGAGATCTAACATTAGCGTATGGACGTGAACAAGCCTGGTAAGTACGAAGGCAGTTGGAACCGGAGCAAAAACTCAACTCAACTCAACTCCAACTTAAAGGAGCTTTTAACGGCAGCCAACTTTGGCACCTGATAATAACCATTAGTGTTTCATGCCAATGTCTACTATGTAAGGTGTTTATTTTAAGTTAGCCGAGATTAATTCAAAAATTCAATTGAAATAGCAATAGTTGGAGCAGTATTGAAGAAATTTTGCACATAATACAACACGAAAACTCCGAAGAAATTAAAGATCCCCGACGCCTACCTAGTTTATATATTACTTATAGGAATCGTCCAAATTGTATACTTGCTTACAAACCCTTTCAATTCTTGCCTTACAATTAGTGGATTTATATCTTGCGTTAGCTATTTTGTTTTGGGAGTTTGTCTCCGTCTGCAAGTGCATCCGGAAAATGAGGATCAATTTTTATGAATTAGTCCTGAGAGAGGTTTTTGAACATTTTATTCTTGCACCTACTTCACCTTGTTGTTATGAATTTTATCGGATAAATAGTTATTCTGAAAATGCAATGCAAGAAATATTTTTGTAAGATCGAAACATAGATACCTTACCTCTATTCTAAGGCCAAAAATCAGTCAAATGAATGGGGCAAACCAGAAGGACCCCCATTTCAAGCACATGTAATTCGGTCTATTGGGAAGTAATACTGGCTATATTCTGGGATTGCGGGGTGATTATCTTGGTGGATCATCAACTTAAGGGTACTACAATTACCGCCCGTTATTGCAACAGGACAATGCAAGCCCATATCATTCGTTCTTCGTGCGTTATACGAAAAGCAAAGGATGTTTTAAGCGAATTACACTGGGAATTACTTGGAAGCATGAGGTGGATTTGGATCCAACTTATTTCCCAGATCTGGCTCCTAGTGATATTCATCTCTTCCCAAACTTGAAAGAACTATTACGGGGTGTTCGATTTTAGACATTAAATGAGACAAAACTTACTATAAATAAATGAATTGCAGAGACGTTTAAAAAGTCATTTGAGAAACCACATTGTAGTTTTGATGAAAATTGACGAAATAAAAAAGTATAGGCAAACTCTTAGAACTTTGGTAACATTCTGTGTAAAAGCATAAGATTCAAATACATATTAGTGTATTAACTTCAATTCAGGTATGAAATAGGTTTCAAACAACCTTTAGATACAGGCTTAAATTTCTTGTATATAGGAGATTAAATGGACATGGGGACTGAATGCCTGGGGGACTCACTAACTCAATACCATTTTAGTAATAGACTTGTTTCTGATCGCCGTATTCCCAAAAATTTGAAACTACGTAGGCTTTAAGTTGGCATGTATTAAGGATATATTAATTCGTACTTACTTCTGGTAAGAGCATTAAAAAAATTTAAAATGTATTACATTTTTGTAGTAATTAGTACTAATTGTAACATACAATTCCAAATAACTTTTTCGGGAATAAAATTTGTTGGTCGTACATTACAATGTCGTTACGCAAAAATTCGATCTTCGAGTATACCATAACGGATTAATGACGTAGCATCTTGAATTAAATAACAAATATTCAATATTTATCTGTTAAGAAGAACGATAAACATTAAGATTCAAATGCGCAGAATCTAATCATTAAATTATTTAACACTTTTGCTAACTTGTATACCGTATCTGGTTTATACAAGATTTCTAGTTTAAAATTTTAATATGCAATTATACTGCGTGTGTCATATCTGGACAATAGAAATATAAGGCGTGTACATATATCAGTCTTAAGTATATTTTAATTGCATGAAAACGATAAATATTATGTTATTCTCGGTTAAAAGGTAATCAAAACAAACAAGTGGTGTTGTAAGGAGAAATTTTCAAGGTATCAACGACTAAACATAACAATTTATGAACAACAAGATTGAACAATAAGTACAGCTGAAGTTAAGTCACCATTCCCGTAACGAGAATTTATCCATAAATCGAATCCCTCAATTGGCCATTGCATTAGCATTGAATTTGGTTTTGAAATGTAACTCTAATTTTGTTGAGGTGAACTCTCCCTAAATCGAATTATTTTTGTTACAGTTGCATTTAAAATACAGTAAGTAAGTTAGTCTCCTAAAGTCAATTACGTCAACAATTGCGATTTTACACTGACGAAATCGTTTCCTAAGTCAATAACATTTCCTATAAACAATAACCTACTTTCCTTCCAATACAATTAATTCATAAATTAAATAACATTTTATTAACCCCGTATACGTCGTCTTGTGATATTCAAAGCAGTGTTTAGTTTCTTCCACAAGTTTTTCGAACAACATATATTATTCTAGATTAAATCTGCCTAATAGATAAATATTTCACATTAAGCAAATTATACAGTGTGGACATTTAGGCTGCAACAAAATGAATAAAATTTGTGAATAGTGTCATACATACGCTCAGACTTCAATCTTAACTTTTAAATGCGCAATTTTCTACAAAAATGTATTTTGTGACGTCATTTTGGACGCAGCTATGACGTCACCCCCTTTTCTTTTAAATGGCAACCTTGATAGCGCCATTTTGGAGGAAAATATTTTTCTGCATACACAACGATGATTTCTGAAATAGGCTACATAACAAGATTTTTGAGAAAAATATATTTTGTGTATTATCATATTATCAACCAATAATTAAAAAGTCAAAAGTTATAAATAAATTAAAAATTATTCAAATTAAATGTGCAAACTGCAAACAATTTGCGTGTTGACGATGAGGCGATGTCCAAATTTATTTATTTAATACTTGAGAAGTTATTAACCTGATTTCCTCGGTTATTCTAATATTGAAATCTTCAATATTATTAGGTCGGTTTAAATACACATTTGAGAGAACCCTACACGAGGAAATCGAGTGGAATTAAATCTGGAGATCTTGCTGACTATTCATTTGTTCCTCGTTTGCCAATCAGTTTGTTTGGAAAAATGGTAGGAAGATAATTACGAACAGTTGGAAAAGAATGTGGCTGTGCAACATCCTGCTAAAACCATAAGGCGTATCCGGCAAAAGGGGATATTCTGCATTTGAATGGAGAGCAACAATTGCCGGTATTATGTTTTGTTGCAATAATGATAAATAATTATCACAATAAAAAACGGGCGTATGACTTAATTGCCGACAATCCCCACCAATACGTCAAATAAAATATATAGCAATACTTTAAAAACACACAGTGTTTGGAACACGTTTTCTCAGAGTATATGACGTATTTCAGATAATGTAACGAACTCCTAGCTTATTCTTATCACTTTCGAAATGTTGAGGATTATAATAAAAAGGATATTTGTTTCTTGAGATTTTTTATCTTACAAATTAGTCCTCATTTTCAATTGTGTTGCCATTTGTTGACCACAAAATCTCAGCTCGCCTCTTGAAATATAGTAAACCATTGTATTATATTTACCACTTGGAATGTGTTTCTTACAATTCCAAGATAACGGATAATCTGGAACCTTAATGTAATTAGTCTATCACCTGTAATGCTGAGTTTACGTCAAAAAACTCGATATACTTCACCCATCGATGTCGTGCATAAAGTGATTCTGACAGATCGACATGGTGAAATAAAATCGATCCCATACAAATTTACCGAAGCTCAGAAAGTCGTTCGCGTTAAATAGAGCAAGGAAATGCTGAATTAATTCAGTAAGCATAGCAGTTCAAATTTAGTTTATAGCACTGCTGTTAGTAAAAGAATTGGAATCACGAGAATGACTCTAAAACGAAGCAATAATCAAGTGCTTAGGTATTCGAAAACAAGTCGAATCTGACTTCTCCGCTTCCGAAGTATTTCGAAGTAAATGATCGCCGATATTTTCGGTCTTAGGTTGCGTCTTTGAGAATTGTCGAACAATGGATGCTGATCAATACGCAATCATCTGTTTGTTGGAAGTCATCAACAGAATCAGAAAAAATCCATTATTTAAACCGAAAAAACGATTTAATAAAAAATCAAAATCGTCCAATTAACGACTCATTGTCCGTACTGTCCCGTTTGTTAAAAATGGAATGCGTGGAACTCGGTTCTCAAGACGCTGTGAAAGCATTCGAAAGTCGAAGAAACCGGATACTCAACTGGAAATAAAGGGGATAATCGAAGTATCATCATTTCCTTTGAAAGAACGTCGACAATCTGGACTTTATTAAAGTGGAAACAAACTTTATCAATTGAAATTATTTTGTCGGAAATCAAAGAAGAATTAACAGTATATCCATTTGGTCGTAGTAGTTATTTTTTTAATATTTGCGTAACTTATTTTTTTCACCTTCCTACGTCATTTTGGAATAATCAAATGTCATGTGATATAAAAACCCAACAAACGTTCTTTTTATAGATCTCTTGCCTTTCACGAGTGAGAAAGAGTAACCGGTTCTAACTGGAAACGATACCTATAGCACGTGATTTCCCGCTGCACCTACAATGTCTATGTATATACCATATGTACATATGTATGTATATAACAGTGGCTATTCCCAATCAGTTACTTCTGCAGTTGGCGTACAGAAATGATGACATTGATGACATATACACCTGCACATATTGGTGTAAAGATAAAAAGCGACTCGTATGCTTATTAGAAATAAGAGTCTTGAAATTATATTGTATTATTTACTTACTATGTATGTGTGTACATATTTATGTATTTAATGTATACGTCTGGAGTTCTTGAACTCAAACTCGATTGCATTTCTTCACCTGATGGTAACAATGGTCTTAGTATTGATTTGATGCATCATAAAACTTTCAATATAATTCTACTTGACATTAATGAAAGCCATTTCCATTGTGGCTGAAACTAATTTTTTAAAACTTTCAGTCGTAAGTTTTTAACAGTCGGTACCTTATTCCTATTAAATTGTTGTGAAGCTTATTTACGACATCCAATTCCAATCCCATGCAACATAGAATTTTAGAAATTTTCTGTTGCAAATGTGTAGGCTTACAATTACTTCTGCCTTTTTTAAGAAACCACAATTATTAACTATTTGTTTCCATCTGTCAGACAACGCCAAAATTTTACATATTATTACATTACAGTCTTCTACATAAAATTATGTAGAAGACTGAATAACGTGACATTATTATTACTATTGAACTCGTTACCACTTAAATTTTACAAACATTATTACAAAATAAATAATAACCTAATTGTGTAATTTCTGGACTATGTGTTAGATGTGGCTATATAAGCTTCAATATGTTCGGAGTGACCAAGTATCTATGTGATCTTGCTTTATCATAGTGATTTGTCAATCTTTGTTGCTTTTGTGGAATAGTCCAAGTTAGCTAATTATTGAATGTACACATCTAAATCGATGGTTGCATGATAAAGTTTCAAAAGCAGACAGCAGAAGTAACTAGAGTAAGTACAATTTTAGGCGCTCACATAGGAGCAGCGCCTTTTATGCTTTTACAAACCATAAACCTTGGGATTTGTTATTGTGGAAACAATGTCAGCTTAGAAACTGACGGAGTAATGCGTTTACGTTTGAAAAAAAAAGGAATTTTGTAAAAGGATGGAAATTTAACGTAAAGGTATCTGTTGGATGACTTTCGATTTTAGTAAAGGGCTAACTCAACCACAATGCATAGAATTTCTTCGTTCAACTTTTGGTAATGAAGCACCATCAGAAAACTAACTAGCATACATTCGATTTTGTATAAGCATTTAACTGTAAAAGAATCTGTTCCCGTGTTCCACTTAATTTGACTGAAACTCAAAAAAGGCTCCTGTTAATTTGTGTAATAAAATGTTCAAAAATTCTACCGAGGAACTGCAATATCGTAACGGGTGACGATATTTGGATATATTCGTACCAACCGGAAACAAAGCACCAATCAAAATCAGCAAAAAAACAACCGAAAACGAGCCATCATTCTGCATAATAATATATATATATATATCGTGATCTCCAATTATCCTTATCTTGTATGATAGATTTCAACACATAATTAATTCATTTCTATGAACTATTACAAACGTTTTGGAACACCTTTATCAGTGAAAATATAACTAGATAAATGTCATTTATTAAATACATTTATCTGGTCATACTTTCACTGCTAAAGGTATCCCCAAAACGTTTGTAAGCGTTCTGGGAATAAAACTATTAATTCATTCTCTTTCGTTTAATCGACCTAATTGGGATAGAAAACTCTCATATAAGATAACCATTATAATAATACCAACTCACACACAGTACGTCAAACAATTGATTATTTGAAGGACAAAAATATCGAATTAGTGTCTCATTACCCGTATTCACCTAATTTATCGCTTAAGAATTTCTTACTGTTTTCGGACGTCAAACAAAACATGCCCGGAAAGCAGTATCTCAAGAAGCTTTCCAAGCCTTCAAAAAATATGTTTTTGAGACATCAACTTCAGAGCGGAAAAACATGTTTTGAGATTAGTTTGAACGCTTGCAAAAGTGTATAAATCTTAAAGGTAAATGTTTTTAAAATCAATAAAATAGTTTGTTCTAAAAAATCTCTTTCTTTCCTAGTTTTTGTAACAATTTAAAAGGCGCCCTCGTACGGGGCAGGAATAGAATCAGTAAGCAATCCCAGCAATATACGACTCCCACTTTATCTTTTCAACTCATAGGACTGATGCAATAATACGCCTGAAAATTACCTACAAATATGTGAGGCTGCATTTAGTTTACGTGCAATAACATATATCTTATCTGCAAAACATAATTCATAGTGGTGAGTAGGTATGTTCTATGTATTTCTTTCAAAATAAGACGCTTATGGAAGCATAGAATAATCATCGCCAGGAAATATTCCTAGAGTAAAGATAATATACACACATCGTTCTTTACATAAATATCAGATTTGTAGACTGTTTTGCGGGACTGTTTGGTTTACGATATTCTTTTATTGGTATTGTTTAACCCTGCTACTATGTTAGAAGAAAAATACACATGTTATGTTCGGGTCATATTTTGACCCCACTTTTTTATTGAGAAAATTCAAATTTGTACATTTCAAAAATATTTTTAAGGCTTGTGATCAATGCAATATGTCGTCGTTAGAGTGATTGTGTGTCGGTGTGACGGACAAACAGGTTTTTTGCAAGTTATGCACTCAGTGAAGATCTTTTTTCCTTTTTCGACGGGCAAAATTTGCACCTTTTCCGTTCACTAGCGCGCTGTCGTTTTGGAGAAGGCGAATTCGTAGATGGTGATACACTGTCTTCTTGTCGAATTCTTCGTACCAATGATGCAGAGGCTTCTGCGCGAGGAAGCCGACTACGCCTCTTGATATGTTCTTGAGCTAAAACTTCACCGAGTTGCTCCAAAAATAGGCGCCTTTTGTGCAGTTTATTTTTTGCCATTCAGGATATATTTCGGTGCATAGTATAAAAGCGTTGAGAGCGGAAATATCTAATAAATTAGAGAACAGGGCAACTGGCCACCGATTGGTTTTTCTTTTGCAAGAATATGTACGAACCATTTGGTCCAATGTGTCGACTCCGCCTTTTGTCGAGTTGTAGTATTCAATTATTTCCGGAATTTTTTTTGGATGGATCTTCCAAAATGTGTTATGGTGTAGAGTGCTAAGCAAATAAACCATTCTGTATTTTTAGGCACATACAAAACTACAGTTTCTTTTTCATGAAAAAAAAAAAAAAATTTACTTGAGTGTATTGGAAGCTTACGCAATTCTTGTGTTGTTGCATGAACCGGCAAAAAACGTTTGTTTTTCCTCACTGTGCCAACAATAGTAATTTTTGCTTTAGGAGTTCTAATGCAAGATTATGACTCGTAAAAAAATTATCGGTAGTCACATTTCGTCCACGGTATGAAGACACTAAGTCTAGAACAACCCGTTCGCCTTGGTTCCTTTCAGCATTGTCTCCCACTTTGCCCAAGTATATTTGGAACTGTAAGCAAAACGCGGTGTCAGAATCCGCTGCTATCCACGCTTTCATGCCATATTTCCCAGGTTTACTTGGAATGTATACTTTGAAAGGACATCTACCTCGGAACGGAATAAGCTGCTCGGCAATCGTTATATTAGCACTTGGAACGTAAAGCAGTTGCAAGTTTTGAGTCCATTGCTCATAAAATGTGCGAATAGGAGCAAGTTTATCTCCTCTTTGTTCTGATCTTCTTCTTTGCCTATCGTCAAATGCTAGTACACGAGAAATATTGCTAAATCGCTCCAAAGACATGACTGCTCTCAAAAAAGGACGTCCATGAAACTCGTCCCACAGGGAGTTAAGACTTTCACCGTATGACCGGTAGACTCCTAAAAGAATAATATGTCCGTTATACAATTATAATAGAAAAAATATATTGTAAATAAATACCAATAAGTATAAGAAGTCCCAGGTAAGCATCGAACTCAATAGCATCTATAGCTTGAAAATTTTTGAAAACAGCACTTCCTTGCAAATTGCTGTAGTGAATTATATCCCTTTTCATAGCTTCTGTAAGGCATACATCAAAAGTATCACGAATTTTCGAAATACGATGTATAGCATAAGAAGTCACTCCAGGTTTTGCGTGAAGAATATTTTCACTTGCTGCACGACTTAGACATTGCAAAGAAGGTATTGTTGTCCACTTTATCTTCCGATCTTTAACAAAAAATTCTGTGCCATTAGTTACGGTCAATGAACTGAAGGCTTCTGTGCCACTGGAAATGGATTGTTCTGAAGATAAACATTCGTCTTCCTCAAGTACAAAATTTGCATCACCATCATCACTTGCATCGTCTTCAAGGTCACTCAAGAATTCACCAATGTCATGCTCAGTCATTTGCCCACGCTGACATTATGGCCAAGTAAATGCAAAAAGAATTTTATCGTATAAATACTAGTATGAATTTAGAAAAAATTAAAATTATATATACTTACAGTATGTCTAGATTCCATGTTTTATCAAAATCTATCGTCTATAAACTTAGATTTACAATAGCAACTGATCACTATGAAATTTAGCACAGAACTAGAAGTATTTGGCTTCGTTGTTATTGAATACAAAAATTATAACTGTAAACGCATTCCAGTGCATTCGGAACAGAGAGGTGTTCCAGACGATGACTCTGCACTAAGGGTTTTTGTTGACTTTCTTTATACAACCATGCGTTTTTTTTTGGGCGTTTTGTCGGTCATTCTTATTTTGTTTGTTTTGTTGTCATGTAAAACACCAAAGAGGTGTTATAACATAGACATATTATATTATATATTTATTATTCGTTTTACAAAAGTGATAGAGGGTCATAAAATGACCCGAACATGATATGTGTAAGCACTTGCAATAAAAAATTGTCTAAGCCTAAAATGGTGATAAAACTAATTGAATTCAATATAAATATTTCAACAATTGATGCACTGAGTAGTAAGAACTTTCAAATATATTCCACCAGTTAGAAATACGATAATGTTAAATACGATTTGGGTCATCAAAAGACCCTAACGTAGTAGCAGGGTTAAAATGTAATTCTTCATCAGCAGTTATCTCGATACGTTTTATAGGCGACTTACAGACGCTAAAGCATTATGTTAAGTTAATTTCTTTAGCTTGTGAGAAACTTATCACTCTTCCTGTAGTCAAATTATTTTAAACCATGTTTAATACATCCAGATGATACATCGAGCTCCTGTATAATCTCACATGGTGTAGTATGATGATCAGGATCGACTATTACTTTACTTTGATCGTCATCAACTTCAACGGGACGATTTGAGCGTTATTCATCTTTGAGTTAAAAATAATGAATCTGAGCGAAATTTGGCAATGTCGTCCAGTTCAAATTTCTTTGCCATATATAACACATAAGATTGTGTTTACACGCCCTGGATTTTTGCTTTTACGGTAGTACTTAATTAACACGTTGACGGCCCAACCAATTTTGCTAATGTTCACCGGGTGGCTCCCATAATTTTTTTCTCGAAATACGTAGTATCCAAAATTAAATTTAAGTAAAACAGTTTTCTTTTTAATCTGGCTCAATTTTGAATGGTAGTGATGAATTTTTGCCTGGCTAAACTTAAACACAAGTTTTTCAGCACGGATCGTAACTATCATATTTGAGCACATCGCAGGTTGGCCAGCAGTCAAATTTCTACAAGATTTCCGTCTAAGTAATAAATTTTTGATAGTTATGGCCTGACATGTGAATACATTGTGGCTATCATATTTGATAGCCAAAGCCTCAACCGAAACATTACTGGCTATTAAATATGATAGTCATGGCAGTTAGTATGTTAAGCAAGAAATGCCGAAAATACTAGTTTCGATTTTATATTTTTCAATCGACGCCAAACAAAGACGACGTAATTTACTTTTTATTTTTGAACAGTATTTAAAGTATCTACTATCAGACAACAGTTTAAGCTTGATATTTAGAATATGCAAATATGGTATTACTTAACTAGCTTCAACAAGTGAGGTAGAATAATTCAAACAAAAGAAAATGAAAAATCTAAATAACTCTCTACAAAACGACGCTATTGTGACGCTATTTGTTTTTTCCTTTAGGCATAATTACCAAACCAATATTTTGCTGTATCTTGCCATTTTTTCAATGTGTTAAACCTGCCATATCATTATTTAATATTCAGGAATATAACCTATTGTAATGAAACCGTCAAAGGACAAGACAAAACAATTGTTGCGAATGAGCAGGAATCAATTTGGAAAAGCAACGGGTCTATTCGTAGCACATTGCCGGCTTAACAGACGTCTGCACATCATAGATTCTACTTGTAGGGTCTGTTGTGAGGAAGAGGAAGCTTTGCGATATATCATCTCTAAGAATTAGTCACTTTCGATCTCCCTTCCTCCAACCAGAAGAAGGAAAGAAAACTTCCCATTAGGAGGATGTTAGGTTTCATTGAATATTTAGGAATAGTATCAACATACATGAAACTGCGATATTTTACACAAAAATACTTAGGATTACCTAACATTAGCAAGTTGGTCGCAAATTCTTCTAATGAGAATTACGTACACGTATGTATTAAAATTAGTTGCTTCTTTTGATCCCAAATAGGAATGATGTTACTGTGGCTGAGTTACTTAAGGGTGTTCGGTACTTTTTTCAAGATCGGTTAAATTTAATTTCTTTTTATTGGTTCCAATACTATTTTGAAAATTGTATATCTGACCTTTAAAAGTAGTAGTGTGTAACGATAAAATACTAGTTCTTTACAAAGTTTAGAGCTTCTACAGTTTTAATTTTTTTTTTTTTTCAATAACAAGTGAAGAACCAGTAAGTTTACGGGCTCGAAATTTTGAATACCGTGTATTCCCTACGATAGCTACGACTTATTATCGAGCCTTTTTGTAAATTCCGTGTTTGTTGTCGAGTTTAACCTCAATTAAGGAATAAAAAAATGACCATGGGCCTACCATCATTTTTGGACTTGAAGGAAGTAACCATAACAAAGGAATTTACAAAAATCCATGATAAGTCGTAGCTATCGTAACGAATACAACGGTATGCAAAATTTTGAGCCCGTATACTTACTGATTCTTGACTCGTTATTGAAAAAAAAAAAAATTAAAAATGTACAAGCTAACTTTCTAAAAAAACTCATATTTTATCGTTATACACACTATTTCTAAAGATCAAATATACAATTTTAAAGAGTTTTGGAATCAATAAAAAAATTTTAGTCCAACCGATCTTGAAAAACAGTGCCAAACACCCTTAATGTGATGTGTTACCAGCAATAAAATAAAGTATAACAAAATACTTTGAAATAATAACACCTTGAGTTTCCATCTAAAGTGTCTAAACTGATCCAATAGAATATACAACGTTCTCTCAAAATTTCACTCTTTAAGACTGTACTTGGGAAACTGTTAAGTCTGCTCCGCTGTGTTGATTTAAACTATAAAAAAGTTCGATTTGACTATCAATTTACTCTTAGATTCAAATATAAAACAAATTGAGTTTTCCATTTAGATAAAAGGGAATTGATAAAATATTTAAAGTAAGAACAAGTGCCTATAAGCGAAGAAATACACATCTACTAATATTTACAGTAGACAAGAAATATATTAGGAATACGTAGTATAAAATAAATAATAATAATTTTGTTCTAAGAGCGCTAAAAAATTTAAATGATTTACTACTAACACAGACTTACCCTTCCAAAATATCCAAGAGCTTCTTGGCACTCAGCTCTAACATCTTGCAATCCTCACTAGAAAGCAGAAACGAACAATAAACGATGTAAATATGTATTTTCCGATTTCAATAGGAGATAGTCAACTACAAAATTTCAAACTTCCGGAATTTTCAAACAAGCATTGCTGCTATCGGTTGTACCGAACTACTAATAGTCCCACTGTCGGTACTATAATAGATAAGCAAACGAATTCTTCGTTTCTTTTGACTGCAAATGTGTGAGGTAGGAACAACAACACGGAGAGATGGTAGAGAGGAGGCAATTTTCCATTCACGATCGATGCAAATCGATCATGGCGTTTGAGCGATAAACGGGTATGCATTTGCGAACATATGCACGTGTGCATGTATAAAAATAACAATATACACATTACATCTGTGAAAGGTGTGTAGCAGAGATATACTGTCTAATCCAGAAACATGCATACAACCGGTTTCAACATCAAACGGCGTAAACATGTTCGCAGTTAATTTTTGCGCATTTATTTTGGTCAAAATACTTTCAAATAATAATTGCATCGACTTTCTACCATTATACGAGTTCTGGTCACAAATACATCTGCAAATAATGCTGCTGAAACAGCGAGAATGTGGTAAAATTTGCATCGGCTTCTAGTGAAAATTCTAAGCAGTTTATAGCGTTTATAGCGCATGTTCATTTATCAGAAAAGAAACGAAAATGCGGTTTACAAATTTGCCCAGGAGTGCAATATAAATATGCCTTGTTAACTAGGGTTACACTAATTACACTTGGCTTTTCCTTGTTTCTTCTTGGTGTTAAGTATTGGATAACTATCAATCGTTAAAGTTGAAATCCATAACTTAACGTCATTGTCATGAAGTGTGAACTTTTAAATCAAGAAGTCACAATTAAAAGTGAAAAAAGAAAGGAAATAAATTAACATTCTTTAACAAATCCAACGGTTTTTGGAATTTAAACCTATTTTGGTAAAAATTCGTCTCAAAGGTCTAATTGCGATCGAAACTAAAGTTAAATTACTCCCTGAATAGCGATTTACAATTTTAAACTTCGCCATGATAATTGCCTTCTTTTCACTGTCCACCAGCTCTAATTTGCATCCGTAACTTGAAAAGGAGCGACTATGTATTATTAATTATGAAATACGCAATGTTTATGTGGTTACGAAATTAACAATTAAGATCGTTTTTTCTACATACGAGGGTTGTACTTTTTCTGCTGAGCTTATCTAGCTCGTCATGCTAATTTTCAACAACTTTTATTGAACATTTTAAGCTAGTTGCTTACATGTTTAATAATGCGACCAATATACGTGACTATCTTTAAGATAGATAAGTTTAAAGTGAACAATGAGCATCATCAACTTCAAATGTGATTTAAGCCGCAAATGATGTTTTGAGGATACCAATCCAGTGCTTATTGACAGATCGTATTCTTTGGCTACTTTGAAAGCGGTCGGTGGTGCAGCGCATTTCAATGTAGTCGACTGTCCTTTAATGACAGTTTCCAAGGTTCAAATCCAAAAACCGCCATTACCGAAAATAATATTGATATTATCCGGAACACAATTGCAGACAGCCGTCATGTCACTGTAACAGGTATTCAAGCAACTCAAAGTACAAGAGTACAAGAGATTGGTACGAAAGCAATTAACGCAACTTTACACAATGATTTCAAGGTACGTAAACTTTGTTCTGGTTGGATTCTCCCCAATTTGGCTCCACTTCAACAAAAAAACCGTGTGAAATGGTTCAAATTGACATTAGATTGCTTTTGACTATGAGCCGTCTCGTCTGGTGTAAATTATTGTATGTGATGAAACATGAGTATACTGCTATGAATCCGAAGAAAAGCAACAATCGATAGTTTGGATATTATGAGGCTCCAATAAAGGTTGTTCATGAAAAAAGCCGACACAAGAAGATGATAGTCACATCTTTTTTGAATTACTGAATAACCCATTGTGGCATTAGCGGATCGCAATACTGTTAATCCTGAATAGTTCACTACAGCCTGTTTGCCCGAAATTCTCCAAAATGTTCGCGTAAAGCGTCCAAGAGGTAGGATATCTTGCATTTTGATAACGCTTGACCTCACATTGTTACTCAAACGATTATATATTTCTATGCCCAAAACATTGAAGTAAGGGATCATTCGCCATAAACCTTGTCCCTAATGGTTTCTTAAGTGTTAAAGGATTTACGTTTTACATCGGCCGAAGACACGGTGGACGTATTTAAAACTTAAACAACCCAGCTCTATTACTGCTCTCGGCTCAGCGGGAAAAGAACAACCGTCGTATATTATGAATCGTGATTAGGTATGATATAATACTTTATTTACATAATAAATTTATGTGCATAACCATGATTCAAATAGGATATTTATGCCATAGATTATGCAGCCCAGTGTTGGTGTTCCTATACACGCTGTGATTCTCCTAGAACTAAATCAGTATTTTATCAATAACTATCGGTTGTACAAATTCCTAGTTAAATTTGGAACTAAGAAAGAATATTGTGCAAGTACGACTGTACAAAAGCTAATGCGTTGTTCTTTTCCTTTTATTTTTCTCGTTTACTTACAGTTATTTGTTGTTTTTAACTAACACCACTTGCACCTGATTCACGAAGCACTGAATTTGCCTCATCATTGATACTTAGGAAGGGCTTGGCTTCTAACAATAACAGCTTCAATTACTATACAATCAATTACATCAGGTTCCTCTGTATTGTTACAGTAAAAAACAAGGTCGTTACTAATTCTAATTTCCATTTAAAACTTTGCATATACAGTAGAAGCCGCTTATTATAATCACGGTTAATGTTATCAAACGGTTATTGTTATCGAAAACCGTTGGTCCCAAATCACTCTATTTAAAACTCATTGAAAGAAAGCCGCATATTGTAATCAAAAGCCGCTTAATGTTATTAGTTATGAATAGTATCCTTTGTCGGAAAGTTTCTTCAGGCGACGGTGTCTGCAGCGCAACTCCTTTGAACGAGCCGCTTTTTCTCGCCGATTTCAATTAAAACTCTCATATCGCATATTACAATCTAACGAATTGTTATTTCTATATAATGAAGAGGTCATCTTTTTTGATGTACTTTATGTATAAAAGGTCCGTTCGTTTAAATGATATTCAGTTTCTCCTATACTCTTCTACGAATCTCACGTTCTACAGTCTTGTGTACGGGTAAATTATTGAAATTTCGCATAAACCACCGTGGTCATGGCAGAAGTGAATAAAAAACGTCGCGATCTATCGAACGAAGAAAAACGACAAATTCTCGATAACTTCGATAAACTTCCGAAAATGAGTCAAAGGAATGCTGCGGTACAGTTAAAAATTTCGCAACCGCTGTTGTGTAAAATTTTAAAAAATCGTACAGAAATAGAAACGTGTGCGCGTTCGAATGAAAACATAAAACGAAAAAGGGAAAGATCTGGAAAGGATAATCAAGTTGAATAAGTTTTAAAAATTTGGTTTACAAATGTTCGCGAAAAAAATGCCTCTGTGAATGGTCCTATCATGCGTCAAAAAGCAGAAGATATAGCCAAAACTATGGGGAAAGAAAATTTCATTGCAACAGACGGATGGTTCAATCGGTGGAAAAAGCGAGAAAACATCGTTTATAGACCTCTGCACGGTGAAGAAAAAGTGCTGATTCGTTAGCAGCCGCTGACTGGATGCGTTCGGAATGGCCAGAAATTATTGCAAAATATCCGCCTCGGGACATCTACAATGCAGATGAAACAAGACTCTACTTTCGCGCGATGCCTAATCATACTTATTTGTTCAAAAACGATAAAGTAAGAGGTTGCTTATCTTCGAAAGAACGAGTAACAGTGTTATGTTCTGTTAATATGGAAGGTGAAAAGGAAGAACTTCTAGTGATAGGAAAAAGTAAGAATCCTCGGTGTTTTAAAGGTGTTAAAACTTTGCCCGTGGAGTATTTTGCTAATGCGAATGCTTGGATGACAAGTTTCTTGTTCAGCGAGTGGTTACTCAGGTGGGACAAAAAATTGAAACGCCAAATCGTCTTATTAGTAGACAATTGTACTGCGCACAAAGTGAATGCAGTTTTGACGAACATCCAACTTATTTTCTTACCTGCGAACACTACGGCATTGATACAACCATGTGATCAAGGAATCATTCGAACATTCAAAGAATACTATCGAGGGCAAATTCGAGCCCAAATTATACAAGAACTTGATGAGAATCGAGATGCACCTACTGCAGATGCGATAGCAAAAAAATCAGTCTTCTAGATGCGCTGCATTTGCTGGTGAAGTCATGGAGGCAAGTTCAACCAGAAACGATCCGAAACTGTTTTCGAAAAGGATGTTTCTCCAAAACTGGTGATGAAGAACCTGATCTCCATGAAACGTGCGCTGACATTTTAGAAGGTATGAAAAAGAACTTGTTTTGTACATCTAACTAATATTTTTTAATTTTTTTGTAGTTCACGGTCTGTCCAAAAGCGAATTTTCCGATTGGGTGGATATCGACAATGATGTTCAAACAGCTGCCACAATGACTATATCAGACATTTGTCGGGAAGTTGTGGATCAATCGTCCGAAGAAAGTAATCCTGAATTACCCGAAGTAGGAGAAGAAGAAGAAGAGGAAATGTCTGAAGAGCCGCCAACTAATGGCCAGATGCAAGAAGCGTTAAATATTCTCCGACGTGGTGTACAATTCCGAGAAAGTAATTTTGATAGATATTATGATTTTGAAATATACATACAAAATCTTATTAATAAAAATAAACGTCAAACGACGATCAACCAGTTTTTCGAATGAAATCGTAAAGTGTAAATAAATGTACCTATGTACGTATTGTATCGATGATAAAAAATAAACAAATTTGGTAAAATATTAAAAATTGTTGATTAATCGTTAATTTTTCCCTTGAATTTTATTTGCAAGTCGTTAAATAATTTGATTACATACATACATATTTATTATTGACTACATCAGCATAGAAAAATACATTTATATTTACCTTCCGCTTACTGTTATCATGCGGTTAATGTTATCAAAAAGGGTTTGTTCCAAATTGATCACAATAAGCGGCTTCTACTGTATATCCGTTATATTTCTAAAATAGTTATTACCGATTCCACATGAAAAAAAAAAGAATGTGTTTTGAAATATCGAAAACGCCGGCGATGAAATTGTAATTATACTAATTCAATTTAAATTTCTGTCAGCCAACCCGATATAGAATATTTGAACGGAGTCTTTCAAATTCTTCTTCTTCTTCTCGTTAATCCTTATGCCTTTCAGCGTCGGATTATTCTTGGATCTTACGACGATTTAATCCATTCTTTCCATCGCGTCCGGTCTGTACTCATTCTTCTCATTTCTGCTATGGTCTTCCCTCGCTTTCGTCCTAATTCGTTGACTCTGTCAATCCATTTTCTCCTTGGTCTTCCCTTTTTCTTCTCCCGTTATTTTTGGCTTCTATTATTTTCTTTGTTAAACTCTTTTGTTCCATTCTAATTATGTGGCCGTACCAATTCAGTTGACATTTTTCAATTCTTTTTAGTATATCTTCTTGATTTATCATATTCCTTATCTGTTCGTTTTCTATTCTATCCATTTTTGTTTTCCCCACGATCTTTCTCAAAAATTTCATTTCCATAGCTGTTATTTTGCTTTCGTGTTTCGGCTGTATTGTCCAGAACTCACTTGCGTACATTATTGTGGGGGCTACTACTGCATTGTATACTATCTGTTTGATCTTGGGTTCTATTTCTTTTTTCCAAAGATGGTTTGATTCAGAGCGTAGTATATGTTTGTGGCTTTCCGTCCTCTTTTTGCTATGTCTAGATCAATTTTTCCATCCTTCGATATAATAGTACCTAAATATTCGTATGCGTCGACAATTTCTTGTTTATCGTTTATTTTAATTATTAGATTACTGGCTGGCTCTTTATTATTTATCACCATTAGTTTGCTTTTTTACGTTTATTTCCATCTTCATCTTTTCTATTTCTTCTGTCCATATTTTTGTTAATTTTTCCATTTTCACATAACTGTCAGCTATTAGTGCCAGATCATCGGCGTACAGTAATGCATCCACAGCTACAGGTTCCAGTCTGTTATATCCTAACAGTGTCTTCACAGTTTCGGTGCGTTTTCTCGTATTTTGCAGGATTCTGTCCATTACTATAATAAATATTAATGAACTTAAGCTGTCTCCTTGTTTTATTCCCACTTGCATTTCAAAATCTGCTGATCTTTTTCCATTCACTTGTACTATCCCCCTAACCTGACAATATAGACTATTGATTATTTGGCGCATTTTTCTTGGAAGCTCTAGTTTCTCTAGACAGATATCTATACTCCCTCTATCTACTGCATCGAAGGCTGCTCGAAAGTCTATGAAATTGAAGTAGTCCCCTGTCTCAATTTTACGTTCAATGATGTTTTTAATTATGTGGATATTATCGTTCGTTTGTTTCCCTTTTCTATAGGCTGCTTGTTCTTCTCCCAGTTTGTCTCCTACTAAATGTGTAAGTCGTTCCGCTATTATTTTGATATAGACCTTAAAACATACTGTCGATAGGCATATTGCCCTGTAGTTTTCGCACTGACTTTGATCGCCTTTCTTATATATGGGAGTGATGAGGTTATTTTCCCAATCCGCAGGAATTGTGTTCGTTCGCCATGCCTTACAAAATATGTCAAGGATCCACTCCTTTCCCACCTGTCCGAGCCATTTTACCATTTCCGGTTCTATATTATCAGTACCGCAGGCTTTTCCTGTTTTTATTCTTTTTAGGGCTTTCTCTACCTCTTCCATATCCATCTCTTCAGTTCAGTTCTTCATTATATTCATTTCGTGTTCCTAATTCTGGCAATAAATCTGTATGATCTCCTGCATCTGTGAATTTTTTCGTGAAGAATTCTTTCCATATTTCAAGTATATCTTCTGTTCTTGTTTTTAGTTCATTCGCGGTATACCTAATTGGTTTTATTTTTTTCTTTTTCTTTCCATACATTGATCTTATTAGGTTCCAAAATTTCCTGTTATTTGTTTTATATTCCTCATTAATAGCATTTCCAAAATCTTCCCAGCTTTTCTTTTTCGCTTCTTTGATTCTCTTCTTAACTTCGTTTCTTATTTTAACATATTGTTCTTTGTATTGCTGTTCCTTTGTTAAAACATATTTTCTCCACGCATCTTTTTCTTTTTGACTTCCTTTTGTATTTCCTTAGTCCACCATTTTGTTCTTTTCTGTTTTTTCCTGTATCTGATTTGACCACATACTTCTAGTGCAGAATTATAAATAATTTCCTTGAAAATTCTCCACGTCTCTTCTAGTGTCATTTCTTCCTGGCCATGTCTCTTTAGTAAATCATTCGTTTTCTGTTGGTATTCTGCTCTTTTCTTCTCGTTTCTTAATTTGCTGATTGCTATTTTATGATACTCAGCTATTTGTTGTTCTGTGTTAATTTGTTCTTGGCGTTCTGCCGTTAGCAATCTGTGTTGAGTTCCCATTTCAGCCTCTTTTTGTGTCTTTATGTTTCGTATATTAGTTTTCATACTTTGGGTATAGACTATGTAGTCTATTATACTCTTCGCGTTTCTCCCTTCCGCGACAAAGGTGTATCTCTCTCCAGTGGTTGCTCCCAGAAACCGTTCCCTATTAGGAGATCATTACGTATACAAAAATCAATCATTTTCCCACCATTTCGGTTTAACGTTTCTTCTCCATATGCTCCCAAGCAGCCCAGTCCCTTATTTGTATCATTACCCACTCTACCATTCCAGTCCCCCATTAATATTACTTTTGAGTTTGTCTCTCTTATTTCATCCAGCAGTTCCTGCAGTTTTTCATAGAACTCCCCGTTGTACTTCCATCTGTTCCTTCTACTGGTGCATACATCTGTATGATGTCAACCGATTCCTTCTCCAATTCTATTCTCAAGCGCATCAACCTTGATGAGAGTGATTGATGTATAGTTACTCTTCTATCCAGTTCCTTTGTTAACAATATCCCTACTCCCTCTTTTTTCCTTTGATCCGGCCTCACTCCTGAATAGTACAGAAAATATTGACTTCCTACCCTTATTCTTCCTGCTCCGGCTTTCTTTGTTTCACTTATTCCCAGTATTTGAATTTGGTACTTGTTCCTTTCTTCTGCTAGTTCGCATTCTTTTCCCGTTAGGGAAGTTATGTTCCACGTTCCAACGCGTATCTTTCCATTTCCCGTGTTCATAGCTGTGGTCGTCATCGTGTTAGCATTCCTCTCTGTCTCTACCTTGGTGTTCCTATTTCCCATCCTCACATCCATGTATTCTCGTGTTCGAGTTTGCTCTGTATCCGCTCTCATTGCCAGGTACGTCCTCTCTATTCCCTGCTCGTTCGCGCCTTCTAGTTTTTTGATCTCTGTATCTGTATCAACTTATCCTTCTCTCTATCCCATCTCCATTCCTCATTCCCGATATACAACTTCCTGAACCCAATTTTTGTTTGTTTTCCGTTTTCCCTCTCAGTTTTAGCTCTAAATCTAATTTGTTCTTGTATCTTCCTGTCCCGCTTAGATATATCATCGTTAATAAAAATCCTTCCTCCTATTTTTGTTCTTAATTTCTTTTTGGTTTTCATTATCTCCACCTTATCCTCTGTCCTGTCTAATTGCACTAGACAGGTTTTTTCACCTAATTTTATGACCTGTTTTATATGTACTCTTATCTGTAACTCTTTATCTATGAAATTTTCCATTGCGTTTTTTAGTTGTTCCCTATCTTCTGTATCTATTTTTCGACCCTGAATCACTACATTATTCCGTCTTTTCTCATTCTCTACTCGTTCCAATCTGTCTTCCATATCCATCACTACCCCTTAATGAATTTATTTTGCCTTTTGAGTTCCGCATTTTCTTTTCTTAACTCTGACATTTCTTTTCTATATTCTCTCTGTTCCTCCCGCATCTCTTTTATTTCTATTGATAAATTGTTCATCTTCGCTCCCATTTCCTCAATCATCGTCATCATTACACCAATGTTTTCTTCCAGCTTTTCCTGGGACTTCATAGGCGATCTTATTATTTTTTTACTTTTCTTGAAAATATTTTCGCTGTTCTCTTCATCCGCTCCTTTTTTTTTTGTCTTTCAAATTCAAAGTTAATAAAAACGTAATTGTCTTCAATTGAGAACCACAAAGAGGTAAATGTCGATTTGAATTCATTTCTCTTCGCAAAATTTAGCTGCATATACTACGAATGAAAACTATGCAATGGCCAAAATATATCTGTAGAAGGAAAAGTTTTATTTGCTCGAATTTTCAAATTTCAATTCAAAGAGGGTAGGGGTTTAAAGCTTCTTAAGTATTTCAGGTATACTATTTCAACAGACGCCATTGTTTCTAGAAAAAGTAACTGTTAGGATTTACATAGCATGCATTAAAAGTATACATCTTTTTAAACTTATTACAAAATTATTGCTCCCTCAGCCATTCCAAAGAAGTAAGGTAATTTACCTACATATTATTATTAATCCAAGTCCAATCTCTTCCATATAACCAGTAAATATAAGAAAACTTCATTGCATCCCCATAAAATTAGTGTTGTGCAACAATTATTACCACCTGATTTTGTAAGCCGAATGATATACTGCCAATGGTTCAATCAAAATTTGGCAAACGATAATAATGTTCTGGATTTAAAATTTTTTACGAATGAAACATGGTTTCATTTATTTGGCTATATTAATTCACAAATCTTCTGCATTTGGGTAGCTAAAACTCCACATAAACTTATTGAAACTCCCCACATCCTCAGAAAATTGGAGTGTGGACTGCAATATCAAGAAGTCGTTTAAAAGCGCCTATTTTCTTTCAAGAAACTATTACAGCCGAAAGATCGAACCAATATTTTGCAAGAATTTCTGGACAAGTACATGACGGTGAATTACAAAGTCATTTCTTTCAACAAGATAATGCACCAGCACTTACAGCTAGACAAACA
Organism: Chrysina gloriosa; assembly: GCA_038088585.1. Taxonomy (NCBI): domain Eukaryota; kingdom Metazoa; phylum Arthropoda; class Insecta; order Coleoptera; family Scarabaeidae; genus Chrysina; species Chrysina gloriosa. Next base: position 35,340,612 of record CM076087.1, on the reverse strand, counting down.
TAACATATCTTGAGAAATTTTATGGAAACAGAATTATTAGTCAAGGTCATTGGCCTCCGAGCTCGCCTGATTTAACAGATTTTTATTTGTTTGGCCGACTTAAAAGTAATATATCCACGAACAGGTTTTATACTCTACAAGAATTTCAAGTCAACTTCAGAGCTTTTGAAAATATGAAACGAAGGGTGAATGCATGCTTATACACATAACGACGGCCAACATTTTTAACACAAGTTGTAAATTTTTTTAAGTAAAAATTTCAAAATAAATTTGGAATTTGATGTTGATTATTGCATTTTTAATAATTAATAAGACGAATGTGTAATAAATAATTAATCTAGGGACTTTGTTTTGAATAGATACCAATAATGTACGTTTGGCTGCTTATGCTATGATCTCAGTCATTTTAGAACATATTGTACATATACAATTTTAATTCTTTATTCGAAGGTATCAAACACAAAGCAAAAGCTTTCTCAAAAGTGAAGAAACCTTTTTCGTATTACAACCACAAAGAACTGGTGCCCATCCCAATCAATGAAATATTTTTCTGAATCTTATACACAATAGTTATTTACCTTTATAAAATTCAAGCATAATGAAATTGTTTGCAAGGCACGTGATTTATGTTAAATAGCTTGCCTAATTTCAGGATGGCCAGCATTTCAAAACCTACTAGAAAATATTTACAGTTTAAATCATATTTATAGGTTATGAATGAAATTAGAATAAAATCATTGGGATTTTACTAAAGCAGTAGAGGCAACAATGTAATCTTAGCGGCATATATTATTTGATCATGTGGCTTCCAAACAAACTGGAAGATTCAGTATTTCAAATCTATTCTGTTGAATTGATACTTTCGTGTCGTGTAACTAATTCGGTTAAAATACCTCGCCATCTTTTCAATATCTCACATTCTAAAACTATGATGGATTTTCGCGATCAACCAGAATTACACGCTCGAACTCCGATAGGTGACGATGGCGTCGATCCTTTCTTTAAAATACCTAAGGTTGCATTTTTTATCGTTTATTCGTAATGTTCCAACGTATTTCTTTACCTATTTAAGTACTTATCTTACGAATCTACAGTGAATTAGAGGTTGACTTAAGTCAAATAGGTATTTCATCTCACGTAATCTATACTCGACTCGCCGAACAAATGCAGTAGTAAATTATGGCAACAATGTGTGTTTAATAGGTCAGATAACCAATAACGTTTGTAATTGGTCGATCAGGGTGGCCGCTTACGATAGAATAAAAATCGAGTCCATATTGCATTTGGAATATTAGATTTTATTAGCTTTCTTTGTAAATGATCCATTATCTATTATATTTCATAAACCAGTGTTTCTGAAGACTATTTATCGATCGGTCTAGTGCACCAATAATACATTATTGTTTTGTAGGTTATACATTATTTCTTGCTATATTATCGTATATACTTACATTATGGAAAACTCACCTCCTAAGAAGAGAGTTTCAAAACATTTTACGGTAGAAGATAAACAGAAGGTTTTGAATATATTTAAAACATTTCAAGAAGAGCCTAGCACTTCTAAAATTGTTAGTGTTGAAATGACAGCCAAAGCAGCAGGTATCTTTCCAAAAACGATAACCAAATCATAGTAACTATTATAGTATCTTTTACAGGAATTAGTGAACGCAGTGTTTACAATATTGTGAAAGAATATAACACTAATCACGAATTACAACCACCAAAAAAATATCATAGAAAAAGGGCTGTTTTAGATATGGTGGATGATGAAATGAAAAATGCTATACGAAGAATTGTACATTGATTCTTTTTAAAAATGAACCTCCAACAGTTCAAAAAGTTCTCACAGTGATAAATGAAAGAGATGACATTCCTAATTTCAAACTTACGACTCTCAGATCATTATTAAAGGAACTAAACTTTCGGTACAAATATTTATTACTTTAAATTCTATATACTAATCATAAGATAATTATGTTTGTAGTTATAATAAGCGAGCTCGAAATAGTATTTTAAAAGAAAAAGATGACATTATTACCTGGAGACGGAAATACCTTCGTGAAATTAAGAAATATCGTGAAAATGGTACCCCGATATATTACTTGGATGAAACTTGGGTAAATGCTGGACATACTGTAAATAAAGTATGGACAGATATGTTTGTTGTCACTGCAAGACAAGCATTTATAGAAGATTTAAGTACAGGTCTTAAAAATCCTTCAGGCAAAGGCAAAAGATTTATAATTGTACACATTGGCTCGGATGAAGGATTTGTAGAAAATGGTTTACTCCTCTTTGAATCAAAGAGAACAGGAGATTATCATGAAGACATGAACGCAGAAAGGTTTGAAGAGTGGATGAGATGCATTCTCCCCAATTTAAAAGAAAATTGCGTTATAATTTTTGACAATGCTCCGTACCATAGTCGTAAATTCAATAAGCCACCTACAACTAATAGTCGCAAATTAGAAATGCAAAACTGGATGAGGGAAAATAGTATTGCATATGAAGAAAACATGGTAAAAGCAGAATTGTTAGCTTTAATTAAAGAACATTTATCTGGCCCTCCGAAATATGCTGTTAATGAATTAATAGAAAACACTAATAGAAAGGTACTTAGACTCCCCCTTATCACTGTGAATTAAACCCGATTGAACTAATATGGGCACAAGTGAAAGGCTATGTTGCGAGACATAACACCACATTTAAATTGGCAGACTTGAAAGAATTATTTCAACGAGGTATTGACAATATTTCTGTTGAAAATTGGCAACATGCTATTAAACATGTTATTCAAACAGAGAAGGAAATGTGGGAACTTGACAATCTCATAGATATACACATAGAGCCGTTAATCATTACAATTAATGATGATTCGTCTACATCATCTAATAGCGAAGAAGATACATGTTTAGAACATTTTAGTGTGTCATAATTAATTCCTTTACTGTATTAAATTTTTGTAATATGTATAAAATTTATTATTTTTGATTATACCTATTTGTACAGTGAGTTAATTTTATAGGATACTGTTTCTTATATAAATACGTACCAAAAAAAAAAAAAAAAATATTAATTATTTGTTTCCTTATTTTGTATTTATATATTACATAGATCTTAAAACCATTGTGTATTTTTTATTTACTATATATAATTCTATATATTGGAGATGCATAATTTAATTCAACAAAACATACTTGAAGAAATAAGAAAATTATTTTAGTACTTATTTTGCAATTTTTATTTATGTCAAATACAAAATGAGGTTATTATTTTGATATGTTTACATGTGATTTATGCTGTGTGAGTCGGACATTTGCATTGCAAGGTTGCCATAATTTGCTACTGCATCTGTTCGGCGAGTCGAGTATAGAAAACCAACAGAAAGAGTCAAGCCTACAATAATGAATGATTTTGTGGATATGTGTTGGTATGTATTAAATTGGAGAGCCGGTGTCATTGAATGGTTACAATTGTTGGCTGTAAAACTGACGGTGTGCGTTCAAATCTCAACATTCGAGCCGCCATAGAAACCGAGTAAGTGGGCTTATTACGAACAAAGGGTTGTTCAATGCGTGATGTGTACCATATCACCACCTATCTTTCTAGAATAGGGAAAATCATCATTATTATGGTTTAACACTAACAATTCTGGAAATCAGTTTGGATGTCAGACAAAAAAACTAAGTTTTTATGTCAAGCACTTTTGTTTTGCAATTAACTACGAGCACGTGAACTAATTTTTTTCTGGCATTTTGGGCGCGGAAGGGTTTGTAAGACCATCACTGTTTTTAACGTATTTGCATTTGTATCAAACACTTAAAATATGCATATACTATTTTACTTTAAATGCATGAGTAAACCACATCTATAACTTTTATAGACCAATTTGGTTTGCTAATTTAGAAAAGTTCCGATTCACGGATGTAACTCCGCAACACACGACACAGCAATTCCATTATAGATTTACATTTGGTATGTACGCAAACACGAATTACCTAAGCACCGTATTCATGCGGCGACTTTTCCGTAAACGTTAGGAGACATTTCGATTTCTGTAATGTATTCCGTTCAAATATTCATAAAACAATAATACGTAAAGCTTTTGTCGGCGGGATGTTTGACGTGGACCTGTAAATCATTTAAAATTTTAACTAACAATAAGGCAGGCGTCATCTGTAATGTACCCGCTAGATACGCGTAACCATCAAGTCTTCAGCATCTGTGATCTTTCGGTTCTCAAACGCTGATAACCCGCTTTTGTTTTCTTATACGATTTTTCCGTAAAGATATTCGTTTTATTGTCAAATCCTGAAACGACTGCAAAGAGGAATTCGGAGGATGAATTATTTAGGAGATTAGAGCTGGCAAGGAAAAAGCCGCTTGTTTCGTTAAGCGTAAACTGCGAAATGTAGAGAATAAATACGGTCGTGAAGGAAATATCTTCCTGCAGTACCGTACGGCCCTTCTAATATACACATGCACGCGTGTAGGCGTGAAAGCAGAATGTTACATATTCAGCGGCCAAATATTTATATTATTTACGCTTCCATACGCAAGCTGATTCTTGTTCCGTGGAAGATTTAAACATACATATGTATGTGCATCTGAGATGAATAAACAGCGAGACATTTTAAGAACAGAATTTACGAACTTGAATTTACAGGTCGATATAGTTTTACGGCAAAATGAAAATGCAACGGGAAGTAGCGGCTGTCAAAAAGATTTTAGGAAATTCTGCACACTTAACAAACACGGAAATAGTACGAACGAGAGTCGGGTGGGAAAATTGCATTTCCTAACATTGTTTATGACTACGAATATCCTATCAAATTCTCTTATTTCAACTAGTGAAGTTATATGTTCGCTCTCACTAGAAAGGAATTAAAATGTTAAATTTGCGTTCGAATTGCGCTAGTTATTTTGCACTAGAGATTTTCTTTGGCTAGCAATTAAGAAATATCCATTGGTTCGAACGAAAAGCGCGTATATTTCATACCGGAAGTTTGAGGACGTTTCGAAAACCGTGATTTTATACGATATTATATTGCTCATTCGACGAAAGTGTTCGAATTTCGAAGTTATTTTGGGCTAAGAATTTTCTTGTACCGCCACTAATCATGCATCATCTACACGTTCGAACAAGAAGCAAGTGTGTTTGGCCTTCCGAATAATATTAGTAATAACAATAACAGTGAGCTCATTGAGATTCTGGACGATGTTTGGTACATTTAGAAACTCCTGAATGGATTGGCCTTTAATAAAAGTGCGAAGCCCGATATACACCCTCTGTCCCAAAAGTAACCGCAATGCGTCTATAAATCAGAAACCAGTGGCGTCATCTCTTGATAGTTGATTGATTATTGTAGTGGGACTCTTCCTTACCAACCTGACAAATTTTCATGACATTTGGTGCATAGTCAGCTGATACATCACGCATCCTGTGAGAGTGTTTTTCGTAAACGGTCAGAAAATGAGTCACGAACAACGAGTCAATATTAAGTTTTGTTTTAAACTTGGAAAAACTGCAACCGAGACGTATGCAATGCTGCAAATTGTTTATGGCGACGATTGTTTGTCGAAGAGGCAAGTGTTCGAGTGGCATCGACGATTTCGTAAAGGCAGAGAAGATGTAAACGATGACGAAAGAGCCGGTCGTCCTTCGACAACTTTGGCCGAGGCAAATGTGGAGAAAGTGAGCGAATTTGTGAAAATTTCGAAGAAATCGTCAGTGAGATTTATGGAAATGGAGCTTGGCATCCCTAAAACAACTATTCAGCGCATTTTGACTGAAACCCTTGGTTTGAAGAAAGTCAATTCGAAGTTTGTTCCGCACAAATTGACCGACGACCAAAAACGCTTCGAATCGAACACTCCAAAGACATTATTGCACGAGCCCGTGCAGATGAAAACTTCTTGAAAACGATTGTGACTGGTGACGAGACGTGGTGCTTTCAATACGAACCAGAAAGCAAACGTTAAAGCGCAGAGTGGAGGTCACCAGAAGAAGGAAATCCGAAAAAATCACGAATGGAGAAGTCGAAAATCAAGTCAATGCTGATTTCATTCTAGTATTCGAAGGGAATTATCCATAAGGAGTTCGTTCCATACGGCTCAACGGTTAATGGTGCATATTACCTCGATGTTATAGGGCGTTTGCTGGGTCGCATTCGTCGTGTTCGGCCCGAATATCGCGAGCCAGGCAGCTGGAGATTACTGCACGATAACGCACCGTGTCATAGAGCAACGATTGTCACCGATTCTTTGGCGAAAAATGAAATATATTCGATACAGCACCCACCGTATTCGCCTGATCTGTCCCCATGCGATTATTTCCTGTTCCCTCGTCTTCATTTGAAGCAGAAAGGAGTTCGTTATGCATCCGTAGACGCCATTCAAAGATCGACGACCGGCATCCTAAAGGCCATCCCAGAGATCGACATGAAAAAGTCGTTTGAAGCACTCGTTGACCGTGCAAATCGATGTATTGTAGCACATGGAGAATATTTCGAATAAATACAATGATTTTTGTGGACATAACATACATAGCGTGCTTTATTTCGAACTATTGCGGTTACTTTTGGGACAGAGGGTGTACTAATAATACTTTTAATAAACTAAAATCTGGATGACTCTCCATAGAATGACTTAATTAAATTAGGTGCGTTAATGGGCAGCTACCAAGTAAGTGGCACAATTTGCACATGCCAATAATCCAGGAGGGGAATTATGCTTTGTCAATCGCGGACCGCAACTGCATAATTAGATTCGTCCTCTTTCGGACTCGTCAGTACGGTATAGTTGGTCCACAATTGACAAATTACAGTCCCCTAGATCATACGTCGGCATTAATCGTAGAAATGAATGAATTTGTGCTTACTCAGTAAGCTATTGCACAGTCAATTGATATCTACCTATTAATGTACCTAATTTAATTAGGTCATTATATGGAGAGTCATCCATATTTTAGTTTATTAAAATTTTGGCTCTCAAAAATACTTTACCATTTTTAGTAATAATTTAACTTATACTTGCGAGAACATTGGGAAAGATATAAAGAAAGGCTCATACATCGAACATCTAATACAAGCCCAAAAAAGCATATCTGCAGATTGATCAAACTATCTTGATCCAGGTCTTGAAATGATTGGGCTTACAATTAGATAATAAAAGAAGAGCATCATCAATCAAATTCGTTTAATAAGTAGAATAGTGCCTGCACTAGAAATGCCGCAAAGTGGAATGCCAGAAAAGATTATGGGAAAAATGTTAATGAATCTCAGAGGAAAGTTATAGAATTGCATAGAACCCAATTAAACGTGATACAGGTAGTAATTAAAATAAGTTACCGTCAGAACCAAATGAATTAAACAGTAATGGCTTCAACAAAGTCCGCATTAATGTTGTTAACCATTTATGGTCGAATATTATTGGTTCGAACAACTGTACCCTCTCACTTGTCAGGCAATAGATGGCTAACACCGAAAAATCAATATTTCTATAATCTGTCCACTTAACGGAGATTCTGAAGATAATATGAAACTTTAAAAGGAAAAATGCTGTGGACATTTAAGGAATAAAGAAGGAGTTTTGGTCTGATGTGATAGTAATTACCGTTGGGTCAGTGGTCAACGTTATAAGCATGTCCTTTGCGTTTGGACTTTATCCAGATGGGTTAAAGTGGTAGCAGTTTCTAGACCTGGTAGAGGAGACGAATTGGATGACTAAAGACCGATTTGAATATTGTCTACTGTATCTCCTTTTTCTAAGCGGGTTTGTTTAATCATACACAGCACGGATATACGAAGAATAGCAGAAGCCTTTGATGCTAAGTCCAAAATGGAAGTAATGTGCTGCCTGACCTTCTCTTGCATTTATAGGTATACAACATTGCTTCATAAGTAAGAGATTTATGGTGTTGTATTGAATTGTATAGACAGGTACCCTAAGATGAGAACACAACAAGTAAGAATACTGCGCATTATTAAATATTGACAATTCCAGTAAAGGCACCTCACTCTCCTCGATTTTGAAACCCTCAGGCCACATTTTCTTGAGCAATATATTAAAGTAGTTGGTATATTCAAATAAATGTAAATCTCCCTTGGCTTCAAAATCGTTTGACAAATTTCAATTACGCCATACGACGTAGAAAAGACACAGCTGGACCTGAACTTGGCTAACTTTCATTATTGGGCAAGGTATTAGGTACTTTTGTAGCTAATGCATATCTTTCTGTAACAGAAGGAAGTAATGCAGCTTGCCATAAATTCGGGCACAAGATCGATTTGAAATTTCGCCCATACTGAAAATCGCTATTTTGAACGAAATTTTGTTCGATCGACGAAAAATTCATGTTGGAATTGCGAAGTTATTTGGGTCAGAATTTTTGTTAGGCGATTAATGATTACTTGGCATCCGTTGGTTCGAACGTCGAACAATGCGTAAATGCGCCTTACGAAGATCGAACCACGTAAAATAAGGCCCTTTTCTTCGTTATTTATAGATAAATTTGTTGTGATAAATGTTTGCTGTAATGTACATTTTCTCGTACCTAAGTGCCATAGAGGTCAAGATAGAGGTGCAACTTAGCGATTTTGCGCAGTGATTTGCAATTTTTTTCAGCAACCGTTGAGGTAATCTAAACAATCCTACGCCGATGAGATCAATGTCTTTTCTCAATTGTCATAACGGCCTGAATTTTTAAAAAGCAAAAATGTACTTGAAATTCTTTTCAGACCAAGCAAGGCAACATCACAAAACATTAGAAAGAGATTCCAAAATTGTTGATTAATTATACCTATAGTGAAGTCAGTCCGGGAACATACTGTATATAGTGTATCCTTGAATGGACGCATGAATAGGTAAAAATTCCTGGAACTTTTGAGTTGAAATCTCATCTTGTGAGGTTCAGCCCTGCTTGGATAGAAGCTAATTTCCGTCATATTTTATATTAGTAGTGAAGTGCATTTTCTGTAGTAGATACCACAAAATATTATTAAGAAAAGTTGTTTGTAAAGGAAAACTTAACAATACAAAATCTCAGAAAACGATGTCTGCTTTGATATCTTGTTGATACAAGTTCTTTTCATGAAAAACATATTGAAAAATCTCGCATAATCTCTCATTTTGCACTCTAGCATAATTTATCATTACAAACAACTATTATTATCGAAAGTTTTCAATATCTTCAACATGGACGGTACTTACGGCATTAAAAATTAGGAAATTAAGTATCAAAGTGGGCAGAAGAGAAATTTTTTATTATTATTATTATTGTCACTTTTCCTTTACGAACAATGTTTTAAAATAATATTTTGTCGTACCTTTCACAAAAAAAAGATACTTTATTAGCAGTTACATTTTTTAACTACCGCGATGTATTTAATTGTTTTTATCAATAAAGCGGTACAAATTAGTTTCTATCCAGGTAGAGCTGAAAAGGCCAAAAACTCCTGATAAAGCACCAGTCGCTGTAGTGGTCTCTCCTAATCCATCGTTTCTTTCTATTGTTTTGTTTCTTGGCCAGTTCGGTCATTTTTTTCAACTTTTTCTGTTTACCACTTTATTTCTCCAATTGCTTAGATCTTCATTGATTTGGTCTTCTCATCTTGTTCCCGGTCGTCTTTTTAGTCTGTTGCTTAGTGGTGTCCTTTTAAATAATTTTTTATTTGGACATCTAGATCTCTTCTCTGGATGTGGCTAAACTATCTTAGTCCTTGGGCTTTGAAGTATTTCACGATGCCTTTCTTCTTGCATCCTGCTTGGTCCCATTATTCTTCTTTACAACTTTACGCTCCAAAATTGGCAATTACCGGTCTTATTAATCTATAATATTCTTATATCTTTAATATAACAATATATCTTTAATGTTACTTTGTGTAGTAATAATCCACTTGTATCTATCTAAATACTTAATTTTCTTCAACAGAGAGTTCTGAAAACCAGATATAATGCAAATCAATATTTTCATTTCGTTAAATTTTCGCAAAATTATCAAATCATAAAATTTTTTCCAACATAAATTCCTTTATTGCAGTCGTTCGTTATATTCTATAATTTATAACTTAGTCTGTACCTTTAATGTGTTATAAGAATAGCTTCTGCATCAATATATCACCGCTATCGCTTTTAAAAAATAGATACACATTGGGATTCACATATATCGTATACCAATACTAAACACCTGTATGTATGTAGGTGGCACTGTGTATTCCTGCAGCGATTCTCTATATGCAGTTATTTCTAATTTCGCTTGATTTATCGGGCCGTTTCCGATCCATGCAATATTTAAAAAGGGTTTTTTAACTTCTCTTATTGGAGTTTTCAATGAATTTCAAATGTGGTCGGCGTCCCTCTGAGATTAACTTCCTTTCAGCGTTTTTGGGTAATAGCATTGCCTCAACAGATCTGCCCGATAGGTTTGTAGTTCTAGATTACGGAGAATGTGAAACTAAAATACTATTGGTCTCGGACTTTTATCAAAGAAGAAAATATGCTGTGGGTAAAGACGAATTCTAATCTCAATTACTTCCTAACATTACAACATGTTTCTAAAAGTAAATGTAATGGTACTCGGCTGACAAATAAATTAAGACAGAAATTACTTATTTCAAGAATGATTGTTGGCATTCCTAACTACTAATACCTACATATACTGCGTGATGCAATAATCAATCAGGACCACTTTGCTTAAGTGTAAATTATCTAGAAACAGATAACCTCTTTTATACAACGTATTTAACGAAAGTGAGTTATTGCTAACCGTTCTCTCCACTGTTTATTATTATTATTTACCAGGCCCGTTGCAAACATTTCTGGAAGAGGTACAAAAACAAAAATCAGAATACAGTAAAAGCTCATTTATTGTCTTTCTAAAGTGTTCTCCTTTACGAGCAAGGCACAAGCATTGAAACCAGTTTTTGAAAGACCTTTTCCATTCAGAAGATGCTGTCAGGAACATGAGTTTTAAAGGCTTCCATAGTGTTTATCGACGTTGAGAAACGAAAGATAGAAAACCGTTAATTCGAGGCTTTGTCGCTTTAAATAATTTATAGTTTGTGATGTTGCATATGATAATGCATGGCCATAGTGAAGGATGATTTCATGTTTTGCCTTTGTATCTTAATTTCGTTCATAACTTCCAACCAGCATTGACAGTTTGACGATTTCCTAAGGAGAATATAGCAACCTGACCAGTACCATCGAAGAAAGTGGCTAGCAGTTGCTTCGGGAAAACTTTCTGAACGGTCGACTGCCGGTTTGATTTAATCTTGGAATACTTTATTTCCTTCAGAAGGAAATATTGTCGAAAATTTTTATATTACTCCTTGAATTATTTAGAAAACTATATCGGTGGTTTACCAAGAATGATATTAGTTGCGGTTATAGCAAGTAATACTTAATACGCAGAATACATATATGTATTCTGCACACACATATCGTATCTCCAGACCAATAATAATAACTAATAACAGTAATAAGTAAGGTTTGACAGACGGGTGCAACGTCAGAGGCGTATCTCGCAGAAATAAGTACATGAGATACAGTAATATTAAAAAATACTATATTACCACCTATGCAAATTAGAAATAGACGGTAAGGGTAATTTTATTTATTCTATATATTCTTACCATTTATTGACGTCTTGATGTCCACTGCGAAAAAATACTGGTGCCCCGGTACGTTTATTTATTTATTTATTTATTTATGGAAATTTCATCTATTTCTAATGGAACGCCCGAGTGACATTCGAGGGAGTGAACAATCACTCTCTCGAATCGCTACAGATTCATTTGATTTAAATTTTAAAATCACCTTCTTCACATTTCCGAAAGATTTATGATAATACAATACCTACTACTTGGAGCCATGTTCCCCATCGAGTTATTACTGGCTGAGGTGGTAGTGAAAGTTTCGGACAATTGTTTGAAAACGCGGATACGTTTTATAAATTTAATTTTCATAAATTTCACTTTTTTATAGATGTTATTAAATTATTCACCATCTGTTACTTTCGAATGGTTTCTGCAATGAGATGATACGTGTGTATACGTATATGCGAAGAAGAGTCAGAAAGCATATAATTAACACCCTACCAACTTTCTGCATTGTAGCAGCTCCATCAGGAACTAACATTGTGGTACAACACCCTCTTAACGAATTTTTTATTATCTTTACAACGGTTTCAGCATCACTTTTTCAATCCTTCTAACGGTTAGTAAAAAGGAAGCTGCTGGATCATTGCGTTTTAAAAGATGCGGTACAACATGAATCACGCTTCTGTTTGATGTCTCTGTCCATCAGTTGTTTCATCCATACTTACGCAAATTTTCATTTTTTTTTCAACTCGTCTACAGTGCAATTTTTTACTGTACTCTACAAATGTGGTAAATTTTATCGCTATTGTCTATTAGTGGGTAGTTTTCAAGAAGAAAGATATTTCTCCCAAAAGAGACGAAAGTAGACAGTGGTCCTATATATTCCAACCCACGGAAACGGCTAATATATTTATTCATATGTGATGCTAAAGACGCACACCAATAATAATAATAATAATAATAATTTATTTTAATCCTTTCGACTATCACATAGTATAGGACACGTCACAATCTTAGTATAGACAAAAAAGAAAAAGAAGCACAAATACATAACATATGGAGTAAAGAAAAATTATTACTGACTAGGTTTCAGGGTCATTCATATACTCTCTGAACGAATAATATGTCTTAGATAGCAACATATGCTTCACCGTGCACTTAAATTTTTCCAATGTTAATTGTTTATATTTATTGGACAATTTATTATATGCTTTAATGGCGAGATAATGAGGATTTCTCTCACTAAAAGCTAACCTGTGGAAGGGAACTTCTAAAACGTTTGCGTTTCTGGTATTGTAGCTATGGTAATCTTTTAGCTTCGGCATAGTGCTAAAGTTTTCCCTTGCATATAGCAGCAGTTGATATATAAAAATACTTGCCAACGTCATGATCTTCAAATTCCTAAATAAATCTCTACAACTCGTTCTAGCGTTATTGCCTGTCATCAATCGCACAGCCCGCTTCTGTAGATTAAACACCCTCCCCACATCAGTTGAGGCGCCCCACGCCAACACCCCATACGAGATTATTGAGTGAAAGTGTGCACAGTAGAAGACGCGTAAAAATTCCAAGCTTAAATGTGATTTAAGTCTCATGAGAAGAAAACATGTACTACTCAATTTCCCACAGAGATGCTCAACATGGTCTCTCCAATCACATCGTGAGTCAATTATAATACCCAAAAATTTATTTGACTCAACTTGTTGTACACTATTGTGACCCACTCTAACACAATGCGAACGGTCACGATCTCTACCTGTAAGTCGGAATTTCTATAAATACGGTCTTTTTAATGTTCAAGTACAGACCGTTTTCAGTGAAGTAATTGTTCAAATCAACCATAGTACTATTTAAGTCGGCGCATGTATCGTTAATATTATTATTGCAAACAATTATAGACGTATCATCCGCAAACATTACCGTATTAGTCAGTGGAAAGTCGTTAACATATATAATATAGAGCAGTGGTCCAAGAACGCTACCCTGAGGAACTCCTCGTCTTACTTTCAAGCAGTTCGACCTGATACCCTCAATCTCAACATAGTGCAATCTATTACTCAAATAACTTGAGAACCATTGATGCGCTACACCTCTAATACCATAGCGTTCCAATTTCTCAAGTAGAATGTCATGATCAACAAGATCGAAAGCCTTACTCAGGTCAACGAAACATCCCACACATGACTTGCTCTTATCCTTATCAGTATATAAGGTGTTGAGGAAACTTAAGATTGCCGATGCGGTGTTACATCCCTTTCTAAATCCAAATTGATGTAAATTTAATAAATTATGCTTATCAAAATAGTTTATAATTCTTTCAGCTACTAATTTCTCTACGATTTTTGAAAATGTACTTAGTATTGACACGGGACGATAGTTATCTACCAATGTACGCCAGCCATTTTTGAAAATGGGAATTATCTTCGCAATCTTAAGTTCCTCTATGAATACACCCTCCACAAATGAGGTATTTATCAAGTCAGTCAAAGGGAGATAATAAACCGATAATTAACGAACCACCGTTCACTTCCACGGCTATCGAATGACTAAACTCGGCACTAGCTTCCCATCGACCTAAATCGCCCCGTAGCACGCGTTTCTCGAACCTTAGTAATAAGTTGTTTGGATGTTAACTTTTGGGTCTAATTTGGAGGAACTTCTTGATGTGTCTTACCTATAATCTTAATGATTCAGCTTTTGTATAGGCTTAGCTGACACTTCTTATCTCTTGGCAGGCCTCTTCAATCCTCTCCATTGCTAGTTTTATCCCTTATTACTAAATATAAATTATTAGATAAACCTGAGAGTATTCCACGTTTTCTATCACTTTCTCTTTTACTGCCTAGTGAATTCTTAACGCGTTTCACTATACTAATTTCGCAACTTTTAGTTTTGCAAATACAGTACCTAGAATGTTGCAATTTAAGGGTGGAACTGATACCAATGAAATTTGCGATTGACTTCATTTTATTAATTTCTATAACCTCTACAGTTGCTGAATTCTACGTTACCCATACGTGTCTTACAATATTGGATGTTATATCGTTGTCAGTTATAAATCGAAGTAGATGGAAGAACATGTATTAAAAGTTTGTAAATATTTTAAGTTTTTAAAATCACCAAATCAAGAAAAGGTCTCCAGAATTTATTCCTCTCATACAAACCTTTCCGATTTTTCCTATTGGAAGTAGTTTCTGGTAAGGTAAGCACAATGAAATGGTAGTTCCGTATATCCTTTAACTCGAGAAGAAAAATAGAAGAAAGAAAATACTTGCGCATTAATCAAAATATCAAATGCACATCTCGGAAATCTAGCGATCACCAACGAAAACATTATTAAGAATTCAGTGCCGTAAAATACAACAGTGGATTTCGATATTCCATGGCCGCAAGCGGTTCGCCAAGAATTACGAGAAATTTTATTGTACAACGCGTTATTTGCTTTACCGCATACACCGCCAGCCTATCGCTTCGGCGTCCTCGCATACCTCCTTCAGCGCTGCTATGCAGATTCGAGGCGGCTTCACAGAGGCATAAAACAGTGAACTCCAGCAAAAAATAAAGTAACGCAATAAATCAGGGAGTATATGAGGGTTGTTTGTAATATTTATGCAGCGCGGTTTCCGCACTTCCTACTATGTCATACGAAATATTTTCTGGCGATTTTTTATTTCGCGTTTACACCTATAAAATTTCTTCAGGAAGGGCTTAAGACTGGGTTTGGTTCCTTTGTTCTTATTTTTATACAGTGTTTTACATCTACAGGTGGAAATGGAAATTTTCCAACGAGTATACTCTATTTTAATACAAATATTGTGTCATCTACTTATTTGTTGATTACAATTACTTCTTGCTTCTACTTCATTTTAGGGCTTAATTGTATAAACTGTTTTACTTTGATATTTTACTTCCTTTTTGTCTCAGATTCAGTACAATGCCGCCATGTTCACTGCCGTTCATAAGTATTTGGGCATCCATATATTATAAAACTATTTGTACCGCATAGCTTCTAGGAAATTCATTCTTGCAAAGTTGAATAATTATAGGAAAGCATTAAAGTTACAGGAATGCTGCATAAGTAACATTATGTAAATTACTTTATTACCTGCAATAAACCAAAACTGGTTATTGCGACTACATGGAGATTAGTGCAATGAAGGTTTCTCGAAACTCTTGTACACGTCTTTCTGTAATGTATACTTTTAGTAATGATGTTTTAATGGCCTCAGACAAGTTTCAGGGTAGATTATCGAAATTGCCCTCAGTTACGTTTTTGCATTCGTTGTCAGATATTCCTGTGCGACTACCGTTGTTAAGACTGTGAAACATGCCGAAACGAAAGGAATTAAACATAGAAACGCATGCTCTTATAATTGCGCACCATTAAGCTGGCTAAAGCAACCCGCAAATTGTGAAACAATTAAAGTTAAATAATACCACCGTAAACTATACTGTCAAGAAATACCGAGAAAGCGGCAGTGTTCTGAATAAATCTGCTGCTTTCTGCTGAAGATCGTACAATAGTGGTAACTAGCAGAAGAAATCGACGGAAAGCAGCACCAGCAATCGCTTAAACTGGGCTCGTGAACATCAGCATTGGGCAGTTGAACAGTGGAGTTTAAGTCTTGTGAACCGATGAGTCAAAGTTAGAGATTTTCGGTTCAAGCAATCGTGTTTTCATTCGGAGATCTGCAGATGAACCTGCAACAGAACAATGTATTGTTCCTACGGTTAAATATGACGGTGGTTCTGTGATGATCTGGGGTTGTTTTGGTGGTATGGTCGTGGGTGATATTGTAAAGATCGAGGGAATATTAAAGAAAGAATAGTATCGAAACATTTTAGAGAACAATGCTATTCCTTCAGGAGTAAGACTATTGGATCCAAATTTTGTATTCCAACAAGATAATGACCTAAAGCATACATCTAAACTTTTCAAAGACTATGCAACACTTGGAAGTAGACGGGTCCATCAAGGTATGGACTGGTCCCCCCAAAGCCCCGATCTAAACCCCATATAGTTATTGTGGAAGGAACCGGGAAGTCCGGAGAGCAGTACCAACATCGGAGGTTGATTTGTGGAAGAAGCTGCAAGAAGCGTGGTTCCAGATAACAGCAGATACCTTGACGAAACTAATTGCCGCGGTTGTGTGATATCAAGAAGAAAGCAAGTCACATAGAGGAATCACAAGTTTAGATATAATGTGTAATCCTATTGCTAGATATGTAATTAGCTATGTATATGTAACTAATAAATATAAGTTCACTTTTTGACTAGTGCTTTTAATCTCTTCTTCTAAATCTATGGGTGCCCAAATACTTTTGAACGGTAGTGCATAAGGTGTTCAGTGCTGTGCATCAAAGATACAGGCAACGTACGATGACCTGTAAATTTATGAAAGATAAGATGACAACTTAGTTGTGGAAATATGTGTCTGGCCTCTTCCAAACAAGATGTGGCGTGCTCTTGCAAAATTAACATGTCAATTTTTGGGATAAATAGGTTGAAAGCAATTCCAAAAATTAATGATTTTTTCGATTCATGGGCAATGGTGTCCATTTCTGAAGAAGATTAATTGAGGCAGTGACAACTTTCTTTGTTAGAAACGTAATATTCAAGTCAACCAATTATTATGCCTCTTATTTCACCTAGCCGAATATTTCTCAAACACTGTTCGAGTTACTTCGAACAGATGTTTTATTAGTTTTCGCATTTATTTTTGTACAGTCGCCGATAGTTATGAATGTATTTATTACTTGCAATTGTGAGAACGGTCTGACCCGCGTTGGGTGAGTTCTAAGCATTTTAAGGTTTATCACTTATTGTACATTTAACTCTGCTACCCTTGTTTATTGCCCAGCAATAAGTTCCGAGGATTCTATCACTACCTTAATTCTGCGACGGAGGTTACCTACCCTGTTGGACCACCCACGTAACTATCGGCGATGTAATATCAGGTACTCTTATTTTTATATAAGCATTATGTACAATTTTTATTGGTGTCTGGAGGACGCCTCATTATTTTGTAAACCAATGAAATCCATTTGCTTTCCTGCACGAAGCTTAGCTTTGTAGGAAAAATTAAAACTTCAGAGAGTTCGATTGCGAATGCAAAGACAGACAGTTCTCTCAACAACACAATTATCCAACCCCATCTATATATTTTATTAAAGTCTTAGTAGGTAAACATAACAGTATTTGTGTTTCATTGCGAACTCCCGCGGTCCTTACAAAATCGCGATTCAAAGAAGTGTTAAAACGCCAGCGAACTGTACCTCCGTACAAACACATACCATGCTGAATGCAATCAAACGCTTTTTCAAGATATGAAAATATTGTAATAGCTTATTTTTACTAATTGGCAACCTTGTACAACCTTCTTATAAAAATCCTTTAAATCTGTAGTGGTTGCATTCTATTTAAAACAATATTCGCTTTTACTTCTACATTGTCCTAGAGTTAGAGAGGTCTTTTCAGTTTCGGAATTTCAGTGTCAAGGAGCTAAGTGTTACAAAAGAAAATGCCAATGGGATTCACATTAGGAAAAATACACCGGTTTTATTTTTGGACATAGCGTGCTACCGACTGATTATCAATTAATTCAAGAACATTGTATACATATTTTGTCATAATGGTAGGTACACTAAACTCAAAGTTATTTTATCTTCTCATTTAATTTTACAACATACTAAATGCTTCTCATATTTTACTACATAAGCATGTGTAAACTTCTTTCCTTTTACGTAATCCACATCAATTTAAAATCGATGGCGGTAGCTATTTCATACAGCCGATTGCCATATCGCAATAAATTTAGGCATTCTAAGGCGCACACATCAATTTAAACGATGTTATCAGTCAAGATGTAATTAGATAAGATTAGAGTCTATTAAATCTAACTTGGCTGTCGTACACCATCAAAATTGTTGTATTACGTGAAAGTTGATCGAACATCCTCCGTTCCAATATATGCAGTGTAAATCGATCTTAGGAGGATAACAGAACAAGTTAGTATCTACAAGAAGGGGTGGCCTAATGGAGAATACGGAAAAAACGGAATCGAGTGAAAACAAGCGAAATAGTGATAACAGTGAAACTTGTAGTGCAAATCAGACCGTGCAGGACAACCAAACAGCCTACCCGGAAGTGAAATTTAGGACTAAAAAGTAAGTACTCAATCATAGTTTTCAGTTTTTTAAGTTAATAATACGTGATATTTTTACAAATATTTAGAGGACTTACTTGTTCTTTAATAGAGGTAGACAAACTGATTTATTAGAAAATATGGAAATCGAAAGAAGCAGCTTCCACAATTCCTTGCGAGTACATAGTTCAATAAATATAAGTTACGATCTTTGTACATTGGTAGTAAAGTCAAATGGCATAGAATTCAGGCATTTCGTTTAATGTAAATAGAAAATAATAAATTCTCTTAACAAAACTAAAAACGTTTTGAAACTAAAGTTAGCACCATCAGTGAGAAAATTATGATCTTTTTAACTAAAGGTAGCTTAGTTACCGAAATTCATATTGGGAAATGTACAAATTACATACGTATGTATATAGTTTTCTGCACTTCTTTAATTGTACAATTAAAATCATATTGATAGTTCTTATCGTTCTAATAGTTTCTTAATGGTAGAACAGGAGATTAAAACACTTCTCAAAATTTTCGATATTTGATTTCTTCAGCGTACTCCCAAAAGTAATTTGTACTTTGTACTTATTTAGGTCAATTGTACGTGATCTTTACTGAAAGCTGAATAAGTTTCTAATCTATCCATTTAAATACAACGTATTATAAACAATGAACTACTACGCCTCCTTTGAAATATGCAAAAACAGTTCCTGGAATAACGAAATTGAGACATTTAGCTAATAAACAGTCGCTCTTAAGTAGAATTTGAATAAGTAGTAAGCAATCCTACTTATCTTTGATAAATAAATCCGAATTTAAACAAATTAAAGTTAATACTATTAACTGGCCCATATTATATATATATATACAGTATGTCCCAGGATTGACGTTACAAGAGGTGTGATGGACTGAAAATTTTTGAATTTTATTTTAAGATTGTAGAATTAAGCCCTGCTTGGCGTAAATAGAATTTTAAGAATATTTTCAGTTTTTACTTAACTTGAACAAAATAAATTGTTTTTTTAAAGTCTGGGATGTCAGAATTTGCGTGAAAATAAACAATGGGACGCCATGAAAACAAAATTGTTCACTAATCTTAAGTACTGTCAGATTACAATAATGTCTAATATCCCTTAGTTCAAATTTCAATTAATGCTAGATCATGTTAACGTTACAGCAGAGAATTTACGTTGTTCAGTGTTATGGGCTCGGACAAATTGCACTAAGAGAAGTGGTGCAGCAGTTTAACGAGAGATTTCCCAATACCAACGTTACACGTTTGACTGCCATGCGAATAGTTAAGAAATTTCTTGCAACTGGCAGCGTTCGTAATGTAAAGAAAGAAAAGAAGAAACATGATGAAAACGATGCCGTAACTATTATTGCTCTTGATTCGGTAGAGGAACATCCTAGACTATCATTGAGGGAACGTTCACGTAAACTTAATGTTAGTAAATCGGAATTACAAAGAATTTATAAGGCAAACAAGGTAAAGGCATTCAAACCAAAATTTGTGCACACTATCGAAGAAGGTGATGAAGGCCGAAGATTATTATTTTGTCTTACCATCGGGGAGAAATGTATTGAAGAACGAAATTTTTATAAAAACATTGTTTTTCTGACGAAGCAAATTTTACTACAAATGTTAGTAAATCGGAATTACAAAGAATTTATAAGGCAAACAAGGTAAAGGCATTCAAACCAAAATTTGTGCACACTATCGAAGAAGGTGATGAAGGCCGAAGATTATTATTTTGTCTTACCATCGGGGAGAAATGTATTGAAGAACGAAATTTTTATAAAAACATTGTTTTTTCTGACGAAGCAAATTTTACTACAAATGGCGTTGTTTCCTCTCAAAATTGTCGCTATTGGGCTACATAAAATCCAAACTTTCGGGTCAATTATAGACAACAGTATTACCAAAAAGTGAATGTATGGTGTGCCGTTTCATATCGTTTTGGCATTATTGGACCTTTCTTCATAGAGGGGCGGTTAAATCAGAATGTTTATGTACAGCTACTTAAAAGATTCAGGGAAGAGTACTTACATGACTTGCCGCTGACAGAAAGACAAGCAATGTATTTCCAACAAGACGGATGTCCTGCACATTCGACAACACGCGTAGCTGAATCGATAAATTTGGTGTTTGGAGAAAAGTGGATAGCTAGAAATGGTCCGATCGCGTGGCCTCCACGGTCGCCCGACCTCACAATATTAGATTTTTATGGGGTCGCCTCAAACAACTGGTTTATTCTCTACCAATACCCAACAGTAGAGAAGTACTAAAGGAAAGGATAAGAAACGGCGTACAGCAAATACACATAGAGGAAGTTCGTAACAGTTTCAGAGATTTCAGACATCGCATAGAAAAGTGTGTACAAAATGGCGGTAGTTACATTGAATAAATAATTTATTATTTATATATAAATTTAATTTTTGAGTAAATACTACATGCAATTTATTTTGTTCAATTCATTTTGACGTATCATGAACAAAAAGGGTAGGTTACCTGAAAAGAAAATAGTTTTCGCTTCACCGTCAAGGCCAACTTGTTTTTCAAAAACTGAAAATATTCTTAAAATTCTATTCGCGCCATGCAGGACTTAATTCTACAATCTTAAAATAAAATTGAAAAATTTTCAGTCCATCACACGTCTTGTAACGTCAATCCTGGGACACACTGTATATATACATACGAACGTATGTATGATGTTTCGAATATGTTTCAAATATTCTAGGAATTGTGTTCTATTGGTCAGAGGCAAGTCTTCGTATGTTTACCAAACCATCCCGTGCAATATGTACTGTTAAGTGCTCTTCAACTACTTGACTATTACAGCCGAATTTCCATACCACTGATTTTGCAATCATGAAAGACGAGATTAAATCACAAAGAGCCACTATTTTCTTGTTATACATATAAAGAGGGTATGGAATCGTCAGAAATCGTATTGTGGGATTGCGAGTGAAGTACTTTCATCGATTATCTACCGAAAGGTACCACAATTAACGCAAGATATTTTTCTAATCTCATATCTGGCCCATTGCGGTAAGTGCCTTGCAAGAAAAGGCCTGGGAAGTTAGTATAAGCGTCCGTAATTGTAACAGGAAAATGCAAGACACCATACAACACGATGAACGAAGGATGTTTTAAATAAATTGCGCTGAGAATTGCTTCCACACCCACTCTATTCACAAAATCTGACTTCTATATCGATTAATAGAATACTTTACCCAAACTTGAAAAGAATCCTACGGGCTTGTCGATTTTACACCTTAAATGAGGTAAAAATTGCTGAAAATGAGGGCTGCAGTCCAATCCGAGAAAGTTGTTTGAGGACGGTTTAAAAAATTAGTTTCACGTTAAGATAAGCGTATTCATTTGAATGGAGGTTATATTGAACAACTACATTTTAACTTTGATGGGAATTGAGGAAATAAAAAATTATAGCCAAATTACTAAAACTTTGGAAACATTCCTCGTATTTGCAAGAGTATATTGGAAATAAAGGTGATACCACAGAATAGTAAATGTACATATATAACGTTTATTTAGAATAATGGAACAAAAGTCATGACATAAATCGCAAACAGATTTTCCCTCTCACTTCATCTTAGTTGTGATTGTATTGCAGATTACAAAGTTAAAATTGCCCGGCGTTTGGTGATTTCTAAAACGGATACTTTTACTGCTTTTATATTTCTCAGTTAATACACTTGTGAGGTACGCAGATGCTTAATTTCTACTATTTTTTATTTTGGTTCTTTAGTCTCTGTGACTGTCTATGATTTACAATTGATTCAGAAAAGTAGATAATTTTGCGGTTTAAGATCATATTGAACGAAACTAGTATTACCTCTACCACAAGGATATCTCCTTTGACTTGAGCACTACGTAAATGAGAACATTTTGTAGAGTAAAGAAACAATCTTTCCTTCAACCAAAATGACTTTCAATTTTAATTTTACACACGTCCATAAGCTTTTGGTTTTTATTGCGGGAAAATGGAATTAAGTACAACTTCATATCATCATCATTATTGAAATGTTCTTTATTTAAGAACTATTACAAACAACGATCAGTACAATGTGGATCTGGGAATATAACCTAGCCAAGCTCCTGTAATATCTGATGAGTAATCACAAGTGCATGTGGTTTTGCAATACCTTTCTTGATTTGCATGGTTCAATTGGCTGATCTGTTAAATGTACACATCTGAATTGATCGTTTGGTTACGTTGTAGAATTTTGTATGCAAAAGTTCGTCTGTAATCCTGCCAAAGTGATTATATAACCTTATTTAGATGAATATTAGCATGCTCATGCATTAGCTTCAGTGAAGTTCTTTGAGCCCATAAGGAAACCTATGTCGCTTTCTTGTTCAATAGCTGTTTTGAACAATTTTCAATCTTTATAGCCTCACCTTTTGTGCTATAACGTTTCAAATTGATTTTTATTGTGGGCTTGATGGTCATCAACTTCAACTGGGAAACTTTCTTCAACTTTAAGTCAAAATTTGCTACACAAAGATATACTTTCTCAATAACATCTGTGCCTTATCTGTCCTAAGCTTCAATTCCACAACCTTAACTTAAACGACGAAGTACTCAAATTCTAAGCATCGCCGCTCGTAACAGTCTTTACAGTATTTTCTGAGTTTCTTGTTATAAAACATGCTGACTATAAGCATTAAACCCTCTTTTCAAATAGATTCACTTATACGTGCATCAGCACAGCTCCAGAGGCTTCCTTTTGTCGAGTAACGATTTAACTTTCTTGTAGTAGAGTAGCTGGCTCACTTCTATATTCGGATGGTTGTAGAGCCTCCATCCGTGGTTTTAAGCTGTTCTGTTGGTTACGATCACATGTTCAATACATATTTGCATTTCTTATATATCAAGGTCACTGATGGCTAAGCACCTTGTTCTGAAAATGTTGGATTATGTTTAGGCCGTTTTGTTTGGAGCACCCTTGAATTTGCGCCTCAATATTAATATTTGATTGTAAATGAAACTACCATCAGGAATCTCCTCCCTATCAACCATGATAGCTTCCTTTTTCTGTTGTTGAGTTAACATGTAAGGTTCTGCTTAATTAGAAAACTACTTTCACTATTCGCAGACGCGCGTTTCGCGGTCATACCGCTCATCAGTACGACTGTGTGAAGTAGTTTTCATTTCTATAGAAGCTCTATATAAGCCCGGGTGTTAGATGTTCGTACATATGAGACTTCAATTACGAAATTCGGCCATAATGTACTAATGTAGAATCAAATAGCTGCAAAAATGGGCAATTAGTACATTATGGCCGAATTTCGTAATTGAACTCTCATATCTACGAACATCTAACACCCGGGCTCTATAGGAATGAAAACTACTTCACACAGTCGCACTGATGAGCGGTATGACCGCGAAACGCGCCTCTGCGAATAGTGAAAGTAGTTTTCTAATTAAGCACAATTTTCCCACGGCGGGCTAGCCGAGTGCGCGATTGTAGCTACTACAGGAGTTTGTGGCAAAACAAGTTGTCTACTTCTGTAGAATCAAATAGCTGCAAAAATGTGCAATTAGTACATTATGGCCGAATTTCGTAATTGAACTCTCATATGTACGAACATCTAACATGTAAGGTTCTCTTTGCAATTTACATCTATGTCGATTTCGCACGTTTTCGGTTGGTAGCAATTCAAAGTTTTTCATGCAGATTGATGCCATCTGAAATCTCGTGAGCTCTAAGTTCATTTCCAGATCTCTCGCTTCGTTTTCAAATAGAATGCACACTTTCTTGTAAGTAAAAGTATTATGCATTCATTTCTGTTCGTTTAACTCTCTTTCCCATTTCTTAGTCCAACTTGTCATTTTACTTAAAGCTGTTTGTACTTTAATTACATCTTTTTCAAAGTCAGCATTTTTCTGATACTGCTTTATTATTCGCATATACATATAACTAACATGGTGTCATGATGATATCTGTTAATTTGTTTTAAATCAAATAACTTTGAATATTGATTCTATTTTTGATGTTGTCTTACTCATTTGATAAAGTATGGTTTGTGGTTTGAGGATGTTAGCCTTGTTGCTAGCCAAACATGTGTTACCAAGTTTAATAAATTCATTGCGTGGTAAAGAGTTTTTATCGATGTGATGCATATAGTATCACTAATGCTGCATCACGGTTCTGGCGATTATTATCACATATATTTTTATTCTTCATTTGTTGTCACGAAGCTATTTATCCGCAAGTTTCTTTTAAATATGTACGTATGTTCCCTTCCCCTCTATCAAAGCCTCTGGATTTTAATGGATAGATTATTACCGTATTACCGTATAATCTTTGAAAGTTGTCAACTAATACCAAAATACCAGTTCGGCTTCAGGCAAGACCATGCGACCACAGAATAGGTACACCAAATTGTCTGGAGAATTTCTCAAAATCTTGAAGATAAAAAATTTTATTCTACCGCATGGCTCGACATAAAGCTAGTTCACAGCAAGGTCTGGCATGCTGGTCCTCTCTACAGAATAAAGATGAAACTGCCCAACCTATTTCTTATTCTCAAATTATATTTCCATAATCCTTACTTTCGCATAT
The DNA here is from genome assembly GCA_038088585.1 of Chrysina gloriosa. Lineage (NCBI taxonomy): Eukaryota > Metazoa > Arthropoda > Insecta > Coleoptera > Scarabaeidae > Chrysina > Chrysina gloriosa. The sequence continues at coordinate 35,315,279 of CM076087.1, read as the reverse complement.
TCTTATATTTGGAACAAAGTTCCACATTTGTTGACAATACCCTAAACTGGACTTCAAATCGAGATACTACTAGAATCTCAGACAAGCTACAAAATTACATTATTCAATAGAAATATGACCTAAGAAATGGCACGTCACTTTCACAAACAGTATAGGTACCTGTCCACTAATAACCTTCAGTAACGGTTAAAATCCAATGTATTCCGAAAGATCTTCGATGCTTAATAGTTTGGACCAAACTATACCATCATAAATGACATTCAAATAAAAACAGTAAACTATGGAATCAAAGACTTCACTTTCAAATATTAAAAATAGACTCAAGAGCTCATCAAAATAATCTTATAACTAATCTTACGTCGCAGCCTATTACCCGACGTACACCTAAACGCCATATCTTAAGTTATTGTTTTTTGTCGCTAGCATCACACCTAATTAATTACTTCTATTGGAACTAATATTGCTCTTTGAGACACTTTCTTTTAATATAAAAACAGAAATTTGCTTATTGTAACATCAACTTTCTATAGATTGCAAATAAATTGGGATATTAAAACAAAAACTATCTACACTATCACATGCTTACATATACATACATACATATGTATGTATATTACCAAAAATATATGTACTACATATTCCGCTTAAGGTGGCAATGTGCGTCTAGTTTAATATCTTTTCGTACACTTAAAGCTCTTCGTTCATAGAACATTTATAACGCATTGACACAATTGAATTATTATATTATAATTATACAATATTCACAAACGTACATATTATTTATGTAGATTAATACTTTGCTTCACAAAATTATTCCCATTAGCATTCACTCCTGTGAAAAGCCCTTCTTGAAATTTGTGTTTTATTTCCCGCCACTTTCTTTTGCATAATTTTCTGTCCTTATATTTGAATTTTAGAAAATGTATTACACAGGATTTTCCACAACTAATGCGTCAAATTTATTTATAAAATTATATGAGGTAAAACTAACAATAAATCAATGACTGTGAGAAAGAAAAACGAAAAAAAATTAGTTTTGGGATAAAATCATTTAGTTTGCTTGATATAGTGGCCTAATTTTACTACTGTTTACATTTGCCTTGCCATACGTCCTTATTTTACATATAATATATTTTATAATTTCCTTCCATAACTTCATGGGGAAATATTTTCTTTCACAATTTTCATTTTATTTGTTGTGAACTTTCTTCTATTGTAATTTGATGCATAAATTGGAAAAGAAAGCCAGTGTTGTCCACAACTTACGCGTCAAATTCATTTATAAAATTATATGAGGTAAAATAAGTCAACGAATGTAAAAAGAAAATTACATCGCCTATTCTAACTAAACGTTGACATTATATCTGGAAGATTGCTCGCATTTCATCTTGTTCGTTCAAACTTCGAATATTAATTCCGACTTTCCTGTGATAATAGGAAATATTTTCACTTCCAAATTTTGTTTTACTTTCACGCCTAGGTTGTAAACAGTGCTGTATATGTGCTTTCGTTCAGACTTTTAAAAGTATGTATACAATTATGGGCACTACCCATTATTTTCATGAACTTTCTTTACGTTTTCTTGTTTTCTTATATGATAGATCTCTACCACTAATAGGTCAATTAAACAAGGCTGGTTTGAACGATAGTTATATTTTCAGAACGTTTACAAACGTTTTCGGAATACCTTCTTCAGTGAAAATATAACTAGATAAATATATAAACAAACATTTGTTTTTTATTTGGGAACTATCAACAAAATAACTAATGACTACGATTTCTTGATATAGAGGATGTGTAATCAACTTTTATATATATATATATAAATTATAAAAAACTAAATTAATGTGTAAACATACATGCAAATTAAGTAAAACCTTATATAAAAAATCTTTGTCGAAACCTTAACAATTCTGTTCAAGGACTAGGGAAAACCCAAATTTAAAAACCTAGCCAAAGGTTTCCTTCTTAAGAAATGCAAATGTCATTTTAACAAATTGCTATATACATTACTTAAATTTTGAATATCGGTTCTGAAATTAATAGTTTTAGTGTCTTTTTGTATATTTATCATTTCATATATTAGTCTTTTTTATAATTATTCTCTGTTTTTAATATAATTGTGTTTTCAAAATCAAAGTAATGCCCAAGATCTTTGTAATGCTTTGTTACAGCGGTCATTGCACCAAAATCATTATTTAAAGAATACTTATGGCTATACAACCTTTTCTTTAAATATTGTTTCGTCTTTTAAATTTGGGTTTTCCCTAGTCCTTGAACAGAATTGTTAAGGTTTCGACAAAGATTTTTTGATATAAGGTTTTACTTAATTTGCATGTATGTTTACACATTAATTTAGTTTTTATAATTTATATATATATATAAAAGTTGATTACACATCCTCTATATCAAGAAATCGTAGTCATTAGTTATTTTGTTGATAGTTCCCAAATAAAAAACAAATGTTTGTTTATATATTTATCTAGTTATATTTTCACTGAAGAAGGTATTCCGAAAACGTTTGTAAACGTTCTGAAAATATAACTATCGTTCAAACCAGCCTTGTTTAATTGACCTATTAGTGGTAGAGATCTATCATATAAGATAAGTATAAAAGGTCACGAAATATATATATATATATATATATACATTTAGTTTTCTTGTTTTGACAGGATTTACATTACTTTCATTTGTTCTAAATATGTTCTAAAAGATGCACCTAAGAAGACTGAAAATGGGTTTATGTTTATTATTGCAGATTAATGTAAATCTAGAAATATCACCAAGAATTATTAGTGGCATTAACTTAAAAATTTCTTCGTAAACGAGGTAACAGCTATGCGGTTTATACACACACTGCTAAAATAAAAATAATGGTGTAAATAGCTTCAAAAGTATCCCTACTACAATTTCATCAAATATAAAGTCTCGCAACATATAATCATGTAAAGCTCAAGTTTTGTTTCCTTTCCATCATCTTGTACAAATATCTTCCCAGAGAATTTGGTTTGGTAAGTAAGTAGGTATAACTTTCTTCTTAAACAAAATAAAAGGCATGGAACTAAATAATTTTATTCATTAAATCAATGAGCACCTCCTATCCTTCGAAAGCAGGATAAGTCTACATGCACATAAAACTTCAGCCTTTTATCAGCTAGAAACCGAATCAAGTACAATTTCACATCATCACATTAATATTCGCACCATTTCCTTTAGAATCCCATCAACTACCGTAACCTTCTTTGGATGCTGTTTGAGCTAATTAATCTTGTTTTGCTCCACCATCATGTTGGACTGACATTATTGTTAACATATTCTTCATCGCCAGTTATCACCCTTTTAATATTTAATAATTTTTGTTAAATTGTATACGCAAAAGATATTTACAGATTGCGGAAACTGAATTTCTTGAAGCTCATGAGAAAATGATAAATTCACTATTCCTTAATTGAGAAATATGTTTTGGGAAATATAAGTTTATGAGAGAACTTCGAAAAACTGCCTGATACAAAGGCCATTGCAAATTACCAATGTAAAATTTAGATTACTATAAACAACAAATTAAGCAATAAGCGTTGGAGTGAAACTTAATTCTGTAATCTAATGTAATGAATCTTGTTAAGTTAAACAAGTTTAATCCTAATATGCTTTCGTGGTCATGCAAAATATATTGCTGTAATAAGTAAACAATATTTAATACATTCCTTTGTTTCGTAATAATCCATCACATTCGCTAAAAATAAAAAAGTACAGATACTTTCTTTTTGCTAACTCTAAAATCCAATTAATATAATATAATGCTCATTTTTATTATATTCACCTATCGAAATAAAATCCAAACGTCAAAAAGCTTGCACGCACATACATACCACTTACAGTGGTTGCTGTCGTAAGTATTAATTTTATAATTCATTTGATGAGCCGCATTTTATTTGTTCATTTATTTTTATCAGCATTTATAGAATACGCAGGTATTTATGACAGGTATTAAATATTAACACGGCGATACATCACTTTCTCGACAAAACACGTTTAAAAGTGTATAAATTGTCCTGTTTATATGACCGTTTTGTTGCAGATCGAATGACAGCGCTTCAGAACGAAAAAGACGTTCCAAGAATAGATTATCGAATAGAAGAAGTACGGGAGTTATCGCTCCAGAAGAAATAGAGAAGGCCAAAGAATACGTAGACCTGTCCGAAAATTGAATAGTTTTTAAGTAAATATTTAAATAAATCGATATACTCATTGTTCTAATTCAGTGTTTACCTACCAAGGTTCTGTGCGACCGTTCTTTTAATGGTATTAATGATTAAAACTGAGGCTTTAATCCAGGAATGCTAACACATTGTCTAGGCAGGAAGTATCTAGGGAATTAATAGGCATATGTACGCGATTAGATAAGAGAAGATTTTAAAGTTGTGTAACTCCTCCTATTTTATAATTTTATTAATTTATTATTTTCCTTCTTCGTGCTCAAAATTGTCCTTTTAACAATTGATTTCAATTTTAATGATTTAAACAGAAAGAAACCAAGCAATAATGGAATTTGCTGAAGTCTACGTGTAGGTATTTATTTCTTATTGAGATAAATATCTATAACAGACTAATGTGTATTGTTAGTAAGATTATTTCCTTTTTTTCGTCACAAATATGAGTAATTAATGTAGAATACGTCCATTTTTGTTTTATCTCTAGATGCATAAAAATATGGCACAGATTCAACAGGTGATACGTCAATCAAATCCGGAACGTATTTTTCGCAATAAACTATAAATATACAGTCAATGATATGACGGTTGACAGTTGATTTTTAAATCAATGATAAATTGCGTTTGAGTTGACCGCAAAACCCTTTTTAGATGCATGTATATTTGCTGATGTATCGATCAATGCTTAACTTTATTGGTTTATTCATGCATCCTTAGATATGCACTATCGACGTATACATATACACCTAATTCTGTTTTTACACGGTAGACTGGTTCCAGAAAAAGCCGTGTAAAAAGACATTGATCGTATCCAAAAATAGGTGATTGGTTCCTTATCTCTAAAACCTATTAAAATTAGTGAAAAAACAAGGATTTCTTAAGAACAAGTATTCATGTTTATTTTATTAATTCACATAGTATATAATGTGTATTTACACAAGCATAGTTATTAAAGAAAAAAAAAGATATGCACTCTAAGCTTAGAATTATGTAATGTAAATTAAATGTATCACAAGTTCAGGAACTAAAACAATTATGTATGTAAAACAGCTATGTTGTTAACAAAAAGAATAGGTATAGGTTGTATACACAAAAGGGAATTCCCCTAATTTTGTGCTATTTACAATTGCTCTGACAAGTACATTTGCTTGTATGCACCAGAAGGGAGTTCCCCTAAATTTGTGCTATTTACAGTTGTTCTGATCAGTAAATTTGCTTGTATGTATGTATACACCAAAAAAAACCGTATATTTTGAATCCTGCTAAATGGAATAAAATCGTGTAAAAAAATTTAAAATTTTTTATTTTCAAACCGTCTTAAATCAAAACCGTGTAAAAAAGACCGTGTAAAAACAGAATTAGGTGTATACAAATATTCAGACGGCTGCACGACTGCCCTGTAAATTGTAATTCTAAGAATTTTCTTCCCGCCTTGCAGGTTTTATAACGCTTTAGTTGTAAGATTTTGCAAAATTTTCGAAGTCAGTGACATTGTGCGTAATTCTTTTAAACTATGCTTCTGAAATGGGCTAAAAGTATAATTGAGGAAACCAGCTGATCGCTTCCAAAAAGAAAAACCGTATTTCGAAAACTAAGTTCTAAATTAAGTAAAGAAACCAGAAAATGCCATGCTTTTTCCGCTAAGCATGGCATCTTCGTTGTTGAAGTACGTACTTGGAAGTATTCAACTTAGTTAGGAGGTATAAAGTGTTCTAAGTTCATTTTTTGCTGAAGACATAATTGTTGGGAAAACGGATTAGACACGTTATTCAGAATTTTTGGCACCATCTTTATATATAGGAATTTACCTAAAAATCAAATTACGTGAGTTGAATTCTCTAATTACAGCCCTCTGTACAAGTATAATATAGAATAAAACATTGACTATGATTAATAGCATTTATTACTATAAAATTATAATGATTGCGGTAATCTTATAGTGGCTGTAATCATGCAGTTCCTAAAGAAATGTCAACCGACAATATATTTTTATAGATTGTAACAGGCAGTATTTACATTTCAGTTGTTTCAGAAATGTTTGAGCTAGATTATCACCACAGTAAGGCGGATGGCGTTGAGATCGTTAGAATTTAGTTCGACTATTGTTAACGGATCTATCTTCAATGCCGCATGGTCGGTTGTTTCAACTTTTTAATGTGTTAGTGGGCGAGAACGACCTGGCAGGCATGGGAGTTTAGTAATGTGGACAGACAACTCCAATCGCCTAATTGTGATTATTACAATAACAAAATAAATGTAAACAATTGAAATTAATCATAAAACTACAACATACCATTATAACAATTCGATTATAACTTCATTAATACTACATATACTGTAAAAAAGTTATGGACTTTTAAAGTTTGTATTTAATAAAAATTGTCATCTTACATTGAAGCTGGACAAATAATATTTTAATAACAATACAATTTTTTGTATGATCTTGTATTATATTCATTTGTAACTAAAGCCTTAGAAATTTTGAAATATCTATCAGTGTGATGTATGCCATCCCAAAGCAATCAAATTTTTACCCAAATTGTTTCCTAACATTGCCTTACCATTAGCAGTGCAATTGACAATTGCCAATTTGTGTTGATCTGCATGTGTATTTATTAAATAAAATAAATGACAAATATGTTATAAGATATTTTTCTTATAGCTGTAATGATTATATATAAACATTAGTTGGATGTAACCTGATACATAAAACAATGGTAAAATTTGAGTTATTTTTTTTTTTTGGTAAATAATTACACTTTTTCTATCAAGGGATTTTATCGAGCTTGGAAGTAATGTTTTAAGTATCCATTGCAATCCAGAAAAGACCATTAAGCTGAGTTTAGATAAAGCTAATAGATAGCCCAGTGGACCTCTCCAGCAAATATTCTTCCGCAAATACAATATTCCAATAACTGGACAATCCAGCAGCATAGGTACTGGCCACCGAATTCAAAATTCTTTGATTCCACTGACCAAAATACGTTACTGTTCAACACTTTGCAAGTTAACTACTAACCAACTAGCAAAACAGCCATTAAATTAATCAAAATTCGGTTTTAGGTTCGGTTCAGCGTGAACTGGTCGTCGACTAGAGAACTGAAGATAGTGTGGCATGTGCACATACGTATATCGACTGCACAGACTGGTGTTAATAATAATCTTAACAATAATAATAGTAATAATAAAAACTTTGTTGTCCAAGAGTGAATCCTATTAGCGGTCAATAATTTAAATAATTACTAGATAGTACAGTATAGTGTAAAAAAGAAACTTATAACAAATTTTCAAACTTAAATACTAACAAAACAACAAGAAAGAGTTTGGCTTAAAGAGAAGCCCGCAGAACTACGCATATGCCAACAGCATCCGATCTCTCAATATCATCAAGAGTCATACAGCCTGGGATAGAAGTTTTGCCATTTTGTATCCAATGTCTTTCCAAAAGGAGTTATGACTGGTTGTAACTTTATTCTCAACGATATATAAGTAGTTAGTAAGAGTTAAGGAGAATAGCGGTGGGCAAAGCAACTACGTAAGAGAGGAATATGTATCGGGACAAAGACGCCTACTTTGTTCAGGATCGATACCCACTTGATCCTCAATTTTGTGCTCAGCTGTGCCACAAATAGACAGCAGCGACAAAGTGCGTCGGCAGCTTTCATGTTCATGTGGTCGATTTGAATGTCCTCAGAACTTAGCCAACGCCACTTGGAAAATACGAAAAGTGCACATTTGTTCGTATTAATTGAAAAATATTAGAGTTTTGAGTATGTTAAAAGAATAGTATTTGCTAAAAAGTTAAATCAATGAAACACAACAATAATTGTATGTTTTAAATCTAATGTGCACACACTATCCCAGAACAATAACATTAATGAAGCAAGCCAAATATAGCCACTATCGTCGTATTTAAAATATGGTTGCCGGCCATGCGCATAAAAAATTTTCACACTAGATTTTCTAACTTTGTCGCTTCTGTCTATTCTGTGGCTGTGCTTACATAATGTCTTCACCATGCTTCCACTAGCCCTATATAGTCTGTCTATACGGTCTGTCGTATCAACGTTATAGCAAAATTATAAATATAAATATTGCCGATAGCAATAACACACAAATTTAAAACATTATTTGTTATAATTACTTACAAGCTTCTCAGTTAGGGCTTAGACTAACAACAAGCCTGTAAGCGATTGGAATGTGTCATATACATACTATTTTCGTAAGATTTAAAAAATTTTATTATTTATTTTGTGAAAATAGTAGCAGCTTGGAAATTGGCCGAGTAGTTTGCTTACAGTGCGTGTTTAAAAAACGAAATTCTGTGAAAGAATGGAAACTTCAACAACTCAATAACAATGCATAGAATCATCAGAACCATCAGAATACAATTGGTTTGTAGAATTTCGTAATGGTCGTCCGTTTGTCAGTGATGTAATGAAGGTGAAAGTCGATCAAAATCGGTTGTTATTCCAATGAACATCGATGCTGAGCGCAACATTGATTAATTCATTCATTGATTGAGGAAGATCGAAATGTGATTTACAGTGAAATAAAGGCATTCTTAGGAATACATCCGATTTTGCAGGACCATTTAGCTGTGAAAAGGATCTGTTCCTCGTGAATTCCGCATAATTTGAGCGAAGCTCAAAGAATGCTTGTGCTAATTGGTGCAAGGAAATGCTCAAAGAATTCGACCAAGGAACTACAATATCGTAACAGGACGATACTTGAATATATTTTTACGAAACGCAAACTAAGTACAACTCCAATTTTTTGCCAAAAGTCATCGACCAAATCAACGATCAAGGAAAAGCAACGGATAACGTCGCATTATTCTGCATTACGAACTCTCACACCGCACGTCAGATAATTATTTGGAGGAGAAAAACATCGAATTAATATCTCATTGCCCGTATTATCCTGATTTATTGTCTAATAATTTCTTTCTGTTCCCGAATGTCAAACAAGAAATGCATGGACAGCGAGGATTTATCGAAGCCTTCAAAAACCAGGTTTTTGAGATACCAACTTCAGATTGGAATTGTGTGTGAGTGCGAATTGATTTGGACGCATCCGCAAGTGTACTATGTTTTTAACGAAGCAGCAAAACTACAGAAAACATTTGATTTTAGTCTTAAGGAGAATAAAAGATAATAATAATTCAGACTTATAAATATACACTTAAAGAGAGAAAACATATTTTGTCTTCTTGATACACCGTTCCCTTTTCCCAGAAAAACTCCGTTTAATGTCGCTTTGTTTCTTATGCTCGGTCAAAGGAAGACCCTCGTTAGTATCCAACAGTACTCGATTATAATTTTGGTATTCTAACGCGCCTGCTACCTTTTTCCATTTCTAGCAAAAAGAAAAATTAAAAAGTTTTTATTTACAAAAAGAAGAGCGTTATGTGTTAAAGACACGAGGAAGTTAGTGGTCGTTAGCACATCGAACCTAAGCTAAAAAGAAATATCAATCATAATTTTGTCGTGCTTGTGTAATTGTTATGGGTTGTGCCGCAATGAATGTTAATATATATTTTTAATATGATCCTGAGAAGTAATCCTAATTTTTTCGATTTCTTGCAAAACAACAAAGAATGTCAAACTTCTTCCGTACCGTTACGTCCCTGATTTACAATTAACTTAAATAAAACAGTCATTATCATTACCATACCTATCATATCTTTAAATGCATATTTCGTCAACTAAGCTATCATCCTCAGTGGAGACATCAAATTAAATCGGTGTAGTATAAGTAAGAATCGTTTTATTTGTATGATGAAACAGCGATGAACGAGAATAAATTTGAAATTCTTTGAATGTAAAGACAATGTAGATATAGAATATGTTTGGCACCTGGATGAAATGTAAAGGTGCTAGAAATCATAAAGCTTATTTGTACCATCAGTTCCTCGAAATAGTTGCATAGCCTTTCAATAATTTTTATTGACTTTATGGAAAATTAAAATATTTTGTAGCAGAAATTTCAAATTTCAAAAACTTCACATGCAGTAATGCGTGAGATATTTTCTTTTTATACTTTGTTAGAAAGAAGAACTAATTTATTTCCATAATCATAGTTACTGAAGAATATATTCTCCTATGTACCCATATGCTTATGCAGTGCTATACCGAAAAATACACAAATACATGATGGTTATTATTTTAAAAGTAATAATTTTGATGTAAGTACTGCTAACGTTCCTATACTCACGCATACGGTCCCTGAGACCGACTTATATAGTATAGTATACGTGTTTCATATTTTGACGTGAGTATAGGAAGGTTAATAGAATAAATAATAAATTAGGACATTACACTTTGCTGATAAAATATGAACATGTAAGAAAACATTTCTCGTATGCAAATAGTTTATAATGCAATTCGCGATACTTATCTTTAAAATTACCACTACCACTTTATGGATCAGTCAAAGACAATTTGAGATTTACAGCATGTATCTGATAACTAAAGGCCGGATAATACCCAGTTTGCATAAATTTGCATATTTGCATAATATATGCATTTTGTATATTATTTGCATATTTTGTAGTAATTCAGCATATTTGAAGTATCCGAGTCTTATTTATTTATTGGATGTAATTTATTATAGGATAGGCATTACTAAAAATATGTCGTGGTTGTAACAAACAAAGAGTTAAGCAGCCTTCTTTAAATTAAAAATAGCATTCTCTGAAGCCTCTTCTCGATACTTTTCCGATAAGCGCTTCCAAAAATTTATTAATGCTGTTCCCATACATCTAGACCGGGACAGAATTCAAGGAAAAGCTAATTCCCTGAAACTTCTAAATAAATATAAAAATACATTTTACCCGAAAATTAGGAGCACAGCTGTTTCTTTGTTATTCGGAGAAATTTATTCCCATATTCGAAAGCAATCTTATTTATTTTAAACGTCATTTTACGTTGGTTTTTCGAAGAGTAAACTTGTGGGTTGTTATTAATTATAATAGCAAAAATGCCGAAAATAGCCACTGTGCCAGGATGGATTGCACCTTATTCAGAATTGCGTATGGATGGAGAAAAAGTATTTTGCGTAGCATGTAAGTAAAATTTATTTTATTTCCTCTTATTAATCTATAGTTTTTAAACGATGTTTAACAAAATCACCAATACAACGCTTCGACAAATAATTTTATTTTAAAATTTTATTTTAAAATGAGTAAACTGAGATGTATATTTCATGCGTATTTTTCGCATATCATCAGCACAATACGGAATATCTGATATTCCGTATTCTGCTAATGATTTTTAAATGAAAATCATTTTAAAATAAAATTATTTGTCGAAGCGTTGTGTTGGTTATTTTATTAAATATCGTTTATTCCGATTGCTTCACAAACTCTTTACACATTAGTTTTTATTACTCCTTTAGTTTTTACTAACACTTATTTTATAAGAAAACAACTGAGGAGGTGATATTTTTATGCAGGTTACAAGTGAGAGAAAGTTTCAAGTCGACCAGCATATTAACACTCCATCTCATGCTGCAAAACTATCAAAGATGAAATTGGCGAAGAAGGGTCAGCAAACATTACCGCAATGTTTGCCATCAACCTCCAAAAAATCGGAACAAGAACAATTTAACGAAAATTTGTGCCTAATGTTTGTGTCGGCAGAAGGCAACTTGCAACTTGAAAATCTTTTACCCAAATTTAATTCACACAACTTGCTTGGCGCACGGACTAAATCGTGTTGCAGAAGAAGTAAGAAACCATTTTCCCTGGGTAAATACTTCAATTAGTAGTGTTAAGAAAGTGTTTTTAAAGGCTCCATTAAGAGTTCAGTTTTACAAACAACATCTAGCCGGTACTCCGCTTCCTCCTCAACCAGTAATCACACGATGGGGAACGTGGTTCGAAGCTGCTATTTCTCATGCAAATCAATATGAAGAAATAAAGACAATTATTATGGATCTTGATAGCGATACACAATCTGTGCTAGACGCCCAAAAGGTGTATTCGAGTAAAGAAATACCTCAACAGTTGGCGTTTATTAAAGCCAACTACAGTTTTATTTCCACTTCTATATTGCCATTGGAAAAACAATTTATGTCGCTAATTGAGAGCGTTGAAATAATAAACAAATCTGAAAAGTTATGTTTTGATGTTAAAGGAAGGGTGGGAAAATCCGTGTATGAAAATTTTTAAGTGTAATAGAAAAAATGAGGGTTTTAAAAAGCTAAAGGATATTGCTAAAATCTTGTGTAGTGAGTCAGTAGATAATATTGAGTTGACAATAGAGGATATTTCTAATTTGAAATATGCTCCTATAACAAGCGTGGACGTAGAACGAACCTTTTCAATATATAAATACATGTTATCAGACAAACACCACAATTTTTCTATTGAAAACTTTGAGAAATATGTAATTGTAAATTGTTTTCATAGTTAATTATGTTGTAAAATGTTATAAATAAACTTGTAGTAAACATAATAGAATATTTTTTTCTATAGTATTATATTTTCTAGCATTACTCCTATTTTTTTATCTGCATATTTTTCATAAGAAAGTGCATATTTAGGCCAAAATATCTGCATATTTATACGCATATTTCCACTTTTTTGCATATAATCCGGCCTCTACTGATAACAGTAGTTTAAATTGTCTTTGATTGACATAATTCTAGAGAAAAGTACATAGGTCATGATTTATATATACATTTAATTGTTATTTTATATTATTTTATTCAGCGATAAAAGATTACTATTCATCGTTTATTATTAACCTGGGCAAATATGCGGTATAATGAGTCCTCTGTCGTTTATCCTCTGTAATGTAATATTACATTGTGAAAAGGACAGATGATTCACATACTCCATATTTGCCCAGTTTATTTATTACTATTACTATTATTGTTGTTTTTCATTTTCACGCTTGTTGCGGTAAGCTAAGAAATGTTCTATTGTTGCTGTTTTGAGGATAACTGATTTTTGTATGTTTAGACGTATATGTATTGGAGTATAGGTATTTTATGCTTTAAGCTAGTAAAATCGCTCTTCCATCGCTTTCACATTTCAACAAATAAAACATGTCCTAAGGCCTCATGTTAATTGTTGTAGAATTTGAATTTCCCGCCTGTAAAACAACCACCAAATGTAGTAACACTGACTAGTGTCTTTTTTCTTTTGTATCTTAAAATATTACTGCAAACCGGCTCGAAGGACCAAAACTATGTTGTGGACTATATTGCTTGTAATTGAATTCTGTGTACTGGTTATTAAATGAAACGACACGTCATGGTGACTTTTGTTATCTCATTGTCCGTTACCTTTTATCGCTCCTCTTTGTCTAGTTCTTTCTATTGAATCAAAAACATTAGTCAGTGTCACCACCTTCGGTGGCTGTTTTACAGGCGGGGAATTCAAATTTCACAAGAATCAAAATGATGCCTTAACAACACGAAAGTACTAGAAGTCGTGGGGATGAAATATTTATGGAAAATAGTCGGGAAAACAAAAATGGATAGAGTGAGAAGGGGGAATTACAACAGAAAACAACATTAAAGACGATAGAAATCAAACAACTAGCATTGTACGAGTATATAAGGAGAATCACTAAATAGATTGAAGCGGCAAGGTGTGTCAGTTGCCTTGGTGCTCATGTGGGCGATTTGAATGACCTTGAAATAGCTCAGGAAGTAGCTAACGCCATTTTGAAAATACGAAAAGCGTACATTTGTTCGCATTAATTGAAAAATATTAGAGTTTTGGGTATGTTAAATGAATAGTATTTCTTAAAAAGTTAAATCAATGAAATAGTAATCGTATATTTTCATTCTAATATGCACACACTATCCCAGCTAGTCGTCGTATTTAAAACATGGCTACCGCACATGCGCATATGAAATTTACCACAAGATTTTGTAACTTTCTCGTTTCTGTCTATTCTGTGGTAGAATGAACGAAGATAAATTGGTCAGGAAGATATATGAAATAAAAAGAACTGCTATCTAAGGGAAGGGAATGCCGAGAACGAACAGCACATAAGAGAGATTAGTGAAAAACCTGGAAAGACAGCGACCGAGGTGAGAGAATGAGCAAGGGAACCGGAGGGAATGGAAGAGATGGACGCAGAGAAGTTAATGCTACTCCAACACTTATAAATGGTACAAGGAGGTCCAGAGAAGAGAAAGAAGAAACGTCGTTTAAGAAAGTTATACCATTGTAATTGTATCTTATTTCCAGCTGTTTTAATTCAATAGCTAATTGTACGCATATTGAAATATCAGCTAAACTGAGTTATTATCGCTACAGATATTATTGTTATAGATCATTACTATACATATATTATTATTTTATTATTATTGCATAGTTATAAACCAACATTTAAATAATTTAATATCAGCAGCAAGGTATATCCTCACTTATATGAAGTGAAATAATAGAGGTGGAACAATAGGAAATATCACAGGTGTGCGTGACAGTCCCCACTTCTAATTTACTTCGCGCGAATATGCTGACAAAAATTCCCGGAGTTTAATGCGGAGAATATTATTATAGGCATAACGTTAGACTTCCAATTAACTTATCCTTATAACAAAGGCGTATTGTCTTTTACGTATCTGTCCTGAACAAACTAATTGTTTCATACTAACATTATAAAAATTAATGAGGTGCCTAATTGACGTTTTATTAAGCAAATTATGTGGGGAAGAATGAAAAAGTTTGCATTCTGTGTATTGTAATACAAATGGTCAGAAATTGTTTTCAAAAGTGTGCAATTCAAATTGGTTTACATTTTCATATGTTTCAAACGCGCGAAATGAAATTGTTTGGTTGCCTATCTTTATATGAATAAAGAGGAATAAGGTTAAAATAATAAATAAAATAAATAAAATCACTCTTACCACACCTTTCAGATATAATTCCAGATACGTATTTTGGCAACTAAGTGGCCGTCCTCAGTGGAAAACTAGGGGAATTAAGTATTATCAGCAATATCCGGCTAACGCCCGAAACCCACACCACGCAGCGAGCACAAGCTCAAAAAACATTGTTTTGTGGAATCAGCAACTTGAAATTAAAGAGAACCCTCAATTTTTCAAAGCGAATGAAACAATAATAGTTGAATTAAAACATGATTGTCTTTAGTTAGGGTTGCCCTAAATTCATTAAAAACCAGTTTCAAAATCTGTTCTAATAAAAATTGAAATGTATCACCCTTTATCTGGACATGCATTTCCTTTTCAAGTGGAATTTAAAATTCTAGGTACCCAAAGTACCTTAAAATCAAATATTCTCTAAAGGAAAGATATATTACAAGTCTAGTAAGAGATACTACGAATTTTGAATGCATTGCAGGGTTGAAACAAATGCTGGACCATACACCAGATTTGTGACCGGTCGAAAAATGTTGTATCAATGAGAAATACGTTAGCCCATCAGATCACTATATATTTGTTTTGTTGTTCAATACTGAAACTTCAACTATTTAGAAAGAATTAGTCCAACTCATTCGAGTGCAAAATCTTCAATTACTCTAAGGGTCACTAATAATCTAAATGTGATTATTTCATTTTTGTGCGAACTTTCTATATATTGCGTGTGTTCAACTGTTAAAGGAAGGAATAGCTTTGGATCGTAGGATAAGAACCTAAGCGATCTAACTAGCGACATTCTGCGTGCAATGTAATTGCTTTAACTTTCTTGATTAAGAACTGACTTCCATGATAATCTTGCATCTTGGTTGTTAGGAATTGATACAGATTTCCTCGTATGACAGATCAGTTTCCCGTAAATCAACAACGTGCGTATGTACATAAATCCTTCTTCTTTTAGCTGAAAATATCGAGATTTCGGTGTAGATGTTTTTATAAATAAATTCCCTTGCCCTTCTTACTCAAGATCAAGTAGGTTTTTTTCTATTTAGGATTTATGAGACATCTTTGCTTGATGTATAACGCAGTCTCTATTATTTCTTGCTACTATTTCAATTTTCCACATTCTTCTCATCTGCGTATGTGAGCTAGTCAATGTACTTCTGATAGAAAATTTAATTTCATTCTTTCTTTTTATCATATTTTTATTTTTGTATAGAAAAATTGGTGTATTTATTGATGATCACTTTTAATTATTTTCTAATACATTTCCTTGCTCTTCAGTAATTCTTTGTACTTGTAACAACCTATCAGTATTAGTCCGATGGTCATTTGGTTTTGTGTGGTTTCTTCTTTGTTTACGATTTTGTTTAGTATTTGTATTTATATTTGCTCGCTACTCTGTCAATATTTGTATTCTAGAATCTTTGCTCTTTCTCCTTAGTCCTTATGATTTTTATTACGTGTTCATTTCAATATTTTATCTTTGTACTGTCAGTTCCAATGTTTGTTTGTAGGTTCTTTCACGAATCGATTAGAAGTAATATATTGTGTACAAAGGCATGTAGTTCTTCATAAGGACTTTTAATTGAATTATTTGGTGGATAGTAAGTACATATTAAATTGGACACCTTCCCTTCTATTATGCTTCTGTTAACCCTGCTATTAAATTAAGCCCATTTGGTTCAATTTTTTTTTGTAATCTCAATAACTTTTTAACGGTGTAATATATTGCTTTGAACTTTCGACACACGTGTTTTATTTTTGTAACAAGCCTAAATCCATAATTTTAAGTATCTGACATAAGGCTGAACTGAAAAATTAAAAAGTTCAAATAAATAAAACACTTTTTACTTTGTAACAATATCACTATATTTCACTTATTTGTGACTGCAGTTTCGACATACCATGTCATTATCAAACTGTACAATATTTCTTGCTAGCGACTAATATAAAGGTAACCTTAATTAGGGGAAATTTTACATCAGCTATTTACACAGCATTCGAAAAGGGGGTATATAATAGGTCAGTTTATTCATTAAGAAGGTTGTCGGACTTTCTAATAGCTTTATGAATTTCTAATGACTCTAATAGGTTTAATTTTAATCCTTTTTCGGCTACATGTAAAATTTGTAGGCCGTCATCTGAAAAATTATGATTGTATTCTATTAAGTGGTTTGCAAATGTTGAATCTGTTTTTTCAAATTAAAGGATCTAATATGTTCCTTTTGTCTAATATCAAAATTTCTGCCTGTCTGACCTATATATATACCTTTACAATCTTTACACTGTAATTGATAAATGCCGGATTTTTTAAGAGGGTCTAAATTATCTTTAGCGTTAAACATTATGTTCCGTAATTTAGTATATGGTCTAAATGCTATGTGAACTTCTTTATTTCTAGATATAATATTTCCTATTGTTTCGCTAATTTTCCCGAAATATGTTAGTGTTACATACTTTTTATCTTGTTTTGTGTTAATGTGGGGGTATATTGTTTTTAGAGTTTCTTTTACTTGTATGTTCTTTAAAATATTATTGATAATCTCACTGTTATACCCATTGTTTACTGCTATCTTTATTTGAACCCTGAATATCACAAAGTAACGGCCAAAAGCGTTAATTATTTGAATTAAAAAGTTACTTATCTTGTATCACGGACCATTTGGTTCACTGAATATTTCAATTTGATAGAATACTAAATACTAAGCTTATTTACAAAGAAAGTATGTTTTTATTGAAAGTGTGTTTCATTACATGCTAAAAAAATATTTTGCGGTTTGTTTTGCAAATAAAATTTCTGCAAATGTAGCATTTTATATCGGACTTAGCTTTGCAGCAACTACATATTCTCCGCTTTCTAGCCCCCACTTTAGAAGAAGCAATATTTGAAGAGCTTGCAAAATTCGAGGAAGACATTTGTATATTAGTCAATAATTTCGTTGAAAACTGTTGTTGAGGTAATTGGTTCCGTTTTATCATATGCGCGTTAGCCAAAGAAAGTGCTAGTTTCCGTAAAAACTCTGGTCTCCTCCGATTTTGATCAGCCATTGCCCATGAAGCATGGATCTCAGAAAAAAGTATGTATGCATTTACGGCGGATATATCTAGCATATTTGCAACTTTATACAAATCAAAGCGAATTCATTTTACAAGGTGGCTGTGCGACAGCAGCAAATACAACACAAACCAGCTGGACGCTCGAGCTAACATAAACACATTAGAGCGCCCAATTAGCCGATAAATGGATGGCAAGTTAAATTATTAACGGTTCATAATTATATTTATAAATTACATTAAAGAATTCAATCAATTTTCATAAAAATTTGCATTTGTGTAGTATGGACCAATTGCTCTCTTAATAAAAGATATTTTTTTAATCTAACAGCAGGGTTAATCATTAAAGTTTCTGACAATTTGTCATATCCGTTATATGCATGTTCGACCCCAGAAAGTTTTACATTAACGCGTCTGAGTACTAACCCTTCCAGTATTGGTTTAGAAGTGTACCGTTCATTACTGGTAGGGATGGTTTTCTTATCAACCTTACTAACCTATCCGTGGTATATTTACTGCGTTCTTGTAAAGGCTCTATCATTTCTAGTAGGTCCTGATTTTATTCTTTCTCGCTTAGGTGTTAATAGTTTGCGAGAACTCAAATAGGGGTGACACACGAATAGATTTATACTCGTTTTAGCCCGTTTGAGTGAGATGGACGCGTCGGGCAAAACGCCATCGCTACGGACCAGAATGCACATATTCATTTTATCAATGTCTTTATATTATACTGTGACCTCACGCATAAATAATCAATGGATACATTATTGGTTGCATAGCAACAGGAAGAAATGGAAGTCCGTTTATATTGACTACTTAAGCTAGGCGTCCACTTGTCGGTATAGCACGCGACGCACATCAGACTCACAGTTCGTCTAATGGATCTTTCTACACACGTCATTGTTGAATGACACAAGCAAAGATCGCCGGTTAATCTAACTATCTTTATTTAAGATTGGTATCGAATATTCAAGTACGTATGTCTGACACAGAAGTTATATGTAAACTACTACGTTAATCAATTGACTGTCATAGATGTGCAGATTATTTCACTGCATTATGTATATAGTGTTTAACTTGAACTAGGAATACCGATTTTATTCGTACAGATAAAAATAGATGACGTGTGTAAAAAGATTCGAACTGTATTAGCATACTACCAGAGTCGACTGCAGCAACAGTGCAACGTGTACATTTACACGAGGCGGTATAATTGCCATCGGTTGTACAAAATGAAAAGTAATACAACAACCGGATTGTATCGTGGCAACCAGGAAAGTATATAGCCTTGCATTTCGAGGTGGCAACACTAATAGAGCCGCCCCTGCATTCTGCGTCTACCTTATCGGAGTAATTCCATTAATCTGGTGGTAATACCATAACTGCCATTTTTACTTTTCAAATGGTGCAACAGTGAATATAATCGAACATTCACAAAACCATATCATGCAGAAGTCACAAACTTATCAATGACAACTTATCATTGAATAATAAAATTCGGAGGAGTGACAGCGTCAGTCACGTTTACACTATTTAATGATGACACGTCATCCGCCTTTTTAACAAACTCTGGTTATGACATACAGGGACATGCATGCATTTGAATATATTGAATTTTTAAAAAATTATGGAAATATTAGGAGAAACCCATTCAAGTTACCAAAGTAATTTATAAAACAATTTAAAATAAATACTATTCAAAAACTGAAAAGTATGGATTTGATTCATATAATGAAAAGTAACAATCATAGTTCATTAAGAGTACTACTTTCATAATAATGACAGTGGGGCATAGATATTTCATCTACTTGTTGTTGAACGTTCGAATTGGCAAAAAGTTGCTGACTATCTCGAACTGCTGCAGAATCATTTGAATCAATTCTCAAAATGACATTTTTCAAATATGAAAAATATATCTTATAGTAAGATACTGCCTGGAGCCATATTCCCCATCGCGTTATTACAGGCTGAGGTGGTACTGGCAATTTCGGACATAATTTTTTGAATACACGGATGTGTTTGGGAGATTTGATGAACATTTTTTGATAGATGCTGTTAACTTATCCATCATCGGATACTTCTTTCGAATGGTTTCTGCTACGAGGTGACATGCGTGTATGAGGCATGTTATGTGAGGGAAAGTCAGAAAGCATATTTTCAAAATCCTACCAACCTTCAGCATTGTTGCGGTACCGTCAATAACGAACATTGTGACTTGAGTTGCTGCGATAGAAAGTTTTCTTAACGAATCTTTTATTATCTTAACAACGGTTTCTGCATCAGCTTTCTGAATCCTTTTACAGGATAACAACAATGAAGCTGGTGGACCATCACGTTTTACAGGACGCGTTACAACAATGACGCTGTGTTTCTGCGCATCAGTTGTTTCAGCCACACATAGGCAGATTTTCTTATTTCTCAACTCGTCTTTTATACATTCCTTTACTGTACCTTGAACAGGTGGGAAATTGTACCATAATTGCATAGATGTTAGCAATTTCCACGAGGGAACGTACTTAGCTTAAAATAGAGAAAAATGTTTATTAGATACTAGATATTGTGGGATGTTGTACACACTTAACATAAAAATAAAATCAAATGTAAATTGCCAGTATGGAGTACTGCTACTTAAATTCAATACATGACGTTTACTTTTACAATGTTTTCTACATTCAAACCTATCGCGACTTAGCAATCCGCTATTGCATATTGTGCAAGAAATATGCGAACTTCTATATTCTCATCCAGGGAAATACCTGAGATATTTATTCACATTCGAAGGAAACATTACATCCTTTGGGCGTCCCATCTCCGCGTACTTATTTAGCGTGCAGCGTGCAACGAACTGTCACTTTGAACTCTCTCGCGGTACTGTCGAGATCGTCTACTTTAAACCCAATCCACTGTGACCGGTCGCGCAGCACTGTCGTTTGAAATGATATACTCAGGGAAAGGAGTTTTAGGAGGTTAATTTCAAATATTGACACATCAATCTCATATGAAGTAATGTCGTTAAAATATTGATATTGTTAATATATTATTTTTGGTCTAGAATTATATTTAGTTGTTTGACAAAAAAATGTTTTCAGTCAGATGTTTCTTGGGGTTTTGCATTTAAATTGATTCCGAATTTGTTTCATCGTTGTGTGAAATCATTTGTATAGTTAGCAACGATTTGCATAATGATCCACCCTCTGCAGTAGGAAATATGGTTAACATATTGTATTTCTACTAACTACTTATTATTTATGTGAATGTACATGTTTTAATTGATATGACTTCAAAACAGATTCTTTTCTTTTTTGTATTTATATTTACAGTAACTTACACTTATTTTCAATGTATAGTATGTAACATCAATATTTAATTGTAATGTAAAACAAATCTATCCAATACAAAATATTAAAACTAAACATTATTTAATGCAAAATACCATGTGGACGTTAGTTTAATTTAGCACATTTGCTTAAACCTCACAATTAGACTCGTGCATTGAATCGCTGTCTGAATCACCTAACCGTATAATAATGGTTTCCTCCATATCGTCGAGATGCTAGTCCGTCGCCATGTACACATCTTCAATTTTTTTACGTGGGAGTATTCTGCTTGCCATAATTGAGGTGTTATTTCGCTAACTGTTTCCCTATTCAAATTTTCAAAATTTACCGGACCTATATTATGTGAAGCAATGCTTCGTTCAATTACACTCCAAACTCAATAGGGTTCAAGTCGCAGTGATAGGGTGGTAAGTCTTAATATTGCGTGACCCTTGTCTTTTGCATATTCATCGATTGCATATTCTGGAATTGCTTTATATCTCCTAACGATTTCTAATAATTCGTGTATGGCCAGCAAATTATATCGCAAAAATAGAGAAGCCTCCATGCAACAATGTCATAACGTTGCATCAAATATTTTATTAGAATCGCATTTTTTATATTTGAATCCCTTATTTTCCACAAGTTTCCGCAAAGTTTTTGTGTTTCTTGTGTCATAAATGTGTGCAAAATATTTAATATTGGCACAGTTTCAACGGCATTTAACGAATGAATTTTATCTCAAAGTACACACTTACAATAATAAGATTAATTTAGAAACGTACACACAGAAAATAAAAATTTATACTTGTCCATGTAATCCAAAGTAATAGGTGGAAACTTTGTTGCAGGTATTATTGACTGCAATATGTTTAAAAATATAATGTTGCTCACTTATATTGACAACAACTGACAATATAGCTCTGCGAAGAACTATTAATAGATTTAGAATTAAATAGAATAATAGAAGGAATGGAAAATAATAAATAAGCTGACAACACTGGTACAAATACGTAACTTAATCTAGCTCGACCAAGCAATAAATGACAACAAACAGTACGAGATTGTACCGGTTCAGCATTAGGGTCAGAGAGGTGCGAGGCAAGGAGTGTGTCCGAGTATTTCACATATTTTCCGCCGGTCAAATCGAGTTAGTCGGACTATACGAGTTGAGAATTATCCCTACCCACGTCCCTGCCGCTACGCTACTGCCATCCGGTACCACCTTTTATAGACTCTAGTAATAATGTAACTGCAATATTAGAATGGAAGAACTATTTGTACGGTTAGGTATACTCCGAACTACGCTTGCGTTCCGATTTCCACGGCAAGATTTAGTGTATAAATTAAAAAATGTGTAAAGAACAGGTGAGTTCATAATAATAAGGGATTATTACTTTTGGAAACAGAAAGATGCTAGTTCATCATATTAACAACATTATAATTAACAATACCAGACTCCTACTTGGATATTAATCGAATAGAAATACCTATTCAGCAATTAAAACCGCACGTTTCTAGTAATTCATTCCACTCTGTAATTATGGCTTAGTATTATGAGTGCATTCAGCCGTCATTTGCCTCGTTGCTGGATCTCACACGCGCATTCAGCTGCTATACGCAGGATATTTTCCATAAATGATTATTATTAATCGGTGTAAATAACGGATTGTCACATTCATCTGTTTTGTCACGTGTACTGGCTGGCCAATCCTCACTCGACCTGTGGCTTTGGTACGCGTTGGCGTACGAACTAGAGAGACAGCGATAGCGTCGCGTTGTTTCCCACTCGTTCCATATCCGTAGCGAAGTAATCGTGGCACTTTCTTCGCATCGCCGGCGAACACGCGGATTTAGTTCGTTCAAACACTTGTTGGTATAGAGTCGTCGTATTTCGCAAATATGAGATCGTCTCTCCGTTTTTCCGTTATTTTCTTTTTGGTTTTCCTCGCGACGACGGTAAAATGCGCCGAGGAATTGAAAGTGGATGTGGTTAGCAAGCCGGAGGTGTGCGAAAACAAGAGTAAAAGTGGAGATATGTTGACCATGCATTATACCGGTACTTTACAAGACGGCACCAAGTTCGATTCCAGGTAAGTAAAAGTTTTTTTGCCGGTTTTAAAAGTGTTAAAAAGTTCTAATAGTTGCGAGGGGAAACGTGTGTTCGTGATAGGTTAGGACAAGTTATGTTCCAAGTTTAGCCGGTACAAGATTGAAAAGTTTTTTCGTATGTATAATGTCCCAAGTTGACTTTTAATAGTAAGTGACATTTTAAGAGACGTTATCCTTGAATATTGCCCGCTTATGTCGCGTATCTCCAAATTATATCAATTACTTTTATTTCTAATTTGCCGATGTCATTTTCTTTCATTCCAGGCACTCAAATTATGCATTAGTAAAAAGCAATAAACTAGTAATTAGCTTCCTATTATCTTGGACGTAGCGATTTTTAAAGATTGTTACCCTGATCTGAAGACCGTTCATGACAATGTGGTAAATATTTGAAAGTTCCAAACTTGAAAATTTTCTTTCAAAATTGATTTTCACAAGTAAAGAACTTCATCATCATCGTAATCATCTCCTCTTGTACCAAAGTTTGACGCACTTTGGAAGTAGAGAACTTATGGAACTTATTGAAGATATTCATATTCCAATATAGGGGAGAGTGTGGATAGTTGAGCCACTTTTTTGTATTTGATTATTTTTATTAATATGTGTCTGGGTTAAACCAAGCTGAAAATGTCATGATAAACTTTGCTTTGTTCTCTATTGCATGGTTTATTAAAAAAATATGAATTTTAAAATATTAAAAATTGAAAAAACACTTTACAGGAAAGTTGACACCATGACTGAAGTATCCTCATGGTGGGAACACTTGATCCGAAAATAAAAATAACTTAAAAGTTATAAAACCATTTTTATTTAGGACATATAAGTTTATGTTAAACAGATTATTGTTTAAAAATTACGTTCTAAGAAACGGAAAGTCCTCCGAAATCTGTTCTGAAAATGAAACTAGTCAAACGACCGTTTTTGGTATTGATGTTTGGGGTTCGAAGAATCATCGCCATTTGATCTTCATTCTTCGGACCAAACTTAATAGGCAGTCCTTCCTCTTCTACGTTAGTAATTTATCCAACAAATCGTTGAAGAGTTTTCTCTCCCCCGAATTTTACTAACAACCAGTCATCCATGCTTGTCTTCCTACTCACAATCTCATCTTCGATGTCACTCTGATCACTCTGTGTAATGATCGAGCTCATGCTTTTTGTGGAGTAATTGGTAGTCTGTATCATCAGATTCTGATAATTTCTATTTCCTTGATTTCTCTGAGGAAAGCTGTGTTTTGATATTTTTTTTTTCTGTTTTAAAATAGGTTTTTTCATTGACTTTTCCTTTTCATTTTCTTTTTTTTTCTTCTTTTTCCAAAAGATTCTTTTTCTTCTTTTTCCAAAAGATTCTTTTCAATTATTAACTTCTCAGGATTGGATGTTAAAATTGTGGATTTATGTGGCTGCTATGTGGGCGAAAAGTAAGAAATTCAATGCCATTCTCTTTAGCAAAATTGAGTGAAGCAACTGAAATATGACTTTCATGATTGTCTAAAAGTATGAGCACCATATTGTCCTTGGAGCAGTTAACATAATTAAATCATTCGAAAATAGTTCAAAGTTAGTGGCTATCACCCAGCCAGATGGATGCGCAGATTCTGCACAACCTTTGAAAGAACAATATTTCAGGATCCAAGAAAATGAAGAATGATGGAGCATAAGCTGATTAGAACACCGCTTTTCGACTACATCCTAGAAAACGCCCTGGTTTGCCCCTTCAACTCAATACCGCTTTGCCGCAATACTGTTTGGCGGCGTCGACTTCAAAGACGCGGCGCCGCCGGTTGCGACGCAGGCATTGCTTTCGGCCTCTAAAATTTTCTATCCGTTACACCTCCCGCTGAGACTTCGAAAAGATATATAGTGTCGGAGATTTTTCGAAAAAAAAAAAAGAAAAGAAGAAGACTGAGAGTTTCGTGTCGTAAAGTCGATCAGAGTCAACGAATTAATCGGTGTTTCAAATCTTAGTTTTCCCATCGGTTGTCGAAAATTAGTGTTTTAGTCGTGATTGTTCACGATAAAATTTTGAGGAATATTTACGGGCGGCGTTGTCGAAGTAGTTGACCAGGTCAATTGAACGGCAAGTTCCAGTTTAAGCATAGTTCCGACAAACCACAGAAGCGTTTGCTTCACACTTCCTGGGAGGAGGATTTTTGTAGGGAAAAGACGGACACAATGATCCGAGAAGACCACGTGACCGCCGGCCAAAGGCAAAGCGAAAACTCCGGCTATCTACTACTCTGTAGCGCTTTATCAATGGCGCTTAGTAGGTTATTCTTCTCTGTTGTGGTTGAATCCAGTGCCGTGCGCCATAGAATATCTCTTTTATTGTTTTTATTATTATTGAATTATTGTTTTATTGTCTTACTGTATTGTAGTATTTGATTCTATTCTGAATTTTCTTGCAAAGTCAGAGTCTTTCCTCAAACCGGATGTATTCGTGTCTCTTTGACATATTTTAATTTAATTCGTATAGCTTCAATTCAAATCTATTATTTTATTTACTACTTTTTTGTTATTATTATTTATATATATTTATCCTATTCAAATTTTCCCCGCTTTTTATTTGTGTTGTGTGCGTTAATTCCATTTTCCCCATAAGCAGGAACTATCCAGGAAGGACTTTTAGTAAGTGCTTGAGGTGGTAAACTTTTTTAATTTCGTTTATTGCAGTTAGAAATCTGCTTGTCGAACATCGTCGCACGCCTATTCTGCTTCATAGGCGCGACGCAATCGGGAACCTTTGTCTCCAATGAACCCGTATTATTTTTAACATATTTAGTTTCCTTGCGACCCACGATCCTAACGCGGAAGCTAGCCAGGGGGTTTCCTGTCCGACAACAGGCTTCTTTGAGGTAAACTGATAGCCACCCGCTCCACGGTGCTAAAGAGCACGTAACAAGTTGTTGAAAATACTTGTTCTAGCTAAACTTGCGCCTGGTAATTTTCTCTAAAATACTTATTCTTACTTAGTCTCGTGGTGGTGAATATTTCGACTTGTTTTAAAAATAACACCATAATTGAGATGTCTTTAAATATTTTACTAACTTTCATGTTTTATCAAGAAAATTTCTCATGATTTAGGTGTATTGTCCATCTTGCTTTTAGAACCATCCCTATCTCTGTTTAGAGATGCTTTTACTCTAACAAGGTCAGTTTTCCATCATTCTTCTCTTCCTTAGGTCTGAATACTCTGACGGTGGCTCATTGTTCTTGGTGATCATGATTCTTTCCAATTTTTAACAAGTTTTTCAGTGGTTCATGTGGTCGCGATGATTCTCTGTGACTCTTATGCTAATATGGTAATTTCAGCCCCCTCCTCCTCCCCGTTGTCACCTTTATATAACTTTGTTATGTATTCATTAGTGAAATTTTCAATCCTGCGACCTGTCAGTGTATACCCAGATATGTTAGTAACATCTTCATTTCAGTTATTCGTACAATATATTTAGTTCCCATATCATTTGGTTCAGACGTGTGTTATGGCCTTACCCAAAAATATAAAATTTTATGCTGATGACATGTACAATACTAGGAGTGTCTCACCGGTGAAATTTGTGCAGAAATTTCAGATGGGGATTTCTTAAAAATTATTAAAATTACTTATAGGGAACGCGAAGAATCACAAACCACGTTTTAAACGTTTTCCTACAAGAACAAGAACATTCATTCAATCCGCCCGCACAATTACAGTCGTCCGGATAATCCCGCACTAGTCAAATAAAAACCACTTACTTTAATTAATTTTCAGATTACATTTTCAAATTAAATGAGAAGTAAATAAAATATAAAAAGTAAGTTCTTATTCTATGAGGACCCCGCAAACTGTTAATTGCGCTTGTTAAATTGTTTTAAATAAGTAACTTAAAGATATTATAACTCGTACATATCTTGCAAAAAATATTCCTTTCTTGAAGAAATACACAGAATACCGTTTTAGCCTTAAAATTTAAGAGTAATTAGGAATATCCACCTTATTATGTCATAATATTTATAAACGTAATTGCAAATAATAATAAAGAGACTCTCGTTACAATAATATATAAAAGAAATATTTCATTCGCCCCGTTTTCCATAGCAACTTAGTTGCCGAAATTCATGTCTGGAATTATTTCCGAAAGGTGTGGTAACGATAATTTTATTTCTTTTATATAGATATATAATATTTCAAATAGTTGGTTTGGGATTTTCACATTATATTGGAAATACATATCCTTTAAATACTGTCAACCACTTCTATAGATCAATTAAAAACAACAAACTAATTTTAGATTTAACAGCGATTCGGTGGTAAAATATCCGGTGCAGGCTTTCGTGCGGTGAGCTGGAGCGTTGTTATGATGGAGGAACCAGGTGTTCATTCTTGTGACTGTCTTCTGTGTATCCAAAATGACACATTCCACAATTCCTCTCGATTTTCTATTTTCGATGTCACACGTCGTGTTATCTGCTTTTCAGTCAGACTATGCGACGTCCAGAGATAACAAAGTATTCTTAACATGCAAATGATCGTGCACAATCGAACGAATTGCTGGTGCACTTAGGCCTAAGATATTTTCAATCTGCTGGTAAGTCACTCGCCTGTCTTTGTCAACCATTTTCCTCACAGCAGTAAAGTTTTCCTCCCTAATTTTCACCACGTTCGTGGCTTTCCCGCCCTCTCAGTGTCCTTCAGAGTGAAATTTCCCCTTCTGAATTCTCTGTACCATCTGAAAATAGTCGGACGATGTGGACAAACATTACCTAGTGCAAGAGTCATTTCATTTTTAAACCACACGCGAAGTTATACCCCAAAACTGCACGTATCTCATTTCGTGATCACGATGCTATAACAAGTATTTAACACTATCACGGCTAATGAATAATTGAGCCCACCGACTTGGCGCAGAGTTTACTGTGCAAGTATGAATATGTATCAGCATGCACCAACAAGCAGACTCCTGAGACACATGGTTGCGTCATATTGTAAAACTTTCCTAGTACCCTTTGTATATGTATGTATACCTTGGAAAGACAGGTTAGTTGGTATTTTTGCCCCTTTTGAAGTTATCAAATTAGTTTACTGTTAGCTACTGGCATAAAGAGATACCTTCAAGTTCAGTGTACTGCCTAATATTCCTTTTACTTTAACACAACCATTAAGTAACAAGTTGAATAGTTGTTCATCACGAGAGTGCATAATACTACAGGAAGTAACCTATAACGAGTTCGCGAATCCGTTCAATTGTCTTCATTTTTAGGACAATATCAGTGGTTCTTCCGTTGAAGCTGCCTACTTTGTTATCGTAGTATGTAGGTATATCAAAATTGCAACCTCCTAAAACTATTCAATTAACGTCTAAATCAAATTTTATTGTAAATGTAAACCACTTAGTAGTCGTAGTAGCTGTGAAGAAAATTAAGTGAATAATAGACTAGCGTATTTCTCATCATATTCAGTCATTTATGCAGGATTATTATGTATATTTTTATTCGTATTGATAATCAACTTCAAATATGGTCTTTGAACTATTACGACACATCGTTAATTTTAAAGCAATAGGTAATATTCATAATTACATACGTTTGTTTGATACTTTTGCTTTTTGTCGTCAATTACATAATAGAGCAATGACTTATTGGCATTAGCACATACTCACGTATCTTATTTGTATTACAATATACATACATACATACACACATAAGCGTTTCTTATTTGCAAAGAATAAACCGATAAATTGTATCGTTCTTATTTGCAAGATACTTTTATCGTATGGACATTACTACATATAAATTTGTTTACATTTTCTAACAAATAACTTCTTTCATGCATATTAATTAAGAAAAGATAAGATTAAGAAAATGCATAAAATTGCTCCTTTTATTTTTATACAAATGGAACCGAAGAGGATGAACAAATATTGATTATTACTTTACATGATTTGAACAGGTTGAAAAATTAACAATATTATGTAACCTACATATGTTACGCAACTAACGCAAATCCTAAATTAGAAGCTAAATTTATGTGTTGCAGCAATGAGGTAAGAATTACAATTTTTGTAATGGTTTGGGTATTCAATTACCTACAAGTGAATGGATTTGGCTGCCTCACCTATTTAACTTTTTAAATGAAATGGAAATGGGTTATTTTTACTTACATACGTGGTAAATATTTGCGAACACTTACTTTCAAACCTATAAGAAGTAGAAAGCTAGATTTTGTGCGATGAGATGACACGAATAAGAGAATGTATACGAGAAATAGAATTTCGAACACACCAGTTGTAGGTTTGCTGAAGCGCGAAGTTGGAGTAGATCGGTGTTTTGGACTGTAGGCCAAATCTTACACTTCAACAATATTTTTCCCGTTGTAGGTGTTAACAAAATACACTAATTGTACCTCACAATTTAATCAAATTGTTCGTTACAATGTGCTTAACCACTAATTTACAAATTTAACTTGAAGAAATACACGGCGCACTTAACGGCTACTTACTTACTAAATAATTGATTAATTTAAACGCGGTTGAATTTGTTGTAATCTCCCGAAACATGATACTGGTGTACCCGAATGATTTATTGCCCGAATTGGCTGTGTTAGACCGAGTCTTGTACTCGAGTCCTACAATGTAAAACCGAAACCTTTTGACTGACTCATTGCACCCTTCATCTGCAATCATCTACACTTAAAAAGAGGTTCGGAGGGTGGTGCTAAAATGGTAAGTATTTCCCTATTGGTGCAAAAGTGAAAGTTTAGAAATAGAAATTAAGGGAAAGTACATGAAATGGAATTTTGTAGAAAGTTAGGGTGAAGACAAGATAATAAAGTTGCAGCTGGTGTCCCTTCTAGGTAAAGGGGTACTAAAATCGGTTCCGATGACATTGAATTTGACAACTTAGATTTACGTGAAACATAACAACGGAGATAAATTGTTCACCATAAAACTAAAATATAGAACATACAAAAATACAAAATATACCGAGGTCGTTAAGAACTTTCGGGATCGAATATTTAAAACCTTTATTTAATGTTTCTTGACTTTGTATTACTAAAAATAACGCACACTATTCAACACCAGTGACGCACTGAATACTAAAATGGATAAAAAATTATTTGGCTTGTTGAAGGAGAAAATATTCTTTTACTAGGAAGTCCTTATTTTATTCCGGCATTTTTATTTACTTTACGTATATTCCGCACATACATTTTCATAAGTGTATATGTACTATGTACAATAATGTTATATATTCGAGACACATTCTAAATCTAATTTGCTTATTCACTTAAGTTTGGAAACTTCTCATGTGCTGTGAAATAAGGTAAAATCAAAATGAAAGTAATATCACATCAGTAAAACTCACATCAGTAAAACTCACATCACCCCGGAATTATTTAATTAAATCCGATGACACGATTCCATAGATTTGATATAGTGTTTGTAACACTACATCATAGCCCTTGCAATCATTATCAAGTGGAATTAACATCAATACTTTTTGTGTCTATATCATATAAGTACATCATAAATTGACAAAATGACTATTTAAACAATACATTTACTTAAAAGAAGGCGCAGTTTTTACCAACACAAGAAAGGAGTTATTGTGAAATCGCGCGTAATTTGTTGTAGCAATAAAAATATGCGAAAATTGGAATTCAATTCGTGAAATTAAAAATGGATTACGTCGCAGACATAAATCTACGCCGTTTTCCTCAATTTAAGCATCAAATTAAAACTGAAGGAGATTCGAATAAAATAAAACAAAATTCATAATATATTTTCCTACTTACTTCACAGGAAAATCGCAATTAATTATTTTGACAAACCCTTTGAACTCCTAATTTTTTTAAATACCTAAAGGGCGAAACCGGATTATATGCAAAAAAGTGGAAATATGCGCATAAATATGCAGATGTTTTGGCCTAAATATGCACTTTCTTATGAAAAATATGCAGATAAAAAATAGGAGTAATGCTAGAAAATATAATACTATAGAAAAAAATATTCTATTATGTTTACTACAAGTTTATTTATAACATTTTACATCATTAACCTTCCTATACTCACGACAAAATGAAAGACGTATACTATACTATATAAATCGGTCTCACAGACCGTATGCGTGAGTATAGGAAGGTTAACTATGGAAACAATTTACAATTACATATTTCTCAAAGTTTTCAATAGAAAAATTGTGGCGCTTGTCTGATAACATGTATTTATATATTGAAAAGGTTCGTTCTACGTCCACGCTTGTTATAGGAGCATATTTCAAATTAGAAATATCCTCTATTGTCAACTCAATATTTTCTACTGACTCACTACACAAGATTTTAGCAATATCCTTTAGCTTTTTAAAACCCTCAATTTTTTCTATTACACTTAAAAATTTTTCATACACGGATTTTCCCACCCTTCCTTTAACATCAAAACATAACTTTTCAAATTTGTTTATTATCTCAACGCTCTCAATTAGCGACATAAATTGTTTTTCCAATCGCAATATAGAAGTGGAAATAAAACTGTAGTTGGCTTTAATAAACGCCAACTGTTGAGGTATTTCTTTACTCGAATACACCTTTTGGGCGTGTAGCATAGATTGTGTATCGCTATCAAGATCCATAATAATTGTCTTTATTTCTTCATAATGATTTGCATGAAAAATAGCAGCTTCCAACCACGTTCCCCATCGTGTGATTACTGGTTGAGGAGGAAGCGGAATACCGGGTAGATGTTGTTTGTAAAACTGAACTCTTAATGGAGCCTTTAAAAACACTTTCTTAACACTACTAATTAAAGTATTTACCAAGCGAAAATGGTTTCTTACTTCTTCTGCGACACGATTTAGTCCGTGCGCTAAGCAAGTTGTGTGAATTAAATTTGGGTAAAAGGTTTTCAAGTTGCAAGCTGCCTTCACCATGTATGGTGCGGCATCCGTTAAAAATAATAGAATTTTTTCTGTTGGAATCGATTCCTCCGGTAAGATGAAGGTTGCCAATTCTTCCTGTATAAACGTTGTTATTGTCAAATTATTTGCCTTTTCCAACTGTTTGGATGAAATTAAATAAGATTTTGCTGGAACCGATTACGTTAAGGATATCTATCATTAAATGAACTATGTATCGGCCCACACTATCAGTAGTTTCATCTGCGCATATGTAAAGGTAATTGTTTGACACAGCCTTCTTAATACTACTCAATGTTTCTGCATAGATACGGTGAATATAATTTTTCTCAAGGTGCTCCCGTCGGGAATATTATATTTGCTGGTGTATTTTTGCAAAAATAACTTGACATTTAAATTGTTTATTTTATGTAGTGGAATATCTGCCGACACAAACATTAGGCACAAATCTTCTTTAAATTGTTCTTGTTCCGATTTTTTGAGGTTGATGGCAAACATTGCGGTAATGTTTGCTGACGCTTCTTCGCCAATTTCATCTTTGATAGTTTTGCAGCATGAGATAGAGTTTTAATATGCTGGTCGACTTGAAACTTTCTCTTACTTGTAACCTGCATAAAAATATCACATCATCAGTTCTTTTCTCATAAAATAAGTGTTAGCGAAAGATAAAGGAGTAATAAAAAGCTAATGTGTAAAGAGTTTGCGAAGCAATCGGAATAAACGACATTTAATAAAATAACCAACACAACGCTTCGACAAATAATTTTATTTTAAAATGATTTTTATTTAAAAATCATCAGCAGAATACGGAATATCAGATATTCCGTATTGTGCTGATGATATGCGAAAAATACGCATGAAATATACATCTCATTTTACTCATTTTAAAATAAAATTTGAAAATAAAATTATTTTTCGAAGCGTTGTATTGGTGATTTTGTTAAACATCGTTTAAAAACTATACTCCATCCATACGCAATACTGAATAAGGTGCAATCCATCCAGGCACAGTCGCTATTTTCGGCAGTTTTGCTATTATAATTAATAACAACCCACAAGTTTACACTTCGAAAAACCAACGTAAAATTTAACCAATTTAAAATAAATAAGATTGCTTTCGAATATGGGAATAAATTTCTCCGAATAACAAAGAAACACCTGTGCTCCTAATTTTCTGGTAAAATGTATTTTTATATTTATTTAGAAGTTTCAGGGAATTAGCTTTTCCTTGAATTCTGTCCCGGTCTAGATGTATGGGAACAGCATTAATAAATTTTTGGAAGCGCCTATCGGAAAAGTATCGAGAAGAGGCTTCAGAGAATGCTATTTTTAATTTAAAAAAGGCTGCTTAACTCTTTGTTTGTTACAACCACGACATATTTTTAGTAATGCCTATCCTATAATAAATTACATCCAATAAATAAATAAAACTCGGATACTTCAAATATGCTGAATTACTACAA
Organism: Chrysina gloriosa; assembly: GCA_038088585.1. Classification (NCBI taxonomy): domain Eukaryota; kingdom Metazoa; phylum Arthropoda; class Insecta; order Coleoptera; family Scarabaeidae; genus Chrysina; species Chrysina gloriosa. The sequence goes on along the minus strand of CM076087.1, from coordinate 35,281,389 downwards.
AATATCCAAATAATATACAAAATGCATATATTATTTATGCAAACTGCATATTATCCGGCCTTTAGTTATGACAGACCCTATGTACCGGCTTTCCCTTGAATGCTGGCAAGAGCGTATTGTAAAAGTTGTCACCGTTGTGATGGACATTCACGGTCTTTTACATTAATTTCTTGCAAAATTTTTACAAATCCGGAAGTGGCTTGAATAACGTGAGGCTTGATGTTATTAAGCTGAAAATTGGATACGTCAATTAGTTATTCTAGTAGTTCTACAATTGAAATTGCATCCTCTTTATTGAATTATTTTCTATTCTTCTGTAACAATACCACTCAGGTTTTATCAGCATATGTATATTTATGTCGGTACTCATGTATCTGACAGAATATTAATACTTCATATGGGTATTTCTCATTCCGTTCGTTACCAACGGGTGAAAGTGTATGAAGCATTATGTAAATTCATCGTAGTTGTAGATGTAACAAAACCAATATAAAACTTTTAGAATCATGATTATGAAAAACTGTACTTTCTCATATTATCCTTACTACCTTTGATTTAAAGAAATTCGAAAATCTGCGGTAACTTTTTAAAATACCTATATTATTTTTTACTATTTAATTGTAACATTTTAGGTAACGATTACGTGGCAATAAGTTTTTATTACTATACATTATAACCTTATATACTTTTCGAAAGTACAATAACAGATGAAAGTGAAAATCAATAACAATTTCTTTTTCTTTTTTTCTTTTTAAAACATTTTTTAAGTTCCACACCTTTCTCTTAGTTTTTCGCTTATTTACTAGTTATCTCGTTATATGTAACTAAATATACATATATACAGGGTTTCTAGGTCATGGCCACATGAATCAAAATATTTTGGGAAAACCCAATGTAATTTTACCTCTTATTACCGATCATAAATTGCTTTGCAAACTAACCACCTGTTATTCCTATCTTAGAAATACGGTATGGTGAACAGGTAACTACATATAATAGGGTTAAATTTATGATTAGAAGATATGAGTTTATTTTTCTTGGTATTTATTCCAAATTACGTTTCGGTTACATGCTTTAGTGCGATTTAGATTGTGTTGCTGCCTCTAAATTTTTGCTGTGCACATATACCTACTCTTTTTATTCAGAAAATAAGAATTAAAAAAAAATAAAGCTTTTTGTGGTCTTTTGAACTGCGGTCAGGAATGGTCATGCAATTGCCTTATACGGATTGTTGAAGGATGCGAAGAAAGCAGAAAATTACAAGTGTATTGCTACTACGAAGAAAATATGTATTGACAAATGGACGTATTTATCGAAAAAAAAAAATAAATGAAATTAGATTAATACCTTTTGTTTTGGTAGGCGAAGCACAACAAAACTTAATTGAAAAACTAAAATCCACTTAAAGTTGCACATATTGACCACATTTGGCGAGTCTGTACAATTCTTTGTCGGGTTTATGGTTTAAGTTCGAAAAACTCGTTAAAACTGGAGCGTTTGTATGGTATAACATCCGCTTGACCTTATTAAAGACATGTCCGAATGTTCCTAGTGGGTATATTTCTACGCCTAAACTATAAACATAAGTAAAACCAGTTGTATTTCAATGATATCATAGGATTTTCTTGCGAATTTTTCTTGTGGTAGTAGGAAAATATTTTCTATTATACATTTTTAGTTTTAATTTAATGCATAAATTATAAAAAGCGGTGTACGTAGGGAATGGAGAAATATAGAAAAATGTAAATAGGTAATCTTTAAAATTTAAATGTCCACACGATTCATTTCTACAAACGTATTTGTATCTACTAGTACTACTAATATTATTCCATATACCCGACTTACAATCAGGGAACTAAAGCAAGCAAATTAAAGGCAAGCAACTAAATCTAACATTATGTATTAAAAATATATTCAGATTCTAATACATATTAAGTTGTTGAATTAAAATTCAGAAGTTTGATGGTGCATATGTTGAAAATTGTGTTTTTAGACATACCAATATGAAGAAAATGTTTAATTAGGATACAATTATAATTTCAAGAATTTGTTCGACTCAGTGTTAGGTTAATTTAAATAAAGTAGCTCTTATTTTTTTTTGAAAATTCCAAATACCTATATATGTATATGGACAAGTACGTTGCTATTTCTAGTGAAACATAATACAAACGAAGAAAATACCTATATACTACGATTTTCCAAAATATCTGTGATACGGTAAAAAGTTAATTTATTTTAATTTACACTTATCAATTTCAGGTTAGTTAGAACTTAATTTAGTTGAACAGGATGGTAGATGTATGTATGTACATATTTAATAGTGTTATACAACGCTGACTAAGCGGCGTTTCAATTGACCTAAAAATAAACTGACAGAGATTCGCAATCAAATGTTATACATATGCAACGGGCTAATTGCTAAGTCATGACAAGAACTACGTATAATATATTTTCGAAATTTCACAATTTGTATATCAACGTTAGCTCATTTCAATTGGAAAGCAACTAGCTTTCTTTTATTTTTCGTAATGATCGGGGATGACAGTGACTTACGTTTAAATTCCAGATATATAGTTAAGTGGAAAATACATAGAAGAAAATATTTTGTAGTCGAACCATAGATTTATTTTGAAATAAATAAAGATATACCATTTATTTGAAGCGGAAAATATTGCTGTATATTTTTCGACTTCTATATATTGCTTAGTATACTAATGCATAATAATTTTGGTGAATATCCTGTTCGGACGAATATAAATTGAACGATCTACATAAACGCTATCAAACAGCATTATTCAGCAAAAAACACTTTCCCCAAAATATCTAAATTCTAATGGGAACAAAAGTGTATGTGGGTAGCATGTCTGATACCGTTGCCGGTCTAATTATCACGGCATTTATCTCACACTCCCGTATAATGCAAATTTAGAAATTGGCAGGATATTTTTGGGTACAATGGGGAAAGTACGAGAATCGCGGAAAGAAATTGTTTATTTTTAGCCGTTGTTTATTTGTTTCATACAAGAATACGTAAGTATGCACGTATGTTTACATACTTAGGGTATTCCGTTTAGAAAGTATTTCCTTGGGCAACTTTCTCGATAGTCGAACAATTTTATGGAACTGCCTAAATTGATTTGACTTTCTTCAAGATATATAAGATATAAGATATATAAATATATAAATATATAAATATATAAATATATAAATATATATATATATATATATATACCTATAGGTACCTATAGGTTTCGTATTGGACGCATCTACAAAGTAATTAAAACTAATCACTGAGATATAAAACGTTTTATGTTATTCCCGCGTAATAATTCTTATATGTTCTACTTAATTCAGCATAAATCTTAGTTGGTTATATGTATATGTAAGAAAATTGTGGAGGTGTATAAGAACATGTAGAAAATTACTTTTATTTGTAAAATCCTGGCGATTTCGTAGAGAGAGTTGTATTTAATCTTAAGCTCATCTGATTATCTGAAGTTTATAACCACCAATTCTTAACATTGCATATGGTGTACATGAAGAATATAGTTAGGTAGTACCTCAAAATATAATGTTAACATCGACCTGTTTATGTTTAACAGTACTGAGTGGTAGAATGATAAGTTGTGGTTTCGTTTAATCATTGTTATCGAAAAATTATAATATTAGTCGCTTTGAAATGATCGTGGACAACATAATTGAAAAGGTAAATTAGGTCATTACCGGACTATGATGGATAACTGGCGTTTGATCTTATGCCATATTGGCAGTATTGTTCTGATAGCTGAGAATATGGATGATATGCCCCGCTTGCTTCGTAAATACAACTGAAAGATTATCTATGATTAAATTCCGCGAGAAAACTGAGTCGATGGTGGTTTCTAAAAGTCTTATCAGATATTGGCTAGTGGTTAATGAATATAAGATTAAGATAACTAGAATATCAAGCTATAAGGGATACATTATGAAGAAAGAAATTCATTTGCACTGGGAGTAAATGTACGTACGTAGAAGGTGTGCGTGAGATGCGTGCTTACCTACGCACTAGAAACAAGAATTTAGAGAACACAAGCACAAGCCATTAGAATAATGCGTACAATGGAAACAAAGTGCCACCCCACCTTGGCTTTCCTCGGGCGGGGAGGGGGCACTGGTTATCAATTTCGAAAATCAAAATTAAATTTAAAATTTAAAGGTTGCTGATAAAATGTAAATATGTAATTCATTTATGCTTGGCAACACGCGAGATATGCGACGCAATCAGTAGACTTTCATTTCTCGTTATGCATTGTACGAGTCCACCGATGTTAGGTCATGTTCCCAGTTACTCGTTTCCATCAGATATATTCACTTGGAGGACATTAAAGAAGACTCTGTTTTGTAAAGCAGTAAAACTATTACAAAAGGTGAAGACGATGATATATTCATTCTTTGAACGTAATGACTTACAATGGGAAATGTGGAGTGTATACCGATGGAGCACCAGCCTTGCTTGGATCGAGATCAGGCTTTCAGTCAAAAATAAAGAACTTACATCCGAAGCGAAGAGGTTACACTGCGTGATTCACCGATTTTCCCTTGCGACCAAAACTCTTGTAAATACTTTGCAAGAAGTGCTGGAGTCTTTGATGACAATTGTCAATTATATAAAATCTAGTACTCTCAATACTCGTCTGTTCAAGGAACTATGCAAAAATATGAATGCTGAGCACGAAGTTTTCTTTTACGCAGCTGTTCGTTGCTTATCAAAGGGAAAAGTTGTTGAGGAATGAAATCAAACAGTTCTTTAAAATGAAAAGAAAATATGAGTTTATGACACACTTCAATGATGAAACCTGGATGTAAAGAGCAACTTATTTATCTGATATCTTAGATCAGCTAAATAAGCTTTATTGAAACTGCGCGGTAAAGAAACTCACTTCAGAGATTATATTCAGGCATTCGTATTAAAGCGGTAAAACGGGGATGCTTTAGTAAATATTTGCGATGTTTGAACACTTTGGCGCCAAGACTGATGAATTGGAGACGAGAATTGTAGATAATCTAAGAAAGGAAATTAGTAATCACCTTTAAGTCTTTCAATCGGAAATTGAACCGAGAAAGTCAGTACCATACTTTCTCGTATAATTGTGAATTTATGTGCTAGGAAACGAAAAAATCATCAAGCAAATCGCCACCCGAAGAAACTTTCAGAACAAAGAGCGGCCCGTTACACTAAATGCTCTCTGCAAGGACGTTAATGGAGATTAGAAACAAGAAGGGTCTCAGGTTCGAAGCCTGGGGAGATGTACCACAAACACAATCAAATAATTTTTCGAAATTAAATAAGTGCTTCTGAGAAACCAAAAGAATATAATGATAAATCTGATCACATATCTTGCAAGAATCCAACGAGAAACAAACCGGGAAAAGCAGGAGCAATAAGTAATTATAGAACTGATTGGAATATAAACTATTTTTGTGCAATTTCTAGACGAAATATTTTAGCAAAGTTATGTAACAGTGAAATTGTACGGGAATTGTGCAACTTGGATAGCAGTTAAGAAGACCCTTTTCCAAAATCATAAAATTAAAATATTTAGCTTACCAGTTCGGTTGCCTATTGCCTTAAGACGACAATAGAAAGTAACAATTTTATTTCTAACTAATCTTGTATATACCTAATTTTATGTGGTGCGCCACTGCTAGTACCACCTGTTTAACAAACTCTAGTCATCAGATTGTTTCCAGTTATATGTTGAAATCTTGCGTTCGACGAGCCTCGTGTAGACGGGCATTGTCATGACGCACCACAATCCACCTACAGAAGATGTGTGATTAAGTAGTTCGTCGCTTTGTGGTAGTACATGGTCACTTATAAAAAAGGACTACTTTGTTACAATAACACTTACGGAACATGTCACGCCTTTTCTTTTGGATTTAGTTATGATATCACGTCAAACGGCTATGGAAATGCCGTGCAATTGGCAAATCAGGCGGCAGATTTCTATGAGGAATATTGGTGGGAATTAGAATATGTTGAAAAGTAGGTGAAGGTACAGGCTTTTTTATTAAAATAAAATTGTTGAAAAATTGCACTTGTGTTCTTTTTTATATCGGTATTTACTTTAAAGAAACATGCCTCGTATGGTTCGACAGCTAAGTTGTAATCACCTGTGGGGAAAACACCAAGAAAAGGATTCCAAAATTGATGTGGTAACGATAACATTCAATTTATTTATGTTCGCTACACCCCAGAGCCATCTTTACTTTCATCAGTTTTAGCTACTAGTTGCTCTTGGGTGCACCAATCAATATCATTATGACCAACGACTATTTACGGGTTTAGGGAGGATAGTGGCGGGTTGAGCCATTGCGTAAGCCACTCCTCTAGACCAAATAGAAGATATTGGCTCAGAACAATGTAGGCGTCTCTGCCTCGATCACAGTCTATAAGACTACTCGCTACGTCACACGTAGTTTGTCGTTATCGTTCCTAACTGTGTACATAATCTGTATATTTTAGCAGAAGTATAACGTTAGGACTTAAATTTAAAGATGGAAAACTATAACTCATCCGACACTGAAAGGCATAACGATTAACTAGAAGAAGAAGAAGAAGAAACTATAACTCCCCAATAGTTTTCCATCTTTAAATTTAAGTCATTATCTGTAGAGTTTGTAATTGTGATGTTGTTTTATACACAATGATCCAGAATTTTTGACAGTTACGTGAGAACCTTATTGTAGTTTTATTACCAATACTACTTTCCGAGGGAAAATTGATAGTTCGCTTATGATTCGTTTTAATTCGATTCGATGATCAGCGCCCTCATCATAGGCGGGAAGATAAAATTGTCAGTAGTTATTTTAGTGGTCATTTTATTAGCGTTTTCGTGTAGGTTTTAGGGATTTCACTTATTTTATCACAAACATTCTTCGATCACAATAAATTCCTCGTCTGGGCTTATTTTCGAACAGGGCGATTAGGTGTATGTATTCGTACTTACATTGTCATCAACAATTTCAACAGGAGTTCCCTAATGTTGAAGTTTAGCTTAATTCTATGTTTGGGCAAATGAAGCAAGTCGAGAGTTATATAAACTGCAGACAGGTGTGAGTGACAAAAGAAATGGATTGTCGGCACGCCTATGGACTTCATCGTTAAACACTTGCATGTGGAGCGGCAAATGTTATATTAGTATAGAGCGGCACATGTCAATCATTCTGGATCACTGTGTATCTTTCCCTGTGTTAAATGCGTTTATCGCAATAGCAATTTTTTGTTAATATTTCGTGTGATAACTTAATTTTAACTTTTCTTAATTTTTAATTTCTTTTTATGTTAATATGACAGACAATGATGTGCAAAATGGCAGAAATGGAATCATTTTGCCATGTAACGTTTTTTGGATTATTCCTTAACCTTCCTATACTCACGGATACGGTCTGTGAGACCGATTTATATAGTATAGTATACGTCTTTCATTTTGACGTGAGTATAGGAAGGTTGAGCACGTTTGATGTGTTTGTATGTACTCGTATTTATTACAAAATTCCCTCTTTGTTTGAAAATTACAGTGATATACTGATAGAATGGAATTTCTGCTTGATAAATATCATGTGTACGCACATCTGAAATAATGTTGATCTATTATCGCAAATCACGAACAAATAAAACAAATACCCGTCGAAACTCGTGCCGGCGTCACCGCCAAAGCCTTCGGCCCAGGTGATGCTTACAACATTACCTCTTTCCCTAACCGTCCCGACCGTTACGCGAATCATTAATTTGCAGCTATTATTTAATTACGTTAGTTTTGTAAACGACGCTTAAATATACAAATTACAATTGATTTTGTTGTAATTAGTAACGATGCGTTGATTAATGGCAGCCGTAATTACGTCCGTTGCTGATAAATTTTCCCTCGTCCGTTTTAACTCAATATACATACATACATATGTTTGGACGAATAAATCGGCAATATATGCGTTGGTAAATGTAGAGATACGAAACGTGCTGCTGGATTGTTAGAGAGCAGTTGACGTGTAATGTTATACGGTACACGCCGCCTTCCATGAGTGTGCGTACATTGGTAGGTAATTGGATACAGAGTATCGGGATAAGTGAAATTCGGAAAATTAACCCAAAAAAGAAATACATAATCCAATATACACATCGAGCAAATGGATTCTATTCTCGGAGGGTGCGTTTTAAAACCATATACAACGGAGGTCAGTTGATTGCGAGTATTGGAAATAATTTACTTCGTTCATCATGCAGTAAAAAATTTCGTGTTGAATCGGAAATGTACTGTAAAGTAGATCCATTCCGAAAATCCCATTTTCCTGAAATATTTTTTAGTCTGTGTGCAACTGCGTACGTTTATGTAAATTATCCTTCCTTTTCAAAGCTATTCTATTGTGTTATTCGCCAGGAACGATATTATTGTTATTATTCTAAACTTCGCCTTGATCATGATAATGATAAAGATGTCCCAAAATTCACGCAAGATTTGAATTAAATAGAAAACACAGCTTTTAGTCTTTTGATTGTAATTTTTTTATTGAATCATGAAGTACAGAGGATAGGGTTATTTATGGAATAACACATCGGGCAAATGGCCTCCACTGCATGCCCATACGCACCCATTTGTTGAAATTTTCCATGACCATTTTGCATAAATGTGGCTGAATTTCGTTGATGCAACGTTGAATCTCCTCCCTTAATGCACGGGTGGTTGTGGGCTTGTTGACATAGACCTGTGATTTCAAATAACCCCATAAAAAGAAATCTAATGGTATTAAATCACACGATCTAGGAGGGCAATTCTGATCTCCGAAACGAGAGAGTACATGACCTGCAAATGTCTCATGCAGTAATTGTATTGTTTCACGGGCTGTATGGCATGTGGCACCGACTTGTTGAAACCACATATTGGCCACATCAATATCATCCAATTTCGGCAGAAAGAACTGCGTTATCATGTCGCAATATCGAGCACCAGCAACAGTCACTGCTTGACCAGCCTCATTTTCAAAAAGTATGGTCCAATTATGCCTCCTGCCCAAAATCCACACCAAACAGTGACACGTTGTGAATGCATTTGTTTTTCGACAATCACATGTGGGTTCTCAGAACCTCAAAAGCGGCAATTTTGGCGATTAACAAAGCCATCAATATGAAAATGTGCTTCATCGCTTAGGATGATTTTGCTCCAAAAATCAGCATCCATTTCTTGATGTTCAATAATCCATTCAACGAACTCTCTTTGCTGTGCATGGTCATTAGGCTTCAGTTGTTGTGTTAATTGAATTTTGTAAGCATGGAGACACAGATCTTTAGTGAGTATACGCTGTAGAGAGCTTCTTGAAATTTGCAATTCTTGTCCACGACGCCGAATTGAGGTTCCTGGATTGTCACCGACACTCTCACGCACTGCTTCGATATTGACATTTAAACGGCTTGTTTTTGGACGACCAGTGTGCTTGGCGTCTTCAACGGATCCACTTAATCTCTTCACAGTTGACGAACTTAAAACACTATTCCGACTATATTTTGTATGAAATTTTCGAACTGCGGCCGCCAAGCATTCATTATTTTTGAAATATTGTTCAATAATGAAGACACGTTGTTCTATCACGTAACGCTCTATTTTCACTAACCCTAAACTGTCAGCTGTCAAAATGCTTTTTTAAGGTTGCCAACACTTTACAGCACAAATGGCGACAAATTCAAATCTTGCGTTAATTTTGGGACACTCGTTAGATTCACTAGTTATATGACGACCATATGATAGTTAAATTTCTTTCCACTCAACCAGAGGAATGTCTACTAGCTTTGTGAACGGCTTCAAAATACATTTGTATTAACTTTTATCTCGTCTAGATTCAGCGGTAAGCTTCCTTAATCTTAATAAGTTCAGTTTTAATTGGACGTGTCTCGTAGAAATTTCCTTTTTGTACTTCTCTCAAGGAAACACCACAAAGCTTCACCTGTCTGTGTTATTATTAAATTAAACTTTTGTCCGTAGTTCGTTTTATTAAGAGATCCTCGCTTTATTAATTATTTCAAGTTTTTGTAAGTAGCTATACCTACCTTGGTCTAAGTAAAAAATAACTAGGAAAAATCAATTGCGACTTTTTGAATTCTTGCAAATTTGCGCTATCTGTTGATAGTAATAGACATCAAGAATATAGACTTTATGAACGAATCTATTGTGTTTCATCTTTAATTAATTGGAATTATGGGAATAATAGTAGAAAGAGCGAAAGATAAATGTCAAATAGTATCGTAATAATCTAACGATTTTCCCTTCAGCATTTACCGTCACGGCATAAGTAGAGATATTCTCTTAGGAAATGAAAATTCACTTGGTAAACTTCCGCTACGGATTAGCTGTTGTGATTGCAGGATTAGGGAAAATTGATTCTGCGCTCATTTCAGCTCGTGGTTTCTTTGTAGTTCTCGGTAAGGAAAGGGCGCAGTAGTATTTGATCTGAGTGTCTAAAATTTATACTCGATAATTTTCTTTTCCTTCTCTGCTTGAGAGCTGATTTGAGCAAACTATCCTTAGTTAAAATTTAAAAATGTTCATCCAGTGATTGATATAGAATTTTCTTACTTAACTTATGTTGGGAACGAAATTATATATATATTGCCAGTGTTTACTCATAAAAATGTGATCGTAAATACTATAATTGTCATACTAAGACCTAAGAATAGATTTTATCGCTCTCCGATCTGTATTACATCCACATTTTCTTTAATTACGAGTACTTTGTTTTTAATTCCTATCTCTTATCAAATCTTAGGAAAGTGTGTATTTGCTTTAGTTCCTCGAGGTATTTTTATCTTGTAAAATATGATCGGTATCATTTCATTTAATCAGTCATTTAAGATTGAAATTAAGTACATACGAGTCTTTATCAGCAAAGTAAATTATGTAACAAGGAACAAATAAGAAGGAATGAGGAAAATAAATATCCCTTCAGTAACGAAATTTAATTACACAAAATGTTCAAACGCCATCTGCGGTTGGTAGATTAAATGAAGGATAGAACCGAGAACGGTAACGCGAATGATTCAAACCGATGCGAACTGCTATTTTTAAGAACATTTCCGCGATCGTTTAAAATGCAAAACTCAACGGAAGCAGTTATTAGCATCGTCCCCGAACCTTCTGAAACAGATTAATATCGCCGTTTACGTTCACTACCCTATCTTTTAAGTCACATTTATACCGTGTATGAACAAACAGCGATAATTACGAAAGAAGTTACGACAGCCTACATATACACATAACTACTCGCATACAGCATCGATTTAGTGCTGACTAGAGTGGGAAGTCGGCGATGATGTAACTTATTTCGTAATTGCACGCTATTACCACTGAAATTGAATTGAGTCACATTAGCCTTCGCAAGGGAGAGGATTCGAGAGGATAAATTCCCTCCCGAATTTTCGAAAAGAACTAAAATTATAATTGCCGCATTTCTAAATGGGCACTGGACTCCCGCTACTATTTCGTACTTCTCACTTCTTGTGTGTCCAGCGCCATAGATAATTTTCTAATTACACTTCTCCCGCACCCCGATTGAAGGAGTTGGCATTATTTTCACAAATTATAACATGATTCCACCCCCGTCTCCTTTCCTGAAATTTTTTCCGCGTACGCCAGTGTTGAATAAGTCAACAGGATCGTTGTTGTAGGTAGGGGATTTTAAGATCTTAGCAACGTCTGCCTTCCGATTCCTTTGACCTTAATAATATCTTTTGCTATATACTCAATTCTATATTCAACTCTTAATGCCTCGACTTTCTGCAAAGACTAAGTTTTCGGGGAGAAACACTGCCTATTTTGAGCAGTCTCCATTGTAGCTTTTCCTAGATGTTTCATTCGTGAATATGCTTCGAAGTTTCTTTTGCACCACTAACAAACCTACAGTTTACGACATTATCTGTTGTCTGACCTGAGACCTGGAAATGATATCTCAAGTGACAGTGATCAATGGAAAGACCTGCTGCTAGGTTTAGGTTTTCTTTCTGTGGATTCACGATCGACGGGAAAGGTGCACCTTTGATGTTCTTGCATAGTCCTCCAATAGAATATGTTTGTTCCTTCATTTCATTCTCATATTCTACTCATAATATGACCTTCAGTAATGCCATTAAATGGTTCTGATCCGAAAGCCGATGCCGCATATCTGTTTGATCCGGTGCTATCGACACTATCGTTACCTTTCATTCTCTGATACCCTGCCTTCATACATGACTGTTACTTTGTTGTTGGAATACATTCCTAAGCGTCAGTAAACCAAAGCGATGCGGTAATTACTGAAATGCTTAACATCGTTGTAACATCTTAGCGCTCACAAATTATCACTTCAGATGTTGTCCCGAAGTCGTACATCTTGATCATGTTATAGCTGGGCATGTCCGTAAAATCTACAGTCATTGTACCAAGAATCTGGGATCTAGGATCATGATTGGTAACGTCGTTTTCCCTTGGATTCAGCTTTACCACCATTTCTTGTTAGTCAGTGTCTGCCGATTCATCGTCATCTATGATCCATTAAAAACAGCATAGGTTTATAGCACAGGCTTAGTAATTTATGTAGGAACTTGGTGTTACCAGCCTAACACTTTCTTGCACTGCAGTATTTTCGAAGTCGACAGCGGCGACACAGTAATTCTGTTGTGGTAATGGTTTTTCTGAAGACTTGGTGTAGGTAGTTGATTATCATGTAATGCAAAGCTATGGAATTCATGTCTTGAGCATAAGTTTGGATACATGCATAAGCTACGCTGCGCCCTTCCATCTCTGCCATTAATTTGCTGATACCTTTATGTAGGTTGTCGCTTAGATTGTATTGACAATTCCGTTGGTCCACCAATTACTCGATTAATTTACGTTAATGTTATGTGAACAGTATCAGTCAAAATAAATTTTTATCTCGTATACAAAGCAGTTTCTTAGCGTATACCAAAAATCTACAAGGGAAAAAGGTGTCGAACTTCTTTCTCACGTTTTTACCAGCAAGTTCGAAATCACTTCAACAAAATCGATTCACTAAAAATCGAGTTTGTGTTAGCAGTAAATAACTCTGGTAATATTCTACACGCCCGATCGATTCCGATTCAGCAAAACTATACTCACACAATTTGTGGACAATTTATAAGTATTCATTCCTTGTTAAATGACCACTTTTATGTAATAATATCAGTAATTGTTTTTTTTTAATGAATTAATTCCTTGTGCTCCCAACCACAGGCATCCCTGTCTCCCTCTTTTTAAATAGAAAGACTAAAAAATGCATGAAATTTATAGTTTCGAAAGATCTTCTATTTATAACCTGCACTACAAGTATACGAATTTTGCTATTTCTTTAAAATAATGCAAAGTAAATATTTTTATGATTAACTGTGACTACAAAACTCGGAATTGTTTCTGATTTTAACTCGTCGTTTTCGGTTATTTCTGTTGCGAATGCATACGAAATACGGGCAACTTGGCAGGATAGCTCCGAACGTGTTCATCTGAGAGCGAGAAAATTTATGTAAAATCGCCGTTTATGGGTATTGCAAATGCAGGGTTCTATCTGAAAGGATCCCAACTTTCCATGTATGTATACATTGTATGACTTTCATTCGGACTGTACGCAGGTATGGCAACATGCACAGATATACACGATAAAGAGGGAAAATACCATTGCATTCCCCACGCGGCAAGTTATAAATCCTGAAAGGATGAGTTATAAAGCACCCTCCGACACATGCACATTTTTTTTTTGCTTTTGGAAGCTACAAGCACTGTATGCTGTCAGTGAATAATTTAACAATACAAATATCAATATGCATATACGTAATATATGTACAGCATGTTCAAAAATGACTGTATGATAGTATAGGCAATCAAACGTATGCTATTAATATGTATTCAACACAAATTCCATAGATTAATTATTACACCTTTGTCTTATTAATTATTAAAGATGCAACAACCAACGTCAAATCCCAAATTTATTTTAAAATTGTTACTTAGATAATATACATGTGCCGAAAATGTCAGCCCTCGTTATAGAAGCATGCATTAACCCTTTGTTTCATATTTTCAAAAACTCCCTGAAGTTCCTTTATTGTTATTTGCTGAACTTTATTTGCTATTGCTTCTTGAAGTTCTTGTAGAGTATGGTGTATATTACTGAATATATTACTTTAAAGTCGACCAAATAAATAAACATCTGGAGTTGTTAAATCAGGCGACACCGGGGGCCAAAGACCTTCACTGATAATTGTGTTCTCATAAAATTCCTCAAGATATGTTATCGTTTGTTTTGCTGTATGTGCTGGAGCATAGTCTTCTTCAAAGAAACCATTTTGTAATTCATCGTTATGTGCAAAAAATTCTTGCAAAATATTGGTTCTATTTCTCTCGGCTCTTACAGTTTCTTGCAAGAAAATGGGCCCTATTATATGTCTTCTTGATGTCACAATTTACACTCAAATTTTCTGAGGGTGTAGAGAAGTTTCAAGAAATCCGTGGCGAATTTCAGCTGCCCAAATGCGAAAGGTTGGCGAATCAATATAGCCAGATAAATGTAATCATCCTTCATCCGTAAAAAATGTTAAATCCAGAGGATTATTATAGCGTGCCAAATTTTCATTAAAAACTGCTGTATAAATTGCTGAACGCAAGATTTCAAGCCATACGTCCAATATCCATCTGCATTTAAATTTGCACTACGATATTAAACGCCATAATATTATTTTCTTAGCTAAAAGTAAAAGGTATAATCTGTAATGAATAGCAAAATTGACTGTGTTATCTTACCTTATCGCACTAAAAGACATTTTGTACTTCAGAAAGGAATTTTTTAATATTAGACTCAAACAAGGCAATAAGAAGCAAGCCAAAGCGAAAATCGAAAAATACAAACAAACATGTGACATTTGTCAGCTGTAGATTACTGGTATTAGTTTTACTTATGTCGCGTAGTTTCTGTTCCCCTTTCTTATGTGTGAGGATTATCGGATTTTTACAGTTAATCACATCAACAATACTAGACAGATCTCTTATTCATCATATTGTTAGTTGTAAAAATGAGTTCTAAAAGTGAAGAGCTGAGTGTATTTGGAACATCTTGAATAATAACCCTTCATAATGAAGGAAAGTCTTTGCGAGAGATTGAAAGAATTGTGAAGAGACCATTCAGTACATCTTGTTACATTATCTATCTATATCAAATACAAAAATGTCTCTATGTCCGTTATAGACTACCCAAGAAACTCAAAACAGGACGGGTATCTGCTAGTAAACAAATATAAAAAAACGGCCAGTGTAGAAAATTTGTCTAGAGCAAGTCGCCTAAAGGTTTTAAATGATGGCGAGAAGCGTGCTATTATAAGAGTACTACAAAAAGTCTGACGATAAGTGTGCAAACCTTAGCAATTAACATCCCAGAAGAAAATGGAAGACCCGTTTGTGTAGAAGGTTGTATAAGAAAGGTAATCATAATTGCTGGTTACAATGGAAGAGTAGCACTAAGAAAACCGTTTTTAAGTGGACAGAATCGGGTAAAATGTTTACAATTTCTCAAGGAATATTTAAAGAAACCAATAGAATTTTGGAAAAACGTCTTGAAAGAAGTTTAATTTGTTTTCATCGGTTAGTAGAACAATGGTTTCGAAAAAGCCAAACACAAAGCAGAAAACTAAAAATTTAGTTCTAACTATTTATAAAGCACGGAGGTGGGAACGTTCTTGATTGAATATGTTATACAATTGGATTATTTATAGATATTGCAATCTAATTTATTTAATAGATGGATAAAATGGGCGTGAATACAGGATTTGTGTTTCAACAGGACAACGAACCTAAAAATACAGCAAGGATCGTCAAGGAATGGTTTTTATATAAAGTACGATAAACAGTACCTCAGCCACCCCAAAGTCCAGATCTATACCCAATTAAGCATTTGTGGCATATCCTCGATCTGAGAATAAGAAAGTATCACATTTTAAACAAGGAACAGTTAAAATTGAGTGTGAAGGGCGAATGGACTAAGATTTCTCGTGAAATTTATTTCAAAATATGTAACATTCCATGCCAGACCAGTTACTGGCAGTACTGGATATAAAAGGGATGCACACAAGTATTAATCGCATAAGAGAAGTAACCTTAACCCTTTGCACTCCGGTGTCCCCTCTCATGGGACATCGTAATTCTAGCATATCACTCGGGTGTCCGGCATGGGACATTAAATTTTATGAGTGATTACGGGGAATTAAGTTATTTCAGCGCAACTTTTTGAGACATGCATGTTTCCCTGAAGTCTTCTCTTGAAATGGCACAAGAAATCATATAATGTGTTCTAACAGGAAAACACCTGATGGCAAGCGTCAAACAACTTATTATTGTCAACATGCACAAATTAGCCTGCAATGCATATTGGGGAGAGTTCTATGGGTTATCACTCTGTACAAAATTATAAAAAATAAAATATTGATTTGTTTGCAAATATATAACACATTTCTCGATGTCAACCAATTCATAAGTCCGATATCATTATAATACGTTACTTGGTTTCAAAACTATACTAAATAATACGAGGTTCTGTAAATGCACGTTTCTACCACAAAGTAGCTCTGAGTAGCTGATAGCCAACGTGCAGAATTGTTCGGAGTGCAAAGGATTAATAAATGCTAAGTATAATACTTTGTTGATATTGCATTTTCAATTGATTTGTATTTCCATAAATTACCTTTTTAGTTTCAAGTGAAGAGTGTGATTTCTATTTTAAAATTTAATGTTAGATGTAATGTCAAAATTAATATTAGAAAAATTTACTATTCTATGGTGTTTTCCTGAAAAATCTAGCTGCGCAAATAGTTTATTGACCTCCTATATACATAATATATATATGTATATATTGTATATATGTACATATGTCTATAAATTCTTGCGTAGAAAGGGTGTAAATTCCCGTGCATAGTTCTAATTTGGCACATATCAGTAACGCAAATTATACATTAATGTCAGATGAACGTCTATAAAAAACGACTAGTAGATTTAACTCGATACGTTTACGTTCAATATTTGCCCAAAATTTTATTTACCTTCTCTACGTCTCGCGCATTCCTCACGTACTATGTAAAAAATCTTTACGATCCAATATACCCTGGCGTAAAGAATTTTCAAGATCATATTTCTTGTATTTTGGCTTGATGATTCCAGAAATCATCTTTTTCCTTTTACGCCGAACAGAGACTGGCGCGCAATATGGAGGACTAATTAAAAAGGTCTTTGAATTTTTAACCGACAATGAATCGCAGCTGCGTCCTCGCCGCCCTTTCTTTTTCTTGTACGAATATTGCAACCCCACCGTCCGTATTGCGAAGTTGACGCGCCATTTGCAATTTAAATTATTTTTTAGCAGAATTTGCATTTTAGATTGTTGGCCGTTCTTTTTGAAATTTAGGGAAATACGTAGGTATTTATTATCGTCAAAAATATGGCGAAACAACGACGCGGAAACAAAAGCAAGGTTGGTCGCGTCGACAAGCCTTATAACGCAATAATTTGTGTTCATACCGGCTTACTTTTCGGGAAAGGCGAGTGCTTGATTATTTACACGGTTTTGATGGTTTCAATTAACATCTGTTTTGCATACCTTTTCTGTATTGTAATTTGATTTCGACAGTAATTTCTCGAATTATTGCGAAAGGAAAGTGACAAGAACTTAATATGCTTAGAAATTTTATTTGATTTAGCATATCACCGCTAATGATTTAAAATTCACTTTGTTATGATATCTGCTATTGAAACGGAAATGGTTCTCATCATTATTTTAATGTATTGAATCTTGTAGCAAAACTTAATGAGAGCGATTTAAATAAATTAGCTCTTTCCCCTACCACATCGATATTGGAAAATGTATTTCGACCACCGAGTCTTCACTCCCCATAGATCAAGGGAAAAATGCAATTTTGATTATCACTGCTTTTAGAAAAGCCCAGTCCATTACATTGCAATCCGCACCATCGAGATCAGCTAATATATTATTATCCCCAAAAAAAAAAAACCAAACCCCATATATCAAAGTGGAATTTAGCAATTGGGTTCTTTGTTTCATTTATGGAACAACTTGGTCTTTAGGAGATATTTGGAAATACATACTTACTAATACATACATACTTTGTTTCCTGCTATCTCAGTATCACTTATTGTTAGTAGTGACTACGAGTACTGTGGTGTAATCTAATGTACAATACAGTACGTTGCTTCTCCCAACGCATTGATATTACGCTACGAAAGAATTGAATCTTGGAGTGTGGCAGCACATGTATGACACAAAGTAAATTGCTGATTAGAAATTTTTGATTTATACGTGTTCATTAATCGTATTACCCAGTTACCAAAAGCAACGAAACTAGAAGCGAGTTACTAATAATAATAATAGTATTAGCAAATAAGAATAAGGAAAACTCTGGCCTATCGGAAATGATTTCAGGTACGTATTTCGACAACTAAGTTGCCATCCTCAGTGGAAAACGAGGAATTCAGTATTACCCGCGATATCTGGCTAACGCCCAATACGAACGTCTCCGACGAGCACTGTACCACTCTAAGGGACTGCACAATGAACATCACACACTAAAAGCCCGAGCGAAACATCAAAACACTACCGACACTCACTATCTGTAGTGTTTTGGTGATAATTACCTCAGTTTTCCCCGAGGATGGCAACTTAGTTTCCACAATATTTATTTATAATTATTTTCGAAAGCTGTGATAAGGGTAATTTTATTTATTTTATACAAATAATAACACTACTAACAATAATATACATATGTGTTGTCTCTTCAACTTTCTTTTCTGTAGATTTCTGAAGGCTTTGTCATTACTAAAATTGCTCGCTAGTGGCAACGAGGAGTGGTGAAGTTCGATACAACCTTTGGTATAACTGCGAGTCTCAATGAGATATGTTGTGTACGCTGCCCTAAATGCTATTTTGCAGTTGTAGGTTTGTTCTAAAAATTTTGTGTACGTCGCGAAAACGACCAATGTTTTATTTTATGGGTAAACTTTTATGCGCCCGTCGTTGACTATTGGCGCAAATTGAGTAGCTCCTGTCATTATTTTTGAACATGTTGTCCGATTATTGAGAAAATGTTTTGTAGACTTTTTTTGCGATTTCAGGACGCCCCCGCATAAATTGTCATATGTACTGAAAAATAATATCGCTGTGGAAGGTTCTCTCGGTAGTCAATAAAAATTCTGTATCGTTAACGTTTGCACGGTATTGAAATTTATTCGTAATGCATTTTATCTGAATAAAAAATCAATTGAAGTATTTACCATTACTTGGAAATTTCTCGACGAACACACTTCACCGGCCCGATGACATTAGAATCACAATACGTACAAATGAAATTGTTTGCTAGTACTTGTCGAAGTTGCAGTTGTAATTTATTTCTCGTTGTCGGAAGTGGTGCATTGATTTGGATCGACGTTGTTTTTGTCGTAATTTACTTTAGTTTTCGGTGACATTAATTGGGATTGTTCAAATTGTGATTTTGTAGTATAAGAAAGCAACTTCACTCTGATTTCTATATACATATGTGCAGTACATATGCCTTTACTGTTGCTTAAATCACTAATATTGGGAATAATTATATAAATGTTTAGATCAAGAGCCACATGAAATAATTAGGTTTTAAGCATTTAAATTTAAAAATTGAGTTAGTTTACGTCCCCAGCTTTTTCTTTCTACACTAGTACTGCAGTCCAAATCGGACCTTGTCCTTCCGGGCCTTTGCTTCCGTTTCTGTCTATCCTTCGCTGCGCCTCTCCACATTCGAACTCGCAATGTATCTCATCCATCAGCTGTGGTATCTTCCTGTCGTTCTGGTGTTGTGAATTCTGCCACTTCCCATTTGCTGTTTCTGCACCTACATCTTTTATATGCCTTTTTTGCTACTTGAAATCCTACTTGAAATCCCTTTGTTTCTATATGCTATTACTTGTTGATGTTCTTCATCAAACCATATCCTTTTTTCTTCGTTTTCTTTCCTATATTTATCTCTGTTACTTCTATCCTATTTTAGTGTTCTATTATACATATACTCGAACCTCGTAAAGTGTCACCTCGCAAAGTATCGCTTTATCCGATCCTCAATCGTTTGGAGACTCGTATTTCCTGCCATATGCTCGGCAAAGCGGGACCGTATCGTACATAGTTTCAAGTTGGCAGTCACACTGACAAGGACTATTGACTTTCATTCCATCTTTCGTATCGTTAATCTACACTACTACCTTTCATATCGAATTTATAAATATGTACAATGTATATACTGGTGATAACTCCACTAATTCATGAAATCATGATTTTTGAGATTCAATTTCTGATATTATTTAATTTAAAAATTCAATTCAAACAATTTAGATACTTTTTAATAAAGACATATCTATCGAATTCTCATTTTGAAACTACAATTTCACACCAAATTTTATTTCCATCAGAATGTCTTCGATAAGGTTTAGTAATTTTTCAAGTTTAGCTGACCTATAGACAATTTCTGACACTTCGTTCAAAAAGAGTCTATTCTCATATTTCTATTCGAACACGGCGCTGCTCGCCCATTAGCTCTAGTCCTAGGATTACACGACTTCGTAAAGTGTCTAAACAAGACCAGAGCAGCGACACTTAACGAGGTTCGAGTGAATATGTGTTTTCTGGGATTTTCAGCTCTCTGGTGATCTTATCCTCCTTTGTCTCACTTCTTGGAGCTTGACTGTATTAATGTCGTATTTCTCGGTTTATTCTTCTTTGCTTATTGGATTCGTTCTAATTCTGTGTCTATACCTGATTTTTATCAGCAGGTCGTTCACAGCGTGTCGTGTCTCTGTGCTTCCACGTCCAATATGCCATTGACTGCCCTTTTGTCGATTAGTATATGATATATCTGGTTGGTTGTTGAATGTTATTTTGTGCATGGCTTTATGTGTAAAACCTGTAAGCTTATCGCCAGGTTGTTGCAACTGACGTATTTTATCAGGAACTCTCCGTTTCCATTGGTACGTTCAGTGTTTCCTTGTGCCCCGACTGTTCTTTTTCAATCTTGGCATTTGTATCACTCATAACTAAGGTTTGACAGGCTCGCGCCTTGTTCGCTGAAAGAACGCTCTATATACAGCGAATAAGACACGCGTTTGTCGAAAGAAGCCGATAGACCTATACGAGTTTGATATATGTATGATGACAAACGCTACTCCACACTCTTTATTTCTCGTTCCCCAAAAAATATCTGTAAGCTTTAGTAACTTCGCTAGACTCAGGTTCTGTAGGGATCTTTGTACTAACCTCTCCGAATCGACGGATCAGTCCGAGATCAGCCGTATCTTTCTTATAAAAGAGTGAACTCTCTCTTGCCACGCACGTCTTAAAACAATTGTAATACATATAGAGGTCTGCTATTAATTAGACCTTCACGGTGACATGCTAGGTGTTCAGTAGTTTCAGTTTGTGGTAAGGATACCAGTTATGAGTTGACTGATTTTATTGAGGGTTTCTCATAATTAATGTGTCATATTTATTTACAAGACTATGTATCGCATAAGTAAGCCAATAAATGAAAGAAAATTAAGCAAAGAAAATTGTAGTTTTAGAATTACCGCAATATGTGTTGTCGAATGTTATTTTAAAAACACGGTGGTCGTCGAACTCTGTCCGTACGATTCCTCTGCGAATGTAAACAAAACACCTCTTATCGAAAAGAACACTTCACCGCGCTTGACATATGGCCGGGTATTTTACAAGCATTTATATTTTTTTCTCTAAATTGGAAACATTCGCCTTTATTTTTCAATCACATCTTGCTCCATACATGTCCAGAATTTTACAACAGTATAGGTTTCTACGTCTAAAAATCAAAAGACATCCTTGTTCATCGAATACCTGCAGTGACTGTAACAACATTCCTTACGAAATGTTCGAAAAATTTATCACGGCTTTCCTGTGATAGTGGGAAACCATTTTCTCTCGAAAATTTTGTTTTAATTTGATGCAGTGTTAGTTGTGTTAGTGTTAGTTAAGTTGTGAAAAGGCCTATAGAAGTAAGATACGTGAAACCAAATCTGAGCCCTATATCAGACACTAACAATAAATGTGGTTTGGGCAGCGGCTGGGGAAGATAAACGTTGAAACTGAAATTACCTTAGCGAAAAGAAACTCAGATTAACATTGGTTTAGTTCTTATCACCTTTCATGTGTCATATTTGGGACGCTTTGGCGATTATGTCGATGTACCATTTTGTATCCATTTGGTAAATCTTGCCGAGGTATTTTGTACATAATGTTAGTACCCTTAAAGGTACAAGGAGACAAAAAGGAAGAATCAAGCTACTTCCTAACAGGTACTCTTTTGCGTTATAATAGTATCAGCAGGATTCAATTGCTAGGATAATAATAAGCGGCTGAAACATATGTAGTTGCAGGCCATACTATCTTCAATTCTCTAACCGATGGACTGAAAAATCGCTAATCCGTACAAACCCGTACCCAATGGTCCTTAATGGGTTGTAGTGGAACTTGTTAATAAGTTTAGTGATGAAATGCAATAATCTAATTGTTAACCCTAATTCCAAATATTTAAAAGTTTTTCCATGTTTTCTAGGTTTATAACGATATTACTCATCATTACATTTTAACACGACACAGCAATCATTTTTACGACGTCTGATTCGAACTTTCTACGTTTTTCGATTAAAAATCGCATGTTCAATTAATTCTCGGGCGACTCGTACGTAATTTAGCGGTTTCACCGTCTGCGTGTATACGTATCGACACGTATATAAGTGCGAACATCATACTTTTCGAGGTCATTGTTTAGCTGAATTAATGAGTCCGTTTTCACTTCGCAGTTCCGTATAATTCCACTAAACATGGTCTCGCAGGTTCTGGTTGACCGTCTCGACCCATGACGCCGGTTATAACGGCGAATATTCGGATTTGCCTATTATATAGGCAGTAAGGAGGCGTTGTACTGTTGACTGGTTGGTTTGTCACGGAATTTCTAACGTGCACGGTGCATATAAGAACATGTATTACGCTGTGTTGCGGATGCGACATGCACGATTGGTTCGCTAAAAGAGAATTTTAACGAACATGTAAGGGAATTGGACATAGATTTGAAAAATGTGCGTGTAATGTAGAAATATAGCATATCTTTTTTGAGTTATTAGTGTTATTACTAAGGTTTTATAAAAGGTGGATGACGTGTTATCATCAAGTAGTGTAAACCGGTGTTTGTGTCTACTTACGTGCAAGGCGCAACATTAATATTCGGAGAAGTAAGGGCGTCAGTTCGATTTACACTACGTAATGATAACACGCCATTCACTCTTTTATCAAACCTTAGGTATTACACAATCCATTCTGTCATGTGTACTGCAAACAAATACCAATTAATTGAGTGAAAATGAATGTACGACTGTTAGTATCATGTGATATTGACACATAGCTAAGGTTACAGAAGTTGTCCATTTAATTGCATTAGTTAAATGTAAAAGTCTTTGATAATTACGAAAAGTGTGCCTCGTCAGATCGTCGTTGACTGGTTAGCAGTATCTTCGGCCTAGATTCGACAACTTTCTTCTATCGTAGATTTTAGTCTACTTTTTCAAATTGCTAACACCGAATTATAAACGTATGAATGTACGCTTTGAAACCCTAATACTATTTAATGCAAACTACCGCTTTCCAAGTAATAATCCACATCTTTTTCTGCACGAACTGAAACAACAACTTGCCTCATAAGCGTGTATAAACTACTTTAGGTTTACAATTAATAGTTGTTTGGAATTAACAAGGTATAATTTGTAGTGCTAAATATACTGCTTCACAGAAATTGCTCAACTTAGTCGGCGGAAATCTTACACTATTGAAGTATACCAAAGGAGACGTGGAACAAAGTGATCGCAAAAATACTACAAAAGAAGAATTTGAGTTGGACTGAAGCAAAAGCTTTGGCAATGGAGAAAATAGAATGGCGCAAGTTTGTGCACAACATATAGAGTACTATCCCGACCCCTCACGGTATAAGGGAAAATGATTATATATATATATATATATATATATATATATATATATATATATATTATATAATTTGAAAGAGTAATATGAAGTAGTTTTTGTTTTTCACTAATAATGTGATGAGTCACTTCGACTATTTATGCATTCAGTAACGATGTGGGATCGATTTCAAAATTATGTCTTTGTCAGCTTGACCTATTGCATTCCAAGCAATAATCTCGCAGAGCTTACAAACTCAACGGTGGGTTAGCTAAATTCCGTAACTTCCTACCAATAATGTCTCACACGTATTGTATTGTGCAAAGATCTATAGATTTTGGCGACCAAGACAAACAGTTGATGTAGTTCGCTTTAAAATAGTTGAATGTATTTTTTGCAATATAGGGGACGAGCATTGTCTTATTGAAACAGGGGATTCTCTGGCGTTTCAAGGAATGTCAGAACATGGCGCCAAATGACTTTTGGGCGGATATATTGCCTGAAAATGAATGAAT
The DNA here is from genome assembly GCA_038088585.1 of Chrysina gloriosa. NCBI lineage: Eukaryota > Metazoa > Arthropoda > Insecta > Coleoptera > Scarabaeidae > Chrysina > Chrysina gloriosa. Next base: position 35,256,820 of record CM076087.1, on the reverse strand, counting down.
GAAAATCAAAGGAAATCTACTGTCATAAGCGGTCATAATCTCTGTAGTGTGGGCTATATGTCCTTCGACTGAAAATTGAATGTTGCGCCTTTCTCCACGTTTTCATCTAACTTTACGACCGTCAAGCATTTCCAAATAGAATCTTGATTAATGACTGAAAACGACATGATACAACTCCATATTTCATGTGTATATGGGAAAACATTTTCTATATTTCCAACAGATCCTCAAGGAGTGAGAAATGTCATCTAGCGCTGAACAATTCGAATGCAGTTAGGGAAGACGTGGTACCGATGCGCCTTCTGAAGCACTGTAAAGAGGACTCGGCAGTTCCACTGACGCACGTTATAAACACATATTTCGCCAGAAGGGCATATTTCTCGAAAAGCTAAAATATATAATTATCAGGCTTGTCCACAACAAAACAAACAGAGCAAAATTTAACAACTATAGACCTCTAGCGTTCACGTCCAATATCTCGAAGATAATAGAAAAAATCATACGCCTGAGTGTAGTAATTGATCAAAAAGTACAATGTCATCATCAAAGTGGATTTATTAGAGGGAGACCTACTGCACGGGCTAGATTTCAACTAATAGAAGCAATAATCAATGGTATAAATAAAAGAGATTATGGCATGTGTCTTCATGGATTTTCCTAAGGCCTTTCGACTCTGCCGTCTGATGTGCTTTTGAAAGACTATTAAAAATGGGTTTTATGACATAATTGGAGGCTAAATAGATTTTTAGATGTTAGGAACCAGTGCGTTGCTGCTAATAATTCTTTGGATTGTCAAATAAAGTCATCCCGGAGTAAGCCGAGGTAGGGTCTCCCACAAGGATCTATACTTGGGCCATTATTATTCCTCATGTAGGTGATTAACTTTCCAGACATTATTAAGGACCTGACCGCGTTCTATGCCGACGATACTTCATTTATGACGCGCTCAACGTACCAACAACTTGTTGGAAGATTAGAGAATAAACTTCAGTATTTGGATTTCTGGTTCCAAACTAATACCCTGGAGTTCAATACGCAAAGAACAAACTAGACGATGCTACACAGCGAACGAAACTATACACTAACTAGTGCAAATGAAAGTTCCTTCCTTGGACTGAGAGTTGACTCACATCTTTGTTGGAGGAACCATATTGCTGGTATGGCGTCTGTACTTGCAACCTATTGTCTTGCGCTGTTTGCTAGGCTTGTGTGCAGGCGCGATTACGGTATGGCGTTGTTTTCTGATGCTGTTGATTCCGGAAGTGTTCACTATTCAGAAGGCTTATATAATTCTACAACACTACAAGTTACTTACTTTTCTATGTGTATATGTATTTGAATTGATAGTTTTGATGAAGACTTTTTGGTAGATGGTATTAACTTATCCACCATGGGATATTTCTTTCGAATGGTTTCTGCTACGAGGTGACATGGGTATATGAAGCATGTTATGTGAAGAAGAGTCGAAAAGCATATTTTCAACATCCTACCAACTTTCAGCTTTGTTGCGGCACCGCCAGTAACGAACATTGTGACTTGGGTTGCTGTGATAGAAAATTCTTTTAGTGAATCTTTCATTATCTTGGCAATGGTTTCTGCATCAATTTTTTGAATTCCTTTACTGGGTAACAACAATGCGCTACAACTATACTGCTATAAGTTGTTTCATCCACACATAGGCAGATTTTCTTATTTCTCATCTCGTCTTTTATACATTCCTTTACTTTACCTTGAACACGTGGCAAGTTGTATCGTAATTGTATTGATGTTGGTAATTTCCATGAATACGAATTAAAAATTACTCCTACTCACGCCCGTACTGCTACGCTACTGCCAGCCGATACCACCTATTTAAGAAACTGTATTAATGACGTATTCCATACTTTTTGTATAATCGAATAAAGGATGATATTATTATTATTATTGTTAGTGTTGGTATTTCCCCATGCACCAAACTATACTTTGTTGCTGGTGTAAAACCTTAAGAGGAAGTACTAAATGTAGTTGGTGGCAGTACAAACTAAAAGATGGAATTCGATGATAAATAGTAGGAAGATATATGTTCTGCGCATTGAAATCATTTGTTAGCAATAGAGGTCGTTGTCGACAAAGGGTTTTAACAACCGCAATCTTAGGTGGCGACCCTGGTGTATAGTTGTTCTTATTAATCTTCAAAGCACCCTTGACAAACTCTAATCATCATAGGAAATTTTTGGTTAGTCTGTTTACGATTTCTCCGAAGTCTTTGCACAATAATTCGTCGTCTCCCGTCGCTTGACATGTGAAAAATAAAGAGAATAGAGAACTCTCAATTTATAGACGTTCGACGCATAGAACGGCTGCAATTGTTTTCGTTCAACATTTTAAGTCTTGAATTTAGACGATTGTTGTTGTACGTTGTATCTTTGATCAACTTACTTTTCTACGAAATTCTAGCCCATAAAGAATTTAGAGAAACGCAGAGGGATTGATTCGATGAAAGGTAAGCAGCGAACCGATACATCACCGTTTTGTAAACCGCTACGGAACAACAAAACAGCCGCCACCCAACGCCCTCCGTGAGATCGGTTCTACAGCTACGTACATACATACGTAGTAGCCCCCAATGTTGCTTCATTTATTAAGCTTTACGTTGTCTTAACTGTCGGGGAAGATGGATTGGGGACCGTACGGCGTCACGAACAAATTTGAAAGATCGCGTGATGATATAAGCGGGTTCAATTTGTTAAGGCAATGTTGTACATATACATACATACATACCTACACTTGTGAAAAGGCGGATGTACAATTTTATATGCATAGACATATACAAGGGTAAATATATAGGTGAAAATATATAATGAAGGAACGATCCATAGTTACTGTATTTCTCTGCTCATTTGGATAAAATACATTAAAACATATTTAATACGAAATAAGTTCACGAACAAGAGGAAATGTAATAATGCATTAGGTTTAAGCGAATTACAATTACAACTAAGCACTTGTAAAAGGTATAGAGATGAAATTAATAAACTTGAAAATGAGTTTTGTTGCCTTCAACTATTTCAACAAATCCAAGTGTGCAATTACAGAAACTTTGAGAGCACTTTTTCCTGGTAAGCTTTGATGCACTTGTGTATGACGCGAATGGGGAAGCAACCGTTTAATACTCCACGTAAAGCAGGACAGAAAGCTCCGACCGACGTGCACATACATACAATCAAAGATATAATCAAAGTGCACCGCTATTCAATTGTGAAATTCAGAATGTGGCTTTCGCGATAATTTTTCTCTGAAAATAGGAGATTATACGATTTCTCTAAACATTTAACTACGCAAACTTGGTACAGAGAGAAATTATAAACGAATATGGCGGTGCTACAAAATTATAATAATTATTCGTGAAAATAAATATTTATCCTCTACCACTTCGGGATCAATCACAAAACCATATCAAGATGCACACTGGAACTTGAATTGGTTTGATAGTTGCAGTGAAAAATGGCATGAAACTGGAACTCTATGCGACTGTATTCCGGGCCGAGATTACATGTTCGCAAATCACCACACAGAGATGCAACAGCGACAGAATTGTCAATATTATCATGGGCAGGCAGGCAACTTACAGAGCAAATCTGAACGTGTAAACACTATCAAAGCCTGTTTAGAATTCCAGGGATACACTGGAGTCCTTAGCAAACGATAGAATAAATGTATAGTGGGTTCTATGACACTGAGGCGTACAAGGAAACAAAGAAGCGAACCTTCTAGCAAGAGGTGGTTTGTAGGGCCTGATCTACATGTACAATTCTTTACTAAACCGTAATGACCAAGATGAGGAACTTACTGAGGGAGCAACATGTGAGAAACTGGAGGATCACGGGATTAAGAGACAGGTTCGTTGCGAGATATATAGATAAAAAGATTGGATATTTGCTGCGAATGAGCATTGGGAAGTGGGCTTATTGACGCTGCTGACTTAAGAAATATCTCCACAGTATACGAATAGTGGTAAATCCTATCTGTAGCGCCACTTGTAATGCGGAGGAATTTTCGCAAAATGTCTTTTATGCGTACCATAGGCTGAGAGGTGTAAGACGCGGGTCGCGGTTCCTGTAGCCAGAAGGAATAAAATGATTCCCATTAATAAGGTGATAGGTTTCATCCGTAACACCAAGACCAGAAGGCCACAAAAAGTTATTGGGTTTCGGTACAGTGGGCTGGGAACTCTACACCTTTAAGAGAGAGAGAGAGAAAGAAAACCTGTGTATATATCTATTAAAAACAGGAAGATAAAATTATAAGTCCTTCAGAAATTTTAGCGGTCTCTGCGGATTTGTGGTTTATATTTAGACGTTCTCGTTTAGCAAGGCAACCGAGTTAGCATAGTTGTGGTCTTATATAATATCTATCCGGTGGATTACACACACGTTCAGGGAGATGAGTAGCATTGGTTTACTAAGGAACTTCGAAGCTTGTTTGAAGTAATAATTAATAATCTTTCATTACTTAGAATTTGAAGTATTTTCAGTTAAGATCCGTCATTTTAAATTTGGTGCTATTTTTCATGAGTGAAATTAGCAGCGGTAATTCTTTGCTATTTTAGTAGTAAATACTACAAGATTAACAAATATACAACTACAGCTATTATACACTGTGAAAATTTTGCCGAAACAGTTGGCTAAGTTCGCACTGTTTTCGGACGTAATAGCGCACCTGCTCCCCAACCATCGTGGATTCAATCAACAAATTCGCTGTAGCTGCAGGTGTGGCAGAGAACCCTGACTTATCTGTTCCAAGACGTTCACACGAATTATGCATATCACAAACCAGTTTGCACCGTATTTTACACAAAGATCTTACTTAATACAAAAATTAAAGTCAGCGGCCTATGAACAACGTCTTACGTTTGTTAGCTGGATATAAATTAACCACCTTTATGATCATTGTTCACAATTCCTATATTTGAAAAACAAGTAAAAATGCAACTTTTGATTTTTGCAAACATCCACCATTTAAAAACATTCCTATAAATACTAGATCTTCAAAATGGCAATCCCTGTTAATTATCCTTCCCGTATACGAATTTATAACCGGGCCAACTGGTAGTTGCATGACTTTCATTTATAATTGACTCTCCGACTAGTGGAGTTTCCGTTATTGTGTGACCTAGCGAAAAACGAAAAGAGGGTCATTGCGCGCCGGAGCTCTGGGCACCCTCGAAAACGTCACAAATACGCGTAATTAGGTTATAATTTCGAGTCGCGCATGCAAATGCGGCGATATTCCCAACCCATACGATGCACATCAAGCAATAATAATGTTAACATGATGAACACGGTCCAGCACGCGTTAGATTTACGGCTAAATAATTTACCGGCCATCCGTCATGATTAAATGGGGGAGCGTCGACGGCGGGTCGTGTCGGCCGTCCTGATTTAAACCGGAAATTGTTCTGTTGTTCCCTTGTTCCTTTATTCTTTGATCTGTTCTGGAGGGTAAAATTATTTTGTAGGTTGGAAAGACTTGTTAGTTAAATATGAAACTGATAATGCGTTATTTAATCTTGAATATAAAATGAAAAAATGAGAAACGCCAAATGAAATTCTTTCTCTCGGTTGGAAGATGTTACACTAATCCTGTTCCAAATTTTCTGTAAACGGAATTTTCAGAAAATGAATGATTTCCTTTTCACCTTATTACCCGTCTCTGTCCTTATATATATCATGTGTTAAGTGATCTGAATGACGAAATAATTGCACTTAGGAACTAGAGTTAACGGTATTACGGTATGAGACACTGCTTATGCGAATACGACTCCAATCAATATGGTACATTTAATATAATTTTCCATAGTCTCGTTGCTTTTCAGCGAACTTTTCTACCTTTAAACAATTGGATGAAAATGTTAAATATTAGAAATAAAAACCAACTCAAATACGAACTTGTCAAATAATGCACATTTGCAACGATTCTGAAAAATTGAAATACACACATAACGTATAGGTGGCGAGATACAAGCTATATGCATAAGAATTGAGATTCCTTTGCGAGTTGAAGATCAGAGCATTAAGGACAGTTTTGAAGCGTATTGTTTTGCGTTGGCCACAAACAGGTTTCACACACGTGGGTATGTATGCGTGTCTATATTACAGCCGTAAAGTGTTGCTCTGGTATATTCTTCGATATTATATATATATATATATATATATATACATATATACCTATATAATGTATATAGTGAACTATTTTCGAGATCCAAAATTTTAATAAAATAAAATGTAGAGGACTCTCTATCATCGATCTAATAAATTAGGTGTGTTAATGGGCAGTTAACAAGTAACCGTGCAAAAGCTTACAAAGTAAGCACAATTTGCATATGCCAATAATCCGAGAGGAGGAGGAATTTATTATAATATATATTATGTCTTCCGTTGCATGAAAAATTTGTAGAGTACTGGCGAAATGTATCCGGACATCGTCTACCATGGCGCATATATCTGTCTTTTTCTTAAACAACCATTGAGGTATTACTTGCAACAAAGAAAGGTGTATGGACAATGTTATATTTTGTTCGAATGATAAAGTCCGGCAATGTATATATACAATTTTAAGCATGTATGAATGTATATAATCATTATGGTAATGATTGTGTACTGTTTCGTTTAATTCTTCTAGAATTGGTTCATTCCATTGATTGAACTGACTTACTGGTTCGGGTCTTTAGGAAGTTAAAAAGCTGGCGGATAAAGCACACGGAGAGTTCTTTTTGCGGGGGTTAAATCAATGTTTCAAATTTCAATTCTTTGAAGTCAAAAGTTGCTCTCTGACGTCTTATTTCTCTAATTCTAGAAATATATTTGAGTTCCTAGTTGAGGAGTAAAAAGTTGCCTTCCAGAATATTATTAGTAATTAGTTATTAGTACGTATTGTAATACGATAGGTACCTTATAGAAATTAAATATAAATTGTAGACATAAGTAGAAATGCGTGATGCTTAAAATGATTCCTATTACCACACCAGTTTTGATACAGGTAGTTGGCGAGGGCGCCTCAGCCCACTGCTTATCCCGTTGGCCCCTCTTGCCAATGTCATAATACAGAAAATTTATTTTATTTTAAACCTACTCCATTCCGTAATGATGCCCAACATATTTTCCATATTTTTGCCACTTTGATCGAAATTTTTATTCACTTTGTCAAAAAATTATACATGTAATAGAGGAAAGTTTTTGTTGTTTTGTTTGTCGGCATTTGGAAGACTAAATGGAATCAACTGGAAATTTTTCTTCTATCTTACAAGGAGAAGGTAAGGTAATCGGATTTTTGTAATTTTTTATATTTATGATACGTGTAGTTTGGACCTTAAATAAGAATATATTTTGGAGTAGTTCGACGCAACGTTCATGAATTACCGAGATGATCGATGTTGAAGTGCCACCCACCATTTAAATCCAGTGGATATAATACGATTGTCAATTGGACTCGTGGCCTAGTCGATAGCGTTTTGGTGCGATACTCACGGGACATTTCTTTTTATTCCATTCAAAACGCACCATATGTTTTTTTCATTCTTCTTCTCATATCAAAAATTATGAACAAACGAAATATATGAACTGTTTCCCACTATTCATTTAGGGAGGGACGAGGAAAGCATTACAAAGTGGTAGGGCTCTGGACGTGGTGCATAAAATCCAGTCTGTCAGTCTGGGGTAACTTAGTTGTTGAATTACAGTGTGTTGTTTCTAAAATTGTTGAAGTATGGATAAAAACTAATTTACTTTACCATTTCTTGGAGTGGAGGCTAACGAATTTTTGACGATTTGTATTATAAACTACCTACCTAGAATGGACAGACTAGTACTACCGTTGTATCCCACGAAGATAAGTTTCTTTGTTCTTCCTATACGATACACGTACCATTTCGAAAACATTAATGTAGGTATGTCATACACAAATACGCTATGTATATGGTCAATATCTTGTTTCCGACAATGTAGATAGAAATACGAAAATGAATCTCCATTGACCTTATAAATCTGATTCTGGTTCTATCTGCCACCGATGCTCGTGTTTTGTTCCCATAATAGATGTACGTTTTCAAGTAATCAACTAGCGCATACGAATTCAATCCAATCTATATGCGCCATTGGCATCGAAATTGCACTCGATATTTGTGCGATAACTGCCACTAATTCGTGTATAATTGGCTGTAAATTAACCTTGTACTTCTACCGCATCTAGCTTTCTGCCTCAATCAAACGCAAAAACTTAGCTTGTTTATGCTTAAAACAAAGCTGTTACCAAGCTGGAATGGTTATACCACAGATATTCTACATCCTGATATTGATGTTATGTGAATGTACATAAATCATTGTGCAACGTCAAAAGGGAAAACAGAAAAGCAATATGTATTTAGTTTGTATATACAAGTAAATGTAGTTACTAGGTTCAGAAAAGATACTTTTATATGCAAAAAGAAAATTACCAAACAAATTTTAAACCGAGCCGAGTGAATGCGGAATTATCTACAAATAACCGAGTAAATTCAAATCGATTGGATTGGTAGACTATGAGAGAAAGAAGATGTATACAACATCTACAGATTCACTTTCTAGAAAAATAGATCTAATTTGGTGATTTTCTTTTTGGCTGGTTCTGTATCCAATATGATTGAATCCGTAAGTGTTTATGTGTTTGTACATTATAAATCATGCGCAAATATTTCTGATGAACAGCAAGCATTAAGGTTGAAAAGACAACAAGGTTAAGTAGTCCGCATAATAATGTTAATTTATGCGAATATGATGGTGTATGGTAACTCGTTTTATTTTCTCAATGCCCGTGGTTGAATTGTCAAAATCCCCGTGTGTAATCTAGCGATCTTGAGAAATTTCGGGCAAGTCGACTATTCATCCTTAAGTGTTTTTGCTCTGATGTTTCATATATGTTAGAACTTGGATTAGATTATGAAGTTGATATCGTATTTGGAAACCAAGTATAATAATGACAAAGGTATTTTTAAGTTTTCGCTGATTTTCCATTTAATTATTTATCAGATACGCCATATACAGTCAGGTCGTAAAGTTGGAATAAAATTCATAAAATCGAATATAATTTGTTTTGATAAAAATGCTCCAACGCGTATAGTAATTTTTTGCAATTGGCACATTTTAGTGGTAGATACTATTTTGTTTGATAATATTTGTTGAATTTATGACGCCATCGACTTTCGTTTTAAATAGCAACCTGGACTGTTTTTTGTTTCATTTGATAGAATGGTCCATTCCCTATTGGATAATTACAAAAAAGTTATATGTTGTATTTGAAAGTTTCTGTAAAAAGCGGTAAAAACCATCTGATACTTAGTTGGCCATGGTGTGTACAAAATGGGCGAACAGGCATGAGAAATGAAACAATTTGTTAACTTTTAAGCAACAATGTTTAGTTTATGTCAAGGTTTGATTTAATGTGGATGTTCTGTTCGTCTTTTACAAATAAATCTTACATTTATATGAAAGTATTTTCAATTTTTGAAACATAATAAAATGCATATAAGCGAAAGGTAAAGAATTACAATATTAATGATGGTTAGTGTCGGTGATACCGTTCCCAAGAAGAAGTATGTCACTTATTTAATCAGAAATACACAGATCGTCCACCCATAACTCAACAAAAGTTTGAAGAGTTGAGGCATGTTAGAGATCGAGCTCGAAGTGGCCGCCATTCGGTTGGAGACGAAAAACAACTGAATGTTTTATTGACTGCGGAACAAAATCCAAATATATCAAGTCGAGAAATCGAATTAAATTATAACATTATCAAAACAACAATCCTAAGAATATTTCATACGGCAAAATATCATCCTTACAAAATGAAATTATTACAGGAACTAGGGGAAGACGATTTTGACCGCAGAATACAGTTCTGCGAACAACTGATGAACATGTGACAGGATGACCCTACATTTGTACAACGAATCATTTTCTCAGATGAGGGCAGTTTTAGTATGCACAGTTCAGTTAATAGACAAAATTGTCGTTATTTGTCGGCTTAGAATCCACATTGGATGCAATAATTGCATACTCAGCATCCACCAAAAATTAATGTATGGACAGGAATCGTTGATGATAAAGTTTTGGGGTCCTTCTTCTTTAATCAAACGTTGAATGGAGATTCTAGATATCTAGATTTTCTCCAGTTTGAATTAGTTCTGTCATTACCAGTGCTATTTCCAAATGGGGATGATCCAGATCTACCGAATAACACCATTTGGTATCACCATGATGGCGCCGCTCCTCATTAGGTCCTTCCAGATTATTCCCAGAATATTTTAACGACATATTTTGAACATCTACTATAATTATTTATTTATTTATTATTATTCTGTAATTTTTTAATTTTCTTTATTTATTTTTGCGATAATGTTTTATTTTAAAATGAAATTCTGTTGTTCTTGTCATAATGTGAGTTACAAGTACCTACTTTTATACCCAGTATGGCTAACTAAGTGTCAGATGGTTTTTATCGTTTCTAGAGAAACTTTCAAATACAACATATAACTTTTTGTAATTATCGAATAGGGAATAGACTATTCGATCAAACGAAAGAAAAATGTACAGGTTGCAATTTAGAGTCGATGACGTCATAAATTCAACAAATATCAAACAAAATAGTATCTACTACTAAACTCTGCCTATTGCAAAAAATTACTATACGTGTTCGAGCATTTTCATAAAAGAAAGTTATCTTGGACTTTATGAATTTTATTCCTTACTTTGTGACCGTACTGTATATATAGAGAACGTATCTATTAATTTTTCGTATACCTAACTCGCTCGACAATTTATTAATACATTATCCCCAAAAACGGCCACCTAACTTTGATGTTTGCCGCGTCGAAGTCCGAACTCCGAACGAGTTATGCCGTAAATTTGCGGAATTTGCCCTTCGAACGGGTTAGCACGAGATTGCATACGTCCATATATACAGCGGGGTGTCTCTGGAGCTATCCTATCTTCCGTAATGTATGATCCTCTTGGGAAATCGTTCTGATCCGTCAAATAGCGAGCGGTAGCACTATCAGTGCAGCCAGCACACGTACCCTATACGGTTTTCGGTCAGGATATTAGCATTATACGTGCGGATTATGTGCTCTTACATACATATGTAGAGATGTGTATACGGCAATATCGTTTTCCTCGTCTGACGTTGTATGCGTCGGTACCGGTATTACGGACATACTTTGTCGAGGGATGATTCTTATCACTTCATTTTCCACAGTGGTTACTTCATTGTCTGCGTTAATTGGCCTTAGAAAGCCTTCGAGTAAGCTAGATTAAATTTACATCATTATCTGCATACTCATCGACATCTATGTCCGTTGCCCTGATTGTGACTAGTAAAATTGGTGAGATCTATTCAAAAAGAAATTATGAAAAGCAACTATGTCGTTTTCTCCAACTTCTTATATCGTGTGAAGTCGTTTATAAAATGGTGAGCTTTTTGTTTAGTTATATAGATTGTGCTGTTTCGATGCAACGATGTAGTCCATGCATAATCAGGTCCCCAGCTGCACCATGATAAACTACATGGACATCTCGGTTAATGCATATTTTCTTATCAAATCTCTCTTCAACTTGAAGTCGAATATTAAAATTTACGAATGTCATACGGTATATTCGGGATATTATCTGCTCGATAGTGTGAACAGAGGTACCATCTCGTAATGTGAACAATTGTTTAAATATAGACTTATAGGGGATAAATGTTAACTGATTAAAATTTGATTTGCCATAGGTGCTCATTTTATATATAGTGCGCGCCTAAACTATGAAATAAATAGTAAGTAAAAGCGGAATCAAATTTTGTCGGTAGAAATCCTTGAACAGGTCAATTTTCAACCATCAGTTGTTTTTGAGTAATGACGTCATCAGTTTTTCTAATTAGCCACCTTAATTGCTTTTTCTTGCTTTTGAGAGATCTTTTCACTGCCGAACTGGCAGTATAATAATGTTAAATCTTACACAAGAAACTCTTCGAGTAAATGGCAATGTTAGAAAATCTAGAAAAAGTAAAATAAAACAAAAACTCTCTTGCTAGCAAAATCGTTATCTGAGTTTGTTTTTCGAAGTGGCAGATGTTTTTTGCACATGACATAGGAACAAATCATTACAAAGTGTCAGTTTACACTAACTTCTTAACATTAGCGGTACAGAAATCTTATTGCAATTTAAGTATTCTGGCACATTTAACTGTTCCACGCATGATTAAGATTTTAATTCTCATCGGATGCAGGGATAAGACAACAACTCAGAAGAAAGTTTGCGATTTGTTTAATGTAAAATGTTACAGATATTCAAAAACCTGGACGCCCAAAACTGAGTGAAGATCCAAATCCGAACATTTTGTTAAATACGGAAGGGAATCGTCACAATACGTCTTGATTGGTTGCATTAGACAATGAAGTTAGTCAGACAACAGTGTTACGTATTATGAGGAAGGAAAAATATCATTCCTATAAAATTCAACTCGTGCACGAACTCAACGAAGACAAGTCCGGCCGGTAACTGCAGTTCTGTGAAACTAATGATAGATTTGTCCCAAGCAAATCGACGTTTGTACTTAACACCGGCAGAAATTAAACGTCTAGGCTGGAATACTCAATAACAGAATACTAAGACCTTTCTTTTCTGAAGGAGCCCTCACATGAACAAACTATTTACAGTTCTTGCAAAATGACCTTGTTCCAGCGTTTGCACCAATTTATCCAAATGACAATGATTCAGATTTCTCAGATGATACCATTTTCTAGACAATTGCTTTCCAAAGAGGTGGATTGGCAGGCGGGGACCGATAGAGTTACCCGCGAGATCCGCAGATCTTATAACCCTTGATTACTTTTTATGGAGTTATTTAAACTCCAAGGTCTACGGCAGCAGACCACAAAATTTAGCCGAACTAGAACTAGTTCGGCAATAAACAGATATCTCAAAATCAAGAAAAGAAATTGTGGGTTGCTATTTAAATAAAAATGACCTCGTTACTTGAAAACAACTGATAGTTGAAAATTGAGTATCATGCAAAGATGTATATTTTGATCAAATAAAATCGACCTGTTCAATGATTTCTTACAACAAAATTTTATTTCGCTTTTACTAGATTTATCCCATACTTTAGGTACGTTGAAAAATTAACTTTTTCTGATGTCCTATTTACGTTAAAAATAACTTCAGAATGCTTTTCTGGTGATAAATCCCTCAAAAGGGGCTCCAAAATATGTAACAGGTCGGATTCGGATGAAACCGGATTGAAAAATTAACATTTTCTGATGTCCAGTTTACGTTAAAAATCTCTTCAGAATGCCTTTCTGACGATAAATCCGTTAAAAGGGTCTCAAGAATATGTAACAGGTCGGATTCGGACGAAACCGAATTGAAAAATTAACTTTTTCTGATGTTCGATTTACATTAAAAATCGCTTCAAAATGCTTTTCTGACGATAAATCCGTCAAAAGGGACTCAAAAATAAATGTAACATTCCTCTTAAAAGGTCATCTGATTAATATATGTGATTATTTGAACAGTCGCCGTTTTTTGTGTTCATACTGTCAATACTATATTTGTATAAAAGAATACATGTCAACTAGAGTTGGTGACTAGAAGCATCGCCTAACAGAAGATGTTGCCTTCGCTACTATTTAAACAAAAAGGGATATATTGAACTTCACACTGTATTGTCAAATAACGTATTCTACCAATAGAAACTATGACTTCATAAGTAATTAACCAAAGATTCTAAATTTATTTGCGATAGGCGAGGGAAATAATGCAGAACGTTCCAGATAAAAGACAGGTCGCTTCACATCGATTGCATAAAAGATTTAACTAACATAGTCGAGGGCTGCTATGTAACGTATTTGAGAGAAAATGTGAGGCTATGGAAATACTGATCTAAACAGACAAAGCTCACATTTGGTCTTTGTTAAGGTGCTACGTCGCTAGTGCCCTTTCTGTGACGTTCTTGTCCTAACGTCTTACGTGCTATAATAATTTAATTTAACGTATTTGGCGGCGAGTGGTACACTGCTAGATTTTCAAAATTTTTGTCCTATATATAAATCAATCAGTACGTTGTTATCTCCTTGGTGTCGAACCAAATTGCCAAAGTGAAGTTGCAATACGACAGTAACAATTGTTACGAACGGGGATTTCGATAAGAGACCATGTATAAAGTTGAGTCCAAACGTTTTCTAATGTTGTTACTTTTACAGTAAATGTACAACAATATCAAAACAGAAAGGTACCCTTTACGGAAGTAAATGACATCATAAAATATGGTTTGTTGCCGTATTTGTGCCAAAAGTTCAATTCAATACTGCTATCATTGGCCGGAATTGGAGGCAAAGAACTCACGGCACCTGTTCTCGACATCATTCGTATGATTGAGCCGTCGCATCGTTTACGTAGAAAGTGATCCAAGGGTCGAAAAAGATAGTAATCAGATGGTGAAGAATTTTAGCTCTATGTAGAATAGAGCGATATTTTTTGATACTTTCAAGTTATTGGAGTATTGCCATGGTAGATTTGGCTGTGTGTGCTGCAGCAGTGCACGCTCTTTTTCCAAGGCTGGATTTTGGAAAATGATATATTTTTCATCCCCAGTTATATCCCTACGCCAAAATCGAGGGTTGGCAAGCAGTTGTTTGCGAACATGCACAGGAAGAGGCTGTGCTAATGACGCAGGTGTGCTCGAGTTTGGTTGCTGTTTGATGACTTGGAGCAGATATTCGTCATTCAGAAATTCGCTCAGATGTTAGCTTTTCAAAACTGGTGGCACCTTCCTTGAAATATTCGAACAAATTTTACGCTGTACGTTCATTAAGAGATCAGGTCTTCCACATCGTTTATTTATTTAGCTTTTGGTCTGGCGTAAAGTTATTTTTAAAATGATATGACGCCTCAATTTTTTATCTGTGACTATAGCAAGTTCACACACAAAAACTGATAATGAATGTCAAGTCATTAGTCTGTTCAACCAAATGAGAGCTACTATGCAGGAATTGACATGCGTGGGTTACGGCGTTTGAAATGAATGAATCAAACATACGAAACAACTATGGCCTCAACCAGGTATTTGTATTTCGTTCATAACTAATGGTGAAAGCGTAAATAAAAGATATGCTAACAATGCAGTACCTTGCAAAATTATTACTTGAATGTAATGTGATACGCAAGTATATGATACTGATGAGGAACGATAAGTTCGAATAAAAATTACAAGAGTTAAAACGTTACGTGAATTGACACCCAGGTATGCCATAATCGAGGATTAAAAATATTGCAGTTTGATGAGATACCAAAACCTAGGAAATTAATGATGACAAAGCTTTCAAAGAAGTGTATGTCCAAAATTAGTTCGATAAATTTCTCTCTAGCGATTTTTTTAATCTGAAACGAACAACATTTAGGTCTTCCCGTTGACATTGATGACTATCAAATCAAAACAATGTCCGATTCGGATCAGCATTACTCATAAGATTACACAGCAGCTGATGTAGGTTGTTATCAGTACACTGGTGAAGTAAAATGTCGAATATTCGGACCTCATCTGTCCGGAGTCTGGATTATCCGGATTCGACTTTGAGCGATTCTTTTAGAACTAAACAATAAGCCTCATTTGCGTTACTTACTTAAACGGTCGTAACAAACTTCCTGAATTTTGCTTATCCGGATGGGATACGCAATTACTCCGGAAAATCGAGGTAATATAATTCACTTCACTTATATAACTGAATCAGACATACACAGCAACATACCCGCTTTCATGGTCTTATGTGCTTATGTTCTTGCTACCCTACTACGTTATTTATTTAATCTTTCCCTCAAAACTTTTAGATTTCCATCGCAATGGAAGATTGCCAAACTGTTTACAGAAACGGTAACAGTCCTATTGCGATGCTGAATAATTTTGCAAAAGTTTTTGAGAAATGTGTTTCCATCAATATTTGTAACACCCCTCCCCTCTCGTTCCTCATGTTAGACTTCTGATTGCAGATTATCAACTTGGCTTTTTCTCCAAAAGATCCAGTTCTACAAATGTCGCTATTATTACTTAGTTTCTATCAAACGACGACCGCCTCTGGCGGGCAGGTGGATGTAATGTATAGAGATTTAGCTAAAGCGATATATTACTTCTAGCCAAACTAGATAACTTCGGTTTCTCTTATCCCCTCTAGATATGTTTTAGCTCATAGCTTTTGAACAGAAAGTACTTTGTTACTTACTTGGGTCATGACTCCTTCATTCCATTATCCGGGGTGCCGCAGGGCAGGAATTTGGAACCGCTCTTGTTTCTAATTTTCATTAATGACCTGTGTAATACATTGTCATATCCCAAATTATTATTTACTGATGATTTTAAATTGTACACTTTAATAAATTACTGTCTTGATTGCGAGTACCTATAATAGAGTCAATTTGACGTATTTCAAGGGTGGTGTTTTTGTTCGTACGTTGTAAGTTGGAATATGCGTCCCTGTCTGATCGCCTATATACAATTACTATATATCTTTGTTAGAGCAAATACAAAGACGATATCTGCAATACTTGTACTATAAAATTCATGGATCTTATTCTGACCAGGGTTTCAGCCACAGAACTTTATTGGATGTGTTCAGCCTTGACTCCTTAGATCTGCGTCGTAATGAGGCGGATATGCAATTATTACTTTTCTAGTTACTTGTTCTGTAATTGGCTATTTATGTATCTGTTGCGAAATAAGTGAATAAATAAATAAAATATCGTGTAATTTTACCACGCAAGCAGATGATTAATTAAATGTGTAAGTTTAATTTGAGAAAAGCGACCAGAATTGGCAAATTGTAAAAGTGTTGTCTTCCACCGTGGTAAGGTCACATACGTCTTCGTTCGGAAAAAATATAGATAATAGAACTCTATACGTGAAGTGATTAAGAATCCAAAATTCAACAGATGCCAATGTGATTCCAAACGTGTCGAAGTGGAACGATTTATGGAGTTAGTTAGTTAACTTCACTATCAGTCGTCTCCAATTCTCAAATTGAAATTCCTATTGAGAGAAAATTACACCAAAGTACTAATCTACCTGGTGGACATTCGGACGCATATATATTCATTCATATATACGTAGATGTATGTATCTATGTGCTATACACATTCATTTATACGTGGGCCCTCATAAAACACAATTTGAAAGTAATAAGCCGGCGGTATTTTCCGACTCTATTTGCACTCTGATGGTCTACACTTTTTGGAACTTATTACTTAATACTCCTGCAACCACGTATGTATGAATGTGTATATCGTATGTCGTAAAATTTCGTTTCGTTGCAGATATGAAATGAAATAACTTTCAAAAGAAACATTCCAACATTTATTTATGTATTTATTTATTTATTATTTGCAGCAGCTGCGTTCGGTCGTGCTTCGGGTCAGTAAAGGTGTTAGGTTGCCTTACCGTTATGTTCCGAAACCTTACGTACATTTCCCATAAATTTGAATTTTGCCCTAGCCTTTGCCTCATAACAATAGTTGACGTAAATAAACATTTCATCTCTTTTCTTTTAATTATTACATTATGAATATTGGTGTATTCTAAAAAGAAATATAAATAACAACTTCATGTGCTAAACAAGGAAAGGATTTTGGTTTATTTACAACGAAGGATAACCGTGAACTAGTTTCGTCACACTTGGGACTTATCAGCGCGGCATGCTTGTCCGTTTTGAAGCAAACAGAGTATTATATTTTACATCAAGAAATTTCTGTATTAGTCATATTTAAAGTTGTAATTTCAACATATAATTAATTGCAATCTGTTGCTGCAAATTTAGAAATCTAGAAGAGAAAGCACTTTCTCTGCACATTTTTCCCCTACAAAATTTCGACTATCCTCTATCTACGAGAATATTTAGGCCTGCTTCCGTATGATTTATTTAGTATATAACTCATAAAAAGCCGCTGGTTTGTTTATTGACATTAATTTGTTTTACGACCTTTTCTCTATTACTCGCTGCTATCAGTCTGGTATCTTTCGGTTGGTACGCAATTTACTGCGTCCCAGACAAGTTGTGTAAAACTATAAACCTCACTTAAGGGGTTAATATAATTTGTGCGTCTTCGGCGGAAAAGTTTTATTACGTTCGTGAGGAAGATAAAATTGTGTTACTCCGAAAGTTCCGAACAAATTTTCCTTAATACCTAAGATTTTTCCCTAACAATTTTCCATCCAAAAGTGATTACGTGATTTAAAGTGTATAGACCTGCAGGAGATCCACTCTAATCGTCAGGGATATTTGTTGTTTATGTTTATTTTATATATATGCTTATTTTGCGGATAAGATCTTAAATGTCTAGTTACAATGATAGCGTGTGATACTCTCGTCGTCTCAATCATATTGACAAAGGAACATCCCCAACTCGGAAATTAAAACAAAATTTAATCTTTATCTATAAATAGCCCTTACTGAACAATCTTCGAAACCATTGTTTATCGGCTCAAATTTGCTTTAAGGAGTGAAAGCGCCCTTCAAAATTGAGATGGTTTTAGAATTTTTTAACATAACTCGGTAATGGGTTGAATAAATGCAGTAAGATTAGGGTATTCAATGCCTCGGGTTCTATCAATTACACAAAATACTTTTATTTAAAAAGTAAGAGTGCCCACCCGCACTAGAAAATGAACTTGTTCGAGTGCCATTTTATGCAGGTTACATGACTCTTTGAACTGTGTAAAGATGAAGTTTTATTTTTTGTAAACGGTTCATTCTCAAAACGGTGGAGGTGGAAACCTTTACTTATTTAAATAAAACTATGTCATTATTTTTGTGTAACTTATAGAACTCGAGGAATTGAGTATCCTGGTATAATCTTGGTATATTTATTAAAACGAATTTGGGCTGATAAAAAAGAAGCTTCTCCATAAGAACTAGTTAAGGAAAAATTTTTATTTGATTTGAATTTTCGAGTTGGCCAGGTTCCCTTGAGAATGAAATCTTATAGTAAAGTATTTTTTTTTTTGAAATAAAAGTGTGGATCTAAACCTATAAAGTGCTAACAATATATTCAAACTGAAACATTCTCCCTACTATGTATAATTTTTTTAGTATATTTTTTTCATTACACCCCCGTAAAGTGATACGCCGTGTCCAAGATAAGAATGAACAACATGGGGATCTTGGAAACGGTAAGAGGTACGAAATCGGTTAAATGGGATGAAAATCGCCGCGTTAAGACTCTCTTAACTTATATGACGCAGATAAACCTCAAATATCTGGTTCGGTTTCGGGTAAGAAAAAAATGAGTTCAGTCATTTGCGATTCTATTTTTTCCCGTCGTTATAAGCGATATTATAAAAGATACTTTGCTATTGCCACTTTTAATTCTCTACAAGGTGGGGTAGAGAAAGTATTTGTACCACGTTTCGTTTCGGAGATGACATTACCAGGTTAATTTTTTTAATGGGATTGAAGAGCAATTAATGCTGAATGGTATGCAACAATCTTTTTTCTATAAGTCATCGCAGAAATCGGGAAAAAGTAACTCACACAGCACGTTAAACAATTGATTATTTGAAGGAGAAAAACATTGAATTAATGTCCGTATTCCTCTGATTTATCGCTTGACGATTCCTTATTGTTTCCGAATGTCAAACAAAAAAATGCTTCTCAGCACCTCAAAAAACAGTGGAAGCCTTCAAAAACTATGTTTTTAAGATACCAACTTCAGAGTGGAAAAAAATGTTATGTGAATTGGTTTGAATGCATGCTAAGGTGTATAAATCTTAAAAGCAAATATTTTGAAAAGGAATAGAGCAGTTTATCCCAACAAAGAATTTTTTCTAGTTTTTGGGGTGCCCCTCGTATAGACAATGATTAAAGACAATAATCAATTAATTAAACAATTTAGTTACGTCGTAATGAAACGTGTTTAAATTTAATTTGTTCTTAAACGAAACTTGAAGATTAAGCTGTTATAGAAATCAACAACTTAAGTTAATAAAAACAAATGTTAATGTCGCCTATTGGAACAGATGTTGATACTGAAATTGCAATTGAAGGTTGTTAATAAAAAATGAAATTGCAACGGAGTAATATTTGTTCCCTATAGAACTGCGATTATAGGGAGAAGATTGACTTGTGGCCTTAGTAGACGACAATATCTTTATATGGATGAGATATTCAATATTATATCTCACACCGTATTAGGTTTGATTTCTTCATTTATTTTCACTTGTTATGCATTGATTACGTCGTCTTATATCTATAGCAAGAATTACTATTTTAGTATAGGTACTTCTCTTCGTTTTGACTATTCTAAATCCATAAGGGTAAAGGTGCCCTAATTTTACATTTTTGTAAGTTGTACAGCTATCACAAATCGTTGGAGTAGTAAAATAGTTATAACATTTACCACTAAACTAGCGATGTAACCTAGCTTTTTGTTGTAGTATTAGAATTTACGTAAAACATGCAATAACCCGATATCTACGTTTATTAGTCATATAATTATTTACTTGAATAATTGATTTATATTCAGTTAAGAACTGGCCGTTTATACGATCGGTACATCTTTAAAACTGTTGCTTATTCTAATATTTCGGTTTGCCAAAACGAATTTTATTGTCAAAGGTATTTATTTTTGTGTTATTTTTGGAATAGGGCAATAAATAAAGGCTAATAATTATTATAATATTTATTGTATATCAACTTGCACAAGAAAGAACACGGCCGTTTATTTAAGCGATATACATCAGACTGTACAAAGTTCCTTCCTCAGTTCCAGGTCATTACCTTTCAAGTACATAATTTACGACAGGTCGATGTGTTCAAGGGATCAATTCATTTTTGACGTGTGTTATCGGTATGCGTTGCCATCCGCATTCTTTCTAAGATCGTAGGAATATAATTACTCCACTTGAGTTTTCCAGTAGTTACGTATGTATTTTATAGCTAAATCATGTTTCTAAACTAGCAATCAGCAATTATAAATATAAGTGTCTTCCAAGGAAATGATTGCTCATTTCTTCACTTGGAGTGGACATGTCGCAACCATTGCTTTAGAACATTGAAGAACAATTAATACTGAATATATACAACAATTTGTTTGCCAGATCTCATCGACGAAATTAGGAATAGCAACCGAAAACGTCCCATCTCTCTGCGTCACGTCATGAGAATGCCAGCTCGGGCACAGTACGTCAAACAATTGATTATTTGGAGGGAAAGGACATTGAATTAATGTCTCATTGCCCGTATTCACCTGATTTATCGCGTAACGCCTTCTTTCTGTTCCCGAATGTCAAATAAAAAATTCGGGGACGGCGAGTTTCAGCACCTCAAAGAGCTGTTAGAATTCTTCATAAACCATGTTTTTGAGATACCACCTTAGAGTGGAAAAGTATTTCGGGAATTGGTTTGGACGCATGCAAAAGTGTAAGTCTTGAAATAGAATATTGCGAAAAGCAGAAAAAGCAGTTTGTTAAAGACAAAATTCTTTCCTAGTTTTTGTAACAACTTGAGAGGTGCTCTCGTATTCATACGTATCTTGGACACGTTGTGTATTTTTAAAAATGAAACATCGATCGTTTAAGAACCGAACAAAATGATGAAGGTTTAGCATCGATGTTCGTGAATGACATCAGGTAAATTTACAATTTTGCACGCCCACTGAAAATACCTTTGGACCGGGCTCAGGATCAAGATTCAAAGCATTCTCGGCAACGTGCCCGACCACAGATATAGATGTGTGTCAACTTTGTCAGCTCGCTATCGTCGCAGTTAAAACGCTTCACGCACACTCATTTCAGTAGGTCTTAAAGAGTTTTACAATCGTCCGTAATTGTCTCGAAGTTCTAGCGAAAAGTCTCGTAACAAAAGTGAAGTACGCGTCCAAATGACGATCGGAGCAAGGCGTCCGTTACGCTTCCATACACAACGCGAGTGCTAGCCAGCCAGCCAACCACTTACGGTTAGAACAGCTATTAAGTCGTATGCAAAATAGCCCGGAGTCCGGAGTTGAAGAGAGATCCTTTTATAAATTATTACGGCTCGTCGGTTTCGACGCGCGATATTAGAGTCTTCTGGAGCTGTGGTTATTTCAAGCGGCTTAGTAAATTAAGTGTAGGTAATTAGGCCCCGTACTATTATCGCTACTTGTGCGTGTTTGCGTATGAATGTCCTTTTTGGTTTAATTCTGTTCTGTTCTGTATGTATGTATGTATGAAGATTAATCTTTGCGAATTGTGAGGCGAAAGTTTGCGTTGTATGAACTAGAATACTAAGTGTTATTATTCTTGTAAAGTGTATGTAAATGTCTTTCCCTAAAGAATTTAGCTTTATAATAAATACAATGAAGTCAAACTTGCACCAAGATTAAACACTTCGTAGTAGCTAAGTATTTAAAATCTCTATTTTGGATATGATGTTTTATATGAAATATGTAGTTTTATCAATATGTGAACATAACAGCGCCTTAACTTTTTATTTCTGTTAGTTCTTATATAAACAGTGGGGGGGGGCAGTTAATGTTGTATCAGGTACATGTAGTAATTGGCACATAAGACTTCTTTTAAATAGGTCATACGGAATCCATTGGACTTATGGAATTTGGCCCCCCAATATAAAAAAGTGCTGCAATATTTATTGCTACTGGATTATCGTTTTAAAGGAAACCTAACCTTTTTACGATTATTTCATCTCTTCAACCCTTAGCGTTCCTTTTGTGATCGATATACTACCTGGTCGAAGTTTTATAGCATTAGCATCTAATGTTTTTATATCGTTTAAGAATCACATCTTTGGAACAGATAGTCTAGGAAACAGGAATAGATTTGAGGACGCCAAATCAAACAAGTAGGCGGACTTAGATGGAAGTCCCACATGGTGTTTTGCTAAACTATTTTGAATGAAACATGTTATATTTCTGTTAAGCGAGACTCTTGATGTACTAATGATAGTAAAATAAAATGATGAACCTTTGAGCAATGAGGTGAGATCTTTTAATTTCAATGGTGACTCTCTTTTTCGTTCTTATCCATTGCAGTGAATGATTTCCACGATATCATTGTAATAACCACATCTATTCGCCTATTATAATAAGAAGTTAAGATCCTCATTATACGTCTGCCTTCAATATATTCTTTCGCCTATCTATCCAATTGTGCAATAGACTTTGCAAAGAAAAAGTTCGATAGAGTATAGAATTGGTTAAAAAAGTGATGATCGCAGAACATGGAGATTAACAAGCGAGGACTATCAGCCGTTTGAACATTCGAAATTAAATAAAGGAAATTGAGGGAAAAATAAGAAAAGATAGAGTTAGAAATGAACTAGTTAGAGTTCTAATGAGCACCAATAGAAGCAAAAATTAGTGGCTACCCTGCTAGATTGACATGGTAATTAAGAACTTTAGAGAATGTTATAAAAATTGGTGAGTGCACGTCGGTCAAAATAATTACATTCCACCAAACGAATCCTAGTATCCCAAAGTATATGGAAACCGAATGTTTTGACTAATATTACGAAGCACCC
The DNA here is from genome assembly GCA_038088585.1 of Chrysina gloriosa. Lineage (NCBI taxonomy): Eukaryota > Metazoa > Arthropoda > Insecta > Coleoptera > Scarabaeidae > Chrysina > Chrysina gloriosa. The sequence goes on along the minus strand of CM076087.1, from coordinate 35,233,269 downwards.
CCAAGCAGTTCTTTGTACAGTATTATTTAGTGTATCTGCATTCTTGTCTGATCAGGGCGAGGCACGTCTTTGCAACTTATAAATAAATAAGCTCAAATGAATTCTATCATTGGTCAGTTTATTGTAAAGCTGATAAATAGATCACTTTTCAGAAATAATAACTGATAATAAAACAGCATTTTTGAAAATCCTATCTTCGAAAGGCTTAGCTACTGGTGAAAAAGCTAATGGGTATTGCATGGTTTTTATTTTATTTTGGCATGGTATAAACCAGGCATGGGCAACCTTTTTTGTAGAAGTTTTATGCTGTGAGTAATCTTGAAAAATATACATTTTTGTAGTATCCTTATGATTCATTATGAATTAAGTTTAGACGGGCCGTGCTAATATGCAACGAAAGAATTCAGTAGCGGGCCGGACAAACCTTACTCGAGGGCCGCATGTGGCCCGCGGGCCGGAGGTTGCCCATACCTGGTCTAAACATAAGAGTAAACATTTTGAATTATCGTGTAAATTAGTAATAAATTTGAAATTAATTTTTAATTATGAAGCTAAACCAAATATCAACGGGAATTTCGTTCTAGAGCTCAAGAAAAGTAGAACTGGGTGATACGACATTGGGGAAGCATTGGTAAAGATGTTAGCAGGAGTGAGTTTATAATAAGACGGGTAACAAGGGGATTCATCTATCTGTTGCGCAAAGAAGTACAATCAAGTTGCTAAAGACTAAAGACCTATTTCCGCATGAAATCGTTCACAATTGGGAGAATCACTGCTCTCAGGACCTCGTCGATTTCATTGATAGATGAGAAATTGTAGACTTTGAAATCTATAACTTTTGGTTTGTGGTCGTTGAAACTATTGTTGAACTAACAATTAGTTTGAGAGTGGCACACTTTCTCATAGGGCAACGAAGAAATGCGTGTCCTGATACCTATCAAAGACATCTGTATCGTTACGAAATGGAGAGAAACTCCTTTTTAGTAGTCACTTGTGATGAAACTTGGGATCATCGTTCTACTCCCGGAATCAAGCAGATGAATATGGAATGGCGATAAAGAAAAAGCTGCATCGGTGAACACCGAAACTTATTCATCCGCTTTGGCGATAGCCTTTTCAGTACCAAAAGGTCTAGATTTGTTGGCTTTTATCCAATAGTAAGGAATAGTTAATTCTACGTACGACTGTCAACCCTTTGATCAGATTAGAGGTGCTTATTGGACTAAAAGGCTATTTTCTGGAATAAAAATTTTTGAGTGGAGTTTTCATTTTGGTTTCTTTATGAAATCTTAATTACTTGGACTAATAAGAAATTGAATCCATAAATTATATAATAGCGGTATTAAAGATAATGATAATAAAAGTTATAATGCTATTCCCTGTAAAAAAATGTTTACGCGAGAAAATAAAAAATTATTTAATAAAAACACTAAATATAACTTTCATTCCAAATTATCGTAACAAGTATCTCTGTACTAACACTAAATTTAAAATAGATGAACAAAATTAAAGCAACGTGGATTATAAAATAAATTGGAAAGACTGTGATGGATGTTACATCGGTCATAATCGGAAGTATTCTTTAAATAGTGATTTTGGTACAGTGACCGGCGTAACAGAACATTTAAATTATTTACATTTAAATTATTTAAAAAAAAGAAAATAATAGACATACGAAGTGATAAATACACAAAAAGATGCTAAAACTATTAATTTCAGATATAGTAATTTATTATTTAATTATTTATGACACTTACATTTCATAAGAAGGAAACGTTTGGCTAGGTTTTTTCTTGTTTTCCTTAGTTCTTGGCCAGAATTGTTAAGGTTTCGATCCAGATTTCTTCAAATAAGGATTTATTTTGTTCTTATTTTAGATAAGTATACAGATGCACATAGATAATATTAAATTATTAGATATCTAATTATTGCAAATCCTACATATCAAGACATCCTAGACGTTGGTTATTTTGTTGATAGTGCTCGAATAAAAACAATTATTTGCTAATACATAACGTTATATTTTCACTGACGAAGGTTATACAAAAACGTTCTGAATATATAGCTGTTTATTTGCAATTTGTCATTTCATTGACCTAAAAATGGAAGAAAATGTGTAAAAGATAAATATGTACGTTTATATTACTTTGCCAAATAAATATAAATTAGTTAACAAACAAAAAAGGCAATCCTTGTTAATAAACATTGAGAACTCTTAATAATTTATTTACCTCATCCCCCTAAAGTAAACAATTCCAGGCTTATTTCAACCTTCAATACTCTTAAAACAATATTTAAATTTCCGGCAAGACAAAAGTAAAGTTAACCTAGAAGCCTGTTTTTATTCCTTTTCTTCTCTTGGTGATTCCAGCTTTTTTTTTAAAGATTCTTCCTCAGCTTTCGCGATTCTCACCGGGTAAACCTTATAATTATAGCTACCCCAAGGCGGACAGTAGGTGCGCGTTATTTAAAGATGAATGAGGCTGGAATATACTACTTTCTCCGAGGAACGAGGAAGTTTTACCGACGACTGCAATGCTGTGATCTCATCTTTAGTGAAGCTTAGTAGCCAGAGATATATATGTACAGTATGGATATTATGAGGTAATCTCCCATGGCCATATTGAAAATGCTTTTACTTCGTCGTTTCTTGTCAGATACATTCACAGGTTGTTCTGTCTCTAATATTCCAGGAAGACTTATTGGTTTTTATTTTCATCATTAAGTCCTTCCAGAATTTTATAAAAATGATGCTAATGTGAATGTCGATTGGAAGTGTACATACATATATTCAACGTATGAGCATGATCTAGTAAAGTTTAGAAGTGTATAACTGAAGTAAACCATTCATATTGATCGAGTTGTTCTAAACCTATTAAGCAGGGGCAATGCTTATTTTAATCACATTAAAAACTCATTAACATGGGGATATATACAATGATACAAACATGAAACGTCCTGTGGTGGACGAAATAGAATGAGTTATTTTAACTCAATATAAAGTTTTACGTACATTTTATGAACTACTAAATTGAATTACTTTAAACTCGTTCTTACAAACATGACATTTTCTTACGTGCTCGTCAAAATAACTGTGTGGGCTGTAGCACCCTTAAAGGCTAACATGTAGATAATAAATATCCTAATAGAGTCGAGAAATAGCTATAATATTCAATTGCCCTTAAGAAATCGTCTATTTACAGTCGAATGTTGTACCTAGGTTTTTTTTTAATTTTATTAAAAGATGGAATAAACTGTTGCATAAAATTTTCGTTGTAGTGAAGCGATTTGTTGATATTCAACATGGAAAGAAAATATATCTTGACTCCCTTTCAAATTTTTTTACCACCCCATTTTGCACCGCCCTTGCGGATATACAAACTTCTACTTGATGCTAAAAAACGCAGTTTAAAATAAACCTTTGACAGAAGTCAATCGTATAACTTTAATGAATTTTATTCCTTATTTTATCAGTCACTAACGCAATTTGATCCATTGGTAAGTATCCTAGATATAGTAAATTTTACGCTATAACTCCAATTATTCTATGTCAGCCTCTGATCAAAAGAACATAGGAGCCAAAACAATTCTGACCAGTATTAATTATTCTTAGCGACGAATCGAGATTCACTTTTTACTAAAACTGATATAAGTAATGGAGCAATTAAGTAATACAAATAGTTATTGGCATGGATGCAGGAAGATAGACAATATAAACAAATATGGAAGGCAAGACAAATGGGAAAAAGTAGAAGAAATAGCCAAGGAAAACTTGGAACAGCGATGTAGAAACAATCATCAAAGAAGTAGTTGGAACTCAGCTAGAGAAATGGCAGAAAACGGAAAGAAATGGAGACGATTCGTATACGAAACATTTGCACCCTAGATAGGAAGGTAGGAAGGTAGGAAGAGGACAGGATTATGTATGTATGTGTAAATAATAATTTATTGGCAAATGGAGAATCCAACTTTAGGACGATACATATGTATATACAGGTTGGTTGAAAAGTTTTGAAAGCAAAAATGAAAGAATGTGCATTTTTAATGAAATTAGTTTTTTTCTTCAATATAATCTCCATCAACTTCAACACTTATTCCAACGATCCTCCAATAATTTTATACTATCTCTGTAATGATTTTCCAGAAGTCCTACAAAATACTGTTCCACGGCTGCAATAGCTTTTTCATTTGACGAAAAACGCTTTCCACGAAGAAATTGTTTCAAATTTCTGAAGAGGTAATAGTCGTGTCGTCGCAAATCTAGTGAATATGGTAGGTGTTCAAGCAATTCGTACTTTAAGTCATTCAATTTAGCCATTGGTAAAACACTTGTATGAACACGTGCATTGTCTTGAAGAAAAGTGATTGTTTTCTTCAGTAAGCCGTAACCTTTTTGAAGATAATCAATCAACAAAACCCCTTTTGCGTCGCAGAAACTGATGCCATAACATTTTTTGCCGATCGTTCTGACTTGACTTGTTTTAGAGTTGAACAACCAGCTTCAGTCCGCTGTAAACGTTCTTGTTTCAGTTTAGGATCATGATGGCAGATCCAAGTCTCACCCATAATTGTTCGTGTAAAATGTGGAGATGCCTATGGTGTCAGCAATTTCACGCTTAGTTAAATTTGCATCTTTACAAACTATGTCATAAACTTGCTCAATGATTTTTGGTGTTGTTGCACTTTTTGGACGTCCACTACGTAGTTCATCTTGAATGCTTCTACGACCACGTTTAAACTCTAAAACCCATCGATGCACAGTTGGAAATGAAGGAGCAGATTCCTTTAACACTTTCACCATTTTTGTATGAATTTCTGTTACTGATAAACCTTCTAAAACAAAGAATTTTATCACCGCACAATGTTCGGTTTTTTCCATTCTAGGAAAATACACTGACACGCCAACTTCAAATGGCTTGTAAACAAAAAACGAATTGACAGATCTAAATGAACTTTTGTGTTTGTTCAAATGGAAGATGAAATATTAAAATGCCGTATAAATTTTAATTCCTCTACTGGTTAATAGGCGTCGCTTTCAAAACTTTTCAACCAACCTGTACATTATATTCGAAAGAAATACACTTGAATCTCGATTTACGAACACCTTGTATCTTGAACAATACGGTTTATAAAGAAATTTTTCAAATAGAAAGCGTGTCGAATGGTAAACACTATCTTGGGGTATGAACACGCAAACAGTCAACATTGTAGAGATAAGCCGCGACATTCAGCGTTAGTAGTATTCCCAGAAGAATTGGGGGAAATACAATCAAGATTGTGCTGTTGTCGATGATATTGTATGTCTAGGCAAGTCACAGACCAGAAAGATGAACAAAAGACGAAAGAACTGGAACTGGAACTACAGAAGCACTACATGCGAGTGAAAAGGAAATGCCTTCAAAACAAGAGGCAGGAAGGGGCGATGTTTCTACTTTCTTGATGCGTAAAATTTGTGTAAAGTGGAGTGATGATCAGTACAAAACGCTTTAGTTTTTGCGGTATTATTAAACATCGTCATAGAAAATAGTCATTACCAGTTCCGTGGATTATGGACAGTAGTACATAAACAGGCCATGTTTCAGAAAAGTATTATGTACTTAGGATTCAAGCTTTTCAATAATCTTCCAGATGAGTTGAAACAAATACACAAAAATAGTGCTTTTAAAAAATTGTTGAAACAATACTCGTTGGATAAAAACTGTTACTCAGTAGGAGACTTCTTCGAATAATTAAATTAAATTTTCTTTATATTTTCGCTACTTCTTGACGCTTTTGCATAACTATGTATGTACATATGTATTTTTCTTATGTTATGTATATAGTTACTGTAATAAAGATTGTTATTATTATTATTACTCGACGCGTAGGTTAAGGGTGTTCGGTACTTATTTTCAAGATCGCTTAAAGTTAAGTTTTTTCGGTCGGTTCGAAAACTATTTTGAAAACTGAATATTTTAGCTCTAAAAGATATATGTATAACGACAAAATACTAATTGTTTACAATTTTAAGAGCTCAGGCAGGTCTAATCTTTTTTCCAATAATAAGTGAAGAACCAGCAGGTTTGTTGGCTCGAAATTTTGAATACCATATATTCGATACGATAGTTAAGACTCGTCAAAAAGAATTTTTGTAAATTCCTTTGTTATCGATGTTTTCTTGAAGTTAAAAAATGACGGTAAGTCCATGGTGATTTTATTATTCCTTAATTGAGATTAAATCAACAACAAACAAGGAATCTAGAAAAGAGCTTGTCGATAAGTCGTAGCTATCGTAGCGAATACACGGTATGCAAAATTTCGAGCCCGTAAATTTACTGATTCTCCGCTTATTATTAAAAAAAAATTAAAGCAGTAAAAGCTCTTAACATTGAAAAAAACTAGTATTGTATCGTTACACACACCACTTTTAAAGGTTAGATCCACAATTTTCAAAATAGTTTTGGAACCAATAAAAGAAATTTAAAGTTAACCGACTTGAAAAAGTACCTTACAACCTGAACCTCCTAAATCCGTAATAGACAAATTAATAGTCTATTACGGATTTAGGATTCTGATAAAACCGAATTGGTATGTAGAATTTTAAAACGTATGTACGTGTAAGCATACATCTCCTTAGATTTCCAGAGACATAAAATTTAATACCATAAAACTTTTTCATTCAATGGACGATATAAAGTTATCTATAATCATATCATTTGTAATAAATATCGTAATAAATGGCCAATCAAATCATGGCCGTTCAATTAAAATTGCTAATTCGCTCAGCCTTCTTTTATCTTTGCATTTTATCTTATTCCACTAGGTATATGCAAATAATGGTTGTAGATACAGGTATTCTGTGCCTCTAATATATATTTTTTGCCACAACGGATATCCATTTTGATCTCTTTCGGGGCACATAAATTTCAATCACCGTTGAAACTTGCAGTACGTACGCATCGTACTACACGTCCAACGCGCCACGGGCGTCAGCTTTCGTAAAAATGTAATCCATGTACCTGGTAGTGCGTGTGTAGTTTGTATACCGGGTAATTAGTGTAGCAAAACACCGGGGACTCTGAAACACTGAAACGCGCATTATAGGAGCGCACTAGCGACGAAACATTAAGACTACGCAATCTCCGGAATGGAAGAGTTAAAATCGGCTCCGCGCGTATGCGGGATAGCGACAAAACGAAGTCTTAATATCCTTGCTGCAAAATGGTGATGTTGAATTAACCACATTCGTTTTGTTGACTTTATTTTGTTAGTCTGATAATAATGAGTTATAATGAAAATTTTTACGGAATATATTTCAGCAAAACAAAAGGATAAATACTGTCCTGAAATCATAAATTTTGTATGTTAACAAATTACTATCTGGTACTTATTTAATTAAAATTGTGTTTTTCTTTTGATAACTAAAACTATTTTTTGATAATTTTGAGATAACAAAGTTGCGGCAGTTTCTTCTATACTTTTATTTTCCGCGGTTTTCGCTACCATTCGACAAAATTCGTCGCAAACTAATATGTATATGATGTAATTCGTTTTATACTCAATTTTAATTCAAGTACGTATAAGATGAAAGCGATTTGGTATCAACTCGGAAGCGATAATTCGTACATATTTTCATTTTTCCTAACAAACTATATTTTAATAAAGTACCAGACGAACGCTTTTCAAATACAATTGTCCTTTCAACATCTCCACCAGACTTTAAGCAATTCCCTTGAGCTCGCTTTCCGCCGGCAGATTGGATGCATGCGTACATTCATTCATTTTCGAAAACCGGAAACGATGACGACGACGATTCCAAAAGAAAGATCACACGCGAGAAAATTTTAAGTGGTGGTAAAACCGCGCCGAGACGCGGAATCAGCGTTGCTGCTTTCGACGAACGCGAGTTAATCTGCGTCTGTTTCTGCTGCTCTCTTCTGGTAGCATAACTCCCGTGCACATAACATACGTGTAGAATACGTTTAAAAGGAAACGGGATGGGCACTACGAGCGATGTCTAACCGTGTTTATTAGGAGAACGCTATGCGAACATGTCTGTTTGAGATTTAGCAGACAATGATCGCGGCATCGAACGCCTCAGTAATCCGCTTTAATTTAATTTTACGTTCAACATCGTGCCATACGACTTTTAAGTTAATTTCGCGACGGACTGGTAGCTATATTAGCTGGATACGTACGAATGCACACGCGAAATATTATACAAAGTAGAAGATCGTTACATCTTATGCTTGTACAAAAGTAAATCTTCGACATTATACAGGCCAGTTGTTTCTCAAAAAACAAACAGGATCAACGCAAGGTTTCGACTTGCATTATTATAGTTTTAGTATTCTGCATTTGATTTTCTCGAAATATCAACAAAACAAGCAAAACTTGTAATCTAGAAGGAACTTCAAACGATTTTGTTCTTACTCAACCAAGTTAGATAGCTTAAAATATATTTTCCAACAGCTTCTCTGAACTGTTAAAAGAATCCGTAATTGTAACAATTCTAAACAACAAACTTATTAAATATGGTATCTCAAAGGAAATGCATTTGAAGGCAGAAATATTTACACAATTTTCATATAATTTACCTTTCTGAATATGCACATATACTGACATTGAAATGCTAGCACTGAGATTTTTGATTAAATACAGACACTTTTAAATTTAATAGAAACCCTTAACTACTGAAAAGCAATAAATAATTAAAATTTGACTATGAATAATCCATAGTTTTTCATTTTCCACTAATATGAGGGGCATCTTTCAAGTTGTAGCAGAAACGAGAAAAAGTAATTTTTGTTTCAGAACGAATTGTTTTAGTGCTTTTAAAAACATTCGTCTTTTCGATTTATACACTTTTGCGTGTGTTCAAAGGAATTCTCGAAACATTTTTTCCACTCTAAAGCTGGTATCTCAAAAATGTGGTTTTAGAAAGCTTCGACAGCAGCTTGGAGTGCTGAAAATCGCTGTCCACGCAGTTTTCGTTTGACATTCGGGAACAGAAATAAATTATTAGACGATAGGTTAGGTGAATATGGCTTATCAGACATTAATTCGATGTTTTTCTCTTGGAAATAATTGATGATGATTATTGATGATCATGAATGATGATGCGACGTTTTCGGTTAGTTTCCCTGATTTTGTCGATGACTTCTGAAAAAGATGTTTCATGTCTTAGAGCTTCCGAAATCAATGGTGGGTTAGGCAAATGTCCCACACATGCTGTATGGGGAAAAGATCTGGAGATCTTGGTTGGTGGTCAGTGCAAAAGATTGGCATTGTCCTCTTCAAAACAGTTGAACTTCTAATGCGAGAATGAATATTGTATTGTTGAAACAGAGGGTTGTCTGTGGAGCTGCGCTGGTTTCTGGATGTATTAGTAGGCGGTGATATTGCCTTGAGAAAACCCAAGAGATCTATTACCGTAGACATAGCTCCTCGTATGCACCCCTATTGTCTAGAGGCCCAGACGAGAATCCCGACAGTACAATGCACGGCCAAAAATGGTCTTTCTCCACGTGGTCGTCCACCTTCGCACGGCCATCATGCGTATTCCTCCCCCTCCCAGACAGAGTTTTGATTCCTCAATAAACGCGGAATGACGCCCCTTCATACTCAGCAGTCTCCCTCTGCACGAGACTAGACGTTGTTGCCAGTATAAAGCCGTAAGGGCAAGCACTAAATATGGTTGCTAGGAGCGCAAATCAAGAGATCGAATTCGACGATAAACAGCATTCTGGACGACCTGCAACTTGAAACGTTCTTGTTCTGCGTCAAACCAACCTCGACAAAGTCTAATTATTGTAGCATGATATCTGTTTAAGTGGGTAAGTAAAAGTGCGCAAATGAATAATACCAGCAAAAACACTGACTGCAAATGATGCAATGTCACTTAAAAATTCTACTTCTTTCTGCTACATTTAGTTCTATATAATTTCTGTTAGTGTATATCGCACACACCATTAGTTTTTAATGGTTTGTGCTTAGACAATAGTGTGATAACTATGAAGAATATAGCAAAATGGAAAAGAAACGAAGGAAAGGAGACAAGGGAAAAAAAGAAAAATAGAGGATATGGGAGACGAGGAAGAGACTGCGAAGAAAAGCCAAACGATTTGAGAAATATACATAGAACAGAATGAATAATGCGAAGAGGAATCAAAGTACAGGCTGTAAGGTGAATAATTGGGCAAAGAAACTGGAAAGCAGGCAAACTTTGAGAGATGGTTTCCTACTTTTAAAACGAAATTGAGCAGATCAAGGAAATGGTTTCGAAAATTCTGGGGTGACAGATATTTGTCCAAATAGTTTCTTACGAATTTGCTGGGTTGAAAAGTTTCCTTGTTAATTAGCGCGAAATTTGGAATTTTGACAAGCTTCACGGGTATATATAATAGAAAATATATAATAATAATACATATATAAGTATTCTCGATTTTGACAGTGAAAGAATCGTCGGTGTTCTGTTTTCACTATGTAGTAGGATGTAATAATAAAGAAGAAATAACTAAAGGGAGACACATATGCTATACTTCTCTGCCATATACTACGAACAGTAGACAATTTTGCAATACTGATGTATTCACGAACTCTTCCCGTACCTTATCTTGTATGCTCACAGATAAGCTCACATGTTATGTACATATATAGGTACTATATACATATACCTAGCAAATTCCCATCTGCCTACAAGTTACAGTCTCAGTAGCGACGAGGTGAATAAAATAGCCGGCAGTAAATACGAATATGCAAAAACCAAAAATGCGACTCTCACACTGGAAACAGCTAGTTGAACTTTTCGCAATGGACTCAAATTTATTGCGTTTAGGAATTCGAGTAAGGACAATGTACCACTCGGGATTTCCTTTTCTCATAGAATTTTTTTGTTAATATCCTGTGCACTAAATCATATACGTACATAGCTATAAAATTTGAAAACATGAAGATGTAAATTTTAAATAAGTTACAAGGTTTACGCAACTTGTTTATATCCTGCACGTGTGTTCGCTTAGAAGGTACAGAGTATTGTAATTTAATTGTAACCTACCAATTAAGTACACAGCTCAGCATATGTTTTGGTGTCGGCATCTTTTGTGTTGATACGAGGACTGTCCAGAAACTTACGTTTTGGAATAAAAACAAATTAAACTGACAGAAAACATTTTTTATTATTACTTCAACTAAAGGTGGAAAAACTAGCCTTGGTTGCAATCCCCAATAGTTTTTCCATCTTTAATTTAAGTCCTAACGTTGTACAGCCTGTACTTATTCTAAAATATATATTTTTTATTATATTCATATGATAACCTAACTCTTGCCGCACTTATTGTAGTGATGGAGCAGTTTGTTGATACCATAGTCACAGAATTTTGCCGCCTGAGACTTCAACCAGTCGTTCACGCCTTTCTGCAGTTCCAAATCATCGTGGCAGCGCCTGGTTGCAAGCCAGGTCCTCATGCGTGGAAACAAGTGGTAGTCGCTTGGCGCCAGATCTGGACTATACGGAGGATGATGGAAGACTTCCCAACCAAAGCCATCCAAGAGCTCCTGATTTTGATTGGGCGAGTACAGAGGTGGACTGTCGTGAAATAGTAAAACCTTTCAACTCAGTATTCCCCGAAGCATGTTTTGGATTGTTCTTCTCAAATTTTATGATAACCTAATTCATCCTTTTCAATTTCATGCAACAAAATTCCTGAAATTTGAGGAAACTCAAACGAGAGCACCAATTGTACAGCGGCGTTTTTCACTGAAGTTTCTCATTCACTTTCGATACCAGGTTATCAGTCACAGTGCTTGGTTGGCCGCTTAACTCTTCATAGTGAACATTAATGCTGTCATTTTTAAACATAATGGACCATTGTCTGACTCCACTCATTACGTCGTTTCGTACGCTGTACAAAGTTTCCGATGAATTTCAATTGGTCTGTTGTTTTCTGCTAGCAAAAATTTGATCACCGAATGAGGGAACGCCCAGACACCAAGTTGGGGCCGGTAGCTCCGGCCCTTCCCACATCAGCCCAAAACGTAGGTTAGTTTCTGGATAATCGTATCTATGCTTGGTGCACCTAATTCAAATATGACCATAGTTTTTGCCTAATAGCTCCTCATTTTTTTTTTTGATATGACAGTTTATGTTACTCCATTCTTAATTGGGAATATGGTTCAGAAAAAGCATGATGACTTGAAAAGACATCATAATTATATTTTCTTGGGGGTTTTTATAAAAGTGTACTGTTCAGTAATAATAGGTACATAACATTACAATAGCACTTCAGAAGATTTACAAAAATTGGAGAAAAAGTTAGTTGATACTTGGGAAGCTTCTTTTGCGGGATATTTTTAAACGAACAGTCTGTTTGCAAATTCCTGCAGTAATCTGCCGGTAATCACGCGTGTATGCCATCTTCTCTGATAGAGTTTCCTTATTTATGTCGTGGTCAAATATTTCAGCTTGCTCTTCGCTGGTGTTACCCAAATTTTTCACGAAACTTCTCCGAGTGATGAACGTTTATGATCATGTACACCCCCTTGGGTCTCGGAAGTTATTGAGCATGATATTTAGTAACTCAACATCAGTTTTGTGACTACCCCAAAAATTATCTAACAACCAGTACAAATGAGGTTCACGCACTTTGCTCAGATTCAGTCTTTGAATGTACGAAGTGGAATCAATTATGAATATGGTTTGATAAAAGAGTAGATGTTGTGTTATCATTAAGTAGTGTAAACCGGTCATTAAATTTCGGAGAAGTAAGGGCGTCAGCCCGGTTTACACTACTTAATGATAACTCGTCATCCACTCTTTTAGCAAAACTTAGTTATGAGTTTTTCTTAATTGAGGACCGGAAATTCCAGCTCTAAGATTTTCTGTAGTTAATCCAGTCATGTTTCCCTCTATGTACGTAAAAAGTATTCCATCATCAGCAGGAGCATTCACAAACTGTTTCGCCAAGCCTAGCGTTATGTACAGAAATGCTGGGAATATGGCGAATTCGGTAACTCAACGTTGTGTCAATATTGGCTTTAGATCGAATGTTATATGAGGCTAATTGGTAGGTGGGAACACCAAAGTACGTCTGTATGCAAGCAACACGTCTATTATCATTAAATACCTATTAGTGGCGCTGTATTTGAAAAAATAAATCTGATAGAAGGAAACCGTTTTTATATTTGAAATCAGTGCCCTAAATATAGTCAAAATCGGTTATAATATTCTCTGTAAAAAGAAACTTTTTGGACTGTATTATTTTTGAGCGCTGCTTCCACACAACAATAACGCCAGCTGTACCTCGGCGAATATCTTGTAAAGCGATAAACCGATACGAAAGATGTGAATCAAGCCAGTTTTAAATTATTTTTGCCTTAGCTGTGCCGGATCATCGCTCCTTATTATATATTGGCATTGAAATTGGAACACAATATTATGGTTTAACATTAAAATTTACAACGAAGGACAACATCTTCATTCCTACATCGCATCTTTATCAAAAGGAAAATGGGAAATCGATTTTCAACTCCAATCTTTACATTATTTCTAAGTCCTTGTTTTCCAGAGATTTTGTAGGTACTTTGATATAAATTTATTTCGTCGAAGAATATTCGATCCAAAATATTTCCGGACAAGATTACTTCGCCCGTCTAGAATAAATTTAATCTTTAGACAATAAAAAGTCACTCTTTTCGGCCATGAAATTTCAATTGGAAATTGTTTTTCCGTACGCCCTATTGACTCGCGACCGACGAATTACAAAAACAATGCGTGATTACTTGAGCGATATAAAAGCCGTTATCTTCGCGACTGTGCGGGAAACCGCTTTATTATTCCTCGGAATAAATTAAAACGTTCTTTTGCCGTTAACGGGATCGATCTTGACGGTAAACAACGAACAAGACGTATTAAAGTATAGAAATTCATATTTACGATTTTACCCACTTCGAGCTCAATTTTAGGGACGAAGTTTTTAAAATATGGATTTAAATAGGCCCGTAAACAGTTTAGAGCGGTGGCTGTTAAATTCCAAATTTATTTTACGGCGCGGACTTAATTTTTATTGGACAAGTTGCATTTGGAAGCATTAAAGGTATAGTCACTGGCGTCGGTATCGGTGGGTAGTTATATCCGCAACGAAACGGAACGGGCCGGTATTAAGTAATTAAATATTAAAGTCGAATTTGTAATTTACGTTTCGCTTTCAGAAACGTAAAATATAGGTACGTACAATAATGAAGAGAATTAATGGCATTTTAGAACAGCTTTTCCGGTATATTAGTGGGAAATCTATACTTCGTATAGGAAGAAAGTATGTTGGAGATTCCCAATAAATGTGATGCAATCAAATTGTAATTAATTACCACCACTATAATGTTAATTTATTACTTGTCTTGTACAGAATTATAAATTAAGAAAATACTAACGCCATAATGTTTTCCGATAAGATAGTGTTCATATTCATATTGTCACTATAATCTGAAATAAAAACAATATATGGAGGTACTATGTCAAAATAATGCATGAATTGGCGATTTGCGTCGCTTGTTCGGCAAGAGACTGTTTTATCTCACCCACGAGATTTTGTTTTGCGAAGCATAATTACAAATTAGCCATTGTGAAATGCTAATCTGGAGGAGTAAATTCGACTAAAGGAAGATCTAATATCAAATTTAACGCTGCTGTTTTGTAGAGCAACATATAATTTGCGTTCAAACATGTATGTAGGTACTGTGTACTACGCATATGTAATATATATGTACTTCATTTTACATACATATATAAATATATGTATGTACATACATAGGCGTATTAACTAATTAATTTTGGCTCCGATTTCGATATTGCCGTTGTTTGTTCGTAATATTACAGAACCTTGATTCGGAAACCTGTTTTGAACTTCTACCTCCATATTCATTTTATCACAAGAACTGTAAATTAAAAATGCCGGAAGATTTTTTGTCAGTGAAAATTAAACCAGATCCAAACGCATTTTTCATTATTAAATATTTACCTATGTTAAACCTGCCATTACGTAAATTCTAATGTGAATTATATCAACATCAAATTTAATAGTGCAGCTTACTTAGAGGAAACCTTTTTCACAACGTCCAAAGAAGTTGCTAATGAACAGGTTCAAAATTATTTCGAAAACATTTTCAAGTAACTTATGGAGAAACTGACAACATAAACAGAATAATGATGATCATCTTGAGACAGATAAATTGTAAACTTTGCTAACATAATTTGGGTGAAAAACGAAAAGATTACAGCGGCCAGTGAACAACTCCAAAAATGTCCTTCTTCCTCTGTGGCGTGTTCCCATTATGAGTTTGCCGTTTTCTGTTTCCACAGCCACCTGTGTTCCCAATCTCCCGTCGCCAGATCCCTTTCGGCCATTGCTTGCTTGATGTTTTCCATTCCAAGGTAAGCCTTCCTATCCTCCCATTTCCTCCAGGATACCACCTCAAACTTTGTTGGGCCATCTATTGTGAGGCATTCGCTTGACATGCCCGTACTATTGTAGCGCCCTATTTTCCAAGTTTCTAGTGATTGAGCTGGTTATTTCCATTCGTCTCTAAATCTCTTCAGTTCTCAGTTTGTCCCTTCTAGTTGTTTGTAGGCATAGTCGCATATAGTCCAACGCTACTGTGTGGATTTTGTCACTAAATTTCTATCTAGAGAGAGGCCAGATTGACTTAAGTTTTCTAACTATGTACTCCATATGATCCTGATCTTGCGCTAAATTTATTTGGACATCAGCACAGAGTAAAGAGTGTAATGTCATGTCATCTATTTCAACTCCCATACCTGAACACTTTTTGCGCCAATGTATCTTTGTTGGAGTCCCTTATTTATCTTTATGCGTGATGTGAGTCTGTTGCCGATTTTTATTCTTACCGTGTTTTGGTCGTACATCTTCTGAACTACATCTATCCACTGTTGCTTTATTCCAACCCGTCTCATTGCTTGCCATAGTTTAAATCTGGGAATGCTATCGTACGCCTTCTCTAAGTCAACAAAAGAGAAAACTCCCACATTGTTTAAATAATTCCTCTAGGAGTTGACCAGGATAACTACAATAACAACTAAATTTGGCAGTGCGATCATGATTATAGTCACTGGATTATCCGAAAAATATCGCCCCATAAGTTCTGAGGAAGATAATAGTATGATCACACTAATGACTAGATCAACCAAAACCGAACTGACTTCATAAACGTCTTACAATTTGAACAGGATCATGCTGATTAGATTACCTAAGAGCACGACAAGAATCACATAATTTAAACCCTGTCTTTAAGGAATTTCGAAAGAGTCTACTATAGAGCACCGTACGAAGGAAATGCTATGATCGAATCGATTATTTCAAGCAACTACGAGAGGCGTCTTTTAAGCCGTTACGAAAAGTAAGAAAGAAAAAAACATTTTTGGAGCTAACTATTTAATTGCTTTTCAAAATATTCGCCTTTAAGATTTATAGACTTTTGCATGCGTTCAAACCAATTCTCGAAAAAATTTTGAAATCTGAAGTTGGTATCTGAAAAACATTCTCAAAATATTTTTTCTATGCCAAAGTTGCTCTTACAAAAACGTGGTTTTGGAAGTCTTTGGCAGCTTTTCGAGGTACTGAAAATCGCTGTTGATGCCATTTTTGTTTGATATTCGGAAACAAGAGGAAATCGCGAGGAGATAAATCAGATGAATGCGGGTAATGAGACATTAATAATGTTTTTCTCCTCCAAATAATCAACTATTTGACGTGCTGCCTGAGCTCTGGCATTGTTAAGATACAGAACGGTGCGACGTTTTAGTTGTTTTTCTTGCCTTTTTGCGATGACTTCTAGCAAACAAATTGTTGCATACCTTTCAATATTAAATGTTCTACGGTCCTCTAAAGGAATGGTTGCGAGATATCCAGTAAAACCGAAAAACAGGAGACCATTTTCTTGGAAGTGCTTCCTGAACGAATAACTTTTGTGGTATTCAGTTTATTTTGGAACATCCAAACAGTGGATTGTTCCTTAGTTTCCGGTTCGTACGAATATATCCAGGTTTTGTCACTTTTTACAATTTTGTATACGGATTTTGCAGTTCCTCGGTTGCATTTTTTGAGCATTTCCTTACACCAATTAACGCGAGCGTTTTTCGGGAACAGATCTTTTTCATAACTAACTGCTCATGGAAAATCGAATATATTGCAGTGTGCGGCATATTTGGGCATGTTTTGGGGATGCCGATCTTCTTTTTCATTGACGGACGTATAACCACGGCTAGATTCTGTAAACTAAGTGTAAACACTCCTTTCTGATGCTGTTCCACTATCAAAAGCTGAGCGAAGTGATACTATGTGTCATTGTAGAGTTAGGCCTGTAGTAAAATGGTAAAGAATTCTCTCACGAAATTGCGTTTTTTAACGTTTGCTATCACTGTTTTCACAATAACAAATGTCAAATTTTACGAACAAAAGTGATGACACATCTAAATAGCGCCAATATTTGGTCTTTTATAAAAACAGAAAACGGCCCTTGTATAGTAGTGCGATTTGCAGCTTTATACTGTATTTTAAGAATTGGAGAACTGGCTTACTGCAAGTGCTTTCAAAAATGGTATAAAATCATTTTAAGCATTACCTACTTAAGTGAAGTCTTCTTCTTCTTCGAGCTTTGCTTTCTACCCAGTATTGGACATGGTCCTCTCCAGTTCTTCTCCAGTGTTCTCGATCTCTCATCAATCTTCTCTATTCTTTTCCAGCCGTGACTCTAATATCGTCAACTCAGCGTTTGTGCTGTCTTCCAACTTTTCATTTTCCTATTCTTAGTTACCAGTGCTGGATTTTGTAAACCCATTTGTCTTCCTTTGTAGCCACATGTGCGATCCATTTGCATGTCTATCCAGCAACTCCTTGAACAACATATTTTACCTTCGTTATTATTCTGATCCACTCATTTCCTTTTTTGTGCTTTACTATTGTACCTAGCATTTTTCTCTGCATTCATTTCTGAATTGCACACAATTCTTTTATTCTATTTGCGAAATAGTAGTCTCTAGGGCGTGCACAGATACTGGGAATACACATGCATTAACTACCATATATTATTTTTTAGTGAAGCGGAATAAAATTATAACACACAGGACTACTACTACTACTACTACTACTGACCTTATCCTTTGTATTTTAGTCTCTTTATTTTCTGCTCCCGTTATGGTCTAAGTGCGTGTATGAGTCAACTTGCAGTCTGTCATCACATTACAGTATTCTAAATTATAAGTCAAACTTATTTCGTGAAAAAGAGCATTACTACTTTAGTTAGGCCGGCACAGCGGTTGGTATAAAAGGGCACAACCCTATTATATCCGGAAGACCGAGAATGACTATATCGACTACAACAATATGCATAAATCAAAAGCGTTTCTGCGACTGTAAACAAACCTATATGGAACAGTTGGAAGAATAGACGACCTTTCAGAAAGTGAGTAACACAAAAGCTGGCAACACATATGTATATATAAAATAAAGTAACTCGGAATTTGTGCGACAAAACTACAAGTTTTGGATAATTGTAAGACCGAAGTTGCTGCTTGAAAAGCAATAATAAATCGTTATTATCAAGTGGCCATTGAAAATTGTCGTGGTCAATTTTCCACGACGAAATCGATACAGATTGCTTTGTTTTGATATTATGTTCACTGATGATTTTATTGACCTGTTTATTACTTTAAAATGGTTGGTGCGACTACAAAAGTATGTGCGTATAGTATAAAGTAAGAAATTGATAGCGATCTTCAGCAACGTTGCAGATACTGCGAGGTAGAGATTTAAAGATAAGATCAGAACACTGCATTAATTTTATATAGTCAAACGCATTGAACATATGTGACCTAAAGCTCTAAAAACTTCGTGCAAATATTGGCATTTCTGAAGCATCTGCCTATGAATCTGCAGAAAATTCAGTATGAGTTAAGAATTTGATTGCCAACTGGAGTAGATCTTGTAGTCGTTGATATTGAAGACTGGACATAAAACATAATATAATATATAATATATATAGTATGTGCTAGGACATACGTTGTAGAGTTTAGTAACTTGCAAAACCTGCTGTTAAATTATTTACCATATCTGTTCGTTTATCTTGTGATACAGTTTGTCTTGATTGCCAAGAAATGTTGGATTGAGTTCCGTTTGTGAAAATTATATTTAATATTTTATAAAATTTAAGATATTCAACTTCTACCAAGAATAGGCTTGCTGTGATTGGGTAGTCAATAAGTTGTGCATTATCTTGGCGTAATTCAGAATCAAATAAGTCATGGTTTTTGCTGCCATTTTTGAATTAGTGTTCATCTGGAACATTCTCTTAAATAAAAAAGTTAATAAAAGGGAATGAATTAGTCAAAACTCAAACTTTTGTCTCGGCATGTATTCGTTGTCGGTTATTGTTTCATTGCATAATGGAAAGTCACGGCATCTTCTTCACTGCAAGCTCTATTTTTGACTTGATTAATCTGAGCTGATTACATTTGTAAACAAAATTTCACTTTCTGCGTGTTTCCTTGATCAAATTGAGTCATTCCTATAGTATTTTCCCCGTTGATTCTGAATCTGCTTTCCAAATTTGTATGTCAGGCATAGTTTTTGGATAACACGCGTTTAAAATTTGGAAAAACCAAAATTTTTCGCATTTGCTTATAACTTAAAACAGCTTAAATTCCTATATTAATGACAGTGTAACAAGTATTTTTACGTGATTTTCTTTTTAGTTTGCAACAAGATTATCTCTTTTAATGTCCAACAATAATCGACTAGCATATTTGGGCCTAGCTTGCCTTGATAACACGATCCCATGATGAATACGTCCTTGTGGAATGGCTCACCGTTATCGTCGCTGACGTCACCTAGGTTTTCCGGGAAAGATGTAAATGTGAATGAAGAAAATATATCTTCAGTCACAGTCAGGAAAGTGCTGGACTACTTTCTTGAATTACTCCCATGCTTGGTGTTTCTTGCTCATTTAGGGTGACATCGAACTTAAGATCGTTTATGAATTCTCGAATTTGACGGCCAACGAATATGCCTTCCTTGATTTTTTTTTGTCGCTGACCCGTGGAAATTTGTTTTCCATTCCTTTAACAAAATTTTTGCCAGTTCGAGTTTAATGTGTAAAGGTAACAGGTAGACATTCTGGGGATCCACCAAGTCTTCTTGCCCATTGCTTATGACATAATGATTTTGTCTATGTGTGCTGTCCTACTTGCACAAGAAAAATGTGGTATATTCTAGTTAACGACCGAGTACAGAGGTAAAGACTTTCATATCTACCCAAAAGTGCCAGGTTTTCATTGCGGTGCGACGTACGTTGGTGGACGAGCAAAGTCTAACCCCAAAATGGAAAATGCGATAGCGAAAAACGGATGCGTGATGGACAATTTCTGACAACGGATTCAATTGTATACCGGTATTATCTTTATCAAACTGTTATCTTTTGGGAAGACGGTTGTCTAATCAATTTTCCAGGAAGAGTAGTAATCTCCTTTGCAGAATAATTATTTGCTTCTTTTGTGAAATAAATGAGTTATGTTTAACATCTTCAATTGTCTTTTTAGTGTTAAATACGTTGAGAGAGACCAGCTCCCCTCTCACTAATTTGCAAAAGTGGCGATTAATGGGTGGATGAATGAGGTATTCAACTTCGTTGCTGAATTTGTTGCTTACTATGAAATCTTAGCGTCATATCTCAAATATTTCAAAATCATTTTCGCCCAACTCATCTTCAAAATTACGTCTGGTGTATATACCACAAACTTCTAGCACAAGTATTATGATATTCCCAAACTGGTAATCCTATAATGTAATCTGCTACAAAAGTTCTTGTAATTGATCTACTTTATGCGCGATAAAAGTAGCGTATAGTAAATAAGCTATTTACCGGGAATCAAAATTAACTTTTTGCGAAGTGCATTGGAAGTAATATCTTTGGAAAACGTATAAAAGTTATTTTCTAGTAAATAATTTTGGAGCTGCAGTATTTAATTTAGCGAATTAATGAAAATCTATCATTTGAGGCAATTAATGTGGCAAACTCGACTATAGCTACTTATATAACCACGTTTTAAATTTTAATGGACTTGGAAACAATCCCCTTGGAACGGTAATCATCAATTCCGGTCCATGGTCATACCTTATTAGACTGGTACTTCAGGTTCCTTAATCCGATACATTAAGCTCCGATCCAAACTGATAGGATCTGACGAGGGTAATCATCGGCTCCGGTCCAAAGTCACAGAATGCTGCTTTAATATTATTGTCCTAATGTATTCGCCTAAATTTATTGATTTGTCAGAATTTACTAGGATATGTTATCTATTATTGCTAGATAAAAATAATTTCGATTATTTTTAAATCTGAAACGAGTTAACAGAGTAACAGAAATAAACTGTATTTTTCGGTGCACACGAGCTATCCAAAATCTAATCTTGTCTTCATCCCCTTTCATTTCTAAAGATATCTATGAACTGTTCCCGGATAGAATTAAAACGAGGGCAGTGCGAGTGCGCCTGCATTAAATTAATTATATTATATTATATCACGTACATAGAATGATCATGTTTTGATATTCTTGGATTATTGAACAAGATTCTTTTGTGCCACTTATATATTTTACCGTTTTCAATCTAAAAGAGTAAAATTATAATGGGAAGGTAATTAATGCAATCATTCCGACTTAAAATATTTATTTTAGTAAACAATCTAGAAGCGAGAGGCAATTCGTAATGATAAAACCAGACGGCGTACAACAAGGCCTTGTAGGTGAAATCATCAAGAGATTAGAGCAACGCAGATTGAAACTGATCGCGGCGAAGCTCGTTTTGGTGAGCGAATTACCTACTACTAGAGATGGGACGAATCCAAATTTTCTCGAATCCGAATCCGAATCCGAATCCTAAAGGATTCTCGAATCTCTCGAATCCTTCGAATCTCGAATCTCTCGAATCCATCATATAATTACAATAATAAGAAAGGACAGAGAGGAAAAACAATTTTACAGGAAAATTTTAAAGCTACTTTAATTAAAAACGGTACAGTTTTTAAAAATATTTATTAAAAAAGATTTTTTTTTGAACATATTTATATTACAAATGAAATTAAAAAAACAAATTACACAATATTAAAAGATAAATTATGTTAAAATCTTGATGATTATGCAACAAGTTTTTATTTATATTTAATTTCCTTAGCATATGGAAATTAATATATCAATAACAGTACCGATATCTTTTCAGAAACTTTTGTGAATGAGAATAAGGGAGAGCTAACATAGATAAACAGCAAATATTGCACATGAAACACATATTTTAGTATACACATATTTTAGTATATAAAAGAAAGCACTCAACCTAAAAGAAATAAGTGAGAATTTTAATTCAGATTTTTATTTAAGAAAACCAGCTTTCGAACTCGCTCTGGATCCAACCGACTACGTTTTTTATCCACTATGATGCCTGATGTGCTGAATAGTCTTTCTGAAATCACTGTTGATGGTGGTGTAATTAAGAATTTTTTGCTAGTTTCATCAAATTTTGGTATTTTGTGTTGCCCTTCCAGTATTTAAAGATGTCTGCAGTTGGTGGGAGCAGTGGTTCTGCTAAATAGGCATTTATTTCTTCTTCAGGAGATGAACTGTAATCCACATCACTGCAGGTAGCTGGGGTCATCAACTGAGAATAGTAACTCCACATACTATGACCTTGTTCAGTTAAAGATATATCTGTGGCATTTGCTTGAGTTTTCTCTGATGACTGCAGATCACCATTTGTTTGCATATAGATGGATGAAATTTCATTAGCCAGTGTCAATTTAGCTTGCTCAACGTTTTCTTTATTCAAAAATACATTCCCTTTGAATCGGGGATCCAAAGTAAAGTACCAATAGTATACAATTTCTCTGTCTCAACAGAATGGTAGCGCCTTTTTAGTGACGCAAGCAAATCATTTCGGAAACCCTGTACTGAACCTAATTTTGGTTTAAAATTTTCTAGAGCACGAATGGTGCTATTCACTAAAGGAATTATTTCTGAAATTGTCACTTTACTTGAGCTGGCCACAAATGTAGCTTTATCAAACACTTCTAATATTCGTATAATATCTTCAATAAGTTTCCACTGTCGAGGACAAAGGTCTATCTGAATATTCAAGTCAGAAGCAGACAATAAAATGGCTTGCTTTTGTTCCACAAGTCGATTGAGCATGTGAAGCTGAGAGTTCCATCTAGTCGGCTCGTCTTGTATTAAACGACGACCTTTAAGACCTAACTATTAGAACTAAATGTACATAAGTTAATAAGTTTTCATAATTTTTGTAATTAGATTAGTTATATTATTTGCTGTCTGTATTTGACATGTTCCATACCTTTTCTGGTCTCAGGAATAAAGATATTTATTTATTAAAATACCACAAACATTAGGAAAGCATGCCAGCTTATAAATACTTTGTGGCTGAAAGAACGAGAACCGAAGAGAATCGTCGAGATCTTTCTAGTCAGTGATTCATATGTGTCGTGATTACATGAGTCATCATTATTATTATTATTTTTTTGGATTCGAAAGATTCGAATTACGAAAATCGTGCGAAGATTCGAGTTTTCGAATCTCGAATCTTTTTCAGGATTCGATGGATTCGAGGATTCGCGGATTCGAATGTCCCATCTCTACCTACTACATAAAATGCACAAAATTCCATTCCGCACGTTAATTTTGCAGCCGACCGAAGCAACAGTCAAATTGCTATTCAGGCTGGACTCCGACGAAACTTTTTCAAATCCTTGGTTGAATACATGACCAGCAGTCCAGTTGTTTCGATGGTTTGGGAAGGACCGAACGCGATCCAGATAATCAACGCGATGAAGGGTGGTACGGGCGGGGCAGAAAGTCCTTCGGGAACGATTCGAGGCGACTTTGCTATGAATACACAAAAGAACGTATTTCATTCAGCGCATTCAGTCCAGGAAGCGAACAGGAGCATTGAATTGTTTTTCAGCAAAAGAGAGCTCATCGAATGGAACTCTATCAATGACAAGTGGGTCAATATGGTCGACTGTTTTTTTTTTTTTTTTAGTTCTGCATTTCACGATTTCGTGTTATTGTATTTAACTGACATGTTAGTAGGTAAATTTACGTTTCAACTTCAAAAAAGCGAATTTTTAAATACTACCAGTTGGAGGTACATATTTGTTTTTAGTCATAAGAAACGCTTTACACAAGTTTTAGTGTTCTTGAATTCTGATTATTTGATTCCGTACCTTGTTTCAGAAATAGAGAGACGAATTTCTGAGCGAACCCTAAGCCCAAATTACACACTATAAACTCTGGAATAAAATTTACGCGGCAAATTAAAGCGGCAGAGGAAACAGGAAAATATAATAAACACCACAATAAGTAGCGGTAATAAACAAATGTCAATACATTTGACAGAATTACGTACACGATACGATTATAGCAGGATTGGTGCAGTGTAATTTGGTACTGCTTTCGACCAATCAGAATTTACTATAAAAGTGGTGTATTCAGAAATTCGTCTCTCTATTTCTGAAACAAGATATAGCAAATTATTTATTGGACAACCAGATAGTTTTCTTTGTTTCTCTTAAAAGATGCAAATGTATTCTTTTTTAACGACTAAAAGCTGGTAAATAACTTGCAAATCATTTAGTTGAATAGTTCAAGTAACTACGAATTGTTTAAGAAATTCCTTAATTCTAAGCCATTATGAGCGGGTGCCATATAAACTCCTTCTCAACGTAGCAAGAACTATTTGAGAAGTCTGTATTGTCCATTTATGATGTGTGATGATATTGTTTTAAGATGAGGGTGTATCTCATAAACTACTATTTTAAGCCGTAGTTAACTGGTAGCCGCTCTCAATTCTTCAATCGCCGTTCTATGGACGCATTTCTATCTTTGTACTTACAGCTATACATCTGTCCATAAAATTAATAATAATAATAATAAAAGTAAAATAATTGCTACGACACTGATTGTAGTATTTCCAACTAACAACATAACTAATTATAAGTTGTCATTCCCAGGAACACTCAGAAGAAATTTGCTTTGAAAAAAGAGAATAACGGGGAAAGCAGCCTAGACGAAATAATTTAAATTCTTTTGATATTGCTCAAGTTTTTGCAATAGTTTATTGCTTCTTCAGGAGTACACTATAATACAATAAAACTTATTTATATTTTGTAATTACTAAAAGAGTAGTGAAATTTCTTATCAGTTGGCAGCAAGCTTTCGTTATACGAAGAAACTGTTGCTGCCAATTGATACGAAACTTCAGAGTGAGTATTGCACTACTCTTTTAGTAATTACAAAGTATAAATAAGGTTTATTGTATTATAGTGAAGAAGCAATAAATTATTGTGAAAGCTTGAACAATATCAAAAGAAGTTAACTTACTTCGCCTAGGCTGCTTTTCCCGTTATTCTCCCTTTTTCAAACTAAATCTAACTGGTACAGCGGTAGTAGTAGCTACCTTACTCTACTACTCAAGTACGTCATCTGTGAAGTGTGGTAAACACAGCTCATAACCAGCTACAGACGGCCCTTCCTTTCCTATGTGTTTTTCCCATTGATAATAACCTGCTGAAGTACATATTTGGAGCTCTCCACAAACTAATGTGCTGAAGGTAGAGGTGTTACTTAAGTTCTTGAGGATTGATGATCAATTCCTTTTTTGACGAACTCGCATAAACTCTCTAAAATTGTCTAATAACCCACATGATCAAATTTGGAAACCGAAAACGAATTTTAGAGAAAAGCATCTGCCTTATGTGTTATGCTAAACTAAAAAAATAAGGACTCTGGACATGCCGTGTTTTTCCTGTAATTTGCTTTTATTTTAGTTACTATTAGCAAATTTACTGTCAAGCGAGAAATGTAACATGGTAACTACAGATCAAGGACGTCCTTGGAATGTTTTCGCTTATATCAGAGAAATGCACTGATTGCACGATGCTGATGCATGGGGGACACCGAACTATAAACGCAGGGGGTAGTAGTTTCGAGTCCCACACTCAATGATATAATATCGGTGCGCTTTTTCGTACTCGACGAGCACACAACCCGTAAAAATGAACATTTCAGATTACTTTAATGGCGTAAATAATAGGCGATTGAAACGTGACCACATTACCCTCCCGGATGGCTTCAAAATCGGTAATCCAGCCTAAACGGATTCTAATGATTCCTGGTGGATTTTAAGAAGTTCCCATTAATTATTACATGTACCCGAAGTAAACCATAACGTCAACAAAGTACCCACAAAGATACCCCACACCTCTCTCGTTTAGCGCTTAGAATTTTAACCTCATATCTATAGGGTTGTTATCGAAATAAAACAGTTACGTTATTTGGGATAACTTCAGCTGTGCATTGTATGTCCAGTAAAATTATCGGGTACTACATATTTTGAAGCGCGGGTTCAAACAAATGTCGAATTTATTTTGGCGGTACTGAAACTGTCCACTGTTGCTTTGTTCCTGTTCGTATTTGGGGGTTATTTGTGTAAACTAAGTTTGAAGTATAGTAATATTCACTTATAACGAACCTAGTTAAAACGAACTCGCGGTTACAACGAACCATTTGCAAAGTACGGACCAAAATTCCAAAAAAGCAGTGTTAATTTTGACCTAATATAATGAACCCCCTTAAAAAGATCTTTCGGATAGACCAAACCTCGCTTTTTATTGATAATTCCAAATTTTTCGGTTATAACGATCACTTAGCGGTAAAATGAGGGACTTCCCCGAAAATGAAACTGCCTTTCCCCAAACATCGAGTCTCTAACTGTGCCACACGTTTACTTGCGCTGTGAATTATAAAAATAAGTGATATTAACGCTGCTTTGGCTAAAAAACGAAAATCATTTACATTAAAAAATAAATACCATATTATAAAACGTTTGCAAAGAAGTGCAAAGCAAATTGACATATGTTGTGATATGAAACTTAGTAAATTAACGATTGCTAAAATTTGGAAGAAAAAGAGAAGAAATATTGGAAAACTTTGACCATTTACATTTTAGCATAAAAAAACATACCCACTCAGAAGTTAACCAAAGTTTATTAAAATTGTTCAGCCAGCAAAGAATTAATAATTTAACTATTATCTGAGCTGTGTTGCGAACAAAAGCTTACGATTTCGGCAATAAATTGTGAACGAATAGTGAATGTAAATTTAGTAGAAGCTGGATCAAGAGGTTTAAAAAACGACATAACATTACCAGCGGAAAAGTTGTTGGCGAAGCAGCCATAGTTAATATCAATATCGTACACGATTTTCCGCAAAACAGTTGGGCACTTACATATAAAAGAAATGCTGACGAAACAGGCTTATTTTAAAAGCTTACGCCTGATAAGATATTACGATTCAAAAGTGAGACATGTGCTTGTGGAAAAATGTGGAAGAGAAAATTGTTGATAATAGGATAGGCTAAGTACCCAAGGTGTTTTAAAAATGTTAAGCAACTACCTGCATCTTGTAAATCCAATAGGAGAGCTTGGGTGATTTCCGAGATTTTTACCAACGAATTACGAGAATGGAATGACGAATTGCATCACAGAATAAGAAAAATATTATTACTAATGGTTAATTTCCCAGCGCACCCTGATATTAAAAATTTAGACTACTTTAAATTAGTCTTGATGCCACCCAATACAAATTCGAAATTCTAGCCCATGGATCTTATACACAGTTTAAAAAGCAACTACCAAAGACTTCTTCTTGCGAAGATGATAGATTCTAATGATACTGGCAATGAAAGATTTAGTATTAATCTCTTAGGCGCTTTAAACATAGTTCATATGGCATGGCATATGGCAACAAGACAAACAATCGTTAATTGTTTTCGTCACGGTGGATTTATCATGACAGAAGACGAATTTGATTCAGATGATGATCTACCATTAGTCGAATGGCTTGAGAGAAATCAACTAGACTATAAATTTGCCCAAGCTGACCATGACTTCAACGAATACGTTCACGTTGATGACAATCTTGTGAAGGTGGAATTTTTAAGCGATGATGCTATCATTGCTTGTGTGGGTAACAAAAATGTTGATAGTGAGGCAGAAGATGAGGAAAACGAACAAATAGAAAGCGATGAAACAATATCCATTCTAACTACATCAGATGCAATTAAATATATCGAAGCCGTTCAATATTTTCTGCAGTCGCAGAACAGTCCTCAGGATATTCTTAATAAACTAACTGAAGTGCAATTATATATTCATAAAATTAACATGGACAAACAAACAAAATAAACTAAACTACATATACATATTTTAAATAAAGTTTTGAAAAATTTATCTGCTATCTATGTATATCTATCTACATACATATATGCATTTTTTATTATGTTTATTTGTACTTGTTTCACATAGATATTCTGATATTTTGTAAACTAGAAAAATAAAATAAAAGAATTAAATCAGGTAGTAATGCTTTTCTTCATGAGACTTCTCTTAAAGCGTACTCCGGTTAAACCCAACTATTTTCGTTGGTCCGTTCCACCACCTACAATTAAATTAATCATTAGTACAAGCAGTGGTAACCCAAAGTGTTCACATATCCATTTTTAAAAGGACATCGTCTGACCGCTTCCATCGATTTTTATTGGATAACGGATCTCAATGTGGGATTTCCATCTCTTTGCGTGCACGAATTTCAGCTAAAGATACATATCGATCCAAAACCGAGCATATTAATGCGAGCTAAAACATGCACATTCAGACTATACGAACTAGACCTTTGTTCTGGGAAGTCGAACGAAAAGAGAAGTCCCGTCGGTTAACCCCGCGTAGGACTAATCTGTGTCGATATTGTCCATATTCCAAGCAAGGCTTACTTCTTTGTCGTCCCTATACGAGAGAAACGGTTTCGTTATCGTGCTTTAGTAAACAATGCCTCTTTTTTGTAAGCGACTCCTAGCTCATGAAACAGATAATAGTTTTTTAAGCAATTCCGGTCGTCCTTGTCGCGACGTTAATGAAGGTTTCTTGCCGAACAAATTAATAGTTGCTTTGTCTTGATGTGTCGTCATTACCCGGAATTCCTCGCGACCCGGTAAATCATGATATTTTTTATTAACTGGTACCGACTTGGGCATTTCCTGATAGAAACCGCTATGGATGTATTATATTGATTAGCTTCAAATTTTAAAAGGTATGAAGAATTACGCTATTTGTCCTATTTTTCTAGATTTTCAAAGGAAAAAGTCTTAACATATGTTACTTTCTCAAACGCCACATATTGATTTATTACAGTAATTTTAAGGGAAATATGCCTTACGATCTCTGAAAATTTTTCATTCTCTTACAACGCGAGAAGTATGCTTGGGATGCCGATCTTGTTGAAATATCCAGCGATCTAACTGTAATTTTCTGCGTTTACCTTCAAGTTACCCAGTGATCCATAGTTTCTTCAATCACCACTAAATTAGCAACTCCAGTCGCCGCCATGCACCCCCAACAACCCCAAACAACAACGGATGTTTAATGATGTATTGTCAAACGGACTATTCCAATAGTATTTGCTATTTTGTTCTTTTCTTTATACAATATAACAACCAGCGTTTCCTTCCTCAAACCCACATTTAGGGGTTGTATAAACGCAAAAATGGTAAAACATGATAGGAGTAATATGACAAAGTAAAGACAAAACATGCATTGCCGAAAATAACCCATGAAATAGGAGAATTACCTGTTTAACTGCCAGATATTGTACGTGTACGATGGCTAGTGTAATGTGCCCGATAGCAATTCTTTAAGTTTTTTTAAAGAAAAAGAAATAAAAATGTTGGTACATATAGCTGCAGTTTGTAAATAATGTATTGGGTTGTTCGGAAAGTTATTTCGTTTTTTCCCAGCAGAGGACTTAATTGTATTTTTCACAGTGAACTTCACACTTAAGCCGCATGGACATTATATATTTTGAGAGCTGATTCATAAAAAGAAAACGAAATTACTTTCCGAACAACTCAATGTACAGTCAAACCTCCATAAGTCGAAATTTACACTTGTTCCCAGCACTTTATCTACAATTTCCGTGTATTTTTATCTCTCTAACTCGAATTTCCTTAACTCGAAAACCTCTATAAATCGAACCTGCCAACACGCCCCAATAACACGAGTCTCTATAAGTCGAATATTTAGGGCAGCATTGTCCTCGGCATACGATCGCTAGCGAAATCAAGTTTCCCTGCGTAGTTTAGTGGGAACCCCGAAATGCCATGTGACTGACCAATGTTTTGTTTCGTATTCGTTTTGCTTAGTACGGTATAGTAGTCGACGATTGTCGTGTCTGACGGTGCAAATAGAAAGTTCGGTGTTGATAAAATAATTCTACCGCGAAAACTTCAAAGTCTAACGATCCAAACAAAGGTAGAAATTAAAAAAAAAAGAGTGCAAAGTGGAGTTAAGGAAAAGACTATTGCTCAAGAGTATGATATACCGCAAAGTACATTGTCTACAATTATTATATTATAAGAATAATACTGCTAATTTCGGTGGAGCAATAAAAGGTCGAGTTATTGTCAAGCGAAATAGGCCTAGAAAGACTGTTAATACAGCCTTGATAAAGTGGTTTGAATCTGCTAGGACGGAAAATTTGTATCTATCAGGTTCGATATTGCAACAAAAAGCACTAAGTTTTGCTAACAAATTTGGAGATCAGAGTTTTAAAGCTAGCTCAGGGTGTGTTGAAAAATTTTAAGAAGGTTAAGAACTAGGCGGACGTTTGTTATCATACACTGCGGATATAATATACAATACATACATGTAATTTTATGTATGGCATACTACAAAAAAGGTTTGTGGTGAAAGTGCGGCAGTAGATGAAGAAAAATGTGATACGTGGATCCATAACAGCTTGCCAGCTCTTTTAGCCTCCTATAATGATAATGATGTATTCAATGCGGACGAAACTGGTCTCTTTTTAAATGTTGACCAGATAAAACGTTAGCATTCAGAAATGAGAAGTGCCACGGAGGCAAACTCAGCAAGGAAAGGGTAACCTGTTTACTGGCGACAAACATGATTGGTACCGAAAAATTAAAGATTTTCGTAATAGGAAAAAGTGCTAAACCACGATGTTTTCGAGTAGTCACGCACTTGCTTGTTACTTATAAGAGCAATAAAAAGGCGTGGATAACCGCGGGCTTTTTCAAAACATGGGTTCTGGAATTGGACAAGGATTTTTTCGTCGCAACAGGAAAGTTTTGCGCATTATTGATAACTGTCCTGCACATCCCCAATTGAGTCACAAACTGAAAGCCATAAAATTAGAATTCTTTCCACCGAACATGACATACAAATTTCATACCACTCGATCAACGCATTATAAAATGTTTGAAGTTCCATTACAGACGCAGAATCTCGGAGAAAATTTTGGTTGGTATGTAGTTTTGAGACTTATTTAACTAAAGCCGAAAAGAGACAAATGAGGCACAGTATTGAATAGTTACAAAATTCACTTATAGGTTTTCCAGAATTGCGTTTACTTTAGAGCTTATTATTTTTGATCTCGTCAACGTTTAATATAAACGCTGTCTGCCAAATGTTGTCATGGAAACTTCAAGAAGATTAAGAATGTCTTTTCTGGAATCCAACAAATATCCATATGGGTTAGGCCCGGAAAAGAATCTAATGGACGCTTGATGGTGGAAAAAGTTTACCAGAACACACACCTTATTAATCCACTAGAAATTATCCCTAAATGCAGACTAAATATTTGCCGTGTTGAAGGTTACATAGCTAAAGAGAAGACTAACAGTCCTTATAGCACGAATTTTATTAGTTCTAATAGGATTAAATTGGTGATCTTTCTTAATTCCAGCGACGGTATGTCCTCTGCCCTCTTAAGAAAGTCTGCTTCAATGTCTTTTGTTAGGACAAAGGAAGACTAGATACAAGCAGTATTTGCATTGTAAAAGTTAAACAAGTTTTTTGGAGTCAAGGCTTGATCAGTTAAATTAAAGAATATTGCAAGCTGGCACGCCCAGTTGAGCGTTTTGTGATGCAAAGGTTATTTGAAAACGTTATTTTAACGTTCTGAAAATATAGCTATTAACTCCCGATTTATTGTTTGGTTGATCTGAAAGTGGTACACGAGAGGATATTTAAAAGATAAGTACATAGGTCACGAAACATATACATATATACTGATTCTTACAACAATACTCATTTATTCTCACTCGCACTACCTGTGGAGTACCCGAATTTTGTATCCGAACGTCGCCCCGTCTAGCATCGCGCATATATCTTTGTTTCTGTCACATAGCCGCCAAATGTTTTTTTGTCGAGATACATAATTCCGATACTGTACCATAACCCACCCTAAAGGCTGAACAATAGGATACCCAAGGACAAAAATGTACGCAAAGTTTTGAAAACCATCTTTCCATTCCTAAAATTGATTTTCTTGATTGCCTTAATATTGTAACCACAGTATGGAACATTGATGTTACTCCTAAAACAATCCAAAATGGTTTTAGACAAGCAGGTTTTGAAGAGCATAAGTTATATGATGAAGAAGATGAAATGCCATTATCAGAACTGAAACAAAACGTAATCACCGAGCAAAACACCCTCTCCAATGTTCAACAGTCGTTTAATAAGTGTGTTGAATTGTGCAATGCAAACCATGTTGTTTGTGTGCCTCCTCCTGTTTTTCTCTAAATGAGCAAAATGATTTTGCTGGTTGACATTGCTAACAGATGATGCCCAAATTTGAATTCGTGATAGAGTTAATCTACTACTACTTTACGAGCAAAACTGACATTAATTACATTCTTGACAAAATTGAAACTGTCACACTTTTTCTATTTCTCTTGTTTGAGATGATGTACCTCGATGAAGACGTTGTTACCAGCGAAACTCCCACAGATGACGAAATTGTTGCTAGTGTTACTAAACATGATGAGTTTAATGAAAATTCGGATGCTTCTGACACTGACGATATTCTTCGAGAAAAACCTTCTCACCACGAAATGGCTAAATCATTTGAACCGTTGTTTTTTTAATATAACTGGGAGTACAACGGATGATGTATTCCTTTTACTTGATAAAATAAAACAAATGTATGAGTCAGAATGCGTAAAAAGAGCATACGTCAAAAGTTAATCACCGATTACACATTTTAAAAAATACATACATACCTATACATAATGTACAATCTATGTAACCTTTTTTATGTAAGAATGTACTTTTCATACCATACTCTTATATTATGTACTTACTTATACTGTTAAAAATGTTTTCATTTTTTCTGCAATAAAACATGTAATATATATGTAAATGTTATGTGTTTTTCTTTAACTCGAAGTAATTTTGCGGCCCCTTGGGATTCGAGTTACGGAGGTTTGACTGTATTTAAATAAATCTATGTGCTTGTTGAAAAAATTGTCAATAAAATAGAAATTAGAAATTTATGGGGTGTACGAAGGGTTTCGCGTTACAATCGATTGTATGCACCCTTAGCCTTAAGAAATGACGTTACTAGTTTAAGCTTTGTAGCGATGATACGTTAGTATTCGAACATCTTGTTTCGTCTTGTCTGCGTTTATGACCCCAAGTTAAGATTAAGCTATTTCTCATCTAATTATAAACCATTTCTTTTAGCAGTAGAGAAGTTTGATCCACGACAGAATTATTTAACCTGACTTCAAGTTCGGAAAATCACATCGATATTTTGTACAACTTCTTATTGTCAACAACCGAAACATCGCTCCAAATTTTCTTGCATTTTCTTTTCTTTTGTTTACGAAATTGCGGATGCCAGTTTGATAGGAGTTCTACCGGAATAAAGTCATACTTCCGCAATGAAGAAATGAATATTTAAACGAGACAACAAGCGTGGTTGTCTCCACGTTCATCGGTCATTTATTTTCCCGTTAGCATCAGGGCGCTAGCGTCAACACAGCTTAAGTAATGGACCGCAATATTCCGAT
The DNA here is from genome assembly GCA_038088585.1 of Chrysina gloriosa. NCBI lineage: Eukaryota > Metazoa > Arthropoda > Insecta > Coleoptera > Scarabaeidae > Chrysina > Chrysina gloriosa. Next base: position 35,199,290 of record CM076087.1, on the reverse strand, counting down.
AATACACAAACATGTCGCCCAACTCGGTCGAATTTTAACATCGAATAACTCGTCGCCTGTCTTTTTCCGGCGCACCGTCGCGAAACGGCGAAGAGCGTCACTCTGCACTTCCGTATGTATGACTTCGTTAATATTTAAGGCTTTTGTCCTGTCTCGCGCTTTTCAGAGTCGGAGATGAGCGGGTATCAGGTCCGAAAACCGAAGGAAAAACTTCTTGTCTCTATTCCCCGTACTGTCGTTACGTAACAGCCACCAGGTTTAATATTAAATGGAGTTTTTACTGCCTTTTTCCGTCTTCCTTTTCTCACTGGGTCCCGGTAACCATTACGCTTCTTCTTAAAACTTCGACGATATGTGTTTAAGATTATGTCGTGTTTGTACACCGGCGTTTCCCTATACGGGGAATATTTTTATTAGAAATTTCATGAATACGGGAAAAGTTGGTAATTTCGTGTTCAATCTGGTTTGACGATCGTAGTAGTTAGTGCAAACGAGCTGAATACATGAATTAGTTGGTAGTAATAGGAACAATCCGTTAATGCTACATAAAATATCTAATACCAAATTTTAAATTATATTGTGTACTAGAAAATTATAATAATTTTTTACACACTTAACTTCTAGTGAACAGCATTCATTCATAACACGATTCGAATCTTTCTTTTTCTTCGTATTCGTTTCGATTGTTTAGACCAGGCATTGGCAACTCTTTTTGCGGCCGCTAGAAGTTTATGCTGCGAGTAATCTTGAAAAATATACATTCTTGTAGTATTCTTATGAAGCAAGTTGGACGGGCCGTGCTAATATACAACGGAAAAATTCAATGGCGGACCGGAAAAATCTTACTCGAGGGCCGCACGTGGCCCGCGGGCCGGGGTTGCCAATGCCTGGTTTAGACGAAGGGCGAAGTTGGAGCAAACTGCGTATTTCAGTCTTATCACCACACACAATAACATTTTGTTCAAAGCTATTTCTTGCTTTTCAACTTCTGCAATGAAATTCATTAATTGCACGTGTTCAGAAATACCTCTACCTAGACATTCTGACAACTGCATTCCTAAGCGCTCGCTGATTAATTGACGTTTTGCTTCAATCTACTGGGAAGATATGTTCTCATTTCTCTCCTTCTTTTCAGTTAGACATTTTTGGTAGAAACGTGCCTTTTCGATTTTTTAAATATTTCTCCCACAAAAGAAACAAAGGAAAAATTATAGTTTTTTCTTATCTACTACCTTTTTAAGGGTTGATAAACATCAAATTATATTGTACCGAAAAAGTCATCAACTTCACTGCAATTGGTGGAGCATTTTTATCATTGTGATTCGAAAACACTTTCTTCCAGTGTACCACTTTTACTTTGCTTTCAATTAAGTTTTACGATGGAGGAAAAAAACAAACTTGCGTATCCTCGAAGAGTACCCGTAACATTTTCAATTAGTTAAAATGTTACCTTCCTAATTAAGGAGCGACGGTGTCCGTTGCTTCGAAACTGTAGACCACGTCCTTCGATTCTTTCGTAACATTTCACTCAAAGCGCCTTCAGATAATAAATTTAGGCGAAACTACATAAGGAGAGTTACATACAGTGAATATGCGCTCTTTTCTTAAACCCTATTGAAGAACTATTGAAGAGCGTTTAGAAAGCTATTCACTAAGTAATCGCGTATTACATACGTTTTCGATTACTACCTACTTCGCTTCGTTCGAGGTAGAGGAGTTGGAGGCGATGGAGGAAAAGGATAGGATCGGTTCTAGCTGCGACGACTATAACTTTATTGGAAACTTCTAATTTATCGACTAAAATGTTAAGCGGAAGTTTTATCATATCGTGAAGTTTTCCCATTCCCCCGAAGACCGCAATAATGTATATAGTATTATCTAGAGGTAGCTCTGTAGCTGTATTAAATTAAATCGATACTGCGTGCCATATTTACCAATTAATTACTTAAAGTATTGAACAAATAAAATTGATTAATTAAAATGTATCTGAGTTTAGTCGGAATAACAGTCGTCAAATAAGAAAATTATGTTTGTTTGTAGTTAATTTCCGGGAGCGAAGTGTGTTTAATTTAGACGAATCGAATCGATTTCCTTAATTTAGCTACTGGCTTTAACTTCAATAATGTATGTTTCTCCCTTAAATACACTTTACGAGGCGCATAACTTTCAAGTTATGTAAAGAAATCGCGTTTATATAGGCATTTTATTGCTTACATTTCTTCCACAATTCCATGAGTGACAAAAATGGGACACAACCGAGTTAATTTTGTTAACTCAATTTTCAAATATATAAAATAATAAAAATACCCTTACCACACCTTTCGGAAATAATTCTACGCTCGTGTTTCGGCAACTAACAAGGGAAGATCCCGAACCCGGAAATTCAAAAAATTTGAAACTTTGGGAATATATACAACATATATATGTAGGTGTGCTATACGCAATTTTTTTGTGCCGACATTCACTTTGAAGGGGTGAAACACCCCATCGAAAATTGACGGATTTTCAATTTTCTCCACACAACTCCAGTAAAAGAAAGATTGAAGATAGGTGTAAATGCAATAATTGCAGCATACACCAAGATCTTTCAAAATATGTGACTATCATATATACAGAGTGTTCCGTTAAGCCTTGCGCTTATACTGCAGATGTTTTTGTAACAATACAAAGAAAAGTTTGAGATATAATTTGTGTGACTTTTAATTCTGCTTAAAACTATGTAGGGTGTTCTAATGTACAGAGTGTTCCAGAAGTAAATATCACCATATCCTTGGTTATATCAGAACAGAACTTCATATATTATATTATAATATATATGTATATATATTATTAAATACTTATTGCAAGGAATGATCTCAATCCCGCAAATTTAAAATATGAAATTTGAGAATATGTAAACCACATATAGAGGTGCGATACGAATTTTTGCTGCAAAGTTAATGAAATTTACTGTATATCTTTGCGGTACTATATTTATTAGATAAGACATTGTTTTGTTTGATAATAACATCCAAAGTATCGGTTTTGGAAATATGTAGAAGACATATGTAATGCGCAATTTATTAATTTGATTTAATCACTCGCTGCTGTAAGAGGAAAAGGTTAGTTTTTTAGACCAAAGTTATATCTTACAATTAATCGATTTTATTAAGCGATAACAAATATATCAATATTTTTAACATTTTAAGCAATAGAAATATTGATAAGTACATCAATATAATTTATATGTGATTAGCTGATTATTCATAAGGTATAAGATATATAGGGAATTTTTGTAGATAACACTTTGCATCTTTTGGTCATATTTATTATGTAGTGAAATACTGGCAAATGAATAATTATTCTGTATGGTGATGAAATTCTTCAAAGAAATGTTTAAAACATAGGAATTCGTTGCACCACGCACATCGTATGATGGTCTGGGCACCGCATATGGAACAGCTAGCAGGATGTATAAAATCCTGTTGTCTAAAAGCAAAAGCTACCGGATTTTCAAACTTATTTGGTTTTTGATCAATGTATCCACTTTTATACCAAGCATAAGCAAATACATCGTGATACTTTGGTGCCGAAAGTTGGTTGTGAATAAGGGACTGTAATTTGATAACATTATTGCGTTCATGCAATACAATATTATAACCAAACAGTAGCACAAGATCGGAAAATTTTCTTACAAAATTTTTCCATATGCGGAAACCATATACATCTAGTGGTTGTATCATTGCCGTAGTTTTTTCGGTATCGTCAATATTTCAACATGCTTGTTTGATGGTATACTCTTTTGCAATGTAGCAGGACAAAGACCAGTCCAAGAGTCCAAGAATAACACGCTCTGAGCTCCCACATTTGGCACATACACACGGGTGAGCCATTCATTAAACAGTTCTTTTGTTAATTTTCCCGACGTTGAAGCCCTTACATAAACATTCCACGGTTCAAACAAAGACTGTGTTACACGCGGACCGAAACTACCACTTTGTTCTTTCATGACAATAAATAGAGGGGAAAGAAGTTTTCCAGAAGCTGATATTGTGGGAAGTATGGTATAACTATGTGTTGTTGCGGATATTGACTGCGCAACTGCTGTAACCCTTTTTGAACCTTGCACAGCTAACGTGCGACCAGAATGAAGCTCTAGATTAAAGCCACTTTCATCGGCATTGAATGTATTATCTTCTCCGACTTGTTTTATGTGATCTTTTACATGGCTGACAAATGTTGAAGCGATTTCATTCAGCTTTTCGGAATCTGTACCGTATGATCGCGTAATAAATTTATTTATTTTTCTTGAAACTATTCTATGCGCTTTCTTAAAATTCCAGACCCAATGCCGGGATGCTTTAAAGTTTTCTAAATCTATTCCTTGATTAGCTTGCAAAGCCCATCTTTGAATGTCCAAATCATGAATAATATCGCCCGAATCAATACTCTCTACAAACTTATTATAAACGGATTCCGAAATTTGTAGCAATTTTTTCCCGTCGTGTGCCTCCCCGGTTTACTGTTTCTTCCCATCTAGAACAAATAAAAGAAAATAAAGACAAATCGTTGTTTTCGAAATTTCTTTTGGACGGTTGCTAACGTAAGTCGCTTCGTTTTCCCACTTTTCCAGTATTCAACAGCTTTGGTTTTATATTCCAAAGTGACAATACCGCCTTCTTCTGAGACACACTGTTCGTCTTCAGCTTCCATCGCTTCTAAAATTTCTTCGCGTGTAGGTGCGTATACATCATCTACGAAGTCTACGGAATGTGGTCTAACTGGATTCAAAAATTCTAGTGTTGTGTCAATTTCCAGCGAAAATGAAGTATCTTTTTGAACGTCAAGAAGCATATCCTTTATTATGTCGTGTAATTCCACTTCGTGGTTATTCACAGGTGTTGAATTATTGTTATTGGCAACGTCAAATGTTACCATGAGCAAGCGAATTACATTTAAAGTACTTACGACAACCATTTTCAGCACCACAGGTTTGTTACACAGTCAAACAACAAATACTATTAATGTCAGGTGGGGAATTTATATAAGCAACGTTATCATTTATCATTGCATTTGGTTGATTATTGCGTCGAATATTATTATCACACAAAACAATGTCTTATCTAATAAATATAGTACCGCAAAGATATACAGTAAATTTCATTAACTTTGCAGCAAAAATTCGTATCGCACCTCTATATGTGGTTTACATATTCTCAAATTTCATATTTTAAATTTGCGGGATTGAGATCATTCCTTGCAATAAGTATTTAATAATATATATACATATATATTATAATATAATATATGAAGTTCTGTTAGATATAACCAAGGATAGGGTGATATTTACTTCTGGAACACTCTGTACATTAGAACACCCTACATAGTTTTAAACAGATTTAAAAGTCACACAAATTATATCTCAAACTTTTCTTTGTATTGTTACAAAAACATGTGCAGTATAAGCGCAAGGCTTAACGGAACACTCTGTATATATGATATACACATATTTTGAAAGATCTTGATGTATGCTGCAACTATTGCATTTACACCTATCTTCTATCTTTCTTTTTACTGGAGTTGTGTGGAGAAAATTGAAAATCTGTCAATTTTCGATGGGGTGTTTCACCCCTTCAAAGGGAATGTCGGCACAAAAAAAAATTGCGTATAGCACACCTATATATGTTGTATATATTCCCAAAGTTTCAAATTTTTTTGAATTTCCGGGTTCGGGATCTACCCTTGTAAGTTGCCGTCTTCAGTGGAAAACTGGGGAATTTGGTATCACTAACGAATCGGGCTAACACCCAAGACGAACACCAAACAACGAGCACTGTACAACTCTAAAGCACTGCACAATGAACATCAGACACTGAACGCCTGCGCGAAGCACACCAAAACACATAGAACTCCCATTATAAAGAGTATGTATTTATACTACTTCTAAACCTAAACCGCTCTATGGAGCATGTAACGGTTGAGTGATCCAGCACTAAATCTGAATTTAATTCAATAGGTCGTACAGGTTGGAATTTAGAATAGGTCCTCGATCTGCATTCATCCATCGCTTTCTATTTTTATAAATATATATATATATACTTTCGTAGCTATTTAGTTCCCTGTTATTTGCTACCGCCCTAATTAATCTCCAACTTTTTATTGGCATAGCGTGTTTTGTGTTCAAAATATGTTGGACCACACTTGATTTTTCCGACCTGTTGAATCTGGCAGTATGCTGCGCGTATCGTGTTAGGATTGATCGCTTTGTTTGCCCAATGTATTTTATGCCACATTCCTGACAACTGATTTTATAGATACATGATTTTTTATTTGTTTTAGCCTTATCCTTGGCGTTTCCCAAAAAATTACGTAATAACTTAACTGATTTATATGCGACCTGTAAATTGAATTGCTTGAGAACTTTGGGAAGAGTGCAATGATGGAATGGTAATTTAACGATTTTTGTTTACTTGTTTATCCAGTTCTGGATTTCTCAATCAAGGTTTAGAATTTTTGTTTCCTAATTAAGTTCTCAATTAGTTTTGCTTCGAAACGATTATATCCAGCTATGCTTCTTATGTATTTAGGCTCTTCTTGATATATTTCTGTTGTGAGGGAAAAATTTTATAGCCGAATACTAGAAAGTTGAAAGATGCAATTTTTGTTGAAAACTGTGGTTAGAATGCTGTTGACAGTTTATTTACGATATATATATATATATATATATATATCGTATATATATATATATAGGAAGTAAGAAGAGGATTAATCGGGTCAGCGGTCTGTAGTGGTCTCCAGAGAATGAAAAAAGGAACTCCTTTGTTTAAAATTCTTAATATTTCGTCCTTTATTTTGAACTTATTCATGAGATATACTAAAAAGTACAAGTCAGCAAGGAAAATTCAACAAACAATTGAAAATACTCACAACTGAAGGTTTATGTTATAAAACAGGGTCCATAATCAATAACATTCTTGTACAAAAAATAAAAAGCCAAAATTGGCAAATTAAAATTAATTATTGACACAAAAATCATTAGGACAACGAATAACAATTTGATTTTGGACTGGTACCAAAAACCTACTGCCTCGGGCAGATTTATTAATTATCATTCTAATCATCCATTAAATCAAAAATACAATACGGTCATTGCGATGAAAAACAGAATTTTACATATTTCAAATGATCAGTTCAAAAACAAAAACTTTAACTTATTTTTGAAAATATTTGCGAACAACGGCTACCCCAGACCAATATTACATAAATTCAATTATAATTTGAATACTTATGATGGGCCGACAGAAGAGAATCCTGCTATCTTTAAATATAAAGGCATACCCTACATCAAGGGTCTCACAGAAAAGTTAGCCAAAATCTTTAAGCCCTTTCCACAAATAATAATGGCAAAATACAATCCTATAAAAATAAAAAATTGTTCACAACTTTAAAGGATAAGACACCCACACTGTTCATTAGTCATGCCATCTATAACATCCCTTGTGCTGATTGTGAGGGCTGTTATATTGGTCAAACATCCCAGTGGATGAAATACAGAATCGCTCAACATAAGAGTGACTGTCGAATCAAAAGATCATGTGCCTTAGTTAAACACTCTCTCGAACAAGGCCATTCATTTGATTTTGACCAACCAAAAATCCTTGAAGTCAACAGTAATTATACAAAAAGATTGTTTTTAGAAATGTACCACATCAAGATAACTGCAAATAATATTAATTTTAAAACTGACACTAATCAACTCAGCACTATCTATTGTAAGTTTATGGATCTGCCCACATAAGTTTTCTTTCCTGTTTTTTGATTCAACTTCTCTTGATTGTTTAAAACATATAAATTTTCGTACCTATTACACCATCTTGGAAGAGTCAGTTTGTATATATTGTCAGAAACACATTCGTAATAAAACATAGTCTTTTTCTGTTATTTCGTCGCTTGTTTTTTATTCTCATTAGTACAGCGACCCTTTGCAAGCAGATAAATTTTATATTTTCCTGCTCAGAATAAAATTGATTCTCAACCAGTACATGTTTAAAAGTTTTCAAAAGACTTTTTAATTAATTTTAATATGCCAATTTTGGCTTTTATTTTTGTACAAGAATTTTATTGATTATGGACCCTGTTTTATAACATAAACCTCCAGTTGTGAGTATTTTCAATTGTTTGTTGAATTTTCCTTGCTGACTTGTACTTTTTACTATTTCTCATGAATAAGTTCAAAATAAAGGACGAAATATTGAGAATCAAACCGCTGACCCGATTAATCCTCTTCTTACTTCCTAACTGGTACTGGATGTACTTCCTTTAAAATTATATATATATATATATATATATATATATATATACACTTGGAGAAACAGATTGAGTCTGTTAGTTGTAATGAAGGTGAGAGTCTCACATTTTCTACTCATATATATCTCTAAGTTGGTGTTATTCTTGATTACTAAAGTATCGAGCAATGGAAGTTCATTATTTTTCTCCTTTTTCATCGTAAACTTCACGGTATAGAATTGAGAATTTAATTCCTCCAAGAAGTCCTTTAATTTATACTGTTTAATATCAAAAATGGCAAATAAGTCGTCTACATATCTAATCCAAACACTCGGGAAATACCTAGCATCTCTTTTAGATTGAGTCTCAAAATTGCTCATAAACAAATCGGCCATAAAAATAGTGACACACTATTGCCCACAAGAGTTCCGTGCTTTTGGTCAAAATAGTTGCCCTCAATTTGCAAAGATTTGTGGGACATGCAGACTGTTATTAATTTGATATATTCTTCTTTTTCTGCTGTGCTCAAATCATTTCTATGAAGTAAGTTTTCCAAATATTTCAGGAATAGGTAATGATGGGAATAACGAATTTTCTAATGCACTCAATTTTTAAAGTCTTGAATTAGTAGCAAAGTAAGAAAAATTAGAAATTCGAACACATTTTTTCTTAATAAAAACCTATCATTAATAATGATTTTCACGACATCCGCTTGAAATTCACTGCATGCAACTTGAAATTCTTGCAAGAGTTAGATCAAAGTTTTTGGAGAATGACTAAAATACGACGGAATCTGCACAAAACATTGTTTCCAGCTTCACAAAAGGGAAGGAATTCAATTGTTTCAAACAGCAAAATAATTGATGACCAAATAACTAAGACGGCCAGTACAGCTTTGGAGACATTTTAGACTTAAATTTCAGCCCAACACGCAGAGGATCATGTCTAAGGAATAAAGACAACCCGCCAAATTCAACTTCATTATTAGTTTAAGCATGTAACGTAACGTCCTAGATCTCACGTTTCTTATCGTTCAACCCGACTAACGCAGGCTTACAAGTTGGCTCGATTCTATCCAACAAAAAGAAGTTCATTAAACACGCATTAATTCCGCCTCTAATTATATTAATAACGGACGGAATATAATGCATAGATATTTTTCACAGTAGACTCCAACCTTTGTTTAGCAACAACCTCCATCTTGAGAAAGAATCTTTCTCTAAAGAAGAAACACTTCCCGCTGTTAATTATATCATGACAATTAAGAACTAGTTAAGGTGCGAAAGACGTTAAATCGTCGTCGAAACTTTTTCGAGCCTCTTTTGGTCGTAGGATGGGAGTAGATTTCCGCCGCGTTTATTTAGGAACCCTTCTTCTTTTCTCCTGTTCGTCTTATTCGTTCCCCTTTTCCTGTCTCGAGTGAAATTACTTAGAGAGATAGAAAGAGCGAGAGAGTCGAGCTTATAAAGTCGGCGTTTTAATCTTTAAAGAGGACATAAAGTAACGCAAATATCGCAACGCGACCCAAACAAGTCTCTTTTTAATAGTTCATTTGGGACCGCAGGTACAACTCCCTATCCACGTCATAGGAGCTACGACAAAAGTCGTTGAATAAAAATATCGTCTCTGTGTAGTACATGTTTTGTTCTCGGTATTTGTATGCGAACCGTACTTTTCGCCGCTACTAAGGCATTTATATTGGAATGGTATGGAATAATTTACCGACTTCGCTTCTGTTACTAGAGATAATTTGACAAAAAGATTATCTGGTGAAAAAGATATATCACGTTAAATATTCATTTCTAGGATTGGTTAAGGGGTAACACCACTGTAACAGCACAAATAGAAGCTTCTTCTTGACAATTTCTTTTGAATGGAAGAAAAGATATTATCACCGATAAATATTAAAAAATGGCGACGCCGGGGCCATTGTTGCGAAGCATATGGAATTTGAGGCGCTCTGCGGTTCATCTAATCTACATGGCTGTAGCTAGTGAAGTACGTAGGGCATTTTAAAAATATTAATTTTTGTGTGACTGGCGAATATTTGAAGTGAGAAGTTCAATTTTTGAAGAAAAAGGGCAATCGTTTATCAATAAATAATGTTTAATTTAAGTTATCGAAAATTCCATACGTATTTCATTTCAAAATGTTGTTTTAAAGATCTTCTTCTTCTTAATCTTTTTACCCTTTCTACCTTTCGGTGTAGGGGGAGGTGTTTTAAAGATATGGTCAAAAATTCGAATGAATAAAATAAAAATTGTTGGAGTTACGCTGTGTGCCGTTTTGAGAAATCGTGTTTCGAGAAAAACGGGGCTAAAATTTGAAAATGTGCTATAGACATAATATGAAAAACTCGGTTGTTTAACCTTCCTATACTCACGCATACGGTCTGTGAGACCGACTTATATAGTATAATATACGTCTTTCATTTTGACGTGAGTATAGGAAGGTTAAATTTTTATCACTAATCTGCTATCTCAAAATCATACAGCTCCCTTTCCATGTTCAAATATTTTTCTTTATCCTCTTTCCTCGAAGATTGTATGCTATTGCGTGTCTCTTTTACCGCATCTGTCAAAAACAGCTCGGCGTACTTGACTCAGTTAGCATCGGCTTCAGAACAAAAATAGTATGATTGGACGTCAATATCTATCTCCAAAACTTTCATGCTTCGTAAAATATTTGTCAGACAATCATTAAAATTGCACGCAGCAGTATCAGTCGCTATATTTAAGACTTCCTGCTTGAGTTGCTATTTTTCGTGTAGTCTCCCAAGCAACGGTTTAGCAACTCGTCCCAACTTAGCTCCTCGTAAATGGGCAGAAACATTGGCTCTTCTCGAATCGCTCTCAGCCTGAAATCTGTTTAACGGTCGTGTCGATGAGGCATTACTCCGGCATTGTTGGATTTTTTTGTACCTTTCCGACCCGGATACACATTTGCGTCACTCATTGTAACTTATAAGTACTCTGAGATTACAAATAAACTGTTAAAAATCAACGCAACACACAAATACCGTGATTTCAAGAAAGGAAATTATGTCCCTTTTACATGTACTGACGCTACACTTACCTGCTTTTCACGTCTGAACTAACCACGGAAATGCTTCTAACTGAACACAAACACTTTAACCATATCCGTTAGTGTATTAGAGGGGCTACGAATCAAAATGTAAGATATTAGATCGTACCAACCCAGCAGGTATTTATTTAACGAGGTAGCGTCTCGGAGATGTCCGACGCGCTTGAAACTTCAAGGAAAGAAATTGATTTTAGGTAATGAACTTTTTGCCCCATATTCTAGAAGGTTCAAAGCATCTACTAAGCCAATAAAAAAATTGATTTTCTGAAAAATTTACAGTGACATTACCTCTTAACGAAGGCATATGTATGTAAGGACATTAAATTTCCACCTTTTATTACTACCATTCTAGGTTTGTAATGTATTTATTAACGCAGCAACCTTTCTTTGTCCATTGCAAGTAGTTACATCTTCGTTAAAGACCAGAAATCTGTACTACAGAGCTAACTACATAATTAGTATATCTATTTTGCTGACTACCTGGTCGACAGCTGTGGTCAAATAATCAAGATGCTATGCATAATGCCAATGAAACACATTCCAGACCAACAATTATGTGGGGAAGTTATTGCATACGCAGTGCAATATGTGCTCGTAAAGATTTTTATTTTTTTACTTTTTTCGTTAAAATATTTCAGAGCGTTCCAAACGAAGGATTATGAGCAGGAGTAGTGTAATATCTAATAATAATATATACAAAATACTGGGAATGCGAAAAACGATAAAAGCACACAAACTATTTTGACTCCGTGCGATTTGCGGTCGTGATATTTGTGGTTTGTACGATTTGCGGCGACCCTTCTACGAAGGTAGATTGAAAAGTTTCCTGAATGACAATGAGAACAAAATAATACGGATTCAAGCTATATTTTATTTTCAATATAATCCCTTCGAAACTCGACGCGCTTCATCCTCCACTCTTGATTCCCTCCCGGAAATGATTTTCTTCCAGGTTCCCAAAATAATCGTTTAGAGCTTCTATTCGTTCTTCATTTTATCACAATTCCTTTCCACCCAGAAATGTTTTGAGGTTCTGGAACGGGTGGAAGTCTGACGGGGCCAAATCTAACGAATACGGAAGGATTTCGAAATTCAATCCTGTCCATTTTTGCTGAATCATTGGACTTGAATGAGCGGGTGCATTGTTTTCGTGAAATAACGCTCTTTTCTTAACCATTGTCCAAAAGTATTATGTAATATTGACCACTGACAATTTTTTCTTTTTCGAGATAACCAATAAGCAAAATTCCTTTACGTCCCAAAAAACCGATCATATCATCTTTCCAGCCGAGTGAATGGTCTTTACCTTTTTCGGTACCAATTCAGCGTCTGCTATCCACTGTTTTGGCCACATTTTTGTTTCTGCTATTTAGTGAAGAATCCTGGTCTCATCTATGGTAAGGAATCGTCTTTTCATTGCATTAGATTCCTCGTAAACACTTCAAAACAATCGGCTGAAGTGCGAGCTCGAATGCGTTTTTGCTCCGAATTGAGCAACTGCGGCACCCATCCCGCAGAAACCTTTTTTAAACTTAATTCATTACGTCAAATACAAACTACTCGTTAATAAGAGATGTCCACGACTTCCTCAATTTTACGCACTTTTATTCGGCGATTTGCCAAAACTATGTCGTGGATTTTTTCCACAAACTCTGAATTCCTGGACGTGGTTTATCAGTTGTATGCGTGCGGCTACGCCTGACTTCCGAAACCCAAAAACCCTCGGTGGAAAATGAAGGTGGTGAATCTTCAAGCACGGCATCTAACCTTTGCGTTGCGCTTTGCTCTTCCAAATAGACAAATTTGATGACCGCTCGAACTTTTATCCATAATTGAAAACACAGAAAGGTACTTGACTTAAATGTCTGTCAAAACCAGACTATTTGACAGATTCATTCAACATTTGCAGTCAATTGATATGAAAGAGTTGCCAACACAACGACATAAGGTATTTGGAAAAATAGCAACCCCCGCAGCGATTCCGGAAACTTGTAAATCTACTCTAGTAACAATAAACAGATTCCAACCAAAATCGCAGATCGCCAGACTACACTCAATGCTTCATACCTCGAGAAATCAATTTATAGTATCCTTGAAATTTCTGTAATTGCAGTCTAGCTAACCATGCCCATAGAACTCTAATTAATTAAAGATTACATTTTCTGTTTCTGTTCTCATTATAAATCAAATATCTGAAATACGCAACAACCGCAAATCCCACAAATTTTATTCTTGCCACAACTCCCACGAAATAACGTGCACAAATGACGAGAAAGCAGAAAAGAAAACCAAAATCTCTAAACAGAAACTTCTAAAAAATTAAACAGATGCTCCGGCCTCGAAGAATCGAAAAAGCTTCGAGACACACGAAAACACCATCGGTAAAAACTAAAATATATATTATACAATGGTTTCTATTCGGTATGATACTGTTTATTTGTTCCAATTTTAATCCGTAACGGAAAAACAAGATAAATTGCAATTTTATGGCAGTATTATAAATATATGCAGTATTGTAAATACATATATGGAGAATGGCACTGTTACAAATTTCGAAGTATTTCGTAGTAAATACTAAACTAATGCGTGAAAGGAAAGAACAAAAGGGGAAGGGGAAGAACATCGTGTTTAACAGAGACGACGGGCTTAAATTAATTTACCACGAACTTTCTACAACCACTAATGGAGGTGATAAAATCATTAGACTGCATCTGCATAAATGGGGAGAAATGGAAATTAAGTTAATGGCTACACATGATTTGACGCCCGAAAACAATTTAGAACAGTTGATATTCAGCTCTTCACCCGTTTCGTAATTCAAAACCAACTTTTTTGGATAGAATTTTAGCGAACACTGACAAGACGCATTTAATTCTTGAAACCGTTAACAAATGTAGAAGACTAAGGTTTGAATATAAAATGAGCCAGAATCGTTTTTTTTTAATTTTAAGATATTAAAAAACAGAAATTAGGAGTAGTTATTACTTCTGCAATGTAAAATATGATCGTCACATGTAGTTCTTGTTTCATTCGACTAATTGTGTATGGAATGCATCGAAATACATCTACTTGCTACTCTAATAACAGTCTTTTTAACGCTAAAATCAATTTTTTTGATAATCTTTTAATCGACTACTTCATCTACCAGTGTTAAAACTGATTCTTTATTGCGGTGAAGAGAATACAAGGTATTCAAATAAAATAATGAGACCAATTTTCTTCACTTGTTTTATTCCAATAACATTGCAATTCAACATTGTCCCTTTTAAAGTAACTGCCTTGAAAGGCGACACAGGGTCTAAGACAGTTCTTCCACTCCTCATAGCAGCACTGGAACTCGGATACTGGAATAGCCTTCGGCTGGTCGGCTACAGCCACTTGAATGTTATCTAGCGCATCAAAAAGACGTCCTTTGTGGTAATTCAATTTCGGGAAGAGAAAAAAGCCACAAAGAGTCAAGTGGAGCGAATAAGGAGGCCGAGGGGCCACATGAATGTTCTTCTTCTTCTTAATCATGTTCTTATCTACCTTTCGGTGTAAGGCTTGGATGGGGTCAAGTTTCCTATTTTCTATACAATTCTCTCCACCGTTTTCTGTCTCCGGTCTGATCCTTTATTCCCTCCCACTCAATTCCCCTCTCTGCCGCTGCTCCCCTGATATCGTCATTCCATCTTCTTCTTGGCCTTTTTTGTTTTTTCCTATCACTCGTGTCTCATACACTCTCTTTGTCAGTCTATCATCACTCCATATGGGTTTTATTCCTAGGTTTTGCCAGTAATTCTCGTTTCTTATCTTGTCTTTCTTGATCTTGTTTTCTATTCGTCTTAGGAATCTCATGTGCATGTCGTTCACCCCCGATTTTACCTTTTCTGACCTTGTCCAGGACTCACTACTATATGTTATTGTTGGTCTTATCAGTTTTTTCACAATTTGCGTTTTAATCCGTTTTGGCACTTCCTTTTTCCCCAGAAACGTAGTTCTCATTATGATGAGAACTACTAAAACATTCTTGCCGCTTTTTTCATTCTTTCATTAATTTCTTGTTCCATTTTTCCGTCCCATTGAATTATTGTTCCTAAATATTTGTAGTTATTCACCTGTTCTATTGTCCTCCCTTCGATTTTGATGTTATGTCTTTTCCTTTCTCCTGCTATTATCGTCGATTTGGTCTTTTCGATGTGTTTTCATGTTTATATTCTTTATTTCCTTATTTTGGATTTCAAGGGTCCTTTGCAGCGCTTCTTCTGATTCAGCCAGAATTGTCATATCATCCGCAAACATCAGTTCACACAAGTTAGTCTCCTTCATTTTCCAGTGACCCATTTTTAGTGGTTTCATTTGTTTTTTAGCACTTTTTATGGCCTCATCTAGTACCATAGAAAACAACAATGGACTAAGCACAGAGCCCTGCTTTAACCCAATCTTTGTTGTAAACTCTTTAGATTCTTCGTTGTTGGTTCTTACTATATTTGTGTTATACCTGTACATCTCTTTTATTAACTCTATTGTTCGTTTGTCTATATTTCTCTTATATATTTCTCTTGGATGATTGTTCTTACTGGCTATAAAAATGGTTTATTTGTGAAAATTGTTGTGTGACAATCCGCATTGTCGTGATGCAAAACGTTTTTTCATGTTTGGTCTCACACGTATGGCTCTTTCAAGAATTTTTCGGTAAAAGTGTTGATTAACCCCTTGGCTTGGAGGAACAAACTCTTTGCGAAGAATTCCGTGGCTATCAAAAAAGCAAATCAGCCTGCTTTTGATCTTTGAGTTTCTGATTGTTGCTTTTTCGATCTGGGATTCGTGTAACTCATTGTCAGAACGCACAAGCAAAACTTGCTTTTTAAAACAATTGCTACATACTTTAGCGACTTCCAACTCGCACTGATGGCGTATCACATGTTCGCCTGTCCCCTCCCTTCCGCGTCACCAATGTTGCCCGATCGAACACTACGTTGCATTACTTTATTTACAACCTTGTACACAATAAATCACATGCATTCTTGCAATGACTTTTCTAATTGATTCTTGCAGTTCATTTTCACAGTAGTTAATAATATAAAATAAAATGAAAAAGTAGCCTTTACTACACAGTCTGGGAAAAATCAATTTACACATTTCGACCACTGGATTGTCATCTTGACTGGAAGCGTGGTAGGTACTGATACCACCGCGTGGTATCTGTACAATTGCAACAGAATACTGTGCAGCAAACACTGCGCACTGCACACGGCCTCATTTTAGTAGATTACACATGTTTCTTTCCGAAACTAGCTGTGGTGAGGATTATTTTTTATATTACTGACTTGAAACATTTCTATGTTTGCTGTGTGAAAAGCGTCGGTCTTTGGTGCGAATTGGGTTTGCGGTCAGGGCGGGCGCGAAAACCTCGATCCATTATGAGGGTTCGAGGCCAGTGATGTTTGAGATTTGGACCCGTGACCGCGGGGGCTGCGTGACAAGCCCAAGACTTCAGCAAAAAGACTGGTTGCGGGACACTAAAGATAAAATAAAATTATGATGTCGACGGCAATCAGTTAACAAATTAAATTGCGCGTTTACAATTTGCGCATCATTTGTAGCAACTTCTCACAGACTCAGAAAATCTATGTCTTCCCAGACCTATTAACCCTTCGTGATTGTCGTCGTTAGAAATCTTACATTGAACTATCACAAATACTGATTGATTTTTAATAGAATGATAACTTATCGAATTTTAGTAGTTTGGACGATCAGCGTTTTTTGATTCCAATCTCTGAACTAACATGACTTCCATTTTCGTCTACTAACACTGCAAGCAACTTGTAGTTGTATTTCATTTCAGTAGTTAGTACTTGAACACAATTTTCACAAAATATGTTTGAACTACCTACCCAACCTTATCATTCTATAACGCCTGAACCGTTTTTGCTTCGGAGAATTTTCGCCTACAAAAAGTAGTGGCTCTTAAAATACTTCGAATCATAGGTATTCCAATCGAATGAAAATTTCCTAATTCTGCTCACTGATAAATGCCAAAAATATTAACCATGCAATTGCCAAAGCCGGAATAGTCACTTTAGCATTTCCTTCCTATTTCAAAAACATCTGTAAAAGTTTGCCTTTTTATACTAATTTGATGATAATTTTGTCTCTTTATGTTTTCCAGTTTCGACAGAGATCAACCATTCTCATTCCAATTGGGAGTCGGTCAAGTTATCAAGGGTTGGGACCAAGGTCTGTTGGACATGTGTGTCGGAGAGAAACGTAAGCTCACCATCCCTCCTCATCTCGCGTACGGCGATAGGGGAGCGGGAAATTTAATTCCCGGCGGTTCTACTTTAATGTTCGACGTGGAATTGATTAACATCGGAGATTCGGCGCCAACAACGAACGTTTTCAAGGAAATCGACGACGATAAAGATAATCAGTTGAGCAGAGAAGAGGTGGGTTTTATATTTTTAAGTTGAAGATCATGTCAAGTGTGTCTATCATTTAGTAATTATATTCACCGAATCTGAACGAGCTTATAATTTCCAGAAAACCTTGATAAAACGTTTTCGAGTTATATAAATTATTAAAATAAAGGTGATTGCAACTGACACAAATATCACATCGGTAAACTCCTCACCACGCAATTGTTTATAATAAAATCGGTGACACGTGTTTCGCTAGCTCGAGGCAAGCATCTTCAACAACCGTATAAACCGAAGTGTACTGTACTTCGGTTTAATTAATATTAAAGAAATTTGAAAAAATGTATTTTATTAATTTTATTTTTTATTAGTCTAAACAAAAGTAGGCTGTGAAACATGAAAACATAGTAGTTTAATATCACTTAGAAATTATTCTTTCCAGAATATTTGTGTATCAGCAATGGCTTCATTTACTAATACTGAAAAATTTGATATGTTGAGTTGTTACATCCTTTGTCATAAAAACACTGTGGAAACTGAACTGATGTACTCGAGGCTGTATCCAGAAAGAAGGCGGCCCAGTCTTCGTACGTATAGAAATTTGGTAGCTAATTTAAAAGAATATGGTTCGTTTTCCAAACCTAACAGAAATCCGCAATTAGTGAATGACAATGTAGCATTAAATGTATTACAATCTGTTATTGAAAATCCTTCAACATCTGTTAGAGAAATTGAGCACAATACTGGTATTTCGAAAAGTACAACACAAAGAATTTTAAAGCGTCACAAATATCGCCCGTATAAGTACACCATTCTACAGGGGCTTAGAGATGGGGATCAGGAGAGAAGAGTACAGTTTTGCCAATGGTATGTTAACCAATGTGAGAATAATGATAATTTTCCTGCTACGATCTTATGGTCTGACGAAAGCAGATTCACAAATAACGGTCTTTTTAATAGACATAATGTTCGCTTTTGGGACAGAAAGAATCCTCACGTTCTAAAGGAAAGTCGACATCAAGTGCGATTTGGTTTTAATGTCTGGTGTGGTATTTTAGGCACTAAACTTATTGGGACCATATTTTTTAACGAAACAGTAAATAGTGCAAGGTATTCGAATTTACTACAAACTGATTTGGAAAATAGACTTGATGATTTACCATTGATTGAAAATATTAACATTACCTTTCAACAAGATGGCGCCCCACCCCACAATTCAAACATAATCACCGAATACCTTAATAACCGTTTTCCAAATTTGTGGATTGGTAATCGAGGACCGATTTTATGGCCACCTAGATCTCCAGACTTGATGCCCTTGGATTTTTTGTTTGGGGCTACGTGAAAACATTCAATAATGCCGAAGATCTACGTGAAGCTGTTCTTGCAGCATTTAGTATTACGCGCCAACACGTAGTGCGATTACGACGCCAATACGCAGGGCACAATTATGTTTAGAACGGAATGGGCAATTGTTTGAGCATCCTTTTATAATTAGATAATTATCTCAGTTACTATTACCTGTTTGACTATCTTTGTTTTCTATTATTTGTTGTCCTCTTGTGTACCACGCCTACTTTTCGTTAGACTGTTGAATAAAATAAATTTTTTCCACTTTTTTAATATTTATAAAAATAGATAGTACATGTGATATATCATTGTAAAGAAGATGAAAAAACACGTTCAATTATTTCAAAACCTACTTGACGTTCCATAAGAAAAAAATAAATTAGAGATCAAAACTAAAAAACGAAAAGTGCAATAAAATCCAAGTGGATATTTAAATTCTACATAAAAAGTATCTTATGAAAGTGTGAAAAGAAATTATGTATCTACTAGAACAAAAAAGTTATTACAGGGAAAAGAAATTTGACAATTTTCATTTTTTCACCATAAATCCTAAAATACATGGAAATTTGAAAACTGAAGAATATTGTATAATTTCATTAGTCCTTAGAAACAATTTTTCTAATTTAACCAAAAGTTGTATCTTTTACAATAAGCGACATCCCCATGTTGGAAATGTTATCTGGGACACGTTGTATATGGCCATGCTGCTTCTTTCAGTAATGTAACTAATATTTGGGATGTTTTCTTTTTACATAATGAACCGTGATGAATTTTAAAATTTGTGATCTGAAACTTTTCCTAGTAACACTCTTTTGTTGTCAAAATATTAAATTCGCGTATGAAAGCGGCTAAAGCGGGAATGTATTAATTTACAAACGACTCCTTTGGGGCACGTTAAAGCTAGAGTTTGTTAGATAGAGTATCAGATTAATAAATAATGGTAATAAAGTCATCCCATCGAGTATAAAGTTTGGTGGTGGTGTTTTCCTTTTGGTAAACAACTATTACAACCTGTAAAAAAGTGTTTTATGAATCAATATAATGAATTTATTGATGTTGGTTTATGACAATAAATTCGATTACAAGAATTCTATACTTCTAAATAATGCATTTATGTCATTCGATGTAAAACATCACTCAATAAGTTCGTAAGATAAAATATAGATGCCGCGACTATCGACAAATCCATATGATTTTTAAGAAGTGCCAACCGAAGGATACTTGTCAAAATTTTATGACAACCTGCCGGTTTATGACGCTGCTTTTGTAATTTTTAAAACAATGAAAAATCTAAATTTCCTGTGTTGATAAAGCATTGCTTTTTGATGGGACGAAATACGGTTCAAATCCAGACAAGTGCTTTGTTGATTTTAAACTCGGCTGTACAAACACCTATGATGCTGAACGCTTAGGCCCAAATTCGGCAGAAAGTATAAAAAAGTCTACGAAATGGTTTTGGTCGATCGTAAACTGAAGTTGCGTGAGATAGCTTTCAGATACCAGAAGCCAGTGTATTCACCATTTTGCATGAATATTCGAGCATAAGAAAGCTCTGTTCGAAATGGGTACCGCGTTTGGTCACCGTCGATCAAAAGCAAGGCGTCAATGATTGAGAGCGCTGTTTCAGCGCAATAAAAGAACTTTTCCATGCGGTATATGTGAATGCGGATGAAACATAGATCCATCACTACATTCCAGAGTCAAATCGGCAATCACATGAGTGGACAGCGAAGGGTGAAAACCGTCTAAAGCAACCAAAAACACAAATGGCAGCTGGTAAGGTTTTGGCCTTTTTGGGATGCGCACAGTATTTTATTCATCGATTACCTTGAGAAAGGAAGAGCCATCAATAGTGAATATTATATGGGGTTATTGGTGCGTATGAAGGAAAAAATTGCGAAAAAACTACCCCAAGTGAACAAGAAAAGAAGTGGTCACCAAGACAATGCACCGTGTCACAAGTCCATGGCAAAACGATGGCAAAATTGCATGAATTGCACTTTGAATTGCTTCCCCATCCATCGTATTTCCCGGATGTAGCTCCCAACAAGTACTACCTGTTTGCAGACTTGAAGAGAAGCAAGAATGCTCCAGGGAAAGAGATTTGGCTCCAATGAAGAAGTGATTGCCGAAACTGAAGGGTAGTTTGAAGCCAAAAGTAAATCGATCTACAAGAAAGGCATCGAAATGTCAGGGAAGCATTGGAAGAATGTATCACTCTTAAACGGGGCTGTGTTAATGAGTAAAGTGGAATGTTGCCTAAAAGTTGTTTTACTAGTCATCATATGAACTTATTGGGTGATGTTTTATTTTCCCCAATTTTAATGACAACCATTACTAGTATAAACACAATTTGTTTAACATCTGTTCTATTTTTAATTCCAAACTTGCTTTATACTCCAATCTAATTATTTGAAATATTTTTTCAGGTTAGCGAGTATCTTAAGAAACAAATGGTGGCAGCTGACGGAGAGCAGCAAAGTGAAGAAGTGAAAAACATGCTCGCCGATCACGATAAACTAGTCGAAGAGATCTTCCAGCACGAAGACAAAGATAAGAACGGTTTTATCTCGTTCGACGAATTCTCTGGCCCGAAACATGACGAACTTTAAAGTTAAACCAACGACTGATTAATTTTTAATATTTAGTCAGAAATGTAAATTTAACTATCACTTCCAAAACGTTAAGAAAAGTTCGTACGATTTTATACATACCCATACATACATTCAAAAATGAAAATTCCATTCCAAGAATTCTTCCTTACTATAATGTTATGTTGTGCTTGAACATTTCCCTTGTTACAATTTAAAATTTCCAGTCTAAGTACTTAGTTTGTTCGCGCGCGATAAACATTTACATTCCATTTTTTTAGTGAGTCGTATGTTTATTGTATCTAATACATAGTTACGTTGCAGTTGTTTATACATATATATATATTTATAAATAAAGGATATCGTTTAATTTTTAGCCACGTTATTCATATTGTTGTTCTTCTGAATTATTTTGTGTGTTTGCATTTTTGACGTACTTGTAAGAAAATTGGTATAAAGAAATTAATAAACAGTTTGATAAAAACTCGTTGCTTCTAAAGTACGCCCCTGAAAACAAAGTTATTGCATACAATTTATTTAGAAACTTTTATCCGAAAAGACCATTTTAATATTGTAAAATATACTGAAGACTGCCATCTGACTATCAGATGCAACATCACAAAAGAGGTAAGAAGTAAGTTGTAGTCGAGATCTGCTTCATGAAATAAATGTATTAGTACTTAAGGTTGCGTTTGGAAACGTGTTGACAGCACACGCTAAGGTGGGCTACTCATTTCCAATTGGTTTCAAAAGGGAGTAAGTTTTTGCTGATGAATTATACATGTACGTAAAGAGGAAACATATATCTGTTTCCCCTCCTAGTTTATATTGATGAATAATTACTCAGATTCTCACAAACAATTCCCAAAGATGACATATATTTTGGGCATAGAAAAGTGGCAAATAATCGAAAGTGTACATGTATTTCTTGCTATTAATAGGCATTTGCACTCGATAATAGAAATATAAAACGATTTTTAACAAGAAAGTAGTTATTTAAAGTAGCATTTTCGTAAACAATTGGAAATACGAAACTCCCATATGCTTAACGTAACTACTACAGTTACCTAATTTAAATGCTGTGCTAGCAGTTCAGCAATTATTGAAAAGAGGGCGGTATTGTAAATATTAATTTTGTGAACACATTTAAGATAAGATTTTGGGATTTAATTCGATTTAAATATACTGAAATAATAATTTTTCCTAAAAATCATATTAAAAAAATATATGAAAACTATTTTTTCGTATGATACTTATGCAGTAGTGTAGTAAAGGATTAAAAACAATTGATAGGCAAATAAAACAATTACTGAAGTGATGATTATATACACTTTTCGTTTATCTTGAATGCCCATTAATCGTGCTTATTACGAAGAAAATTAGTAATATTAAAAATACGATATATAATAGTACCCAGAAATTTAAATTTGCTGCGTAATTTTAGGTTGGCAGTACTGGCCAGTTTGTAGGGAACGACGAAATGTAGTTATTCGTGAGAGAAATTATGTGATGTTTATTTATGTATGTACAAACGAACATTAAAAGGCGGATATATATATATTTTCCTTCTTCAGATAATTAATTATAGATAATTAATTATATTTCACATGAGTATCAATTCAAGAAATTATCCTATTTTCAATATTGATAATATTTTATTTTTAGTATTTCGTTCCAATTCTTAAAACAAAAATTAAGTAGCTTATTGGTGACTTAGAATCCCATTGAATTTAATCCAATTTAGTCTTACTATAACATCGAAAGCGTTAAGCCCGTTTTACATTATCATATTAAGTTGTACCAAACAATTGAGTACTATTTTATAGTACAATGTAAAACGCTTTACCAGTCTTTTGTATAAGATTATTGTATGAACTTAGACTGCATCATTTATTAGGGCTATTACATATGTATTATGAACATGTACAAAAATTCTGTTTATGGTTCTCATCCTCGTTTCAAATTATACACAAGTATCACACAATATTTACAAATATTTCTCATAACCTCCAAAAAGATTAATCAGAATAGGAAATTTACTTTTACTGAAACGCTCAATACAAACATTTGCTGACACAACCACAGTATAATGTATAAACCCATGTTTATTTTATACTGTAACAGGACTGGACAAGACGTAAACAATAAGAAAATAAGGTTAGATTGGAATACGTGCAATGCAGACTAGTGAGCAGGCGCAAGTCAAAACATTTAGTATGAAAATAGGAAAGGTTCTAATTTCATACAATGATTTTGCACAGAAAAATAGTACAGTGTTTTATATTGGATTATAAAATAGTATTCCATTTTTACGTGCAATTTAATATGATAATGTAAAACGGGCTTTGGAGTGTAAAACGAAATTGTAGTCGGTATCCGTATAATTGTTGTCGTTGCTCACATTGATTTTCATTTGTGAATACTTTCCATTATTTTGTATTTATATAAAATACACTTTTAGTTGTCTTTTTATTTATCGAAAGTTTAGGTTTTAATCTTTATTAGTGTAGAAGAAGGAAAAAATATAATTCCTTCTTTTAATTATTGGATTGTACATAAAAATAAACATAACACATAATCTCGACACGTTTATTCACTCGTCGTCTTCATAACATAACATGCACAGATTAGAGAAACCTCCCTAATCTCTGATAACATGTTACATAAATCAATCCGGTGCGGTTGAATTAATAATTTTATTTCAATTACATAAAAACTTATATATCACACCCAATCATTTCCCAAGACAAATCTATGCATAAAGCATAAAACCGAAGAATAAATACAACTAAATACAATGGAAATCGATTGTATACGACATAACGCGAATGCTACACGAATGTTGTAACGAATGTAAATAATCGCCGTAAAAACCTATCATGCTAGAATTGATTTTATTTTTAGATATTAGTGGTAAAAATGGGTGCTGGCGCTACCTATAATTCCAAAGCATAAGCATGAAACATTAGTTCAATTCAGTTTCCGTAGTTATGGAAATGGCGCTTTCCAAACACGCCCTTAATTCAATATTGTTGTAAAAAATTAGTGTCTAAGCAAAACAACAAAAACTATTTAGTAAATATTGTAACTACAGGATATTCTAGGTTAGTTCGCGTGAAGATTTTGATAAGAAAACAATTTGTTGACCATTATTCGAATCGGGTTCTGATTCTTCTTCAGAGTGAAACCTTTTATGTCTTTTATAAGGTGTAGTAGCCACAACTTTAGAAGTCCATATTACGTCACGTATTGTCTACCTGCACGAACAGAATGGCAGAGGCATAGACAAAATAACAAAGACAGGCGGAATTTGGCGCTTATGTAATATGATTACTCCTGAAAGTGTGGCCACTATAAAAATGAGGAGATGAACAGTGCAGTGATAGATGTTGTAATGTTAAGAAATTTCGAAATTGTTCGAAGAATTTTGCTCTAGTTCAATTGCATAAATCATAGGTCACCCTACATAGATCTTGACACATTTACGCAACCTTGTACTTTATTGTTATATTCACGCAAATTTTGCAATCAAGGAAGACGCGACTGAATCACAAAGATTCTCTTCTTCTTTAAACTGGATATGAAATCTTCAGAAAGCATTCCCCATTCTGCAAGATGTATTTGGAGAGTCTGCAGAATCTAAAAGTACAATTTATTGATGGGTCAATCATTTTAAAGCTTGCAGAACGTCACTAGAAAACGATCTGCGCAGTGGATGACCGAGCACCTTTGTAAATAAAAGAAATATTGCCACCGTGTATAACTTGCTGAAAGATGATGGCGAATTATTAGTGCTAGTGTAGGAATAGGTACACAGCAGGTAATAAGATTTTGCACGAACGTTTAGACATGAAATAGAAATATAAAAATAATAATAAACAAAAAATATAAACTCAATAGGGTGTTCGATTTGAAAACTTAAATAGAGCAAAACGCGCTATAAATTGATAGATTGCAGAGACTTCGAAAAAGTTCTTTGAGGACGATTAAAAAAATTACTTTCACGTCGGTATGTATTTTTAGAACTTTCGAAACATCCCTCGTATTCAAAGAAATGATTTCGAAAACGAAGAGATATGTACGTGGGTGGTCAAAACCAATTTTGTACGAATTGAATGTCGACTAAGTAAAGTCTTATAGAAAATTTGCTTAAAATTCCGAAATAAAAATTGTTAAAATTTCTCAAATTGTAGACGACGATGATTACAGACACAAGTATTTTGTCTGATAGAGTTTAGCTATAGTTTTCATATGTATATATATCCAAAATTCGACCCAAATTAAATAGTTCTTGCGCTTATCACATCGATTTTCGTTCTAAACCACAAACATCCCTGCTTTTCCGAAATGTTTTTCTTTTTTGTATGGATCTAGTTTCCGTCATATCCACATTCAAATGATGTCTGATTCCGTATTTGGTTTGTCATAAATAACAATTCAAAAGAATTTAATATTTTTAATTTCCAAAGATTGTGATGATTTTGTGTTAGGAAACTTTAGGAAGATAAACTTGGACGGTTACCAAAAGCACTGGTATATTGCCACTTTCTTATTTGATTGACTTTATATGTGAAAAATATTTTATATTGTAACTATAGTCCATTCCAAATAAGAATGGAGCAGATTCAAAATTTATATTTCTAAATTTACTGTATGTACTCTGATTGAATAAACTCTTTGTGAAAACTAATAAAACACATAAAGCATATACAAATTAGGAAATGGTTAGTCAAGAGGTACATTGGTTAGATTATCGAGCAATTTCAGTAAATAAACGAGGCAATTTGTTATAAAACAAAAGCTGAATAAATTGGGGGAGGGTCTTCCTTATTTAAAGTTTCTATTTAGTGCTTTATGAACGTTTAGATTCTTTTCGAATTTTATTTTATTCTTTCAGGCTTAATGTAATGAAAATAATAGAACAATATATAACATATTTATTTATTTAATCAGTTTATAAAAAGTTGTGAACGACAGTTTCATAAAAATTTCTTGTAAGATGTACTAATAATACATAAACGCCATTATAAACATAATGCAGTATATGTTCTTTAAATATTTACATTTACCATTACATGCCATTAACAGATACTAAAAATTAGTCACGTTGTACATTTTATAAGAACACCTTAAATTAATATTTAGCAAACTTACTCAAAATTAAGATCAGAATCTGAATCGAATAAAAATTCTGATGATGATCCAGTATTAACATTAAAAATTAAATTGTCTACAACTTCCTCAACAATGTTATCCACATGGTACATTTTATCCTCTTCCTTTATGGCATGTTGGACATTATTTTTCCATGCATCACTATCGACAAGATTTATTCCTACAAACAGTAAATTTCTCACCTCGTCTAACTTAAATGTTGTGTTATTTGCAGCTACATGGTGTTTAACTTGAGCCCAAACAAGTTCTATGGGATTCAGATTACAATGATAAGGTGGTAAACGTAAAATTGTACGACCACTTTCTCTTACTATTTCATCCACAATATATTGAACTGGATGACTGATGGTATATTGTCTTACAAGTTCCACTAATTGGAGCTTGAGTAAATTATCTTCAATATTAATTCCTTTTGTTAGAAGCCATTCAATCAACACATTTTTCTTCCAAGATAAAGTAGGAGATTTTTCTGTTTTAGATGAATGATAAGGTGCATTATCCATGACTATCACACAACCAGGCTCTAGAAGAGGTAATGTATTTTGAATCCAGCCTGTGAATACAGTACTATTCATCTCTTCATGATAGTCTCCAGTTTCACTGCCAATGTGAAGCACAATGAGACGCTTTCCTTTCCCCAATGGATCCTTTAAACCTGTCGAGAGTCCTTCGACAAAGGCTTGTCTTGGACTAATTACAGTGGTATCTTTCTATATCTTGCTTTTGGTATGACCTGCATTCACCCAAGTTTCATCTAGGTAATATATTTTTCTACCCTCTGCGTGAAATTTTCTTATATTACTTAAATAGCGGCGCCTCCATAAAACAATATCATTTCGTCCAATTAAAATATTGTTTCATGTTCGCTTTTCCCATTTGAACCCTAGTTTCTTGAGGATGCTCCAAAGTGAAGTTCGTTTTATAATAGGTAAACTATCATCAGCACAAATCGCCTATAAAAATAAGTTACAACAGCACAAATATCAATAATTGAAATGTACCTCGAATATTTTTGTACAGGTTGGTAACTCGTTTCTCAAAAAGAAAGAATGAACATGTCTTCTAATTGCACTCTTTTGTGCTTCGTCCAATTTATCATATTTTGTTTGGCATATCCGTTTCTTTGGTGGGGAATGTACATTACCAGTTGACCCCATATCTCTGATGATGTTAAATAGTGTATTTTTGCTAATCCCAACTTCATTCGCTGCTTGGTGAACAGCAGCTGTTTTAGAGTGATTATTTTTATGCTTTAGGTGGACGTTATAAGCCATCAACCTTTGCCCACTTTTTGCATGCCTGCGCCTAGGGTTTTTGGAGGAACTTGCGACAGCAGCCTTGTCCATAATTATATATTCACGTATTGACCTTTATCAAAAACATAAGTTGCATAAACAAGAAAATTCAAGCAAAACAGTTAAATAATACCTTCAACAAATGAATATTACAATTCAGGAGCTCTAAAAAGAACTATTTTGCATAAGTTAACAAGACAACAATCGCAATAGAAAACCAACAATACCCACATAAACATAACCACAATGTAACCTTTCTGACATTCATGCTATTTTACCAAAACCCACCGTTGTAATCTGAATCTATGATCTGAATAGGGAAAAGTGGGAACTGTCATGGCGTCCATGGCAGCACTGCCATGCCAAAAGAGGGCGCAATACCACGCGGCTTTATTAGAGTTCTGTAGTGTTGGTGTTTTAAGTTTTGCGATATTAACACGATATTATTTGGTAAGTTGGCAATCCGTAAAGAGAAAGTTGTACTAAAGCTGTCACATGTCTGCATATGTCACAGTAACCATACAGTAATTGTTTAGATGTTATAGTAAAGAAGTGATTTTATCGTTATAGCCAGTTATAGTGTTATAGTATTTTCAACAATGGGACGTGCTGGTGCTGGTTGTGCAGTTTCCGGTTGTATACCCAGTAAGAAGGACAAGAGACAGAGATTTCCAAGTCCAACCAAAAATTTTATTTATTAGATTTAAACTCGTTTAAAAATTGTTTTCAGTTAATAAATTTTATTCTTGCAATCTCAAGCTGTTTTCATTTATGTAGATTGTTTATTATCTGTACATGATATACAAATGAGAAGACGCAAATTACAATTTAAAATAATTTTTATATAAGGCCAGTGAAATTATCTCTTTTGAATTCCCGCCAAAATTATCACTGCCATTACACTAGATGGCGCATCATAACGAACAAATTTGTTGACAAGCGACATGCATTCTATCTTTGTTGAGTATGCTATGCCAAATACCATGCATATACTTTTGTGTGTAAACGTGCAAATCACACGCGTTTAATTTTAAACCCTATCTTTAATAACGCTCCTTTCTTATTTGGAATGATGTATAGAGCGGGGCAAAGTTCGACAGGTAATAGGTAATGCGAAGATAGTACCGTTCCTATCACTAGTGAACGGTTCGCCACCAAACACAGCGAGGTTCAAGGCATCACACAAGGCATTTATCTAAGCGTGCGATGTGCTCGTTTAGCCTACACTATTGAATTATTAAGTATAAACTTCCTTGATATTATTATTATATAGTATATAACGCTCGCTTTGAAGATTATCTCTATTCTTCTTTTGGGATAAATTCCGTCCTCAAAGGGAATATTTCCTAAACTATGACATAGTATGTATAATCGGAATTTTGACATCGGAACGCATGAAAACAATAATTTTACCGCGACGTAAAAATTGGTGGCGTCAACCTCTCTACAATTCCCTTGCTCTGATTATAATGTAGTATCGTACTACAATTAACAGGAACATTACATAAAGAATCGAACCCAAAACTACTTGATGCTACTCAAAACGTACATATTTCATTTCCACGTGATGATTTCCTGATACTTTTTAAGCGAATTTTAACTTCTAGCGACGGCTTGGTTAGTTATACTAAGTGATGAAGTTAATACTTCAACCAACAGAGGTCTTGTATAAATCTTTAAGAATAAGCCGGGATTTTGTAGCTAATTTGCAGAATTTTGGGTTGTATTAAAAAATTAACAACCCTAAACTTTTCTGCGGGAAAAATATAAGGATTCTCTGACGAGTTTATTGAATGAATTTTAATTTCTGTCAAGAAACGGGATGGTCATCAGAGAATCCCATTCCAGTGAACTAATGAGGTGAAATGATATCGACTGTGCGTCTTATGCTGATTTTTAATATCCTATCACAAAAAATGGAATTCTCTGACGAATCTGTTCGATACATTTCGAGTTCTATTAAGGGGTTATATACACTTAATGTTGAAAAAAAAAACGGTAATTTTAATCATTTTTCACGCCAAGGCGATATAATTTATTCCTGAAAGGATTTGGTACATCTATTTGTATATATTGAATGGTGTTCCATAATTTTTTCGATAGAAAACTCATAACTGGGAGCAATACAGCCGTTGTGCCAAACACCTTTTTTCAAACATCCCTCGCGGTGAGCACGATAAGTGGAGAATGACTCATCTGAAAATATACAAAAAATTAATTTAGTTTATAGCATAATACTCTGAGTGAACGAAGGATTAGGCGAAATTAACATTTTTACACAAATGGTGATGATTTTTCTGCGATTATTGATTTTCAAGGTCCAAAACTTTAGTTATTGCCACCAGAAACAAAAGTTTTGTTTCAAATAAAAGTTCCTTCGATCACTCAGAAGATACCATAATGATAAACTATTCTGCAAAATTTCAGATCGATCGGTCGAATGGTACTTGAGAAACTTTGCTCACCGTAACAGCTTTTTGTGAAAAACAACATTTCGAGATAATCGCGTTTGAAATTTCAGATGTATATTTTTCACTATCAATAATGAATTTGAAGGACTTACATAGAGTCATCTATTCCGGGACCGTAAAAGGTCTCTTCTGCATCTGCAGCTGCCTCCAGGACGTCGACTTGATGTTGCAGACGAGCCACCCTACCTTCTCTAGTAGCCTTTCGAACGCGGTGCTCGGCGAGCGCCACGCGCCTCTCGTCTGCTTTTGCGACATAGGCATGAGCTTGAGGGCCACAGGGTACCCCCAATGCATCGAAAACCTTCAGGATCGTCACATTCCCTCGTTGAATATACAAGCACAGTGTCCCTCCAGGAAAATGCTTTCGACTTATTTTCCAAATAAACTGGTTATAACTTTCGTTATTATTTTGAGTAAATCCGCCCACGCATCGTTCAAGTACTTCTTCCTTGGAAAGATCTTCATAGATAGGCTTGATGTCTGTCAAAACACTTTCCGGAAGAGGCCGGTAACTGTGGACAAACCCAGCAATCTTCTTCTTTCCGCGTTTTTCGTTCGGTCGCTTTGCGCGAGTTCGCTGCCATTCACACCATGATTCTTTGCTGGCAGGGCATTTATCGTGTTGTGGGTGTTTGTCGGTGGAACTATAATGATAATACGTTGACCAAATATCATTCGCCATTGCTTCAGCGAAATCAGGATTATGGCGAATGACCAAGCCGTAGTATACGGTCAATTTATCAATCAACGCGTCAACACCGTATAAATGAGTAAAGGCCGTGAAGCAATTTTCGATATTGCCTCTCTGAAAGCTTTTATACGAATGGTCAGGGGCAAACATATTTGGATTCTTCAAAACCGCAAAGCGTGGCGTGCTGATCACCCGCACTTCGAGGTATCAGGCTATTAATAGTTGTAACTTTTGCTCTAGTGTTCAGATCTCTATGAAATTTTGATGAAATATTCTCAAGATGATTCACTTTTTAGAAAATACAATGAAAGAAAAATCGATTTTTTCGACAATCACAAGTGTATATAACCCCTTAAGGAACATCAATCTCCAAAATAGAGGTACGCAACATTTTGATAACCAACACCTGCAAAAGGACCTTGCTGCAGTAGGCCAGAAATATGTAGTGGTACTTATTTCTTGAATAACTTTGTTGTTTATTGTCGGATTTAGATGAAATTTGGTAGGTGTATTAGCGGGTCACAATGTATATTCTGCAATCTCTGCTCCAAAAGGTTGAATGAGCAGAGAGTGAGGCGATATATAAACTATCTGTCTGTGCGACTCTAACAGTTTTGGAGGATAAATAATAAGCGGTCTCCAACGGTTTTGTTGATTGTGTTTTGGGTGGGTATAAACTTAGAAACTTTCATTAATCGGTACGTTGGGGAAGAGTGAACAAATGTCGAACGAAATTCGAACTTCACCTTCTTTCAATTGCATTCCGTTAATCTTATTCGCAAATTATATAAGTTGATCGTTAAGCTATCTATTCACTTAGTCAAAGTTTCAAATTCGTTTATAGCCACTTCGACAACTTGTAAGCATGCATGACATTACTGACCTCATTGGTTTCTTCGATTTGGGTATTTTGAGCCTAGTGCTAGCGAAATACGTGTCATCGAATTTATTACTAAACAATTGTGTGGTGAGGAGCTTACTGGTGT
The DNA here is from genome assembly GCA_038088585.1 of Chrysina gloriosa. Taxonomy (NCBI): domain Eukaryota; kingdom Metazoa; phylum Arthropoda; class Insecta; order Coleoptera; family Scarabaeidae; genus Chrysina; species Chrysina gloriosa. Next base: position 35,166,984 of record CM076087.1, on the reverse strand, counting down.
TATATAGTGTCACCTCCCTATGCAAAAAAACAAAGCTAAGACACCGTTATGGAGACCAAAGACCTAAATGGACCAAAGTGCTACAGATGGATGGATTTCTTTTTCATAATTTATGATGCCTGTGTATTAGCTTCAAATAAACATGCGTACGTAAAACAATATCCTACATATGTAACGTGTAATACCAATTATTAAAATTATTCATTCACATTAAAGATTATTACAGCTGCCAACTGATTTCTATTTATACTATGCAGCAAAACTCGTCTGAAAATCCATCCACCAGACGATAAGCATAAAATCTTACGTGTACACCTACCTTATTAAAAGCGGGGATAAGGAAATTAAGTATAATTGTAATAATTTGTATATAACGAATTTACTTTATATAGGTGTACTATACAAGATAGTTTACAATTTTCATTTTTAAATACTTATCATTAAATATAATAACATAAACAGTAAAAAGATTTTTCTAAAAAGGTATTTGGAGTATTGAGAGTGCTGGAGAGTATTCAGAAAAGCTATCTCCTTCGCTTTCAACGTACAAAATTAAACTACCCAAAACAACAAAAAAACAGACGAAATGAAGAATGGAAAGGAACAAAAGAGGTAAAATCGAATGCAACACATGAACAAATAGGATTTAGAATTTACTTTTCGATAACAGCAACGCATCTATCCCATATACGTTGTTAAAAAAAAAACAAAGTCAACCGTTAAACTCCCGTTCATATATAGGAAAATATTAATAAAAAGGGTATCACATAATAAAATCAGTATACAATTTTACATCTCACAGATGTAGCAGTAGTAGGCAAAACTAAAAATAAATTATTGTAGATGAAGGGAAAACCTAAAAATTAATTCTTTCTTTTTTTCGTAAGGTGGTTTTAGCTCTCGCCCTAGTAGCCTTTTATGTAAACGGAAAGGTGTTTCTTCTCCTCTTCCGATAAGCCGTTCTTGAGTGTTCTTCTCACTATAAAAAAAAGGTAGTACAGAAAATATTTCCATTAAGGGCAAAAACTAATGGTAGTACAAAATGTATAAATTTGTTAAGTTATGGTTAATAACAAAACGGCTCCTTACTGATTGCATAAGCAGCTTGTACTCGTATAATACCAAGATAAAAACAGCAAATGGCTTATTAGTCAAGGAACTACTTGTATAAAATCACCACATGTATAGTATGATCGTGCAAGAACTTACTAAGTACCTCCACGCACGTAATAACTTAATTAAGTTACGCTTAATTAAGCTTTATTTGCAATAAGCAACAGTCACACATAGTTTTACTGCCTATAGACCTTATTAGCGTAATCTATTCGGTTAATAAACCTTTAACGTTGGATTCTCAATACACATTTGTTTGCAAAAGAAAATCCAACATTAATTTCCAATAAATCCATTAGTAGCTCACCATTATACACAGCTATTCTGACAAGGGAGGGCGCGAAGTTGGGGTCACGGATTTGGACGCCCTTCTGGGATAAGAAAGTACTTCATAATGATTAACTATAGACCTTCAAACATGGTGCACCGTTTTTAAAAAAAACCGGTTTGAATAACAAACGCAATTGATATACCTGGACCATTGCATTTGATCTTAAGGGTGGAGTCTGGCTCGATCGATTCAGCACTAGCCAAGTAATCGAATGGTTTGGGTTCGATTCCCGCATAGAATCTTTTTTGTCAATTCTTTTTTCTTTTGTGCTACACATCTACGCATGTTTATTTCTCGACAACGTTGTTAAAATATCTCCACAATCAGTGAATTATAACGGAAAGTTTAGAGAGGGTGTCAAGCGAATAAATATTTTGGCGTGATTGAAAACAAACAAGAAAAAGAAATGGAAGACACCGGACCTTCCACCAGTATGGAAGTTGATTCGACTGCGTGTGAAATAACAGCGTCTTCCATTTTTTTAGAGCGAAGCTCTTTTAGCGAAATTCTGCGGCGAGCGTTAACTGGGAAAAAGTGACACGCTTGAAATCGTCAGATAGACGCTTTCATCTTGTTCTTTCATTAGTTATTTCTCTCTCACACACACATATACTTATCGCAGGAGCAACTATGAAATGCACCATATTTGCGTATCCCCCATCAGACGGTGCCCTTATTATTCCGACTCGAATTTACTTCAAATTCAACTTCAATTTATTTACCATAAGTTTCGAAATGAAATATTTTTTCTTTATACATTGTTTATGCAATTATAGAATTTTACCTTTTATTCAAATAAGCATCAAATGCGTAAAGAGCTTTGCTCTTGCGGGGTGTCCCACGACACTTCTCCCCTTCCTTTTCTTTTCTAATCACACACCAAAATATTTATTCGTCTGGCACACTCTGAACTTTTTGTTATAATTCACTGATTGTGTAGATATTTTAACGGCATTGTCGAAGAATTAACATTGGTCGATATGTAGCACAAGAGAAACAAAAATTGAAAAAAATTCTGTCCGGGAATCGAACCCAAACCATACGATTACTTGGCTAGTGCTGAATCGATCGAGCTACGTTCCACCCTTGAGATCAAACGCAACGGTCCAGGTATATCAATTGCATCATGTTATTCAAACCGTTTTTTTTTTTTCAAAAAACGGTTGAGTATTGGCACCATGTTTGAAGGTCTGTAGTTAATTATTATGAAATACTTTCTTATCCCAGAAGGGCGTCGAAATCCGTGACCCCAACGTCACGCCCTCCCCTTATTAGTATTCAGAGGTGTGGCTATAAAATAGCGCGGTTGATGCTACTACAGACGAACTACGCATGCGCCAAAGTCGTGAGATCAACGGCCGTGTCGCGTAAAGCCTCCTCTTCCGATTGCCCCTCCCCCACCTCCCGGCTCTATAGACATACTACTCTGGCCGTGACTTTTTGTTTTGTCGAAAACATTATTAGTGTTTTAGTAGAGCAACGAATTGTGGTGGAATTTCATGTGGAACTTGGAAAAACCGCTACTAAAACTTATATTTTATTAAAAGATGGATGTTTACTATGGATGCGGGTTTTTAAGTGGTTTAAGCGTCTCCTAGATGGCCGAGAAGGCGAAGACGACGCCCGGAACGCCCTTTCACGTCAAAATCGGATAAAATTTTTGAAAAATTGGTAATCTGATCCGATCTGACCGTCGATTTACTGTTCGTGCAATTGTTGAAACTGTAGGAATGCACCGAAAGAATGTGTAATGCAAATTTTACATTAGAATTTTAACACACAAAAAGTGTATGCAAAAATGGTACCGAAAATTCTCAGAAACCAACAAAAATAAGCCCATAATATTATAGGTACTGACAACTTAAATGTCACTGAAAAAGATCCAAACTTCTTGGGAAGAGTCATAAGAAGGAAAGAATCTTGGTTTTTGATATATGATCCAGAAACTAAGCGTCAATCCACGCATTGGGAAACCCCATCGTCACGGAGACATAAAAAGAGCTCGAATTTTTTCCAATATCCATGGAGTTGTGTATCTTCACTGGTTTCCTGAAGGTTAAACTGTTCATCAGCCTTACTACCTTAAGGTTCTTGCTCAACTTCGTGAAAAAATTAGAAAAAACACCCAATTGTGGAAAACAAAGTTATGGGTTTTTGATCAGGACAACGCACTGGCTTACACTGGATTGTCTGTCAGGACGATTCTAGCCAAGTATAAGATTCCAGTATTAGATTATCCTCCTTATTCGCCTCACCTGGGCGCTATGTGACTCTTATCTGTTCCCCAAGGTCAAATCTGCATTAAAAGGAACAAGATTTCAGACCGTTGAAGCTGTAAAGGAAGAAACGGTACGCGTCATGAACGAGGTCCCAGAAGAAGACTTTCAGCGCTGTTTTAAACAATGGAAAATTCGCATGGAACATTGTAGGGAAAGAGGTGTATATTAAAGAGGATAATATATAAATGTATAAATAAAATAACATTTTACAGCAGCAGTCTCGTTATATTTATAGTTATACCTCGTATCTAAACAATAGGTCGTTTAGTACTATTTCTTGTGTTTTTGCACGGAAGGTAGTTGTTTGGTTGACGTAACTTGTCAGGTATTTAATTTTAAATCTAGATATGGGGGAGCTGCTTAACGTTTCTCTTTTCGCATTCACTAATTGTTTCTAGAACTAGGAAAATAGTTAGATATTTAGTTTCACACATAACACAGCTACATATGTACGTACATGGGCATGTGGTTAAATAAATCACAAAGTTTTCATACTAAAATCGGTCTACCCAAAGTGCATTAAAAATTAAAAGAAATGATATCGACTAATAATCCATATGTGTTACGACGACTGAGATGTCATCTTTGATCTGAAAACCGCAGAAAACACGTGTCACATGTGAATTTTCATGATATCATCCACTGAACTATAAACAAAATATGGCATAATGTTGGGGAGCTATTGCGAAGATTGTGGTGTACATGTGGTGCGGATATATCGTTGTACAATCCCCGATATCTATGTACAAATCTAGATTTCTTCAAATAGCCTTTGATAATCTCTTTTACATGTATTTGGTGCGACTCTTTTCTTGCTGATTTTTATTCTTTTGTTTTTTTTTTTTTTGAGGGGGACATTTCAATGTTTGTAACTCTAACATTTTTGAAACAAATTTCAAAATACGCGCAATAACACTCGACAGTTATCGATGACTTCTGTTTGTTACATAGCTTAGAGAACAAATTATGACATTTTCTTCAAACAATTAAAAACCTGCCTTAACTTTTTTTCTAATATCTCCAATAGTTTTCGGGATATTTGCACAAATTTCAAGGGTTAGTATTTTCATTAGAGCGCTTTCCACTCCACAAATGTGGGATTCCGCTGATAAGAATAAGTGCAATAATCTTTCATTGGATTCCTCTACAAATTTACAAAATTTCAATTTTTTTGGTGAGTCCGGATTGCCGGTGTTTCCTTGTTAGCACATCTAAAAATTATATAAATTGAAAGCATGAAATTAGTGATAAAGGGCATCTTACGCACAGCACCCATGCCTTTTTGTAACGGCAGTAGCACCTGGACGAATTTCACGAAGTTTATCACTGAGATTACTACCGTCAAAGTGAATTTCAAAAACCAGCGATAAATTGTGAGTTTGGACGATGGTTGACCATCAGCAGTCGAAAAAGAGGGCCTACACATTGTTGAATTAACGCACTTCTAAACTAAAATTCATCGCACAAAAATTTTGGCTATCCAATTCATCCTCTTTTCGAAATTGTTTAAAGTTTCTTTTCTATTAAAATGCTGCGTAATTATTTTTTCCAACTGTTAATGTCTGTATACTGAAAAATGTCAACTTTAACGATGATGAATACTATGACGACAATACCGAGTATAGAATGTTATACATCAATCTAAATAATCAAATGCCGACAAATGAACTACAATTTTTGACTGTTCTAGTAAAGTAGAGTCGTTAATCAATTTGTGATTTTTCAACCAACATGGCGAATAATAAATAACACAAAGCACTCATTATAATTAGTTAATTAGGATTACTTAAATCAAACATGTTATAGTCTCAACCAACACACTTCAAACAAAAGCACACAACACCACACATACCAGTCCCAACTGAATTATTACGGAGAATCTCTGCTACCCAATGGATTATTCTCTCTTGTACGCGAACGTTTTACTGAATCAAATAATTAAAATATATAGATCATAAAACATCAAAATGATTATTCGTAAGTTGAACTTTGTTTCAATTTAGCAAATTTGTGATTATTTATAATTTCAGTGTGAGGTTATTTTCGAATTTAGTATTTATATTTTCATCGCAAACTTTAGCATTAAATTGTAAAATGTGTGCTTCATAAAGATCCATCTTTAACGTGGTATTATTACCGCGTTGAAAATTAAACAATAGAAATAAATTAATAATAATGTTGAAGCACTAACGTCCATCTAAGGAGCATGATAACCAAAAAGAAATATCAAGGACACCATATCTTAGTTTTCACACCCGGTTCCCGCGCACCGATCTATAATAGAGTGATACATGATCATGTAGTGACATTAAACAACCGCGGTACATGGCGTGTTTTCATAAATAATTATCGTAGGTCACATCTTCAACCATATTTAATGAAATAATCAGAAATCGATTTTGTCAATATGAAATTGTTATGCTTTATATTCGCAATTATCGTACAGCCATATCTTCAAGTCTTTTTAGAAATCAAATAGAAAAATAGTTCCTGCGCGAATCAAAATAATAACTAGAAATTGAACTTAAAACTAATACAAGAAAGCCTAAGGGCAATATTATTTAATTAAATATTAATGCAAAACGGATTTCCGTTTATTTATACTAATTAAAAGCTTATTGACACTTTTACATTAAATATTGCAATAACAGACACAGATCTAAAGAATTTTTACTAAGTTTGGGCTTTGTACCATAGTATGAAACCCTAGTATCCAACGACGTATTCTAATTAATCTAAAACTAAATCCACCGCTAATTACAACACCTTTTGTGTATTTCTTTGCTGCGTCGCGAATTTTCAGGTGTTCTATCTATTAAGAGAGCTGCTGTTTTGTTATCTTTGCTGACATAAATAGGATACCACTCCGCATATCTATGTAAATACAAAATAGTAAAACCCCGTAGGTTTCTGAAATGAGCTATTTAACCACTTTGATATAATACCTTCACTTTGTCCGTAATTAATTGTATTTTTGTAACATTTAAAGCATATAATTCAAATTTTTATTTGGCTATTAATTCGCTTGTTACATAAATGCATCTCGAGCAATAGGTTAGAATATATTAGAATGGAGTATTAAGTTCGGAGTGGAATGTATGTTTAAAAATTATAATTGGGGCTTGTTTATAGGTACAACTCATAAGTATAAGAGTTTGACTTTGAATCCGGAGAAAAACATTCGTTTAGTATTGAAGGCACTTAAGCACTAACCAATACAAATTGCTCAAAGACATCTGTTTCTGGAAATATAACTTGGGACAATAAATTTGCTTTTTAAGAATACTGAAATGACCGAACATTATCTAAAAATCACCATTTGAGGATATTTGCTCTTCAGAATCAGCTGTGCGTTTTAAAGTTAATCCCTCTTAAAGATGTGATAAAACGAAAAATACAAAATATTGAAATTCTATTTTAAATGTACCAAACAGATGAAAACAGAGAAAAATAATTTGAAATGAAAGTGACTTAAAGTATATCATATGAAAATGAAGAACAAAACTTTGCAAAGAAAGCACACAAAATAAATGCAATAACGTAACCCCATGCAATTAAAAATGTAGAGGTTAAAATCATAGTTCTAAAGAAATAAAAGCAGTCTCACGGTAGAAGGACCAGTAATGCAAAAACAAAAACAACATCTAGAATGTCATTTCTAATCATGTTCTTGTACTTTATGCTTATTCCGCAACTCCATTTTTATCTTTGAATTCTGACGACGCGACGTGTTGATGTCTAACCTTCAGTTGCATCAGGTAAACCACCGAAGAGAGCGAGAATAGTGTTGTATAAATAACAATATACATCTAGTACGTGTACGGCGTGTACGCCCCTAGCGGGAGACAGAGAACGAATAGTATAAGTTATAAACAAATAAGTATTGTAATGTATGTGTATCCGTATTAGTTGAAAATAAAATAATAAAAGCTTCATGAGTTGTTGCTAAACCGTATCAACGAAAAGACACAACATGGCGCTGCGATGCACAACTCAACAAGAAGTTATAGCCGAAATAAATTGAGGAAAAATTAGAAAAACTCAAGAAAGGAAAAACAAAGTAAGGTTAGAATTACCAAAAAGGCGGTAACAGAGAAACAGCAAGAACTAAATAAAACAACTATGGAATATAACTTGCCTCAAGGGATGTCATTTAGTGGCAATCTAGCGGATAATTTTAAGGTCTTCAAGCAGAATTTGGAAATATACCTTGTTGCATCAGCCAAAATAGAAAAGTCAGACGAGGTTAAGGTTGCGATACTGTTGAATTGTATTGACCAGGGAGGGAATAAATATCTTCAATACGTTTAAATTAACAGGCGTGCAGAAGAAAGAATTTAGTGCAGTCATCAAGGAATTTGAGAAATATTGCAACCCGAAGAAAAATATAATACATGAAAGATTAAAATTTTTCAAACGAAAACAGTAAGAAGGTGAGAGTATAAATCCTTTCGTAAGTGATCTAAAGAAATTAGCAAGTTCGTGTGAGTTTGGTGATCAAACTGAATCTTTAATTCGAGATAGGATAGTTTTGGGTATCCACGACAGGAAATTACAAGAAAGACTATTATCAAGAGAAGATCTAACATTACAAAAAGCAATTGATGAGTGTTTAGTAGCTGAGATGTCAAATTTACAAATAAATGATCTACAAAACAAGAATAAAATGGTAGAAGAAATAAACAGGCGAAAAGGAAATACAGGGGTTACATTTAAATGCAGAAGATGTTAAGAAGTGCATGGACCAAGGCAGTGCAAGGCATATGGGAAGAAGTGTAATTTGTGTGGAGATCTTAATCACTTTCAGAAAGCATGCAGAAAGAAGAAAAAGGAGTACACAATGAAGTCCCAAAACAAGGATTCCAAACAAGTTCAAAATGTGCAAAAAGTGAACGCAAGTGAATGTGATGATGGAAGTGCGGAAATATTTAGCATAAATAAGGTAAATAGTAAAGCCTATTATAAACACATAAAAATTAAGGGAAATTTGTTGAAGTTTAAAATTGATACAGGGTCTGAAGTAAATATTTTGCCATCAAAAGTGTATTATAAATACTTGAATGAAAAGATTTTACAACCTTGTAATGTTGTGTTAGAAGCCTTTGGAGGTTTCAAAATAGAACCTTTAGATCAAATTTCTGTTAAGATTAGAAATAACAATTTAGTCAATGATATGAAATTTAATTATAGCAGATGTTAACTCTGACCCAATACTAGGTTTAGATAGTTCAGTAAAATTAGGGTATGTTCAAATCGATAGTGTTAAGACTGTGAATGATAATGAGAAGGAAAGTTTTGTAATTAGTAACTCAGAAGTTTTTGAAGGTATGGGCAAATTTAATGAAAAGTATCATTTAAAACCAAACTATAAAGCTGTGGCAAAGCCAGCTAGACGAATTCCACTATCTTTAAGAGACAGACTTAAAAATAAATTGTCAGAATTAGAACGTGATGGCGTAATTGCAAAAGTAACTGATCCAGGCGAGTGGGTGTCAAATTTAGTTATTGTGGAGAAAAATGACAAATCATTAAGATTATGTATGGATCCACAAAATTTAAATACAGCAATACAACGTGAATTTTATACAATACCTACAATTGAAGATATCACATGTAAATTAAGTGGTAAAAGTTGGCTCACATTGCTTGATTTAAAAGATGCTTTCTATCATGTGGAGCTAGATGAGGAATCTAGTAAGTTATGCACGTTTAGTACTGTTTTTGGCTTGTATCGGTTCTTAAGATTACCGTTTGGGCTCACCAGCGCTCCAGAACTTTTTCAAAAAATTAATGACAAGAATTTTGGCGATATAGATGGTGTTACGGTTTATTTTGATGATCTTTTGATAGCTGCCAAAAGTAGTGAAGAGCATGACGAACTTTTTGAAACAAGTTATAGAAAGAGCAAAGCAAATAAATGTAAAGTTCAACAAAAACAAAGTTCAATTTAAAATGAATGAAGTCAAGTACTTAGGACATGTATTTTGCAAAGAAGAGATGAAACCTGACATGGATAGAGTTAAAGCAATTTAGTGCTTAGAAGATCCACGAAATGTAAAGGAACTGCAAAACATACTTGGTGTTTTAAATTACCTTAATAGATTTATACCCAATTTTTCAGAAATGACAAGTATTTTTAGAGAACTGTTGAAAAAGAAAACTGTATTTGAGTGGACTGTAAATCACACTAACGCTTTTAATCAAATAAAACATATTTTAAGCACCCAACCTGTTTTAGGCAACTTTAATTCTCGCAGAGAAATTAGGTATACAAACAGATGCATCTAAAGATGGTATTGGTTGCTGTCTAATGCAAGAAGGAAAACCAATTTACCACGCATCACGGAGTTTAACGGATTGTGAAAAACGTTATGCACAATGCGAAAAACAGTTTTTAGCGATATCTTTTGCTTGTAAAAAATTCATAACTTTATTTATGGGCGAAATGTCAAAATAATAACGGATAACAAGCCTCTTTTAGGAATAATGAAGAAAGATATCGATAAAATTCCGTCCCCACGATTGCAAAGAATAAAACTCAAGTTACTTAGGTATAATTTAAATTTAGAATATTGTCCGGGTAAAAAGTTGTTTATAGCGGATCTACTTTCAAGATCTTACATAAAAGAACCAGTTGAGGACGATCCAACTATGACTGACGTCGTACATAGTATCGAAGCAAATTTAAGTATAACCAAAGCAAAGAAAATTCAATTTCGAAATGAGACGGCCAAGGATAGCGTTTTAAAAGAAGTTATGAAGTTGACAAATAACGGTTGGCCGAAGCATTACAAAAAGTTAGATGAAAAACTAAGACCATATTGGACGCATCGAAATGAAATTACTTGTTCAAGTAATCTAGTATTTCTAGGGGATAGACTGGTAGTGCCAGAAAATTTAAGGAATGATATGTTGGAATTATTACATGAATCTCATTTTGGGATGACAAAAACAAAAAATAAAGCAAAACAATTGTTTTACTGGCCAAGAATGAATGAAGAAATAGAACAATATATAGCGTGTTGTAAGATTTGTGAAAAGTACCAAATAAGTAATGTTAAAGAACCACTAATTCCGCAAAATATTCCAAATAGACCATTTGAAAAAGTGGGAAGTGATATATTGGAATATGGTGGTAAGAGTTACCTTGTTCTAATGGATTATTATTCTAAATGGCTCGAAGTGATGCGTTTAGTAAACAAAACATCGAAAAGTATAGTAGAACATTTAAAAACTATATTCTCTACACATGGAATTCCTGATGAAGTAATAGCAGATAATATGCCATATAATTCATGGGAATGTCGAGAGTTTGCGAAAGCATGGAACTTTCAAATTACTACAGATAGTCCGCACTATCCAAAATCTAACGGACTAGCTGAGAAAGCTGTAGGTATAGCCAAAGCTATGCTAAGAAAATGTAGCGATTTATCTCTTAGTTTATTAAATTACAGAAACACTCCTGTAATTGGGTTAGATTTAACACCATCACAGTTGTTAATGCATAGGTGTTTAAGAACGAAGTTACCTGTATTAGAAAATCAACTATCACATATAGATTATGATCATGAGTTGATAACGACCAAGATAGATTCTAAAGGAGCTAAAGATAAATGCTATTACGATCAAAGCAGTAAAGAACGAAATGATTTGAAAGAAGGGGAAAATATAGTAATGATCAATAAAAATAAACAATGGAAACCAGTAAGTGTAATTAAGAAACTTGATAATAGTCCAAGATCGTATCTTGTGAAAAATGAAAATAATAAAATATATAGACGTAACAGCAGTCATCTACGGAAATCATTAAATGCTCCACATTTTGATGTAACTAATTATGACTTGACTAACGTAAATACTTCAGGACAGGATAGTGCTATTAACCCTAGCTTACCTGTAGCTGAAAGCTTATCAGGAATTCGTATTAGGCGTGAAATGAAAAAGCCGTGTAAATTAAATGATTATGTACTATATAAGTAAGTGCTTATTTCAAAAGAGGGAAATGTTGTATAAATAACAATATACATCTAGTACGCCTCTAGCGGGAAACAGAGAACGAATAGTATAAGTTATAAATAAGTATTGTAATGTATGTGTATCCGTATTAGTTGAAAATAAAATAATAAAAGCTTCATCTGAGTTGTTGCTAAACCGTATCAACGAAAAGATACAACAAATAGTGATAAATATTTGAGATTATCTACCAGTGGAACTGTCTTCTAGAAGATGTGCTCGATGTTTCGTAATAAAATAATAGTGGTGTTTACTTGTACCATACTCGTATGAACATCAGAATGAATGCAAAAAGTCACATTAATATAATGGTATCATCAAATCATTTTTATCAACTTCCTGCAGAAATAGTTCTGAATGAGTTAGATGGGTACAAATTTCTCATAAAAACGGAAATAAATGAAATGGGAATAGAATCACCCAAATAACTATGCGATAGAAAATGATTCAAATTCCTCATTGTCTGACGAAAGTGATATTAGTGATGGATCTGATTCCAATAGATGTAGACAAATTCCGCATGAAAATTTTAATATAGACAAACACAACAATAATGAAAACGTGGAGTCTAGGTAATCTACCTCAGAAAGTTCGGACACAAATTAAAATATTAATAGAAGCCAACATGACGTATGTTCTGGGTAAACATACCCCAACTTTTCTCAACTTTGGCGAGGGAACGAAACCAAGAAGAATCAGATGAGAGACCTCTGGGTGATTTTGTATTACGTAGAGTAGGTAAAATCCCAGGCTTTAAGTTAATAATAAAATATAATATCTTAGACGAAAAAGTGAATAATATCAGAAAATATGTTCCACGATAAATACTGATGCTGTAATTTTACCTCGAGGACGAATAAAACTCATAAATATGGACTAAATACGTTTAAACTATTTAGTTAGACATAATGGTTTAACAATCCCGAAATTATATTCGGGAAATAAAAAGATCGGATTTTGTTTTATTTTTTATAAGAAATCGGCTAAACGCAGATCGAATTATTGTACTACTATACTAGTATTAAACTAACGAATGAACTTTCAGATAAAAATATCTATCTTCTAGGTACCCTTAGAATAAACCGCAAGGGTAATCCAAAAGAGGCTATAAATAAAAAGCTGAAGGTTAGAAATGATAACCGAGATATGAATTTTTGTCCACTAAGCATAGTGATAGAGTAGCGCCTACATATGCTTTTGAAATTTGAAAGATTTTCTGTTTGTGCAAACTATTGCTAAACAAAGGTAGTATATATATCCTTTGGTAAGTTGCCCCAATATGTCAGTATTCTGTTGGCAGATTACTCTGCATGTCAGTACTGTAAATAGTGCAAGATTTACTCGAAAATCAAGATTGTCCCATGACTTTAACAAAATAATAATAATAATAATAATAACTAACTATCGGTAGTGAAAGGTACATTTTCAACAAATATGGTATTTTACATATTTTCGATTCTAGTTCTTTCTCGTTTTTTATTTCTTTTTCGTAAATAATATCTCACTTTGAAAGATATAGGTTTATCTGCGCGATACCGTTAGCAGCTATATCCTTTTGCAAGTACCAGTTTCTAAAAGTTGTTCTGAATAGGAAAAATTATGATTACGTATCAATAAGTCGTTTCCTACAATATGTCGAAGATAGTGGCTACGATAACTTATATCTCTAATTAATAACTAAATAGTACTCGTATGATCTAGGGTATATCGATCGGATTTTTAACCAAATTTTTCATTAATAGTCATTTTGCGTTTCGCAGAATAACATAAATAATATTATTATTTATTTTCCCAAAACTTTCAAAACACTTTTTTTTCTTCACAATGATCTTTTCGGGAATTTTAAACTTACTAAACATATTCCATCGCCAAACGAAATACTTACAGGATTTTCTATCAGCGTGACGCGTCCTTTTTCGTTCCCTAGGTGCTGTCCTTGATGGCGCTTTAGTCGCAGTTTTCACTAGGCTCTCTAAGATTTCGTCGTCTCCGTCCGTTAAATTTCCATTCACCTGACCCATGAAAGATCTGTTCGATTCCCTCCGCGTCCGCCGCCATGGAAGCGTGCCTTGCATACTTTCGACGTCGGAAATATCACTGCCAAGCAGTTGCCGTAATTCAGCATCAGCTCGGTCTTCTTTTGTACGAAATTTGCCAGACTGAAACACACACTACTTTAGTTAGTATGGTAAAGTGTATGATGCTTTTATAAACAAAATAAATAAATGGATAAGAAGCACATCACTTGATATTTGGGAATACGGTCTAAACAGCATAGAGTAAGATCCCAGGGCCGCCAGACGTTACTTATTTTCTGATTAACAAAATGTATTAGACAGGGTAGTGTTAGTATGTACTTTGAAGATACGCGTACCTGTAGCTTGCACCGGCGGCCAATTTGCAGATACCAGGTGCTAAGGGTACATAAAAACAGCGGTAACTTTTCTTATAGTCTGACTGGTGATTTCTACATATGTTTTACACAACATCATTAAAAATTAAAAATCAATGTTGCCAGACAGTTTGGGTTGGCCATAATTTCCGCCAGACACTTTAAAAACCTACAAAAATAATGTCGGTTTACTTATCTTGATTTGCGCATGACGTCACGCAAACTGGGCTCCTATTGGTTAATCGAATTGCGAAATGCATGGTGATGGGTCAATACATTGTGGTTGTAAGTTGGCTGTTGATGAACACACTGACGATGAATCGCCTGTACTAGCAGATTTCGGCAAATAATATTTTTCAAAAGTCCTGTGAATGATTTGTAACACTCTCTGTGATAACCACTATCAAAGGCATCAATTGGCAAAACAATTTCCTTAATTTTAAGATAATGTTCTTTTCTATGTTTCAAAATTATTTAAAACTTTTCTAAAGTGTCTTCTGTAAATAATGTTAAATTCACATCAGAATTACCACAAAAAAACACAATTTAATAGATCTGTCATGATGTTTTAAAACACTGCAAATAAATTTAATTTTCTTAGTTAACTTTGTAATCAAAATGACAGCTGCATTTACTTGGCACTTCTAATCAAAACGATTAGCCAATAGGAGCACAGTTTGCGTGACGTCATGCGCAAATCAATATAAGTAAACTGACATTATTTTTTGTAGGTTTTTAAAGTGTCTGGCGGAAATTATGGCCGACCCAAACTGTCTGACAACATTGATTTTTAATTTTTAATGATGTTGTATAAAACATATGTAAAAATCAACAGTCAGACTATAAGAAAAGTTACCGCTGTTTTTATGAACCTTTAGCACCTGGTACCTGCAAATTGGCCGTCGGTTCAAGCTAACAGGTACGCATATCTTCAAAGCACATACTAACACTACCCTGTCCAATACATTCTGTTAATCAGAAAATACGTAACGTCTGGTAGCCCTGGGATCTTGGACTAGCAAGACTTACGATATTTCTCAAGTGAGAATTGCTGTCAGAACTATAGCAGTCGTTCCAAGAGTTATAATTTATTAAAAATCGAAGTTCAGAACAAATTGAACAATTGAACAATGTCCAATTTTAATGCAGACATAAGATGGGTTCAAACCATGAATTTATTTCAAATCAAGAGGCTTATGTATTAAAGTGTGAGGGCAACTCGACGCTAGCTTTTCTGATTTGTCAAGGATGTGAGTGCCTTCAAACATCACACACGACACACTGTACCCATATCCATACATAGTTTTGTATTTTTACAGTAAACAACCCCGAATGGATTCTCATGAATAACATGGAAATATCGACCGAAAGGTGGGTGTGAATCTGTATATAATTGCTTGAAAGCAGCACCAATGGTAAATTAGTTAAGACGAGAAATGTGCATCAGTTCGATCGGGAATTTCAAGATAAAGAAATTGGATAGGATGTAGGTATATTGTCTCGATCGAGATCAGGGGTTCTGAACTTGTGGTCCGTCGAGTAGTTTCAGAGTGTCTGTTTACATACCTTAGCACACTATACTCTTCTCATTTACTTCAATAAAAGGTATCTCCTGTAATTTGTGTGGTAACTAAATGTATCCGTCATCAGTGAATACAAGATTATCTATCAGCATACTACAGATAGCGTTTTGACTTTTTAAAAGTTGCGAATGTATTTGACATAATAGTAAAGCCTGAATGAATTTACTATCTACCATAGAAATTGCGTCATTTATAAAAATCGTTGCATTTTTGTTATCAAATTTAACAGAAACCTTTAACTACTGGAAATACTACATAATTAAAATCTAGAAGAATTTGATTAAGTGATGATTTAACCTTGTAATTTCTAAGTGATAGTGAATCGTTCTTTTTCAATTTCTTGGCGTGTTAATTTAATTTGACGTGTTTTTGCTTCATTATAATGACCAAAGTAAGACGTTGTGGTAATTATTGTCAAGTGAGTGATTTCGAAAAAGGTGGAATTATTGGCTCGCGCGAAGGCGGTCGTCGAAGAAGAACCGGAGGCCAAAGAACACGAGTTGTTAGAGATCGTTTTTCGACAGAAGGTCTATAGTTAAGGAATAGTTTCAGCGTGTCCAGTATGTCGTTGTATTGTTTATCATCGAATTCGATGTTTTGATTGGCGCTCCTGCCAACCACATTTAAAGCTTCTCCTTACGGCTTTACATAGCCGACAATTTCTAATCTGGTGTGGACAAAAACTTGAGTAGCATAGCGAGTGGCACTAAATCTACCTTACTAATGAATCAATATTCTGTTTGGGAACGCACGACTGTCGTGTGAAAGTTAAACGAAGACGTGAGAAAAGGCAAAATTCTTGTACACCGCGTTGTGAGGGTTCTGGTTTGGAACTCTACTGTCTATGGCAGTAGATCCCTTGTGTTTCAATTTCAGGCAGTATGACCGCCATTGTTGCATTTCTTAAAACGCTGTGAAACTCTTTGTTTCAATAAGCCAATGTTCGTCCTCACATTGCAGCAGTCCCTGCAACTGCAAAAGTATTGATCAGATTTCAAGAGAACAACGGCAAGTTTTCGTCTCGGTGATCAAAATCTCCTTTCTCTCATCGAACATCTGTGGAGCATATTGCTTGGGATGTAATAGACCAAGTTCATCTGGATAAATTTTTGATTTGAAAGCCAAGACGTGCTACTGAATACATAAATAACCGAGATGATCAAATTACTAACGAGTACTTTATATTATTCCTTCTAATTTTAATCATTATTACTTTTAAATAGTTAAACGTTTCTACAATTCAATCAAAAAATTCCCCCTTCCAGGTGTTGCAATGTCTATGTCAGGTAATATATGTAGAATCAAACGATAACTTACCTCTGTAATCATTTTTCCCCTTGTCTTGTTCCTCTCTCTGTGATTGGCTTTTTCTCTAGTTGCTGTAACACCCTCTCCCTCGTTGTACGATACTCGAGCGAGAATTCCGAAATCACGCGACAAAATTCGTTCGGTTTCGTATCGGCAATTTGATGTAAAGGAATACCCAACCACAACAGAAACTTATGAAACCTATAAAATCAAATCAAAGCAAAGGATTTAATGCAATTATTCATTATATTTTTTCAAATAAATTTAGATAATTTTATTTGTATTAAGATTTGATTTTTAAAACTAAAAACTAATTTATAAAAGAAATAAAATTACCCTTAGCACACCTTTCGGCAATAATTCGCCAACTAGGTTACCACCTTCGGTGGAAATCTGAAAACTTAGTTGCAGAAATACGTATCTGAAATCATTTCCAAAAGGTGTGGTGAGGGATATTTTATTTCTTTTATATATTAAATTTAACCACAGTCTCCTTATTCTTATTTGTAAGAACTGATTCTTCAATTTATCTCCTATACGGTTTGTTCACTAACACCGTGTGGACAATTATGACGAAACTACGAAAATGTTGGCAAAAAAGCGAATAATTAGCAAGTAGTTCACCTACAGTTTGATTAGTTTGTTATCCTTTCTAACCCTATTCCTGTGCTATTGTCCGCACGGCTTCAACGATAGGATCTAATTTTAAATTAACAAGACAAAGCTTTGTTTGTATTTAAGTTAAACAAGGAATAAAAAGGGAAGAAACATACCTATTTAAGACCCTTCTATGGATGATACCCAATAGAATAATTCTTTCAGCACAATCAGCCAGGAACTCGGACATTTTTATTTTCATCATGTTAGATCCGTCGTGTTTGGTTATTAGCTTTAAATGGTCCCAAGAGGCTTTGCAGTCGGCTTCTAACCTTTGTATATTCAGCCCTAATTCGTCGAAGTCTACTTTGGAAGCCCTAGTTATAGCACCGATCTAAGAGTGAGGGCAAATGAAATTAATTAGTAATTACTTCACGTGGCCTTAACCATAATCCAATAAACACATTCAATCAGGATAATTAAAGATTCTTAATTCAATTGAATACAACACAACACTAAAATATCCAAACTCGAGTATATTAAAAAGAAAAGTTAATCCCAATTCTTATTAGAGCGACGTCAGCCCCGGGACTTTATTTAGATTAAGTTTGGAAACACATCTCTACATTTTACCTAGATTTTACCTACCTCAGAATATAAATCCGATGCATCCGGAAATTTCTCCATCACAATATGACAAAGATGGTGCAGTAAAGAATGTTTATGAACGGTATCTTTGACTTCAGGAACTTTAGATAGGTATTCGATTTGGAATCCCTTCACCTCATTCCCGTTAAGAAAATTTCCTACGGAGAGCAAAGTGCTGAGAATCGCCCTAAAAGTCTTATTCACTTTTAACACTTCGAAGCCTTGCTTGAGATCCATCAGGGGTTCGGCGATTTCTCGTTCGGTATTTTCGAAATCTAGTTTGAACGCCCACAGTTTCAGTCTAGCTGGCAATTCCGATATCGAAGCTAAAGTTAAAAGAAATTGCTCCGCACTGCCTAAAGGTAAATCAGGATTGGCGGCTTGCGCTTCTTGAATTTTTGTCCGTTCTTCCTCCGTTGGTAACATGGTCAAAAGTTTCTCGATGCCTTCCCTGTTCATGATGGTGGCGTCCATTTTTAAAATCGCCGTCTTAATCGAGCGCGGTTGAGGTAATTTGGTCATGCCGATGTTGATCGCATTCGATCTTTTGGGGTCTAGGACGATGATTTCTTTGTTTTTGTTCAGTTCTTGTTGCTTCTGCGAAAATATGGGATAAAATGATGTAGTATGTGTATTTTATTATTGTTAAAGATGTAATTTGTAGCAGGAGATTGTAGTTTGGATGCAATCTACCATGCACATTCAATGAATATTTCTGAGATAGAAAAAAAAAAACAGAAATTAACTTTAAGTTATATACGTGAAGGTATAAATGAAATGGGTTTTTTTATACATTTAGCACTAAGAATGTATTGTGTTTGTACTGAAATAATTTACCTTTTTTTCTTTTTCTAAAAATAAAAAAATAGGAGGACTGTTTCCTATTACTTAAGTCAAATAGGTCTCTGCTGTTTGAAGATATTTAACTTCTACATATTGGTATTATTTTCGTGAGTTTTAGAAGTTATAAAACAAAGCCTGAGAAAAGATATGAGCTAGGATTACAAAGAACGAGTATGCCTCAACTACATATTTATCGATGACGTGGATGTAACTGCAGAATCAGGTGACGTGACAATTGGAGACAAAATTTAGAAGAATATGACTTCAAAGTTAGTTTGGAAATAATAGTAATATGCAACATAGAACTGCACGCATCGAATTAGAATTTGAAGTAGCTAGAAGTGGTGATTAATAACACTGGATTAAGAACATTTAGGCAAATGGTTCATGTCAAAGTCCATTTATATGATCTCGTACACATAATGTTTCCAAATCGAAAGTATTAAGGAAAATTATGTCGCTGAAATTCTAAACAAATTAACTTTCTTTCTAAAATTTTCTATGACTAACAGAATTATAGTTTATCGCATCGAAAACCCAAACTGCGAATAATGCAACTTTACAGCCATAGATCAAGAGTACACTACTTCCAAAGCTAAAGTCAATACATATTTCGAAACTCGAGAAAATATTTCTGAAAACTAGATTTCTTAAAAACGCTAAAAAGTACTACGTCTCGGGAACAGTCCTTGTGTTAAGCTCCAATGCCATTGCAAAATAAGTAGGTAAATAAATAAAACGAAGAGATCATTCTCAGTGCTAAAAATATAACATTGAGTCAGTCAATAGGTAGGGAAAATATCAGACATGAAATCACACGGTTGTTTTGTCATAATGCCAATCCTTAGAAATAAAAAAATGTTAAGTAATAATAATAAAATATAAATATAATAAATAAATAACAAAGTTCACATAATATAAATTCGATATGAATCACCTCACAACAATCACATGTACTTTTACTATTACCGATGTTTCAATTTTAATAATAAATTAACATTGAAATAATGATTTCATGTTCGAAAAAGTAAATTACAAACAAACAGATATTGGAAGTGTTCAAAAATAAGAAAGTTAGGTAAGGTGTTCACGTAACAAACTAACAAAGAAGAAAGTGTAAAAGAAAAATGTGCACTAAAGATGAAAACTGTGAACTAAAGGACAACATTAAAGACTTTTTCAAGACCAATTTCCTTGATTCTTTGATTTGTTTTGAATTGCATTTCTCACTTCGGCTACATTCTCCAGACGAGAAGCAAAATTTTAAAAAACAATTTGCCTCTTGTCACTATGAAAATGCCAATGTTGTTTTAAGGCAAAAAGAAATAATCTATTCGGTCGC
The DNA here is from genome assembly GCA_038088585.1 of Chrysina gloriosa. Taxonomy (NCBI): domain Eukaryota; kingdom Metazoa; phylum Arthropoda; class Insecta; order Coleoptera; family Scarabaeidae; genus Chrysina; species Chrysina gloriosa. Next base: position 35,146,535 of record CM076087.1, on the reverse strand, counting down.
AATAAATCAATTTCGAGTGAATGTCTGAGAGCATTTCTTGGAAAGAAATAGTGTTTGATTTTTTTCTTAGATACAATTTTCATATTTAGTGTTCTTTCAACAATATACTTTTATAAATAAACTACAAATTACAAAATGTGAAAACAAAGGTGAAAATTTACAGAAAGTAGGGAAAGAAAACGAAAAACAAATTTTAGGTGATGCTCGGAATAAGAATAATAATATGGGAGCATACAAAGAAAAAAAGAAATATATAAATAGAATTATGAACATATATTAGAAATATCATTAATATTTTGGCAATTAAAACTCACCTCCTGTAGAGGTACAGCACGTGCGAGTTGCGATTATTCCGAAGGAAAAAATAAGATGATTTAAAAATAAAAGAGAAAAAAAGGTGAAATCTATCTACGCAATACGGTTATTACAAGATTATAATTTATGTAGATCCCAACAAAATCAGATCCAAATAAAATTTTCTGTTCCAATTTAATGCAAATATAAAATTCATATTAAAATAATAGATCAGAAAGTTGGTTACTAAAAGTTTATTTAATCACCAAACTTCAACCTTTTCCCCCTCGGGACATGGTCCAACCAAGATTTGCATTTCTTTTTAGGTTTTATTTTGGAAAACTGTTTAGTTTTTCTACAGAAAAATATCATAAATCCATAGTGGAAAAGTATTGAACAGTACATGAGGGCGATTCGGAACATTCTTGAACTGATGAAGAAATGGGTATGTATGTATGATCAAATGAATTAATTTTGGATATATTTTGTTATTTTTATTTTTGGAAAGTATAGGTGCGGCACGCCAGAAATGTATGTCGGTAATGATTGTATCGTTGCCTTGTACACAAATCCTAAGTATTCACTTGCGTTCAGGAGCCTTGGTCTTGTGAACATTATGGGTTTGTTGTTGAGTGTTTTTTAATGGTGAGTCAGTTACTGTAACGGAATGTAAGCTCCATTTAACATAGGAGGAAATGAAATAATCCCAAATCGTCAAACGATTTTAAACTGAGTGGGAAAGTTTAGATTGACCGTTTCTGCATTGCAGACATTGCACGACGTTCTGCGAAGACGGCATTCTATAGCACTACACATGTCTGATAGTATTGTTAGGCGGATGTTACATATTCACTTGTATTTCCGTCCAATTAAAATGCAAGTGGTTCAAGAATTACTGCTTCGAGATTCAACGAGCGGAATTTTGCACAAAGCTCTTAGAAACGATTCAAGTACAACCACAATTTTTTATCTAATTAAATTATATCAGATGAGACCTTTTTCTATCTAAGCGGTTATGTCCGATATTGGGCTGAGGAAAGCCTGCGACTCCTTTACATAGCGAGAAGATAACAATTTGGTGTGGAATGAGATTATTTGCGATTTTCGGATCGCACCTTTTTCAGGACGCCAACGGAAAAGCGCTAACAACGTCTGAGCATTATGTGACCATGCTGGATGATTTCCTTTTATCAATGCTAAGGTAAAACATCGCCGATTTACGCTCGTTATAATTTCAACAAGACGTATATTTCACACAACAATGCTAACAATGCGACGACTGTTTCCAGAAAACGTCATACGTAACATGGCCTTTACGTTCACGTAATTTATCGGTATGCGACTATTTCTTGTGGCAGTATTTAAAGCATAAAATCTAGGAGAATAGACGATTTAAAGGAATCAATCACGACTGCGTTTCAATAGATTCCATTACAAATGTTGAAGAAGACTATTGACTCTCCTCTCATGCGACGTGTAGCAACTTGTTTCCTAAACGATCGAAGCCATCATAGTGGTTACTTTTAAAACATAGTTCTTACATATTTTTCAATTGTATAATTGTATAATCGTTTACATTAGAAGTGTCCAGTGAACACTAGCGCATCATGACTTGGTTGAATGGAAGTAGTTCAAATTCTCAGTGAGTTCCCAAAGTGCTCAGTATACTTTGGTTCTAATTTTTTCTGCGTGTTTCATCCTTGAGCATACCTACTCACAAACATAGCTGCGCCCAAATAGCAATGGCACGAATAAGGCATAATTGTGAAACCAGCTGGAAAGACGCATCCTATGGAAGTCCAGTAGAGAGGCATTGTCAAATTTATCTCTAAATTGATATAAGATTGTATGCAATCTTTTTGAAAATTAGCAGGTAATAAGTTTATGTCGAGTGAAAATTGTCTCGCAAATAGATTAGAAGATTCAGAACTTGATCCGCAAATTTTTCGACCCGTTCTCAAAGTCATTATTTATATTTTTATTGCCAATTTATAAGTTCACCATTTCTGTAGTCACCACTTTAACAGATTCGTGCTCTTCGTTCGACAGTACAGAACCGGGCTGATAAATTTTAACATGATCGTACATCCGCTTTTAATGATGACTGCTCAGGATACCTAAAAGTCGTTTCTATCTTCGAAATTATCACAAAAATCTACAAAGCTATTCAAATAATTACCGACTAAAGATGAGCCAGCTTGCTGACATTACAAACGTATTTATTGGGCGTTCTACTACATTATGCATGATGTATTTGAACAGATAAAGCGTGGATTCATCATTGCAAAAGCAGTGGAAGCAGGGAAAAGTACGCCAAAGGATATGGAATATGATTGCTGTTTATTTTTTTGGATTCTCATGATGTGGTGTGTGGACTACCTGAGAAAAGGCACTGATGAGTGTTACGTTATTGGGTGAGTAAGTGTCACATCAGTTCAGATAAATTACAGGGTGCTATCCAGGGCACACATGTCTAATACAAAAGTATTCTTTCACCACTATAATACGCCAACACACCCATCTAGGATTGTTGTTATATTGACAGTGATTCTCTTGCTAAGCCTCGAGGAACACTTCGCTCGACGAAGAATCACTTCAAACGATAAGAGTGCAGCCGATTTTAGGGAGTTCAGCAAATCATATTACACTGAGGGCATTGAAAAAATAGAATATCGTTGGCTTAGACGTACTGAATTGATTACGTTGAAAAATAACTCTTTTGTGTATTGCAACAGGTCGAGCATTTTTGAACGCACCTCGTGATCTAAATGCCTTTATGTATACCTTACAAGGGGAAAACCGGGATTGTCCGACACCGATTTTGATGGGTTTTACATATGTTATACAGGCACCTTCCCTGAGTACCTAGGTACGAGCTTTTGTCCTAATACGCCCTACTTTTTGAGAAAATCGATGTTGAAGTTTCGTTTTTGCCTCTTATACCGTGAATTTAAAGTAGTGTTCAATCAAGTGATCGAAGCGCAGTAAAAAAATACGAGCACAAGGCTGGGCGGCGCGTGTTCAAATCCTGACACTCTTTTTTCAATCTCATGGTGCATTATATTTACAAATATATTTCATTTCATTCGAAAATAATATTTTTCGCCATGGTTATTTTATTAATAAATAAAAATTTGCAATGTCAAATGTGTCAAATACTTGGACGTACTTGCGTTTCGTTTGGTACCTGCATTTGTCGCCAGCATCAGTTGCCGGTGAAATAGAAGAAGCTAGTATGTCTGCAAAAGAACTACGACTAGTAGAAGGCCAGTCAGAAGGAAAAAGTTGTGATGAGCAATCCAAAGGCGAACTTACGAATGCCATCAGATATGCCAAAAGTTTGCTCCGGAATTTAAACCGGAGTAATATGAGGACGAGTCCCGGTCGATTTTCGCAAAAAATTATAGCGCCGTAAAGGTAACCTAAAAAGTGATAAATTATCTTAATAAAAGTTTTGCGAGACGTGCCTACCAGAGTCACAATTTCAGAAAAACGGTCTTACCTTAAAGTGTTTACGTTACGTTCAAACGAAATCTTCTTATGTATTTAATCCCATAAGTATAATTTATAATACATTTATAATAACTTTTATCCTTTTTCTACAAATATACGTTCCATTATTAATATAATTTTGAGTAATTTACCAATAATTTTACATTTTCTGAGATGTTAAAATGTATGACTTTCTAAATGACATTTGACTAGTAGCAACCAGTACCAACTTAAATAGATGTATATTCATGTAATTCTGCTTATTCTTCTTCGAAGCGGTCCATTATTGAAGTTAAACGTTGGTTAAACGAATCATTGCCGTACACGCAAAAATTGAATGATGCACGAACTTGCGTATTCCTATGATTTTTCTGTATTTACTAGTCGATAATTTAAGCAAATTTTTGTGTTAATTTATCTGCTATTTTACTGATTTAGATCATTGACTATCAGATGTGCGTATATATATATATTCTTGGTTCGTTTAGTTGCTTGTTTACGTTTGTAAATGAATAATTGCCATATATGGAAAAAATGATTCATACACGAACTAGGGTATTCTTACGATTTCTTCTGAACATATTTATGTCTTTTTGTCGCGAGGTTGTTTTGGATGCGTATATCATACAGAAAGAAAAGTTAAACTATCCCACACCAGCAGACCCAAACCAACCCCACACCATCTGACCCAAACTATCCCACACCACTAGACCCAAACCCATACCACACCACCAGACCCAAACACACCCCCACAACCAGACCCAAACACACCCAACACCATTCCACACAACCAGATCCAAATCCACACCACTACCACCAGACTCAAACTCACACATACCACCAGACCCAAATCCAATCACACCACCAGACCGAAACCCACCCCACAATATCCGGCCATAACTATCCCACATCACTAGACCCAAACCCATACCACACCAACAGATCCAAACACACGCCACACCACCAGACCCAAACACCCCCACATCATTCGGCCCTAACTATACCACACCACCAGACTGAAACCTACCCACACCATCCGGCCCAAAATATCCCACACCACCAGACCCAAACCCACACCATACCACCAGACTCAAACCCACACCATACCACCAGATCCAATCCTAATCACACCACCAGACCGAAACCCACGCCACACCATCCGCCCTAACTATACCACACCACCAGACCGAAACCCACTCCACACCATCCGGCACTAATTATACCACACCACCCGGCCCAAACTATCCCACACCACCAGGCCCAAACCCACACCGCTACCACCAGACTCAAATCCACACCATACCACCAGACCCAAAACCAATCACACCACCAGACCGAAACCCACCCCACAACATCCGGCCATAACTATCCCACACCACTAGACCCAAACCCATACCACACCAACAGACCCAAACACACGCCACACCACCAGACCCAAACACCCCCACACCACCAGACCCAAACACCCCCCACACCATCCGGCCCAAATCATCCCACACAACCAGACCCAAATCCACATCATTACCACCAGACTCAAACCCACGGCATATCACCAGACTCAAACCCACACCATACCACCAGACCCAATCCCAATCACACCACCAGACCGAAACCCAAGCCACACCATCCGGCCCTAACTATACCACACCACCAGACCGAAACCCACTCCACACCATCCGGCACTAATTATACCACACCACGAAACCCAAACCCACACCACACCAACCGGCCCAAACTATCCCACACCACCAGACTCAAATCCACACCATACCACCAGACCCAAACCCAATCACACCACCAGACCCAAACCCACCCCGCACCATTCGGCCCTAACTATACGACACCACCAGACCGAAACCCACCCACACCATCCGGCCCTAACTATACCACACCACCAAACCCAAACCCAAACCCACAACACCACCCGGCCCAAACTATCCCACACCACCAGACCCAAACCCACACCACACTACACCACACCAGCTATTGCCCCTCTACAAAATATCCAGGATGATACTTTCTTTTCCAAATTTGGATTCGTCTATCTCTACGATTTTACTTGGCCCCCTTAACTTTTCTTTATGTATGATATACGCATCCAAAACAACCTCGCGACAAAAAGAATTAATAAATATGTACAGGAAAAATCATAAGAATACGCAAGTTCGTGCATCATTCAATTTTTGTGTGTACGGCAACGATTCGTTTAACCAACGTTTAACTTCAATAATAGACCGCTTCGAAGAAGAATAAGAAGAATTACATGAATATACATCTATTTAAGTTGGTACTGGTTGCTACTAGTCAAATGTCATTTAGAAAGTCATACATTTTAACATCTCAGAAAATGTAAAATTATTGGTAAATAACTGAAAATTATATTAATAATGGAAGGCATATTTGTAGAAAAAGGATAAAAGTTATTATAAATGTATTATAAATTATACTTATGGGATTAAATAGATAAGAAGATTTCGTTTGAATGTAACGTAAACACTTCAAGGTAAGACCGTTTTTCTGAAATTGTGACTCTGGTAGACACGTCTCGCAAAACTTTTATTAAGATAATTTATCACTTTTTAGGTCACCTTTACGGCGCTATAATTTTTTTGCGAAAATCGACCGGGACTCGTCCTCATATTTAGCCTTTAAACCTTCTGATGAATACACCACTGATCACAATTTCCGACAATTTCAAGATGATTTGGGAAGCGATCTGTAACGTGATTAAAGATCAGTTAGATGAAAACCGAATCGTCTCTGAAGATGAACTTAGAAACGTTGATGAAACAGATGAATCACAAGAATATACCGAAGTAAGTTTTATGTTCGTGTGGTTCTTTTCTCTTTTTTTGACAAATTTGAAAATTACTCTATAATGCATGGAGATTAAATATTAGCAGAACGTTTGACGCTAACAGTGTAAACTGAAGAACAACGCATTGATGGCTTAAATAATTTCCATCTCGTGATATGAGCAAGCACCATTAATGTAAACAATTATAAACACTTGTGGAATTTGATGTTTACCGAATTCTACAGTACATTGCTATCAAATTGCTATTTGCAAGTAGCTGAAACGTCAGGGAACTTAATAACTAGGTTCCTCACGCGCGCATACGAAAGATGATGACACATCGCTTGGAAGTTTACATTTCTCTTCTCTTCCGGAATAGAAACGTTCACGTTTGAACAATCACGAGAAACAAATATTGTACGAAAATCGTCGTCAACATACACAATGGTTAGATGTTGATGACACTCCTTGAAATGCGGCGAAACTAGTAATGCTGAAAAATACTGCACTGAGCGGAATAAAACGGAAAATTGAAATTGAAACTGGCCGTTAAGTAGTCTTCTTCGGTCAACAGAGATGAGGCTGCACTACTTATATACAACAAGCGACCACTTGAATCAAAATCAACAATGAAGAAACTTTCATTATTACACTCCAACATAATTACTAGGCCCTCACCATTAACTAAAATCTTTTGAAACACTTGGATCATTGCTAATTATCACTAATAAAAGTTTGTTTTAACAAGGTTTTTGTTGCTGGAAATTTTATTACTAAATCAAACTTTTCATGTACAATAACCTGACCTGAAAATGCATAAAGATCAACGATCACGTTAAAATTGACGTCAGACCAGTTGCATTTAACAAATAACAATTACTGCAGTCATTATTAAACACTTTTTGAATTCGTTAGTTCTTGAATACCGCATTTGTGGTGGATTATATTGTCTTGCCGCTTGCAAATAAAATAGTTTTTGCATCCTCAGTGGAGTGAAGGCGTTACTCGCGAATCTTGGCTTGACACTTGCTTTCTGTGTTAAACAACGTTTATTTGTTACGCTTTTCTTGCTCTTCCATACTATCTCCATTGAGGATGAATGCTTAGTTGTCAAAATGCATGTTTGCAACTATTTGTAGAGAGGGCAAGATCCAGTCTATTTGGGTAAATTTTAAACCGTTGATTTTCCTCCTTTTATTGTTCTTCCTACTTTCGGCATATTAGTAGGCCAAACGTTTTGTAAACAATAATCATATTATACGCAATAATCGTGGTGAAAACATGAAACACAATTTAAAATGCGGCCATGTTTGCATTAAGAGCAAACAAACTCCATTTTGCTTATAATTTTCCCATTCATTAAGTTTTTCTATATTTATTTTGTTAAAAAGTAGGTAATCATTACTCATAAAATAATATCTGAGATAAATATTTAAGTCAACTTCTTTGTGAATCTAGAATGTGACATGATTGCTAAAAATGCGATGAGTAAGTCTTAGGTGAACAACAATTTTGTCATTATTATGATCAAGCCGAAACCAAAAAGCAAATCTTTGAAAACTCACCTTATTAATTAGATCTTTCGCTCTAGACTCGAACAAATGCTCTAACTTCTGTGTATCCACGATCACCGGATTCAGCTCGTCCCATATAAACCCAGATTTCAACTTCATAGCACTAATAGGATCATCTCTCACTTCCTTCCAAAATAATTTCACAGTCTTCTTAGTTTTCTTCAAGGGAATTTTCGTTTCCGTTGCTTGCTTTCCGCTGGACCTCTGCAGATTTATTCCAAAAACAGGGGGATTGGGTACAGGAGGTGGAATTCTATTTGTTAAGGGTGGAGGAGGAGGTGCAACTCCGAGGTCGTTTATGAGAGGCGGCGGAGGCGGTGGAATCCCGTTTTGGATCATAGCGGGAGTAAAAATATCATTTTCATCGTCGGTCGTCAAATCTTGAAAATCCAAATCACATAAATTCAATGGACGGTTCAAATTCGAGACTAATTCTTCCCATTTCAATTCGTTCTCGGACTTTTTCATTTCGCTCTTAGGTATATTATCGACGGTTGGACTTTTTATCACACTCGCTTGAGATTTCGACTTGGCCAGGCCTTCTTTGGCCTTCGAGATTAAACCGGACATATCGCCTATTCTACTAATCTTCGATTCGTCCGATGGACTATGGATGGCGTTTTGACTCGATAGTTTCTGGGTTAGATCTTTGACGGTGTTTTCTTTTTTGAGTTGCAAGAGTAGGTTTCGTTCGTGTTCGTTCGACGGTTCTATTACATCTTCGTTACTCTGGTTGTTGTCTTCGTGTGTTTGCTGTTGTTGTTGCTGTTGCTGCGGAGACTTGCCGTACATCATCGACAGTATCCAGGGTTGTTTGGTGAGGCCGTTCTCTTCCGATTCGATTTTGTTGACCGCATTGAGTAGGGGCGTAAGATCTTTTCGACTTGAGTTTCTGTTGAGGATGTTGCCGTTGGCTAAACGTTGTTGAAGACCGTTGGTACAATTATCTGTGAGTAAGTTTCAGAGTTAGATGATGATGATGACGTTTGGTATAATTGTGGAAATTGGCATTTTCTTATGTTTAATTACAAATACTGAACGTTAGGGGACGATATGTTTTGTGTGCTTTTAAACGTTTTCGTTTTCCCCTTTTCTCTTCTTTGAATCCTTAAAACGAATATTTGTCAGTTTAAGTGATAAGAAAGTTTGATTTTTTCTAAAAGTTCTTGCTTTTTCTCCCAGATTTCGTAGCTTTCGGTAATACTTTGGTATAATTTTGAAAGCTTTTATTTCTATTGTTATTATCTCTTATATTAATTTATTATTAAATTACAACTAATAGCAAACAAATATTTCATTATTAGGTGATGATTTCTTGTTTCTTGCTCTACATTGTTAAGACAATTAAAGTTAAGTGACGATGACTTTTGGAACAATTTTGAAAGCTTTGGTTTTATTCTTTCGTAATCGTTACTAAAATGAATATTTAAGAATCAGGAGATGATAAAGTTTAAAATTTAATATAATTCTGCAAGGTTTCGTTTCTTCTTCAAATTATTAATAATATTTAATGAAAAACATGTAAGAGTTGAGTCTGACAAAATGTTCGTTTAGTGACGAGTAGCTTTAACATAAGTTTTAAAGTCTATCTCTCAAATTGCTAATAAATTAATATTTACGTATTAGGTAACAAAAGTTTGAAGGATTTCTTCAAATTGTTAACAAAATGGATATTCAACTGTTACAGTTCTTTTGAATAAAACTGTGTGAGAATCATTGCAATAGCAATTCAGTATGAGTCATACAGGGTTCAAAGCCCATAAAATTGAGGAGCATAAACATTGAATGTTGAATGTTAGACATTAATTTCTTGAACCTAGCATTCGGCGTACGATGTCTTAAAAATTCGTTTTCAACGGATGGGATCATTGTTCTAAATATAGAATCCGCAAGCGTTACCTTGATTGTTATGAATGGAAATACCGTGGTACTAATTATCTATATCGCAGACACAAATCCGCTACATCAGAGATTGAAATTTACAAATCTTGCTGATTATAATCATTAACGTGATATAATAAATACCACTGTTTTTCTAAAATTCCAATCTCACAGAATATTTTACACATGTAGTATATATTTTTAATCGGGAATATTCTACCTACCGTATTCATTTTGTGTATTTTCATCCGAGGGTAAGATTGCATTGCGCAAAAACAGCTATTCTCCTGTTGCTCTTTCATAAAGCTACGTTGTCTTTCAGCCCTTTCGCGTCTCCTTCTCAAAGCGGGCGTCACACCAGCCTCATTCGCTAAGCGTTGGAAAAAGCACAAAATAAAACGAAATGTGCAAACTAAAATCATTCTAAGAAGCATTAACGTAACGTGGCATAAAATTAAACCGAAGCATTTTTAAATAGCTACACGTTGTTCAATCGTCGAGATGAGAGCACGCATCTTCGTAAATTGCATGAGAATCGTATTCCTATTTTATGTTTCAACGAGTCAGTGTTACTAAAAGTAAATATTTTCCATTGTGTTTTAGTTTATTCTCTATTTATGCACAAAAATCCACAAGATAAAATATGAATACTGAAAACTCAAAATACAAAAATGTGTTTTCTTATAAGCTTTGTACATATGTTTGTACATTCATCTCGATGTTAGAACCATTACATATTGAAACAGTCATATCATAATACGACATATTGTTGAAGTTTTAAAGTAATCTATTTAGCTTGAAATATTAATACAACCACAAGATAAAAAAGCCTATTAATGGTGCTTGACTTAGTTCCTTTAGAAAATGATTCATTTCAAAGTTACCGAAACAGGAAACCAAAATCAACAAGCTAAAAATACAAACAATTTACCTTTATTAGAGTCCTTATAGCTTCCATTCAAATTTAAATTATTTATCTCCGAGGATTGCGAACTGGACGACTCGTCATCATCCTCTTCGTTGGTCTGATTTAAATTATTCCTAGAATTGGTATTTAACGCCGAATGAATCGGCGTATTTCCAGTAGAATGTCTTCTGCTTTTCCTTCTTTCAACCGAATCCACACCGGACTTCCTACTCCTCAAAGCTTTCCTAATATTTTCATCTAAATGCCTGATAGGCGTCCCCTTATCATCCTCACCGTCTTCATATTGAAGCACAGCCTCATAAATTTGAAATTGTTGCAACAAATCTAAATCTGTTCCAGGTTTCGACATGTAACGCCTTATAATAGCTTCAATATCTTGTTCCTCTAAGGCATCCGTTTGGTCGTAGTAAGTATCTTGATCAGGTACACCGTTGAGGCATTTATTTATAAGAGTAGTTGCATAGATCAATAGCTCTGTGTCAGCCGAATCGAAGTCCTTTAAGAGCTTCATTATATTATACCAAGGTGAAACGCCCTGTGCATAATCGACCGTGTGTATCGCTCTTATTAAAAGCATACAATTCGTATCTACGTATTCTACGAAGACGAGGAGTAGCTTCAAGGCTGTTTTCACGACTAATCGAAATTTGGACGAGATTAACGTGTACAACCATTGTATAGTCTGGTTGTGTTCCATGACTCCGTTCATTCCATCTACGTAGAGCATGACTTGACCTAGAGCTCTGAGGATGTAATTTTGATAATTTTGGTCAGCTTCTGATCCTACTTTAATCAGACACGCTAAGCCGTCATTCTGAACGAATTCGTGTACCAAGTCTTTGTCCTCTTGAAAGATCTGCTTTAGTGAAAATAGCGCCCTTCGAAGCTCTCTTCCTTCGGTCGTCAGTAATTTTTCTGAAAAGAGACGAAAATTGTATATAAGTTATAAATAACTGATAGCTAGCTACACAGTAATTGGAAGTACGTAGGTGTAGTATAATTGATACTAACTTATATCACTAATTCCGTACCACATAATTATTAGTTAATCCGGGACATTATGCGGTGCAAAGTTACCAACACAGCTTAGTGTCAATAAATGGAGGAAATGGTAATGAATGATTTTTAAAATATTGAACTTTTACATAATGTGTTTCTTATAACAATTTTGATTAATGTTTATTCATAGAACATTTACATTACCAACTTATAATGAAGAAATTATCTTATTTAACAGTGCAATCAGTATGATTCTTTTTAGATTCAATGATAAAACAGTGTAGTCTGCCACTCACCAGATATAAATAAATAAACTGACGTGTAATACCAAATAAAGAAGAAAGTAAACCCGCTTCGTGAAACATTGAAATTATAAACCCTAATTTGGATATTTCTAAGTCTATATTTGGGCAATTGTGTTCTCATCGCAAAGAGAAGTAACATGTGAATTTTGCACTTGCCTTGGGTTATTAAAATTGAAATTATAGACAAAAATTGGAAACCTTACTTACGGAGTTTTCGTATTTTTAAGGTCGTTTATTAGAATTTCACATAAAATGCAAGTGGAACTGAATGAAATAGTACTGTGGTAATCTTCTAATTTTCGGCCCAAAACTTACAAGACACCAGGTGATTTACTAATTGTAACTCAAAATAAGCGGTGCAGAGCGTATAATTTTCGAACAGATGGTTTTGTAGTCGATGTCTTGCCAAAATATCTTCCGGATTTGTCATGGATTTAGTAATGCATTTCTTCAGAAATTATTGAACGACTGGAATTGCTTTTTTTTTTCAATCTTTAGAACCAAATTATCATTTTTTCATACTACTATTATTAGTATTATTATCAAGACCTATTTAATGCTTGCGTTTGCTAAAATGTTGACCACATTCTCTACACAAATCACCTATGAAATGCGTTTTACTTGATGCTAGCAATAGGAATCCAATGAATTAGGTGATTTGTTAATGTTAATGCTATATTACCGCTTAAAAGCAATGACCTGGTCTACCAGCAAGCCTCAGTTTCTAGAATACGATTTACTCAAAATGTTAGAAAAATGGGAAGCCCAAGGGCTTCCAGAAAGTGTACCTTATTTCTGTAGTAATTACGAAATTTAAAACAATATTAAGGTCACATCGATTCTAGTTCTTTCTTTCAAAATTATAGCAGCACTCAATTGCCATTGAATTAATGGAATGCATGCTAATTCATCTCATCGTAATATATTTCGCTTTGGGATCTCAACGATCATTGCTTATGACTTCAAACGTTTATTATTAACTATAAAATATATTATTAATTCCACACCACTCCTCCTTGTTTTAAATTTTCGGTTTCCATTGGATAATGTTAGCTCTTACTATTTCCTTCTTTACATTTTTCTTCAATATTGTTTTTGGCCTTCTACTCTCTCTACTGTCCATTCCGAACTTCCTGATCACGATCTATCTCTGCTCCTAATAATACCTTACTATTTTCCCTTTTTTTTTGTCTGTAGCTAGTACAAATTAGTTAATGTTCTTGCTAGACGTTTCTTAATTTTTAGAATTTCTCCTTCAGCCTCCTCATTGTTTCTTTAAATTTTCATTTTCTTTTTTAAAGCACTTATTTCATCCAGAAACAAATAGTTTCTAATTCGATGCGTTTTATAACATTTACTATTTCTCTCCTTATTTTCATCGTTAAATTCAACTTCGTTCTGTACACAGTGATACAGAATGGTTGACGTGTGCCGCTCTATACTAATATGACATTTATCGGTCCACATTCATGCGTTTGGTTTAACGATAAATTCCATAGGCGTGCCGACAATCCATTACTTTCCAATACTTTTTCAATGTATTACATTATTGAATTTTATAACAAAATTTGCATCAAATTCTTTAAAACTACGAATTAAAACGATGAAAGAAAGAAAGAAGTGACGAAGATGACATATTACTTTGTTTGCCCAAATATAGAATTAAGTTGAACTTCAAGTAATCGTTGGTCAAAATCATCGTAACCCAAAAGTTGAGAGTTAATACTGATTAACAGTCCCAATTAGTAAAAGGACCAAAATATAATATATCGCCGTTTTAGTTTTGAAGAAGAATGTTTGTGATAAAATAAGTGATGTTTGTACATGTGAGAGGGATTCGATATGAATTCTCTCACAATGCACGTATTACGCATTTTTTTACAGTCATTTTTCTACAGAAGTGGACAACAGCGGGACTGCAGTTACTGCAGGAGGCTGTGGCAACGCAAGTTGTCCACTTCTGTAGAAAAAAATAACTGTAAAAAATGCGTAATACGTGCATTGTGAGAGAATTCATATCGAATCCCTCTCATATGTACAAACATCAATGTTCAGACGATATATACATAAAATTTGTATACGAAATTACAGCTCTTGCAAAGCCGTACTGACGAGCGGTATAACCGCGAAACGTACGTCTACGGATGGCAAGAGAAGATCAAAATTTTGTAATAAAATAAGTGAAAAACGATAAGAATACTACCTAAAACTTGCACAAAAACGCTAATAAAATGAGAACTGATAATTTTATCTGTACGCCTATGATGAGGGCGCTGATCATTGAAACGAATTAAGGCGAAACCTAATTGAACTATCAATTTTCCCTTGGAAAGTAGTTTTGATAATATAACGACAATACAGTTATCACGTGACCGTCAATTATTTTGGATCACTATGTATTATTTTTGTTTATGTTCTAGCGGTCTTCTTACTTCTCTCAAATCTATAATATTTTATCGAATATTTACAGAGGGTTCCATATCTTCGAATGAGATAGGTATATTCAGTATGATTGTTTTCTGGGAAACCGCGGGCCTCCTTCTTGTACTACAATCTTCACACAAACATTTGTCGCTTCCGTTCTTCGAATTTTCGTTTTCTGTCCGCTATACGGCCGTGTTCTTCCTTTAAATACTATTCACTATTCACCTCGCCATAGCATAAAACGCTGGACTCAGATCAACTCTTCTCAAATTGTGCTTTCATTGCCGCAAGGTTATATTTCATTTGCAAGTTACTTGCTCTTCTTAATTTGCTGCATTTACTTCTAAGTTCAGCCTATGTCTTTCTAGTTTGTTTGGTCAACTCTGTGGAACAAATGGTTGGATACTTCCCGCGATATTGAGTTTAATTTCGGAGCTCTTATCACGTGTTTATTTGTTGTTTGCCAGGAGAGGAAGACAGCAATACTCGTACTAATTTAAGGACAATCCTTCATTGATTTAGAAATTATTAAAGAAGTCAAGTCATCTTGATCCTCCGGTACAAACTTGTTTTATTCCTGTTCATCTGTTAGTTTCAGTTTGCTTTTGTTTTTCAAGTCGTTGCATGTTAACCCAAAAGTTTACGAAAGTTACGTTATGCGAGCTACAGACTTGTCTGCAGACCAAAAAACTTAAAAGAATTGAAAGCTTGAATTAAAGTGGCACATATGTTGTTCATACACTTTTGGGTGAACTTACAAATAAAAAAATCTGTATTGTCAATGAGCTAAAGCGCTAAAACCTCCAACAAGGTAATGTTGATATAAAGGTGACGATATTGCCGACAGTCTCTCTAAAGAAGGATCTGCAGCACCGTTTTCTGAACCAGAACCATTTAATATTAAAAGCCATATTATTGGAAAGGAGCAAATCCTTTCTACTGTATGAATATTCTAGAAAAAGATGTATCGCCTATTCTGCTGAAAACTCCACGAGATTCATCCAGTCGTATACAGAAAGAAAGCCTGAAAGTTGGCATGGATTTTTCACGGTCACTGTATCTTGAGATACCATCTCAAGATCATAGATGAGTTATCATCTAAGTTTTGCACAGTGCAACAGAAACCACGGAACAGATACTTTGCGAATGTGTAGGCGTACTTTGTTCATATAGGAATGTAGCCGGCCAAACTGCACAATATCCAACCCCGAAAACTTAGCATTCGCCAAATGTCCAGAACTTTCGGGGCTTAACCCTTTGCACTCGAGACCTTTTTCGCTTGCGCGAACCAGTACCTCGAGACGATTTTGGCCAAATTCGGCAAACACTTTACAAGTACTTTAAAAACATTTATAAACAAACAAACGTAAACAGAACATAAAATTTCACCAGTTTATTCATTTATGTGTCGAAAACAAAACAAACTTTGATATATATTACACTCTGTAATTAGTTTTGGTGTGATATTTTGTAAAACAATATCCAAGATGCATCCTAGGTTTGGCCGGACACGTATTACAGTAATACGAAATTTTCCGCCTACCTCCAGGCGTGCTATGATCAGAACAAACCTTCCAGTCCCTTTTTGGCCCTTTTAGTATTACGTGGAGCTTCCCGTTTAGTCGGATTTCATCTGAATGCGACGTAGACGCTTGCTCTCGTTGCTGGTGATGCGATCATCCAAAGCGGCTAAATCGAATTCGTCCGAACTCGAGCTCATTTGATCTTCCTCCATATTTTTAGGGGTCAAACACCTTTTAGTTACTATATTCACTGCCAAGACTGTTTCAAGCGAATGCTACGCTGAGACTGACTAAACTGAACTAAGATTTGGCTATAATGACAGCGGGCGCCGCAGCGGCGCCACTCGAGTTGACACAGACATTGCCGAGCGATCCCTCTTACAATCATTTTCTATTGAATAAAATATAAATTATAAATTATAGTTTATAAGAAACGAAAAGGAAATGAATAGTCACTAGATTCACTACTAAGAACATCAACTTCAGCGCGTCAACATTAAAGTCACCACAAACACTGCATCGTACTACTGCACCTATTTACTTTACATACTACTCCTACAGTCATAGAAAATATCACTACCAGAGGATTTTAATCAAATTTAAATTGCGCTACTTTTAATTAATATTCATGTTGCGCATGGTATCGATGTTTTCTGTTTTCTTTCACAAAACTGCTTTTTTAAAACGTTGACTGCAAACTAACTACTCAGTCAATTTCTAAGATGCCATTATTTTCACAACAACAAATGTCAAATTTTACGAAAATAGTAATGACCAGAGTTTGTTAAAAAGGTGGATGACGTGTTATCATTAAGTAGTGTGAATTTTATTATTCAATGATAACTTATCAATTACAACTTATCATTGAATAATAAAATTCGGAGGAGTGACGGCTCAGTCCAATTTACACTACTTAATGATAACACGTTATCCATCTTTTTAACAAACTCTAGTAATGTCACATCTCAATAACACCACTAAGTGGTAGTTCGTAAAAACATAAAAGGCGCCTCTCCTATAATCTGGTTTATAGTTTACCGATGTGGAAGTAGCAAAATTATGATTATTATATATTTTAGTGGTTAAAATTTTTAGGGAAATATAAGACAGAGATTAGGTGCAATTCATAGGGCTTTTCTATGGAGATTTTGTTGAAGAACGAACTTTCATTCAATTACAATTTACATTTCATTAACTAATAAATATAGGTATATTTTTAAAACTCATACTTTTAGATTTGATCGAATTTTAATGTTAAGTTCGTTTACTTTTTCTTCCTATATGTATCAATGGTACTTCAGAACTGAAGAAAAATAAGGACTCGTCCTGCATTTCCTATTATTGTATAAATATTGTGTAAACATTTTTTAGTACATTGTAGCATACAAGTTATTCCCCTGTATCAAGTAATTAATCCTACTTAGATATTAGAGAAGTTTATAAATCGTTAACATAGATTATCTGTGTCGCTTTAGTTCAGCTCTGACATAAATTTGTCGTTTTATTCATCGACCGTATTAGAGCGAAATATTAAATGTAGCTGAACAGAAATGTATGCATATTTGCACGACAGCTTTCATGTAATTTAGTAATCAAGTAATCCACAGTTTAGGATTGCCGTAAGTGTTACGTTTGGTTGTCAGTACAAATTTTCCCATTAGTAAAAGAAATGTTTACCTAGCCAGTCGACCTATTTACTCGATGATTGTTAAACATAAGTATACAAAAACAAATAAGCCTAAACCATTTCCTTTTCTCGAGAAGCTATCACTATTTTATGTAGATTATGTTTTACTTACTAAATACTTTCTGCGACGAACGAAAAAGAATATTATTATTCGTTGCCAATTAATAAATAACCGGCCTAAAAATAGAAACCGTTGCACTGCGGCGAAATTAGTCTTAATAAGGATCTCAACGCTGGGTAATGTTTTGTTTTTCAAATGAAATTGCGACAGAAATCGAATCAATCCGTTATGCTTAATTGGTTATTGCATATTAGTGCACGCATTTTGATTTTATTTCCACCGATAATGACACATTAGAGATGGAAACCACTCCCTAGTTCCACCGCAGTAACGTTTGCCAATTAATTTTGCGGATTGTTTTCCTGTTTGAAATAAGAAGGAAGTAACGCAGACTAGAATATACTGTAAAGATATTCGTAATCCTAAATAAATTAGCATATGCGACAGATAAAAGTTTTAGATGTCTTCTTCAAACTACATCGCCAGCAACAAATTGGATAGCATTAAATTAACGATAATGATAGTATATGTATGAGCGTGAAGATTCGATGATTTCATAGTCCCAGTATATTTAATCAGTTTTTTATGCTGCCAGCTTCTGCAAAATTAAAAATTTCGCAATCCTCTTTTTCACTATTTACGTGGCATGTGAAATTGAATATTTCCTTGAGACCTTGAGCACGCTATTCGTCGCGGTTTTGCTATTTTTGCGAGATGTAAAAGAAAGTGTTAAAATATTTATAATATTAAATGTAACCCTTTAAACTCGATTGGCCGGTAAACCAGCTTGAAAGAGCAATGGATATACCTGATTAGCCAATATATCGTAACAGAACACACATTTTTCACAACTTATGCGTCAAATTTATTTATAAAATTATATGAGATATAAGTAAGTCAATGAATGTTAATACAAGTTTTGTTTTGGTGCCGAATTTTACTAGCGTTTACCTTCCTTCGTTTAAATAATAAGCATTCGCTTTTACTGCAGTTCCCAATCATTTCCTTCCAAAACTTCAAAAATTAATTTCGGCGTTTGTAGGATAGTATGAAAATCGTTTCTCTTAAAAATTTTGTTTTACTTATTATAAATTTTGCTCTATTGTAATTTGATACGTAGGTTGTGAGATATACCATATTATCCTTTTCTGCCATAAATAAATAAAATAAACTGTTTTCATAGTTTGTCAAATAGGGCTCAACAAAGATACCAGTAAGATGAGGAAAGTATATGCAATTATAGTCTAGAGATAATGATGGTCTTGCAGTTTTAAAAGTCAATTTTTCTTGAATTTCGAGTGTAATATTCTATAGTTTATCAATAGGCTAATGTTGTAGATGCGTACTAATTATAAAAATTGGGAAGGATGACGCAATAAATAGGTAATACTAAAAAGAGGGAAACTAACATTTCTCTCGAAGAAAAACTAGTGGCTAGAAACAACGAGGGGAAAAAATATAAAAAAGTGAAGCAACATCTAATAAATGGAAGGCCTGTCCTGCTAAAAATGCAACAAATATGAAAGTTTCTGTCGATGTAGCAGTAAATTTCCGAAATGAAATAAATACGTATCTCGGCGATTTATTATTAACTACAACAACAAACAGGTAAATAACACGTTACGTATGCGGTATTCTCAAATGCGCAGCCTGTTTCATATTACTTGTAATACAAGTTATATTGATTGAGAAATTGAATGTTTATTAATTAGGTTACATACAACATTCGTGCAAGTTAGGTGCCGTGTTTGGCACAAAACAGCAAGTCAGTAATTACAGTAGGTCAAGAGTAAGTATTACGTATTTTGAATACGTTTCAGTTTCGACGCCAACGGCACTCAGCGAAGTATTTTCCATTAAAATTCCGGTAGGTATATATAAAAAGTAATAATTTAATTACTTGGTTCGGATTGAATACACATGTATGCATGTATTCCAGAAAATATAGATAGCTGCTTCGACAACGATATATAACCCATACCAAATAAATGAATTGAAATTGAAATGCAATAAGTTGACATCTGCTTTTAACAACTATCTGATACTAGTCTATTAGTAATAAAACATATATTAATAATACTAGTGAAAGAAACTACATTTCAAAAGTCATAAAAAAACTATACTGCTTAAAACGAGTAAAAACATGTTTTTAGAAACTGCGTCTTTTGAGGTTTTGCTGCACCATCAACAAACTTGGGCTGGTATAGAGAAAATTGGCGATGGTGGAGAGAATAGTATGCAGCGATGAACCATGATTCCCTTTGTGAATGCAGGATGGTTACAGAAGAACAACAACAACCTGGGATTGTTACGGTTTATTTAAGGCAATGGCAGTAACGACGTTCCTCAACATTACCTAATGTCATATCTAACACATCACTTACAAGTTGGTAGGATTACTAATAAAACAACAACTTTTAGACAAAATTCGACTTTACTCATTAACATAGTCCCCTTCAAGAGTGATACATTCTTTCTAATTCTTCCTAAACATTTCGATGACGATTTATCTTTGGTCTGAAAATACCCTACAGTTTCGGCAATTACTTCTTCATTGGAGCCAAATCTATTTCCCTAGAGCATTCTACGTCTGCAAACAGGTAGTAGTCACTGGGAACCAGATCCGGAGAATACCGTGGATAGGGAAGCAATTCAAAGTGCAATGCGTGCAATTTCGCCAATGGTGCGATGAACTTGTGATACGGTGAAAGATCACCTTTTTTCTTCCTTTCGGGTCGTCTTTTCTTAATTTCTTCCTTCAAACGCACTAACAACGCCATGCCATATAATATTCACTATCGATGGTTCTTCCTTTCTCAAGGTAATCGATGAGTAAAATACCGTGCGCATCCCAAAATACGGAGGCCAAACTCTTACCAGCTGACATTTGGTTGCTTTGGATGGTTTTCATCCTTTGCTGTCCACTTACCTAACTGAGGATTTGATTCTGGAGTGTAGTGATGGATTTCTGTTTCATCCATTGTCAGATACCACATGAAAAATCTTTTTTGCGCTGAAACAGCTCGAAATAGCGCTCTAAATCGTCGACCTGTTGTTATTTTTGATCGACTGTGAGCAAAGACGGTACCCATTTCAAACAGAGCCTTTTCATGCACTAATGTTCATGCAAAATGGTGAATACACTGCTTTCTGATATCTTTAAGCTATCTCACGCAACTTCAATTTACGGTCGGCCAAAACCACTTTTACAGACTTTCTTTATGTTATCTGGAACAACTGCCGAATTCTGGCGACCAAAGGATTCAGCAGCATCGGTATTTATACGGCCGCGTTTAAAATTAACAAACCACTTTCCCTACCTCTTGTCTCGATGGAGCACAGTCCGAATTACGCTTGTCAAGGCATTGCTTTCAAACCGTATTTTCTTCCATTAAAAAGCAACACACCAAGATGTCAGATTTTTCCATTGTTTTAAAAATAATAAAAGTAGCGTCACTAAAACCACTGTGACTTGTGAACTAAACGTTAGATTATCATGAAAGTTTGACCCGCATCGTTTGAAGGTTGGCAGTTCCTAAAAGGTATATGGATTTGTCAATAGTGGCCCCATCTATATCTCATCCTTGAACTTGTCAAGTGATGTGTTATTTTGTCTCAGTAAACGATGATAAAGACAAGAGAAATCCTACACACTTATTAAGTATGTGTTACAAAATATACCTAATGTCGCATTTGTGCAAAATAATAACAATGTACCCATTGAACACATGTACGATGCGATCCGAAAAAGGATAACCGATTTTAATCATCCCCGTAAGTTGTGGTCCATTTCTAACAACAAATTTAAGTTGTTTGTTAGCAATTGATCTATTTCCATTTCTTTCTCTTTCATCAATTAGCTCAGTCAGCGTATCTAGAAAGAAATCTGAAATAGTTCAATAATTTTTCCTTATTTCTTGTCGTTCCTGTTTGAAAATTCAATTATTTTGTTATCAATTTAACCCTAACTAAGATGAGTTTAAGAACTATACTATTTCCAGGCGTATGATTTCTAATTTCATAGGTCAGTACATTTACCTGAGTAATGTGAAGCTTAAAAACTAATTCTCAAATTTTAATCGCGGAGGTCATCGTACGAAATCGAGTATGTGATATACTACCTACGAAAAATATTGAACTCACCTATGATGGTATGAACACGTACGGACAGTTGGGTTCGAAGAACGATCGAATTCTTTTTACTGAAACAAAAATAATCATTTAGATAACGACTAATGGCAGAATAAGGTAATTTAAAGGTAATTTACTATGCAGGAAAATGCGGTAACAGATAATGAACATTATCATTAAGCTAAACTTTCTTCGTCGCAGTTAAGCTTTTTGTTACAAAACTGCAGATACGATTCCTAGTAGTTTCAAAATAAATCTTCACTTTCTATCATCTAGATTGTCAATCAGAAATCTACTCGACCGTCGGAAGTTATACAATAGCCGATATAACGGGCGAGTGGAGAACTTCTGTCTCTTTTGAATTGGATTCGTTACAAAGACAGCCGTGCATACGTAGATAACATACATATGTTCGTGCATTTATTTCCACCTTCGCAAACTTTCGCTCGAACCGATTACAAAGTATAATTTGTACTAAATACCGTTCTCACATCGTAAAGTGTATGCGTCTGTGACAACGATAAATAATATGAAATGCAGAGCATTGCGGCACAGGAAGTGTCGTAGACTGCCGTATTAGTTATATTATTTCTTAAGTGTTTCTATCTGTGGGTGTATGATAGAATGAACGATACAATCCCCAACAATTGATTAGTCCTTTCCTTAAAATATCGTATATAACGATCTTTTTAAATAGCGAAGCTGGTGAACTGACTCAGTTGGCTTCTCTTTTCACAGTTTCTCCCCAGTAATTTCTAACGTTCATGTAATTACGCCACAAGTATGTACGAAATCTATTGATTAAATTTTACAGATTAACTATTGAAAAGTAACAAATGATTAAAATTTGGAGATATTGGATCAACTGGTTGTAGTCTAAGAGACGCTTAAGTTAGTAGTCGAAGTTCATCGTGAATTGTTTTGAAATTGGAGACTCTTTTGTCTGTTAGTTTAATCTAATATGTTTGTGCTTTGTTATAATGCCTAAAGTACGACACCTTGCAAATTATAATCAGCTGAGCAATTTCGAATGAAATCGAATTATTGGTTTGTGCTTAGGCGGCTTTTACTTTGGAGAAGTCAGAAATGGCTTAAAGAGAATTCATGTTACGATAATTAGTCAAAGGTGGCTTGAAGAAGCACAATAAGATCGTCGAAGAGGCGCTGGAACACAAAGAAGACCAACCGAATTCTAGCATCGCCGTCTAAGGCTGCTGACTGTTCTGCAACAGCCAGCCACTTTTCGACAAGAGGGCTATTGCTGAAAAATGGTCTGAAGATTCAAACTGTCCATTATGTCTTTGTACTGTTTATCGCCGAATTTTTTGATTTACGCTCCTAGCAACTAGAGTTAATGCTTCTCTTTTAATGGGACTACGTCGTCTTTAGCGATATGAGGATTGTGTTTTGGGAATGCGTAACGGTCACATGAAGACGTGGAAAAAGGCTTAGGAACGGTCTTGGCTTGTGTTGGCCACCAAAAGCTCCGGATCGTTCTCCTTTAGATTACTATACACTTACAATAAATACACAA
This sequence comes from Chrysina gloriosa, assembly GCA_038088585.1. Classification (NCBI taxonomy): domain Eukaryota; kingdom Metazoa; phylum Arthropoda; class Insecta; order Coleoptera; family Scarabaeidae; genus Chrysina; species Chrysina gloriosa. The sequence continues at coordinate 35,122,905 of CM076087.1, read as the reverse complement.
TAAACCAAACTAACATCAATAAACTTTTAAATTCTATGCCACAACGTGTGATTGAATGCGTAAATAACAACAATAATATAAGTGGCTCAACACATTATTAGTGAAAAAAGCTATTTGTCATTTGTTAAAATTTTAATGAAACCAATTAATTATTACATTTTACAACTACGTATGTACTACTATGCGAGTCGGCCAACAGGATGAAATCGTCTACCTATCACAAAGCTTCAATTTTGACTGACATTAATTTGTTATATTCTCCCTGGATCTAAGGATTATTTATTTCTACTTCTTGTGTTCGTCCCTTACCACTATAAATAACAACGGACTCATAAGTGGAACGTCAAGGTTGTGAATAACAGATTCTGATGTGTCTCGAATATGTTATAGAGGAACCTCCCCGAGTATCTTGCTACCAGCTTTTGTAGCCATTCGCCCTAGTTCTCGAGAAAATTGCAAGTTTTCCTGACGTACTTTATATACCGTTAATGTTAATAATTTTCGAAAGAAGTGGGTGTAGTGGAGTGGGTAAGTTCTAGGCCTACTACGCTGGCGATCACAAGAGCAGCAGTACTTGCACTCGAACATTAACGGTATATAAAGTACGTCAGGAAAACGTGCAATTTTCTCGAGAATTAGGGCGAATGGCTACAAAAGCTGGTAGCAACGTATTCAGGGAGGTCCCTCGATAACATATTCGGGACTCATCAACATCCGTTATTCACAACCTTGACGTTCCCCTTGGCAGACTTGTACAGACAATTTTCAAAGCCTTCTAGGTGATGCAATTTCTATATCAGGTAGTATACTTATTTCAACAAATATGCTATCTGTATCCGTAGTAAAAGTAGAATTGATACGGTGCCAAATTAGGATGACAATATAGTTGACTAATCTGAATCCAAAGCTTTCCAAATGGATATGATGGTATGATGAGTCATCTTTCCTTTTCACAAGATAATATTATATTACAGAGGACAAAGGATAGATTACTTATCATGCCGCATATTTGTCCACTTTATCTATAAAGCATAATTTACATACATATGATGCCCGTATTTTTTCATGTTTCTTTTACCACTACTGATCAAAGTATATATTTGACGATGTGATCACAATAATATCTTTCATAACTTGGATGAAAAATATGAAGTTTATGCTAAGAACCAAGAAGGCGCGATAGAATTGGGTATGAAATTGTCTTCAGTGGTGAAATATTAATGAGCCACAATTACCATTACAATTACTGTAGTTGCTGCGTGAAACAAGAAATTCAGATAGAATAGTAGAAAATGCGTTCAGAACAATCTAACATCTGACTTTCGAGCTATGACTTGGTAGGAATTTGCAGAAGTCTCACATTTTAGTTATAGGTATGCCCATAACACTTTTCCAAGTTACAAAGCACAACTAGTTTTCAAGCAATTTGTTATGGAAATTACATGAACAGTTAATTGGAAAGTAAAAGTTATATGAACAATTACATCAGGAACAAGTAAATGTTAATAGCACTTCATGTGCTTCGAATGGCTTTTATTATTATTATTATTACAGCAAATAAAATGATTATGCAAAACGATCCAATAGCGTGAAATATGTGACTACTGAGAGACGAACTCGCCAACAACAGTTCAACAAATAGCAATTTGTGTGGGTGTTACTTGCAGCACTAAAACTGTGCAACGTATAATTAAAGCTGGCCTGTACGTAAAGCGAATAAAATTAAAAAGGAAACCGGCATTCAAATCTCGCTATAAGCCGTTTAGTGTTTGTCCGTAGGTATATTCGTTAGGGTGAGAAAGAACAAAAATAAGGAGAATAAGAAGAAATATTAATCCTGACGTGTATAATCGCCTTTCTAGTTTACTTCTATTATATCCAGAAAAATGAAATAATTTCAACGTGTCAAAGCGCAGTAAGATGTTATGTTGCAACATGCGATTTCCTTTATAATTGATGCTGATTTTGTGATATTTCATGATATAAAATAAATATACGAGCACACAAGTAATTATTGCAAACTATTAAAAAGGAAAGTTCGATGTTGAGGAATATAATACCTGTGATAATAATGAATATTATAGTAAGATAATATAATTGTTCTTAAAGCGTACCTGGTGTGCTGGTTCCAATTGAATAAAAGTTAACAATAGCAAGGTCTTAGAATAATAATAAACTACCTGAAGTTATCAATAAACATCAATTTGAGAGTGAAACAAAGGAGTAATAAAACTTAAACAGATGCGCAGAACATAGAAAGAAAAGAACGGACTGTTTAGTAAATGTTTCTCATCAAAGTTTTAAAACGCCTTTATACGCCCTAAACATTATTTTAGTATTCAATAATATTTCATTTGAGATTGATGTTCGTTGTTTGTTGTATCTTAAGTAAAAAACAAAGATCGTAAATGCGAATACATAAAGAAGCAGTTATAATGGCATATTGTTAAATAACAGATAGGTTGCTTATAGTGAAAAAATATATGTATCATTAATAAATACGATCGAAATTGAAGCAGTGGTGGGGAAAAATTTGGAGAACTGAACAGAATGGTTCACAAGAAAAACCTGCTGAGACCCGTTCAATTTAATACACGTTTCCTTTTTAATTTTTCCTCAAGTAGCCCAAACATGTCCAGATATGTATTAGATAAACACAGAAAAATCTTTTCTTAACCTTCCTATACTCACGCATACGGTCTGTGAGACCGATTTATATAGTATAGTATACGTCTTTCATTTTGACGTGAGTATAGGAAGGTTAAAAGAAATATATACATTTATTTCAATATGTAATTTTAAATCAAAACTTAGAGTGTTCCTTTAAGAATACTGTGCTTGAATATAAAGTATGTATGGATTTATAATGAAATAAGGGTGTATTTAAGTTATATCGTCAAACTGATACTTATTTCATTGAATAAAAATTAAAACTCTTATTGCAGATTCGCTTTTATGTGTGTAGGCTAACTAATCTAACCACTAGATATTATTTTCGATTCTCTAATCTCTACACGATCTCTTAAACTTTGTAATTATTATTTTATTGCTAATGTGTATCGTACAACGTTATAGCTAAACATTTACCGCAATCGTTTAAATGGCAGTTACAATTCCGATCGTAAAATGAAATGCAATAGCAAACAGTACACACATAAAAACGAATCTTTAATTTAAGCATATAAAGTGTGTATGAAACAAATGGTAAGTTCAACATACACCCGTAATAACTATATATTTAAATAAAGTATATCATGCGGTTGCCACCAAACAAATCAAGATATTACCAGACATATTGGTTATGTTTGAATTTATTATTATTATAATGCATTATAATAGCCTTATAATTTATTTCAAGGAAATTTCTTTGTTCTACCTATTTTTGAAACCCTTATTTGATTATAAATCAATACATACTTTATATTCAAGCAAAGTATTCTTAAAGGAAGACTCTCAGATTTGATTTAAAATTATATATTCAAATAAATGTATAATTTCTTTTAAGAAAAGATTTTTCTGTGTGAGGATATAGCCCGAAGAAAAATTGCGTTTACGCACAAAGTGTAAGTAAGTAGCAAGTAGAGATATAAATTCGACTTGTGAAGCTAAAAATACATTAGACAGATGACTAATTTTAATTGATAGCAATAATTATCGATTTATGGAATAAATTGGGTTGAAGCAGTTCGAATTAGGGAACTTCACTGTACTTTAATATTTCTTCTCGTTATTGTGGTACCTTAGTAAGAAAAAAACGTACTACTAGAATTATAAATACTCAAACATTAACACTTAAGTTCAATTTACAGCTTGCAATATTGTAGTGTTAAACGTATGTACGTACATATCGTACGTAGATACACCACTTATTTAATTATAATAATGGATACCGGAGGCTTCACTATGGATTTCTAGGGTTAATATGCATGTCTAGTTATGCGATAACTCGTTATCGTATACGGAACTTCGCTTAGTTCATTACACCTGCATCGGAACGAAGTTTACAACAACGTCTATTTAGAAGGTATTCCATGGCAAAAGAACGCTTGAAACTGATTGCGAGAAATACACTAACGCTAGAAAGTTCAAGCTCATTTTCAGAAATTAATGTGAAATTGATATGTGCAAATGAAGCTAATATACCTGATGAATAAAGTATGATTCCTGGTTCCTTGATGAAACTGGTCCACTTTATTTTCAAACTACGACTTCTAAACCCCTTAAGAAGTAAAATACATTTATTTAAATTTATTTCTACAGCCATAAAATATGTTATGTCTTTTTCGCTATTTGCGTTAAAAGTAACTTGTTTGAATGGAAAATGCTTCATTAACGTCTCTTAATCAAAGATTTTATAGATTAAGGAATATGCACGTAGCGATTCCCTATTTCTTTAATCCAATGCTTACTTATATGCACTACCGTCCATATACATGGAGACGACAATAGAAAGTAAAGAAAATCATAGACATAGTAATACTAATATCTTCAAAGTTTATATTATACATTACAAATGTAATTCGTAAATTTATAGCGCGGTTTAATCAAACAACCCCCTAATATGGTACACTTTACATGTAATTTGCATTTTACCACCATTGCTTTATTTTAGACCTTACGGTACCTGGTACTGTATTAATCCCTACAGTAAAACGATTAAAATATATTTGAGGAAAACATTGTTCGCACTGTAAGACGAATAAATTCCAATAAAGAAATTATAAAAATATCGGGAAATGTATAGAAGTATTTCAAATAAAGCGTCAGTTTAAAATTTGTTATCTTCCATGTTAGATCGTCGTTAAAAATGCCAAAACCACAAGAAATATCAATTGAAAAACGTGCGGCTATTATAAAATTACGTGGAAAAGGATATTCAATGGCACAAATTGCTGCAAAAGTGAAGCTATCAAAGAACGGAGTATTCAGTACTCTTAAGAGAATGCGGGAAACTGGTTCACTTCGGAATAGAAAACGGTTAAGGCGGAAAAGAGCAACGACAGCTGCTGAAGATCAATTTATAATAGTAACTTTGAAACGGAAATAGGTTTCTTAACGCCCCAGAAATCACTCAGCATCTGAATATTTCGGGAAATCCACCAATATCTGTCACACAGTTAAATGGAGACTTCTTGCAGCAAGGCCAAGGGGAAGAATAACTACGAAAACGCCATTGCTGAAACAGTGAAACAAGAGAGAGAGAGACTGGAATAAGCCATTCAACATGAGGATTGGATGCTCGAGCAATGGCATAAAGTGTTATGTACCCACGAATCCAAATTCCAAATCCTTGGTTCACAACGTCGATCGTTAGTTAGTTAGGCGGCAGACTGGAGAAAGAGCAAGTGAACAGTGTCTGGTTCCTATAGTGAAACACGTTGGAAGTAGTGTGATGGTTTGGGGTTGTTTTGGTGGTACAGCTGTAGGCGATTTGAAAAAATAGACGGGATCCTGCGTAAGGAGAGGTATCTGAATATTTTACAGTAAAATGTTGTGCTAAGTGGGGAAAGATTATGTGGCCACGGTTTCGTTTTCCAAGAAGATAACGACACCAAACATTCATCTTGTTTATGTAGAACTTATTTGATGTCTCTTGAGGAAGAAGACAAGTTGATACGAATGATATTGCCACCTCAATCTCCAGATCTGTCGCCAATAGAGCTAGTGTGGGATGAATTAGACCGCAGTATTCGAAAAAAAAGGAGTTAGCAGGGTACGAGATCTTGGGAGAAGCTCCAGGTAGCATGGACCGAAATTACAGACGATTATCTGGAGTCTCTGATTAGAAGAATGCCAAGAATATGTACCACAATTATTAAATCTCGGGGTGAGCATATTGACGGAAAATTAGTTAAATTTTATTTTGTAATATTGTATGCTTCTTTTTCTTATTAAACATTGTTTACGCAATGTCAAATGTATATTAATAAATATTACTACAAATCTACTCTATATTTCTGTTCAATTCAAAGGAAACGTCAATTTTGAAGTCGTCCCCATATATATGGACGGTAGTGTACATCTAGCTCCTTCACCTTGCAATATAGAGATCGAAGAATAAGCAACGATGTCACAACGCCACCCTTGACGGTCATCGCCGACCGACGTTCAGATAATGTTGAAATCGTCAACATTAGTCAGCATTGTCGCAATATAAGACGAATTAACAAGACGAAGAAATCATAGTTAACGATCGAAGAATTCAATTATCAGGTCACTAAGTAACAAATCAAACAAAATCGAGCAATGGAAAGAGAAAGCGCAACTATATCGATACCTCTACGACCCTTACCTTCTTTTTCGAGTTTGTAAAAAGTTTAAATCAAGAATGTTTGTGGTTTAGAAATTAAATAAATTAGCTGCTACCCTTACCATGTCGATTCTTTGGAAAACTCTAAATACACATTTCGATCACTAAGTGATAATCCTCAGTGAGAAAAAGGTAAGACAGTATAACTCTTGAAAATTGGTTAATAGTGCTCGAAACTAGCGCATTTCTCCATCTAACAATTGACACACAATTCTCACAAATGAGGCCTTCTTTCCTTTTTTGCGTTCTTCATTGAAGTTGACCAGTTGATGATCGAAATGCATATTTGAAGTTTTCCAAAAAATTGGTTCTAGATTTTTTGATACCGTCTCTAATAATTTATCTTCTGGCTTACTTCTTCTCCTTCTAGCACAAGATCATTTGTCAGCACATTCTTGTAACCATCCCATGACATGACAAAATATTTGGAATTTTATATACATACATATATACATATAAAGTGGCTATTTCGCCATTCCATTTCGGCAGCCATCTTCCATTTGTTCACCTCTACATATCTTCCTCAGATTTTTCATTTTCGATACGGCCAGTTCGATGGTCGGTATCCTTAGTTCATTTCTTTAATGCATTGCAGGTCTAATTGCCATTTCATACATTTTCATTGAGTGTTTCTTGAGCTTTATTTCATCTTCTTTATAACACGCCAACGCTTTCGCATTTCCTTATCAAACTTTCTTGTTATTGTATATTTTCATGGTTTGTGTTGTCTGTTAGTGTTATTCCAAGAGAGAAAAAGACTGTGGCTCTCTTTTTTTCTGTTTGTTTTTCTCGTTCTCATTCACGAATTAGCCTTGCTTTCATTTGCATTGCGATGCCTTTTCTTCTGTTTGTAAACCCGTTTTCCCTTTTGTCATTTCCATGTACATTCTTCTTTTCCAATTGGGATCGTAGTGATTGCTTTAACTCTGGCTAGATTTCATAGTTCTTTTTCTGCAATACTTGTGAAACCAGTCCCTTTTTGATCATCAACAATGCCAGAGTGTCGTCTTTATTCTACAAAGTTGCGCTCAACCTTCTTACTAAAATTCTTCTTTGTTGTAGCCTCTTTTAGTTTTTCTTCAGAACTCAACTTTACATGTTATTCAAGCGGTATATCTATACTTGCCGTAAAATTATCGCCATCACAATGCATCTTACGAAATACTTTTACGTTCTTTATAAAAAGAGTCTATCTATTTGTTTGATAGTTTTGTGCATTTTTAAATTTTCATGTTGCAAAGTTCTACTAACGAAAATTTTTCTGTACATATTATAGAATCCACTCCAGAAATTTTATTCATGCTACGACTATTGACAGAGATTACTAAATACTTACTATTTGTACGTTCTAATTGATCCAGTTCATTCTTTTAATCTTAATGCACTTACTTCTATATGAGCATCTTGTCTCTCAGGTATACTTACTGAACATATACATGCAGATATTGGTTTACACCAACAAACGCTGAATTTTGTATTTTCTCCGGATAATCGCCTAAATTGTTTTTCTTTACCTTCGCAAAAGAAAATGCACTTGAGCTTCGACTAATCCATCTCGTTTTCCGTTAAAAGTAATTCCGTATAGCTGAACGACATATGTATACATGGACTGCCTCTTAAGGGGTAATATCACCTTATGATTTTTTCTTTTTGATTTTTTATTGGCTTAAACATTTCCTACACTATTCAAAAATGATATAAAAAGTTGATTATGAGGGGGAAAAACTTTTAAGTGTGTGAAAAATTCGATTTTCCGAGCACAGTCGTAGATCAAAATTAGCGGTATTTCGGTTGCGCAGAGAAGTATGTGTTTCGGGATTCTTATTTGTATGAAATGTACCGACAAATTTTAGCTTCGAGCCTTCAAATATGACTAATACACGTCTCCACTGATAAAATTTCAATGCTGAAAAAACAGCTGTTTGTATAAAGTCCGTTAGAATACACAACAATTAGTGTTCTCCTTCCCCAAGTGTCCATCGTTGCTCTAGTGCATTTGATTGTGTTTCAATTGTTATATTTTACCATGGATGCAAATGAACATCAGTCACGAAAAGGAAGCACGGTCAATCAGTTTCTAAGAGAAAAAGTATTCCGCCGAGAAAAGTATAAAATCGTTATGTACAAATATGACAGATTTTCAGCACGACCCTCCTATGCCAAAGGGGATATTTAAAGCTATAAAGCAAGTATATGAAGAGTTAAGCAGAGAAGAGCTTCTCTTTCGTTGTTTGGGTGGATTTACACAGACTTCTAACGAAAGTTCGCCAGTATGGTCCGTGGCACCTAAAAATATTTCCAGTGGCAAAAAGGTCCTTGATCTAGCTGTATATTTAGCTGTTCTTCATTTCAATGATGGATATAATGGAATTATGCGAGTAATGGATCAACTGGGCATCACCATTGCAGAAAATTGCTACAATTTTTGCGCAAAAGCCGACGCCACGCGCATCTCACTTTCCGAACGTTCCCTCACCAAAGAGGCTAAAACAGCTCGCAGAAATGCATGTACGTGAAGAAAGGGTGAGGAGGTGGAAAATCTTCAAATGGACGACCAATTGTATGGAACAGCCATCGCAGATTAGAGATAAAACGAACATTTCATACAAATAGAACTACTTGAAACTTTAAACGCGTTTTTCTCGAAAGCATGTTTTTTTACCTGGACGCACCGGTAGCGCTGTCAATTTTTAATCGATTCACTTAAAATTTTAACTGTATCTTAAAAACATAATTTTCTAGTGAACGTCGTAGGATTTTTTGATAGGTTGAATTTTACCGATTTTATAATCGATTTTCGGACCATTTTTCGAAAAAAAATTTTAAAAGATTCAAATTGACGCCATTTCTTTTAAAATTCATTTATTAAAAGAATCCTACGATGTTCACTTTATTATCATCTATATTTTAAGAAACCGTTCCGTTTTTGTCCCAGATTAAGAATTGTGACCTGTAGCAGTGCGCCCAGGTGGATCATCAGCGATTTTCTATTTTTTTAGTGTGCTACTATACCGCCATTTTGTATTGTAATTAATTAAATTAATAGTGTTTTTGTACCTAAAGACTAGATCTTTCATATGCCCAAAACCCCATATTTTCATACGTTTGTGGTAAGTCTTAGAAAATGACCCTAAATTTGGTGGTCACAAGGTGATATTACCCCTTAAGTGCCCAGTTTAACAAACAAACTAGTTTTTAACTCGCATTACAAGTTCTAAAAAACTAGAGCGATCCCAAAATGAGAGTTGCCAGTTGTACTTGTTTCTCCAGTGTTTGGTATTCCGAATAAGAGCAGCGCAGTTAATACATAAGAAAACAAATAAACCTCATGGAAACGTTGAATGAAATGCACTTTCCAGGAACAAATCGACACCATCAATATCCTAAATACTGATCAAAAAGATGTGCTTTTTACCACGTCAATTTGAATATTTGCAAATATGTATTTCGGCAACTAAATTATCAATCTGAATGAAGAAACTTTACTTATCGAAATATCTATAAAAGAACATCAAAATCATTGTGGTAAAGATAATGTTTTATTAGAGCAAATTTTTGTTTCCCATAAAACAATTCTTTGCTATGGAAACAAAAGTGATACACACCACATCCAATATCGCTATAAAACTTAAGTAGATACTATAAAATAATTGTAATTGTCTGTTTTGCAGGTGGCGTTCTCTCCACTCTGAGATCCAACTTTTCGACGGTATCGTATTTGAACAATTTCCCGCTTCTTGATGAATAGCAACAGTTCTGAGATAAGTTATATTGATTGCTAATTTAGATTGTCGCAGGTACAATTGAACGCAGTCAATTCTTTTGTTTACCACGGAAGTAAATATCTTTCAAGATACATGATACATGTACAACATTACTTTGTTAAGGTGGACGTAGAATCAGCGTCATCTGATGTAGTCGGCGCAGGTTAACAGTAAATTTCGCAGCCGGCATCTTTGGTTAGGACATGTTAACGCTATTACGTTTAATATATCTTCTAACACTAATTAAGTAGCCAGCGTGGTGTTTAACTCGTTTATTTTTCTAATTACTTCTGGATAAATTATGACGATGAGTATACAAGATTTTCTTTAACTTTCCACTGTTCACGTATATATACATACGTTGATAAAAATTAAAAACAAAGATTACTTGAAGCAGTTGAACCACAGTGGGCTCTAAATCACCGCACCTTAATTAAGAAACTGATTGTCAGTGCAGTAATTTGAAGATCTTTTTAAACCACCTTTCAGTGCCCGTACACAATAGACAAATTTGGATCGAAGCACTAAAGGCAAACAATCAATATTCTCCAATAAAAGATGTTCTATTCTTAAAATACGACTTTTAAATGTTTCAACAGTGACCATAACAAGAAAAGTAAATTAGAAACGTTTCCTTTCGTTGCCCACCCACAGTTTATAACACCGAACTTCATGGTTGTAACAATATTTAACGAAGTAACATTTGCCTTTAATTTGCCTATTCATTGTGATTTTCTCTGTCATAAAATTTTAATTACAATCACACCTACTCACTATATACACTTATCGTATCCTACATATCGATGATCGTATCGCAAAACGAGAAACTCAAACGAGTAAAAATTCCTAGCAATTTTAAATAAAAGAAAAAGTGTGTCACACGTTCTTCGAAATGGTCGTACGTACTATAAAGCGGGTTGTAGAGATAGCACGCAAGGCACTAGACACTGCTTGAGCATTACTGAATACACTCGAAAAGGCGACATTAATACGGCGCATTGCATTTGACGCGGAGGAGAAAGAAGTTCTCGCAGGTCGCAACAATTTACTCGAGCAATTACTGTCATGTACCGTGAGTATGGGACTAAATTACAGAAGTCATCATCGGCAATAATTAAATAGGTAGCCTGTTTTTTGCGATCAAAGAAATGGCAGAGAATAGAAAAAAGCATGGTGAATCTTCTTTGGAGAAAGTATAAAGCGGAGGTGGATAGAATAGACGGCAACTTAGAAATTCGGAACACGTATTCAAGACAAAAATAAAGACGAAATTTGGACATCATTTCACTTCGGTAATACGTGAGCATAATAAAGAACGACAGGCAAATGTGTGCATATCTAAAGTTCTACAAAAAAATAATAACGTGGAAGAAAAATAAGTCATTCTTTAATTTGAATATGAAAGTTGGTTATTTGCGAAAGTATTCTTATACTTTTACAGTACATACACAAAAGATCACATCGCAAATTGGCTTTTATCAACATAGATTGATGAGAAGATATATGCATAGACGACGTTGGAATTTTTTATTCAATTCGGTAGAAACTTTTGCCTATTAAAAACTAATAGATGATTAAAATTTGGGAACGTTTGATAAAGAAGAGGTAGTCCAAGTGATGTTTCACCTAATAGTTTGTAATTCGCATTGCACCGTTCTTAGTGCATTATTTTTCGATTTTTTTATCAGTTAGATTAATGTAACATATTTTTGCTTTCTTAAAATGCTTACAGTAAGACGCTGTACAAAGTGTACTCAAGTTATAGTCAAGGGTGGTTTGACGAAGCGAGTCGCTGAACTAGATCTTTTAATTTGCGGTCATACCAACCACATTTAATGCTTCTCCATGCGACTTCACAACAGCAACAACTTTTAGTCTGGACCGGGGAAAGACTTTAGAGGAATATGGAGTAGCAGCATGTCACCTTTAATGATATGAATCAAGATTTTGTTTGTGAACACACAATGGCTGTACGAGGATTAGACGAAAACGTGGAGAAAGGAGCAACATTCAATTTGCAATCACGCACCGCACTGTGGGGTTATGCTTACCAAAGACTCTATTGCCTAAGGCAATAATTTCCGTTTGGTTTTCAACCGAGGCAATATGACCGGTCAGCGATACGTTCAAGAAGTGATGCAGCGTCACGTCCCTGTACTTCTTCAGATACTGGAGAAAAACTACGTCACCCTTTCTCCTTGGCTAGCAAGATCTACAGATTTATTCTCCATAAAATATGTGTGGGGCATTATGGATACAAGGCTAGGAAATTTACCTAGCGCTCTGTTGGTTTTGAAAGCTCTGCAATAGAGATTGCTTGGGATCCAAACTAAGTTAACACCGATGAATTTATACATAGATTCAATGCCACAATGTCTAACTCAATGAGTAAATAAAGTTAGCTAATACATGGTTACTGAAAAACTAAAGTAGGTTCATATTATTCTTTCAAATTTTCATTTATTAGTTTTATTGTTTCAATGTTTAAAGGTTTCTGCTAAATGCAATCCAACGCCTTTCAGGTTATTTCTGTCAGGCACCACAATATTATGACTCGCGAAAGATGAATAGAATTATTTTGAGTTTCATCTGTTTAAAAAATAAAAGTGCTGTGGGGAATATCAAACTCAGACTTTTTTTTAATCAAAGCTCCTATGTGTTAACTTCACTCTTGTCGTAGATATGCAATTTGTTTTTCCGACATAGCATTCTCTTGTTTACATGAAACAAAATTATTATTTCAGTTTTCAAAAAGGGGGATAGAATAAACGATACAAATTATAGACCTGTTGTCATTCTGTGTAAATTTTCTAAAGCGATTGCACAAATTATAATTATCTATGAAACACTTTATCCTAAATTTCAAAATATGTCTGAGCTTGTGTTACTTAAAAAATCTGCAGAGTGACAGATAATATAACCGGACCCAATTTGGTATAACGTACACGAACTTAGACCCTGCATTCGGTAAGATTGACCATCCCTGGTTGCCTACGAAGCTTACTGCTTTTCGTTTAAATGGTGATTTTCTAAGATTCCTCATTCCCCATCGCGCAACAACTTTTGTGTATATGCCACAACACTTTCCGATCATAGAAGTACACATAAAGCTCGAGTGTCTTTTAGGAATCTAATTTGGACTCACCACTTTTCTTTAATCTATGTTACATTTTGTCTGGCGCACAGTGACTTCATTAAATCTTCTGAGGCAATCGATGAGATCAGTGACTGCAAGATAATTCAGAACATCTTAACTACTTTCCAAAGCGGATGTGCTTTAAATAAGTCATCCAAGTACTTGTATTTCATACACTACAGCTGGCTATGCTCTTGAATCTACCGTGATCTGTGAGAACTTTAGTACTTCTTCTTTCTTTTTGACAGTTACTTAACCTTTGAAATACACATAAATGAAGTATGTAACTCGGGATTACATATTAGAATTCATAATGGGAAATACGAAACTGTCCCATATTTGACTAAAGTCAAAGCTTTATGATTTGAAATTGGAGCACCTACGTCAATTTTGTATCGTTTTCTTTTGGTAACGGTGAAAACTTAAACAAACACAGTAACAAGTATATACATTGATTTAGCCACCTGCGCGGGAATGGTAGTATGGATTCTTGTTTCCACGAAACTTTAAGATATAAGTCAAGTCAATCTTATCAATTAGAAATCTGATTTTGGGGCAGAATTCGAGTATATTAAGGATAAAAATGTTCACAAAATCATTTATAATTGCTTTAAGCCTGTAGTTATCAATATTCGTATGATCATCAAAGGGGAAAGCTGACATTAGTAATAAGTTAAAGAGAAATGAGTGTTTGACCACTCTTTAAGAAAAACGATCGAAAGATCACCAAGGCACGAAGTGTTTCCATTCCAGAAATATGAAATAAACGAGATCTTATTACCACACCCATCCATATTTTAGGTCAGATCCTTGTTTCTTCTGTCCAACTCTTCTCGTCGCCAAAATTTAATAAGAACTCATTTTGGTTTAGCCAAAAGTCTAATTTGTATACTTTATCCTAAATGTATGTTCTAAATCCCAATAACTTTCTAATCCGAGTCCTATCAATTTCCTTCTTCACACAACCAAACTGGCAAATTAAAAAATTCTTGCCCAATTCCACACGTTCAGCACGGATATACTTTTGATACCAAATTTACATACATACACATTCGTTAAGTGTAACCGTGTACCGTAAATTTACGGCTAATTTGTCAGATTCTAGTTCTCACATATTAATTCAAACGATACAGCTATCAGGAAATCTCGACAATTAGTCTCCATTAACTAAAAAGAACCGCTGCTTTTATCTCTCTGAACGGATTTTCCTTAAGAAGTTGGCTGTACTTACGTAGATCGATCGCAGATGATTTATTGGAATTTCTGAGATATATATTACAAAAATATTAATCCGGACGTTCTCTTTATAACGTTAGAATTTGATGGTTCGTTTTGCTTTTATAAAACACTCCTTACACCTTAGGATATAATACTAATTAGATCTAATTAGAATAAATTATGCAAGCGTAACGCAGGGCGAATTGAAACGTCAGCATCGAATTTCGTCGGTTTCCAATCCGCCGGATGATAATGAGCTTGAAAACTGGTTTGTACTTCCTAGTAGTAGCAGCGTTTCGAGTTGATTTTGGCGGTTAAAGAACTTCGACTTAATTAATACGTTCTGAATGGACGGAAGTCGTAAAAATAGTGTCATTTATCCGAAACCCGCTATTATGTAAAAGGCAAAAAAGGTACCTAACACTTGCAGAAGAATTTAAGTGTCTGATTTGATAATCGGTCTCATTTGCCCGGAGGAAAATCCTAATAGAATTACTAATATGAAACTATAAGCAATAACATAAAGATTCCGCCTTGGGTTCGGTTAGGCAATTATTGAATGTTATGATGAAATTTAATCATTACGTTCCATTCTGTACTGCCATTGGCGTAATAGACACGTTATTGTAAATTCCTTTAATAGTAGCTCCATTGAGTGTTATTTGCAATGTAACGTTTTAGGCTTTTTGTCTTTAATTTATTGGAAGTTATTTTCAAGTATTGGCGTTAGCTTTTCGTTCATATGTGTATACTTAGAATTAAAAGCATTTCCAATTAGTTTTATAAGAATTATTTTGTTTGGGATTTAAATTATGCAGAAAATTGGAGAAGTTTTAAAATGATCAGTTTTGTTGGATCTCTCGAAAATTTCATTGATTTGGCAACTGACGAAATGGAAAATCAAGGCACGCAATTCCGTCGTCTGCTCATCAGATTACTATTTATTCTAATCTTTGCACTACTTCTTAAATACTGAAAGCGCGAAATTGATGGTTATATCAAACTGCATTTCATTCGGTTTCTTTGCGAATAAAAACCAAATCTTTTTTAAATAAACTAGTATCAATTTTAGCAAAGACATAACGCAGACAGCTACATCTATTACCATTAGACATTAGATATGTTACGACAGCCAAAACGTCTTGAGACTTTTTTAATCTTTAATGTCCAGCCTTTTTGCTATTATACACCGCTTTAGATAATGTGATTTTAAATGTTTCGAAATGGAAGCTACGAATACAAACAATTTTCCATACATTTGTCCCAGAGATAAACGAAAGGCAAGTATGGACTTGGCAAAAAATATAGCACACTTAAAAGCATACGAGGTGGATGCCACAAATTCTAGATCTGTAGGCTTATACAGGTTCAAACGTGTTTCAAACTCAGATGCGTCATAGTTGCACTACACTATATATATTACGGCTCGCAGCATAAAGCGATTAGTTCATTAAAATATAGCAGCTAACGAAAACAGAGTACCGCGTGATCATTAAATTTGTAATAAAAGAAGGGCACACGCCTACTCACATTAAACAACGTTTAGAAGGCACTTATGGTGATTTATCCCCTTCGTATTCCACTATAAAAAACTGGGCAAAATTTGTCCGTTTGGAGCAAGAATTCCTTAAAGATGGTGAGCCAACTGAAGAGCCAACGCCTAAGAAAATTGCAATGATTGAATAAATGCCATTAGAAGATCGCTGGTTGAAAGTGAAGGAATTAACAGTAATGTCTGACATTTATGAAACAAGTATTCGCCGAATTCTCAATCACCATTTGGGTATGAATAAGATTAGTGCAAGATGGGTAGTACCGCATTCTCTGTTCGCTCGCCAACGTCAACGTCTGGTCGAATATAAGCGTTCGGTTTGAAACGTGTGGAGACCAGCCCAAACTGATTTTGGAGTCCGTTGTCACAGAAGATGGAATGGTTCTGTTTTAGAAAAAATAGGCCTTAGCGACAGTTGTTTAAAGGTCGATAGTGAGTTGCAAGCAACTGTAATTATTTTTAAAGGGCATAGAATTATTAGATTATATTTTTAAAAAAATTGTTATATTTTCCCAACTTTATTTTCTCTATATCAGGCCGATAATTTCTGGCGCCTACCTCGTATGGGAACGTTTTTTCTATTTTGGGTGACATGTTCAAACACATTTTGAAACAAAATTCCTTTCCACCCTTCCCCGTCCCGGTATGAATAGTGACACATCCTGCCTTAGTAAGCAAGTCTTAGTATGAGCAAATATCTTCCAGAATATTAAAGTTAGAAACCCAAACTTTAGAATATTCTTAAACCATATACTAAAAGATAACTTTTAGACCTCCTTAGACTTATTCAAATCCTTTTGGACATCCAGGGATACAACTTCATAATCTCAAATTCAGCTCTATGTCAAGTTGCACCCGATTCTTAACGTACCAAGGCCGGTTTTACAATAACCGAATAAGCACCAGTTAGCTTATATTAGAACTATCTACAATAATTTCATATAGAGATCATTCCTAGTATAAGCTAATCGGTCCTTAGTCGGGAATGCTAAAACCGACCCTAAATAGATACAAGTTTTGGAACAAACCGGAAGTCTCTTTCTGAAGTCGTTTTCAGTGCAATGTTAGGAAAATTATTGTGATATAATCAACCTAATTAGCACATTAATTTTCTAGGTCACGATGGTGTTAATAACATTGTTATAACACGTATCACTTGTGACAGAACACAAACGAGGTGTCCTACACAGTAGTCGTTCAGTTTATTTTATGATGAAAGCATACCCTAAGTATTGTGATTTTAATTAGAGATGGGACGAATCCAAATTTTCTCGAATCCGAATCCGAATCCGAATCCTAAAGGATTCTCGAATCTCTCGAATCCTTCGAATCTCGAATCTCTCGAATCCATCATATAATTACAATAATAAGAAAGGACAGAGAGGAAAAACAATTTTACAGGAAAATTTTAATTAGATTAGTTATATTATTTGCTGTCTGTATTTGACATGTTCCATACCTTTTCTGGTCTCAGGAATAAAGATATTTATTTATTAAAATACCACAAACATTAGGAAAGCATGCCAGCTTATAAATACTTTGTGGCTGAAAGAACGAGAACCGAAGAGAATCGTCGAGATCTTTCTAGTCAGTGATTCATATGTGTCGTGATTACATGAGTCATCATTATTATTATTTTTTTTTTTGGATTCGAAAGATTCGAATTACGAAAATCGTGCGAAGATTCGAGTTTTCGAATCTCGAATCTTTTTCAGGATTCGATGGATTCGAGGATTCGCGGATTCGAATGTCCCATCTCTAATTTTAATTATATCTGATTTTAGGTTCATGTGCGATCAAAATTAAAACGAAAGAAAATGAACGCTCCTAAGGAGTGTAATGTTTCTTATCTTGTTTCTATTCTAAAATTATCTTCAATCGTTAATTTTCAAAATTCAAGATATGTTTAAGACCTAGCTTACTACAATAGCTTACTGCTTATAACTAATAATAAGTGGACATAATCTTTTTTCTATGGACAATCTCATCGAATTTTAAAAATTCAAACAACTTTTAGAGTAAACGGTACACCACAAGCTGATCAGGTCATTCTTCTATCAGGTTCAAATGCTAGGTACCATCATTTTTCAACAGAAGCAGCCAGTGCGAATAGTAGCTAGATAGCTTAAATGTAACAAATCTACAGTTCCCGGAATTCTAAAGAAACATAAATTTCATCCCCACAAAGTACTACTTCTACAATAGCTAAAGGGCTCAGGTCGAAGGTCATAGTTTTGTAAACAAATGTCAAACTTAACTGCTACAGATGTTATTTATTTGCAAAAGACTTGCTTTAGTGATGAAGCTAGTTTCTTCCTATGGTTAAGTCAATAGGCATAACTGTCGATACTGGGCCGATGAAAATCCCCACAGATTTGAAGAAGGCCATACCTAACATCTCCAGAAAATTAAGGAATGGGTTGGAATTAGGGAAATAATATAATTGGGCCGCTTTTGGTCAGTAAAACCACAGCAGTCTACACAACTACTAGAATGATGGATCAATATTCCAACATGGATGGAGCACCCCTCACTTTCATTTACCTGTTAGAGAATATCGAAATAGTGAATTTCACTGGGCGCTGGATAAGAGGGTGGGGAGTTATGGAGTGGCCACCAAGTTCTTCGGATTTCTATACATTAACCTTACTTTTTTGGATACCGTGTATAGTGACACGGTACTTTAAGTCAAGAGCATACGTTCTTTTCTTTTAGGTTCCTTACTGACGTGCAAATCATTATCCTAATACGTTTTGCAATAGTTAGAAAGGAAATACAGATGGTATCTTAATACCTCGTCCTTCATACACTTAAAATGAAAATTAAAGAAAGAATTAGCTACGTTCGAAGGTACGCTGCGGTGATAAAGAAATACAATAGAGGATTTAAATTTAACGATAAATTTGTTCATTTCTAGTTTCGGAAATAAATAGGAATTCCCAGTTGGTGCTATTACCTCATTTATGAAGAAAGATAACGCCAAAAATGGTGTTCTTAATAATAAACCAGTCTTCAAAATATTCTTACGCAAGTATATATCGTTAACAGTTCAACTGTAAACAAATTAAACTAATAATCTGATGCCAAAGTAATACCGTATATGTATAATCGCGATCGTGTTTCGCTTTCCCGTGTCTAGAACTCATCACTAGAAATGAATGAAGCGATTTTTATCACATCTTCCGCTAAATGTAGCATCAAATTTCTTAATAAAAATTATGTTTAAAAATCATGATGGAGAAGTGACACAAGAACAAAAATTGTAAGTAAAATTCACTGTTACTCATTTTCAACTCAAAAATGAATTAGGCGCCTAAATACTGGACTATAGTTATCAATTCTTAAACAATATATATATATATATATAGTTAATTCAACAGCGCCGAAGCAGTAGCGAAAAATGTGTTCCATACTTATTGCTTCACATTGTAATAAACCAAACGATATATCCTTTGGATGGTAATTGATAGATTTCATATGGCAATTTGAAGAAATATCACGGAAAGTACGTATGTATATACATACATGTGTAGGTAATTCAAATAGAAGAATTAAGAAATTCCGGTTATAATAACATTGCAATTTAATATGGTTATGTGTTCGGACAAATAAGAGAATGGCTGACAAGCTAGATATACTTCCAGTATCATACCTTTCACGTGTATATGATTATTAGAAATAATGCTACATAATTACTAAGTATGTGAGGTGTAGCTGAAATAGCGAATTCCACGCTGAACACACCAAACAAATCATTTCATTATGCATGGACCATTAGTCCTCTGCAAAGGTGTAGTAGGCTATTAGAGCATGATTTGTGTGACAGTTACTATTCATCTCAGCGTATAGGATTCTTTCCGGAAGTAATAGCTTCATTATTTTTCTGACTAACCATCAATAACGGTGCTAACAAATTAGAAAAATATTTTACAGCTTCCCGCAATGAATTTTGAACACCTGTGAGTGTTAGATTCCCTTACTGTTTTCTTTTTTTATTCATTTTTAAAAGTATTAGACTCTCTTGTTTATTTATAACATACACAAACAAAGTAAAAATCTTGATAAATATATGCTTTAGAATGAGCTCATATTTAATAGATAAAGACGGAAATAGATATTGCAATATTACCCAATTAGAATTTCTAGAAGTAATGGGGGAGAGCGGCTGGTGAAGCCACTAGAATCAACAAAATTCTCTTTTTACACATTTCCTATAAGAGTTTGTAACCATATCTTAATAAGGGAGCCGATACGTAAAGTCTTTGCATTTAACAAAACTAGTCCGAGTTAGATTATATATAGTTTCTTAACTACTCATCATTGTGTGAAGTTGTAACGTATTACTCAATTTAATTACGAAATCCCATTAGAACTGTGTAAAGTTTCCTTCACAAAATTTTAAAATACCCTCGTGAGTGGTGGGTGAAAGATAAGTACTTGTTTCTTCTACTTTTTTACATATTTCAAATTCTTATTACATTTATACTAACAATATGGGACTAAGTGAAGACCTAAGTAACGAAGAAATTGCTCAGATAAAAAACGTATCAACAAGAGGTATAGCAAAGTAAACTGGACCACCACATTATGTTGTTGCAAATTATTTAAAACTTGGCCGGAATTATGGTAAAAATTGAAAATTTGTTCATTAAACAAAAATTGTGTGATTGAGACTCGCGCAGGATTCTTGAGTAAATTCGTGGAACGTCGACAACAGCAGCAGTGGTAATAAAATCAAAATTACAGTTGCCAATGACTGTAAGACGTGAACAACAAATTCTGCCATCTGACGAGAATCTAATTTATACGAAAATATTGAAGAAACCGTCACTATCACGTCGACATAAAGAACGTCATTTATGGTCTTGCACGGCAGCACATCATTTGGGGCCGAGAATGGACAAAAGTAATATAGCGATGAAAAGAAGTTCAATTTACAGGACCCGATGGCTTTTCTTTCCACTGGCATAATCTTCGAAAGTCAAAAGAAGTCAAAATGAGCCGCTCTTTTGGGGTGATAGTTGTATGATATTGGCAGCATTTTCGTCCTATGCAAAGTCTAAAACTGCCTTGATAAACCATCCAATAGATAGCGATAATTATATTGAAATTTTGGAAGGGGCTTTGGTGCCCATATTTGAAGAGATTCTGCAGTAAGATTGCATTTTCTAACAGGATAATGCGGCAGAAACTGTTTTTTTGAAAAGGTAATACCTGTACTAACTTGGTCACCAAAAAGTCCTGATCTTAACCCCGTTAAAAATGCATGCGGACTTTTTGCTCATCAAGTCTATCAAAGTGGAAAACAATACAATACTGTTAAAGACCTAAAATAATGCTTTCGGTGACGCTTGGAATAATTTTTCCCTACAGCAGTTGCAAAATTTACTAAATTCCATGCCCAATAGGCTCTTCGAAGTTATTCGCAGTAATGAAGGAAAGGCTAAGTACTAACAATCCATATGATTTATTTTTTTCTCTTACTTTCACTAAAATATGGGGTGGCGCTAATAGAATTTCACCTGGTTTCTATCACATTATACAAGTTTATAATAAATTTTTAATTTTGTTATGGTATTTAGTTTCTACTCATGACTCAGGAATACACCGAAGGCTTTATTTGTCTGAAAACCGCTTTGAAACAATAAGGGGCATAGCCGGGTTTCCATGTTGAAACTGCTACCAAACGAAGTGAAATTTCTTATCAAGTATTCGAAAGCATTTGGCCTATATACGTTTTGGCCAAATTTTGAACTCGATATTGGATGAGTAACGGCGGATTATGTAATATTCGTCTTTCGTCAATTTTAACTGAAGTAACGACGCGAAATTTATGAAAAAATTCATAAGAGTGCTATGCATGATAATACACTCGTTAATTTCTTTCGCAAATTTTCCATTACAGAGTTCGCGAGAAGAAAATTTAAATTTTTTGGAGTCAATTTTTTCATTGTTAACGATATCTACTACCAATGCGTCTTCTAAAGGTACGTATTCCATAATTTTTTCAGATCTTTTAAAGGAGTTCAATATACTGAAATAGATTAATAACTTTGAAGATCGTCAGTTACCATGGTATCGGTCAATCAGAGCAGGTCGCAAATGATTTTCATCGCTCAATATGTGACTCATTCTCCAAGCATTCCGTCGTTTGGTGAATTAAGATCGATTTTAACTAATGAGACTTAATCATTTATCAGATTTTATGCCAGTAAAGTTGTATCAAATAATTATACTGCTTTTGACTTTACACTTCTTTGTCATCACAGAAAAATGTTAGGGTCAAGTAAAAACATTCAAGGTGTTCTTATTGCGATATTTTGCTTTAAAATGTCTAGGATCAAAGTTGGTGGTAAAAACTGATTCAGAAGTAAGTGTTCTATCGAAGTTGCTTGAACGAAAAATTGATGTCAGTAACGTTTTCTGCAACAAATGCGGCAAAAATCTATATACTGAAGGATTTAGAAGAAGTTGCGAAATTATTGATTGTCCCAACGCTACTGCTTCATGTGACGATGTTAATGATCCAACTTTTCTTGTTGCGGTAAAGAATTCCAAAGAAGAATCTCAAAACATTGTTGACATTCAATTATCTCGCGTCGTCTCGACCCACAGACACTGTTTCTTGTGCGGATCATGATCAACATTAACTACACTACCGTTTGAAGCTCGAAAACAAGTTTTTACGAATTGTTGATGAAATTGTTGCTCAAATCCAGTTAAAAATTGTGTTAAAAATACATTAACGCAAAGAGTAGAAGAAGAAAAATTAACCAGGGGCAAAGTTCCATTCAAGACGGTGAGTTCGTCTGACATATTAGACTTTTCGGAAATGACCGACGATGATTTGAAGATCTTTATTACCGGTTCTTATCAGTTACATCAAGCACTTTCTTATTTGGCAGAAATAATGGGCGCAGACAATAATATTAGAATAAGTTATGTCAAGGAAACGCCGAATATTATCAAAGTTGAAACAAGTTAGAAGTAAAACCTATAAAAGTTTTATCGAGTATAAGTTAAACACTTTTGGCTACTCTGGAATTAAGCAACACTACTGTGAATGTCCTAGTGGCAAACATACAGTAGGTTGTTGTTCTCAAGCAGCTGCAATTGTTTATTATTATGTATCTTACGCTCGATATCTTTCAAGAAATTGTGAAACCAGCAGAAATATTGAGCAAATTATTTATTGCTGAAAACGTACCAGCGATAATCAATGAAGACGACGATGACTGAGATAGAAATAACCTCACGTTTATCAAGAGATAATATTGTTATTAACGATAATTCTTGGTTTGGTATAACAGCATTCAACAGATTCATTCTTATTATTATTTTCACAATTTTTGGCAAGTATAAAACATTTTGTTAATGATTTCAGTGGCTCAAAAAATGTATTCATCTAATAATAATATAACTATTCAGTCGTACTGCATATGACAACATTCACCTTCTGAATAGTTTATTTTATTATTTCTGACGCCTACTCCAAACAGGTGGAAGTAGAATTATGCGCTCAAGGTATATTGTTTAATAAAACTTTACTGACATAAAATCTGATTAATAATCAAGTCTTGTTAGTTAAAATTTGCTAAAATCGATTTTAATTTACTAAACAACGGAATTCTTGGAGAATGAGTCACCTATTAAGCGATAACAAATATTTGCAACCTGCTCTGATTGACCTATACCATAGTAAATAACGATCGTCAAAGATATTAATCTATTTCAGTATGGTAGACTCCTCTCAAAAATCTGAAAAAATTGTAGAATACGTATCTTTAGAAGGTGCATCGGTAAAAGAAAAATTTAAAGTTGAACCAGATTGTGAACTATGAAAAAATTGATTGCAACAAATTTCAAAAAAATTTTCTCGCGAACTCTGCAATGGAAAATTTGCGAAAAAACTACACGAGTGTATTATCATGTGCAGGACTCAGAATTTTCCCATCGTTAGTCCAGTTAAAATTGACGAAAAGCGAATATTACATAATCCGCCATTACTCGTCCAATATGGCGGCTATCGATTTGAAAATTTGGCAAAAGTGTATATAGGTCAAATGCTTTAGAATAGTGGAGAAGAAATTTCATTTCGTTTGGGAGCAGTTCCAACATGGAAACCCCCTTTAGCCCTTTAGCATAAAATAAGTGTGGCGATAATGGAATTTCGTCAACTACCATATACATACTTTTAAAGTAAGGTGCCGGTGAGGTAGTTTAATATGATAAAACGTAATAAAATAATTTTCTTTGTTTTAGTCCCAAAATTTTAGACTGTTATACTGTTATACATCGACTTAACGAGTTAGGAAACATACGCAAAATATCAAACTCTCGTACCTGCAAAAATAACAAACTGCGTCATGGGAACAATTCTCGCTTAGCGCCACCAACAATTCTGGATCTCGATGAGCGATGGACTTGCACGGAATAATCGGCACCTCTTTCGACAATCCACCATCCTCAGACTCTTCCAACAGAAGGGACGAAGAAGTGGAACTGTTCGAGTCTCGCAACGAATCAAAATCCGATGCAGTTTCTTCGGTGAGAAAGGAACTCGAGGATAAACTCGCATCGGTCTCCTCCGAACCTAGTTTCTCTTCGCGGAATCTGGACGCCTCTTCCGAATTATTTTTAAAGTTGCATTCGACGTAATGCAGCCAAAATAACGACGTCCTGGTTTCCAACGAGTTCAACCACTGCGTCAACAAATCCGGGGGCCCGTTATTATCGCTGTTGCAGCCGAACGGACCGTATTCGCCGTTCGAACAACAGGTTTCGAGCAGTAAGGTTTCTGTACCCATAATGATTCTTCCTTGTTTTTTCCTTTTCGGTTATTTGACAGCGTTGTATGGCGTATTTATGAAGCACTCGTCTTCGACGCGTTTGGTTACATAACACTTAGCACTACCTCCCCGTTTCTCTTGTTTCGTTCCTTTGTTTATCTTGGTGAAGACATATGCGTGTCTGAGCATAGATGGGAATAAAACACACACGACATACGACAATAAATATAAAAATACGAACGCATACACGTAATACTGTTCGACGATTACGTTTGGAGTTCACGAGACCTGACCCTCTTCCCAGCTCATTTTAATTATTATATCGCTAGCACCTGCCTAAGAGATGAAGCCCGCCATAAGGTATAGGTAACCTACTAACCGCGACCATTCACTAATGATACGGCGATGCTGTCGTTTATGTATGTATAATTTTACGCTGCCTTATAGCGGCGTAAAATAGCTATATGCAGGCATGCGTATGTAAAAGACTAGGTTGATTGAATACCGGCACATGATTAGAATCTTAGAAAATGATCCTCATTATTTATTCTTATTAGGGTTGATGAGATTAAATTGTATCGGTGTACTTTGCAGAACATATTACGTATTTCAATCGTTACGACTATTAAGAAATAATAATATTTTAGAATAGAACATATTTAGCTACAAGCTAAGCCCAAAATACATACATATTCATATGTATGTATGAATAATGTAGTATTTTCAGGCTAGCACTACAACCGTCTGAAGCTTTAAAATGTGTTTCATCGACTACAAATTACTAAACTAAAATTTGATTCCCTACAGAGCCCAGAGGTGAACAAAGTAATAAATAGCCTTGGGTCATCCGAAGGAAGGAGCACCAAATTTCGTAGGGTTTTATGAATATAACTTTTTTTCTTCAAAATTTGTTGAGTACATTAGAGGTAGGAGAAGTATCCAAAATCTACACAAATCCTCTGATTACCTAGACACTTTGCTTTATAACGGATCATCTCAAAATGTATCGAACTTTTCAAATGTATCAATATTATGGAATGAATTTTAAATAACTATAAACTAAGGTTGTGGCATCATTAATTTAATATGACCGTACCCTACTGAAGTTGTAATTAAGGCCAGGATCCATAAGGATGGTGCATCTCGGTCTCCTTAAATTCAACCCAAATAAGGTTACTGCCATCAAATTTATAAACTTCTTCTTCTTAATCTTTTACCCTTGTCTACCTTTCGGTGTAAGGGTTCGGAGCCACCGAGCCGTATATGAACACGCATATACCGTACCGCTGCTGGCCCGCCCAGTGGCATTTCCTTCATTTTCGCAGCTTATTAGAGGTACCAGATCCGTTTTAGGATTTTAAACTGCTACGCTCTGCCGCTACCGGGTCTCGAACGCCGGCCCTTCGCAATGTGAAGCGCGAGTTTTACCACTCAGCCACTGAGGGGTTAAATTAATAAACTAATTCTTTTAATTTACATCGACGGTGGTGGTACATGTATTGTATTTTCCTTGGAATATTTACTTCTAATTTGCGCTAATTAAGTTGTTAATCGTGAAAAACGTTCTTCGGCTTTCGACTTAAAATTTAATGCTGACTAAAAACTAAAGTAGACACAACCCACAGGAAATAAACGGACAAATCGTGTTCTGCGCATCTACCTAAGAAAGGATAAGCGCCGTACTCTCCGACCATCCGAATACTTCTCAATGGTTGTGTACATATTGCTCTCTATCCAGTAAATTTCAACGTTAACTATTATTTGCTGTTGAAGGTTGGACGACGATAGCGTACTCCTCAAAATATGTATTATACTAACGCAATTGTTATAGTAGAGTCAAAGACTATTTAAGTTTATCTTATCAACCAATTTTCTTCTACTTTTCTCACCAGCATATAGTACAAATCTTGACAAGACAACTGTTACACCTTCACTGTTTTTTAAGTATAATAAAAATCTCTAATAATTATTATAATTTCTTTTGGAAGCATCCAATTTTCAGCAAAAATCAATAAAAGGTTGTGAATTTATAAGCCAGAAGGGAACCATAGTTTGCTTTATATAAAAAGAAGTGATCCATTATTTTATGTTTTTTTTTTTTTATGAAGTTTCTACTTAACGTCCAGATTGGAAACATTGTATTAGAGATGGTATAATACTTTTAAAAAATCAAATTATTCATTAGCTAATCTAGAACATTATGTTTATGTAATTCTATAAGGTTGTCGTGTTAAGGTATTTTAAGGTTTCGAAAAGAAAAAGAAAATATTGAACGCTTAGATAATGTTTGTGTTGATCATTAATCCAAATGTATGTAGGTATATTCCTATTACTGATACACATATCACATCGGCGAATTTCATACTAAAATATATAATAGTTTGTGTGGTACCGATGTGATATCATCAATAGTATACTCCTCTGATCATATCAGGTAACCAAATGACTTCCTGCCTCTCTAGAAACTGGTAGGAAGGAGTATTTTATATTTAAAGCAATTTCATTTATCAAACTATAATCTCTCGTATTTTGTTGCACTTCTTCAAATATTTGAGAACTGTTGTAGGTTCTGCCTTGATACAACTGCATGGTTTCATTTCCTAAAAAGTTTGACACCTTGCTTCTAACTGACTCAAGAGGGGTTGAGGGGGGGATATCGGCGCGATCGCAGCGCTGCGATGTAGTCTGGTTCAATGTGAGTCTGGTAGTGCTAATGAGAAAATCGTTCGAATATTCTTGCGTGCTGTTTTGGTCGTTTAACAGAGCTGTTGCAATTGAAAATCCCGCCGATTGTGAACTGCCTGTTGTTATCCGATTACTGTGTGCAAAGACAATAATGGCTGCTGAAATTCATCGTGAACTTTGTTCGGTTTATGGTAAAAATGGTATGAGTGTGGTTAGAAGAAAGTGCCGTATGTTTCGAGCAGGACGAACTAATGTCCATGATGAAGAACGAACTGGAAGACACTGGATTCACAATCACCGAACTTAGTGCCCTTCTCCCTCAAATTTCATGTACAGCTTTCTAAGAGGTTGTTATTGACCGGCTGGAGAGTCTTATGAACAGAGCATTAAACAACTGGTTCATGGTCAATCTTAATGGCAACTATGTAGAAAAATAGGTGAAAGTAGCCGCTCTATGTTGTATATACTAAAAGTCTCTTCATGTATTGGTGCCTTTTTAAATAACCAAAATGGAAGTTACTTTACGAATCGTTCTCGTAAAATTCTCACACCGTTGGCCAGAAAGTCCCATTTTATGTATGTAGTACTGTATGTGGTGAGCTATAGCTTCGAAAATCACTGTTATTTAACATTGAACCAGTTATATTCAAGAAGTGGGTTTAATATTTTTTACAATATTCAAATAGAAATGACCATGATTGAGAATTGAAGTAAATAATCCATAAAAATCAAAATTGCACATTAATTGTGGAATTGTAAGTGAATTTAGATATATTAATAATGATAATAAATAAAGTACAGATCCCTACACCATAGGGTAGAAGGGGAAACTGATTATATATATATATATATATAAAGTACTCAACAGGATGTTGAGGGCGATTTGGAGCTTTGTTGCTCTATGCAGTGCGCAATACCAGCGCATGGTATTCTATCAATATTCGTGTGAATCACCTGAGTCTTGTGGTTTCTTCACTGTAGATGGCAACTACGCTGACGAAATACGTACATTAATTTTTACAAAATAAATGTGGTAAGAGTGATTTTATTTTGTTAAGGCATACAATGTATAATTTACATTTTCTCTGTCTCATTCCAAAGGTTTAATGATCCATATGAAGGCATTTATCAAGTTCGTTCTAAATTTAGAATTTGTCCGAACTGCTATAGTCTCTCTATAAGTATTTACTAATCATTTTTCGTTTTGCACTTGCTTTCTCCATCGCATTTCATACGGTTTCATAGCGTTAAAACTGTTATTAAACTCAATAGATCCTATCAAAATGTACTTGTCACACGGGCCATGGTATTTTCGGTCTTAATGGAGGTAAACCAGATATGAAGTAAAATTGCGTACTTCACACAGTTTAACAAATACGGCTAAACTACTATTAATCTATTCAACATCACCCGCAGCTGGTTTTGTAGGAGTAATCCTATAATACGCGTAAAGATTGCCTACAAGTATGTGGGTCTACAATTTTACGTGCAGTAACGTAAACTCAAATGTGAGACATAGATAAGACTTACTGAAAGTTCGAATATGAATAACATGATTCACAATGACAAGCAGGTAGTGAGTGGATGTCTTGTGCATATTTACAAATGTTTAAGATACATCCTATTTTCATTGTCAAAATGGGATCCTTGTGAAAAGCATGAAATAATCCTCGGTCGCCTAGAAATATTCGTGCTGTATTAATTACAAACGCAAACTTGTTTGGTTGAGTGATATAAGTAGGCGTAAACAGTATAAACCTCCAATTCATTTTAATTCGATAAAGTTAATTAAAGAAGTAGAAATATTTGATGAATTTGTTCTGCCCTGTTGTAATATTAACCTAAAACAGAAAAAAGATAAAACAAAAAGACTAAGGACGAGTCATAGAAGAAATATGTTTTGCCAATCTACGTTGCCTCGTCAAATTTTAGCTAGAACTGCCCTGAATTTGCACAAATCTTATACTAGGAATTGAAGCGGACCGCAGTTTTCCAATTGAACGGTTGTTAGTAAGACAAAGTAAAGTTTGAGCGCTAATTGTGCAAATATTTTTTGTTTCGATGAAAAATGCCGAAAGTATACTACAAATTCTTAGTTATTGTTCATACTGAAGCAAGAGCTTTGCAAAAATGAAATTTTTAATATCTGTTTGGCTTTTTGGTATAGATCGATGATAGGTAGAAGCTTGTTTCGGGTTCTGTCGCATGTTACTACTTGGTATCGAATTTTCAGTCATTGCCAGCTGGTTTAGCGAAACGTCGACTTTAAATAGTGATACGCAGCAGAAGAACCTGCAAGAATTTTCTACCAAGTTATTGCAACAATTAAGAAAATTTGAAAGAATATTTTCTAATAATTATCAATTTCTTTTGTATTGATGGATGGATTTAAATTACGACATTGCAAAGTGACAATCGAGACACTAAGTGCATTAAGAATTAAAGACAACATTACAAAACTTATTAATGATTATAATGATGATACACCATTATTTTTAACGTGTAAGATCTACATATCTAGGCAGTTACACGATATATATTTGAAACGCTTCGTAGTCCTCTAAATCCATATATTTATTGCGTACTTGTGTACACTTGAACAACACCACTGGTTACATTCGACTTAAGAAGTAAAAGTGGATGCAAATACATATACAAAGGCAAAATTTCAGTATGCAGCTTTCACTTTACTTTTGCGAATACAGCAATGCATTATAATTTAGCTCTTTAACTGAAAGTGTTTACCTAATTGGAAACGTTCGCTTATTTGGGAGGGCAATAACAATTTCACTAGGTCAAAAAATTAATTTCTATTGCCGATACAGTACCAACTTGCTTAAAGATAGATTGTGATAAAACAAATTGCCCCCGGTTCACAAGTGGGAAGTGAATTATTGCCACCACTTCGCTATATATAAAATCATTTTCATTCTTATATAAATATCAGATTTAATTAGCTATCACATAGTATTAACAGAGTAATTCCCTAAAGATGCGATTTTGTAATAAAGATAAACCTATACGGTGCAATGCTTAGTATGTCAATCATACTTCATCTCGATTTAATGTCTAAAGACAGTAAAGAAGGTTATCTTTCTTTTTGCATTTCTATAAAACAACCTCTCGGCCACCAACACTACCCGTTACAGACAGCATAACTGGTTGTACGACGCCAGAACTTTCTCGCGATTAGATAAAAAAATATTACCTACTCTTTCCTGTAATTTATCCTGTTTCGACGACTGTAAGATTTAATGTAATGACATATCTAATTGAATTTTATGATCTCAATAAATATATATTTATTTCCCTACATAGCAAATAAGTCTTATCATTTACACTAATACACTGTTATTCAAATAAATGCAGAATCTTCTGTGTATCATTCTTTAAAGTTATGCTTACTTCCAGCATATTCACAAAACCGAGAAAATTTTGGGAAGACCACTGTCGTTCCAACTCTATTGCGTTGTTAATTTTGATGTGAAATATAAAAACATTAATATACCTACTCATATGGTATTAATTGAACAACAGAGAGGCACATGTAAATTTTTATAAAACTGCAATTTGCATATTTTTAATTACATTAATTTTGAAGGGCATCATTCCCAAAAAGTGGGTATAAAAAGATACCTCCGCTGAACATATAGCAAAACTATGTAAGCCTTTTAAACGAACTTCTATAAGTACGAATTTGTATAATTTGTGTTCGCTGAAAATGATGGAGTCTATAGTTTGTTTTGAAATGGAGATCATTTTTCTAATTTCATTGATAAAATGAATTTGATGATTGCAATAATTATAAATTCATACCAAATCACTCTATATAGCCTTCTTGTATACTTCAGGTAGCCTATGACATAATAAATAAAGTTACAAAATTTTGATCTCTTGCCATCCGTAGACGTACGTTTCGCGGTTATACCGCTCGTCAGTACGCCTTTGCAAGAGCTGTAATTTCGTATACAAATTTTATGTATATATGGTCTGAACACTGATGTTTGTACATGTGAAAAAATAACTCTAAAAAATGCGTAATACGTGCATTGTGAGAGAATTCATATCGAATCCCTCTCACATGTACAAACATCAATGTTCAGACCATATATACATAAAATTTGTATACGAAATTACAGCTCTTGCAAAGCCGTACTGACGAGCGGTATAACCGCGAAACGTACGTCTACGGATGGCAAGAGAAGATCAAAATTTTGTAATTTGCATTTCTCCCACGGCGGGTAGCCGAAGAGCGCGACTGCAGTTACTACAGGAGGCTGTGGCAACGCAAGTTGACCACTTCTGTAGAAAAATAACTGTAAAAAATGCGTAATACGTGCATTGTGAGAGAATTCATATCGAATCCCTCTCACATGTACAAACAT
The DNA here is from genome assembly GCA_038088585.1 of Chrysina gloriosa. Lineage (NCBI taxonomy): Eukaryota > Metazoa > Arthropoda > Insecta > Coleoptera > Scarabaeidae > Chrysina > Chrysina gloriosa. The sequence goes on along the minus strand of CM076087.1, from coordinate 35,091,066 downwards.
CAATAATAAATAAAGAGAAATGTACCAGACGATGTCACAGTTGCTGATCAGACTAATAAAGAACTCCCGACGGATTCATATCGTAAAATTTTCGTATCGGTAGTGACAAACTTGAGATGAAGAACAAAGGAGACAATTTTTAAGAACGAACACCACGGCTTTGCATTTGAAAAAAAAACTAACGAAATTAACACGTTCATGCCGGCGCGTACCACCGGTGGCCCACTGTAGAAAATTAAAATAATGAAAATTTAACGTATATTCATTATAGACATTTATTTTTAATGACAATTATAATTAATAACGTATTATAAACATAAATTTTGTTCAAAAGCATAGACATAATAATTCAATATTGTAAATTTAACTCAAATTCGATAAAATTAACATAAAAATTCAATAATAACAGAATTCAAGCGCCGCCTCACGGCGAAAAACATGAAAATCGGCCCCGGCTTGAACGTGTTCAATAAGGAAGGAAAAAATTCGTAAAGTAGTAGTACCTTTGCAGGTTAGTAAAAATACAGGTTTAAAAGGATGAGAAAAATTATGTATTTAGTATTAATAAAAATATAATCTTTAGTTGCAACTATTGACCCGTTTTGGATTAAATTTTATATATGAAATTCAAATTTAGTAACCATAAAGATGCTTTCTTCTGCAAGGATGCCTTTGATAAGTATACAAGAAAATTCGCTCCGATGCCATTTTCAAAGAACTAGGCTTAAACTTCCTCCATCGGAAATATCTATTTCACAATAATACATTCATAGTTAATACATATTGGATAAAGCTGTGATAAAACCTACAGTGACTTATGCATGTAAAACCTGGGTGTTGAACTCAACAAAGCGAAGATACAATTGAGAGGTGGGAAAGGACAGTAAGTACCATTCTTGGTGGCAAAACGGCAGCAAATGACTGAGCCAGAACTCAAAATCTCAACGAGTATTTGAGCATAAAAGATCAGACCACTGGGACAGATAGAAAGATTGTCCAACCGAGTAGTGCCAAGGAACCCAATTGCTTCGAAAAGAATAAGGAGAACCCGAAAGACGGATTAAAAGGTACAGAAGGATGTGATGAGTATGAAACTGGGGACTGGGCAGGGAAATGAGTAAGAGAATGTTAAAAGCTAATCTATTGCAGACTATGGCCAAGACTTAAAATTTATAAACCTAGGCCATACGGCCTGTTGAGCGTTGAAAGTACATCAATAAAGGATAATGAGTGACACCGAAATGCACAAGTACACTTTTTACAACGCAAATAATTATCAATCATTACGGCTGCAAGTACTTCATCTGATTCTTTCTGTCATTAGCATTTAGCACTAAAGTAAACAAATGACAATACTAATAGATTTACATTTCATTGAAGGCGTTTACTTTTATGTGGGTTATTTTGCTCCTCAAATTATTTTTCGGCAATATTTATTTGCTAATGCGAAATTTTTCACCATTTCCGATTTTAGGAAGCGAAATCCTAAATGTTATGAAGTGAATACTGTCTTGACATGTAACGAAGAACATGTTGCTCTCAGAATATTCTACAAATAAGATCTTTTACTATTCATAGAGATAGTGCGTAAACGATTACGCTAAATATCATGAACTGTCGCTTAGGTGTTAGTAACCAAGCGATTTACAAAGTTCTCTATTTATTTATAAATGTACATTAATCAAATTTAAAACTGTCCGATCAAGAACTAGTTTTCTAATTTATGATTTTTTGAACGAAAAACTATCATTACATTGATTTATGCTTATGAATTCCATTCTTAACCGACTGCTTTTAGTTAATAAGTACCACGTTAACTGTCAATTCTGAAAAAAGTGGTGACCTGCCACAATGCTCATTGCAAAAAGAATAAAGCAAATATTTTTCACGAACACATGCTTTTTTTTAAACAATTCAATTCAAGCTGAAACATTACTGATATTTTGACCGGTATGAATATATTGGTATTTTTCACAGACACCTGTAAGCATATTTTCGTAACACGTTTAAATCGTTCTAGATAATGAGAGATATTGTACAGTTATCTATAAATGGTGTAAATTGAAATCTGTAACGGACCAATATTTAAATTTATTGTAACGCGGTAGTTGGAATTTGCTTTCTACCACGTACATACTAGAAATCTCAAGTATTTGTGTGCTTTCAAGTTCTTTCTTGATTTCCTTTTCTGTTTTATTTCGAATTACTGAAATACCATAATATGCTACAAATATATTTCATTTTATCTAAACTTTTTGCGTTACATTCATCTTACGTTTGGTCCTTAATGAGTCAATTACCGACATAATCTACGTATACAGTTACAAACGACTAAATAAAAAGGAAATATCACCACCGATACAATTTACGCACTTCATCACCCAATTAAAAACTTTTCCCTACTTTTTTACCGCTCTCAACTACCACCGCATACATTCGAAACAAACGCGAACCGCCGACAAACGTAGATTTAATAAGCCGAAAATCACACAAATTGACCGCACTATGTTGCTACATTTATCGCCGATAACTGCACATTCGCGTGTTGTCCATGGTCTGTTCTAGCAACCCAGCCGATAGATTTACAGTTTGGCGGCCGGCGAGAGCCGCGACGAATAAACGACGAGAACACGCGCTAATAGCGCAGAAGAGACCGGAGCGGAAGATTGGCCGTGGATATCTGCTGGCTGGTTGACCGCGAACTTGTCCGTCTGTACGACGGCGGCCGTGTTGACACAAATCCGGGACCTAGATTCGCCGGCCGCAAGAAGTTCCCAGGTGCTGGGGCGCTGTGAGCCTCCCTGCGGGCCCAACTAGACAGTTACACCGTTATGGCCAGGCGCAATAGATGGATCTTGTTTGATTTATTTGCGACAGGGAACTTATGAGATGTAATTTTTAATATCTAATAAATAGTAGAAATAATATCCTCCGGAAATCAATAAATATTGTTAACAATAGATTCAATGAGCACCCAAGAACGAACGGTAATCTGCTCAAAGCAAATGTCCTAAAATCTTTTGTATCAACTTAAATGATGAGATCATCACCCTCATCACCCTTATACCCTTCCTATACTCACGCATACGGTCTGTGAGACCGATTTATATAGTATAGTATACGTCTTTCACTTTGACGTGAGTATAGGAAGGATACGTATGTACACAAGGTATGTGTGTTTATATAGCTACGATTATTATAAAAATGCAGATTTCCGCTGCACAATAATTGTTACCACCTTAAATGACGAGTTGGAGTCGTTTCATTATTGTTGAGGATTGAAGTTTTTATTTAGAATTAATATCACAGAGGAAGCAAAGCATCTATGCATTTGTGAACTCTGGCTAACACTGCTTTTAAAAGAATCATCCCACAATCGACACTGTACATATGTTGCCCGTTTGAAATCTATAATCAGTCGACTCCGCTTAATTGGGTCCTCGGATAATGGGGACAATCGCTTTATTGGGACATTTTTAATAAAACGGAATCAAAGATAAGTAAAACTTCACCGTTTTATCGGGACAAAACAACGAATAATTGGGACAAAGGTCAGAAGCACGAAATTGCATCGAGAAATAAAGACAATTTATATTGCAGAAAGGCAATGGGGGAAGTCTCTTAGACGTCCTTATCACGTGCTCCAATTTTGTTAATGCTGAGTCAATTAAGAAAAGAAAGCAAAGTACTCTCGATTCTTACTTGTTAAATAAGATGACTTAATTCTTGTTACGTTCTTTTCGCTGTTTTTACATACGTATCTAATAGTGTACATGCTTTATTATGTATTTAGTATTGAACTCCAGAATACTGAATGTATATGTTTGTAAGTAAACCGGTCAATGCACATTAAGCTGTTTTTTTTTGTGTTTATTCATGATTTTCGGTTTATTGGGACCTCCGGATTATTGGTACGAAATACTTTCTCCCTTTGTGTCTCGATTAAGCGGAATCGACTGTATACATATATTTTCTGCCTACGTTTCGGTGTAAGGTATGTACTTTACACTTCATTCAACTGCTTCGTGTACCAATCTTGCCCATTCTTTCTATTCCTGGCTTTGATCAATGATTCTCTCCACGTAATTTCCCTCCTCACAAATAGTTCAGCCACCACATCATTTCACTGCTTTCTTGGTCTTCCTGGGCCTCTTCTGTTTTGTACCCTTGTCAACCACACTTGTTTGACCTGCTTTTGTTCTCCCACACTACACCTATGACCAAACAATTTAAGTTTATTCTTTTCCAGAACATCCAAGATTGCCTCCACCTTCAATTCTTCTCTTACTGTGCTGTTTCCGATTCTATCCCCCTACTAAATCCTTTGACTGTCCGCAAGTGTTTCATATCCATTGCATTTATTATACTTTCCATTGATTTGATTAGGACTCAGCTCTCACTACCATAATACTACCAATACCTAATATTGGCCCAAAAACAGTTTTGTACACCCCGCATCTTTGTATTTGTGCTGAGCTCTTTTTATCAATAAATTCTATTCGGGGTGTAGTACAATCTTGACGCCTTGTATATTCTCACGTTAATTTCATCTTCTATGCTACCATTCGCATTTATAATGACTCCCAGGTACTTGTTCCAGCTTTTGAATGTCTATCTTCATATTTAATTGTCTAATCTTCATCCCTCCCAAGCACCAGCACCTTAGTTTTTCCTATATTTATTTTCAGACTTCCTTTTGCTAATTCTTCCTTCCATATTGTTAAATTTTGACACAGTTCAGTTCCCTTGTTAAGCAGTATTACTACGTCATCCGCAAAAGCGCACTCAGAAATTCTTTTCGGGTTCATTTGATGGTATCCTACAGTAATCTTGCTGCATTTTTGCTCCATCGCTTTTACGACATCGTCCATGATTACAGCGAAGAGCGTATGGCTTAGTACTTCCCCTTGCCTTAATCCAACAGTTACTTGGAATAATTCTGACTACACCTTCTCCTTCCTAACATAGCAGCTGTTTTCCTTGTATAGACTTTGTACTGCTTTAATTACTTTGGGACTGCACCCTCTTCGTTCTAGGCTCTTCCATACTTTCTTTTGTGATACATTGTCGATGGCTTTTTCAAGATCTAGGAATGCTGCACATGTTTTTATGTTTACTATATTCTTTCTGTTTTTCTCAGTTAATTGCGTAGGGGAAAACACATGATCTTGGGTGGTTTTACTTTTTCTAAATTCACTTTGGGACTCTGCCAAGTTTTGTTCGAACATGTCTTTCAATCTTGAATATGTGTTCATACATTTTTGACACTAATCAATGTAATACCCCTGTAGTTTGAGCAGTTTCTTGAGTCTCCCTTCGTGAATAACGGTAAGATTATTTCTATTCCCCGGTCTCCTGGTACACCTCCTGTATTCCAAGCCTTGTTGAAGATTTCTTTAATTAGATTTATGCCTATAGGCCCCAGACTCTTCATCATCTCTCGTGTGATCGTGTCGTGACCTGCAGACTTGCCTATTTTTAGATATGCAATAGCCTCCATAATCATATATAATAATAAATAATGTAAGGCAAGCAAAATATGTGGTCGTTAGAGGTTCGAAATCACTTGAAAATGGGAAAATATAAATAATCAAAGGTACGTACTCCTATCTTGTAACGCTTTTACTTTATTAAATAATCCATATCCAATGTTAAAATCCTTTACGATTATCTTGTCACGCTTTCCACTAAATCGCTGAGGTTATCAAAGTCATTATTATTAAATCGATTTTCTATCTGCTTCATTGCTCCAATTTAAATATTTGCGGCTTAGTTGTTCATAAGTGCATTCCTGGATTAAAAGTAAGAAATTGGTCAGATCAATATAGAATTTCCATGTCCCCTATCTCCGGCTACCTACTATAGCGATATTGTTCTATTGAAGGGTAAATTGAGGAATTGTCATATTTTTCTTCTTATGTTATGTCTCTGAAGTATTGCCCATCATTCTGTAAATTTAAAACGTCCATATCTATTATTCCAAAACTGTGGGGCTCTGTAGTTATGAATTCATACCGAGAGATTTTTATATTTCCGCCAGACACGATTAAGTTTTCATTTATGATTTTCGAACCATATTTCAATTCTAGACTTTCAGCTAATTTAATAATCTACTAGATCTCCCAACTAAATAGTTAAAACTAGTTTCCTAATCATATAATATCGTATTACGATATATGTATAAGTACAACAACCATCGTTGCTTTTTCACATCTTTTAATTAGTTCGCAAACAAGTTATCAACCAATTATTGAGAAGCTACATCTCTCTTTATTGGAAACTGTGATATGATTCGTTATCTGATGTCAATTTTTACACTTTAAACTGGTGCCTTTTTGTAAACCAGTACCCAGGCTATTTTTTAAATTTATTTGGCAATCTGTGTTTACTATTTTGCAGTTTTTACACCAATTAGTCATGTTTCAATCAAATTTCTTTCATTGACTTCTTCAGATTTGATAATGATGTGTTCGTATACAGTGTGTTTTAGAGGGAACAGTAAATATTTAAGAGTTGGTGTATGCAGTATTCTGAATAAAAAAGGTCACATAAACATGTTAATCCTTAATGGTTACAGAGATATAACAGCTTGAATGTTAGAAGAAGAGTTATAAGAAGACTCACACAAGGTGTTAAGCGAAGGCTTATTGATTGCATTCATTATTTATTTGAATAGTATAAAACACGCATAATTAAGTCCAAAGTAGATTTTCACATATCCCACCGTCGAGTTTAATGTACTTTCAAACTGTTTCGACAATACCACCTGCAGCTTTTCCAACTTCATCTTGGCATTCTCCTATGAGGGCAGCACTATTCATAATGCGAACGACCAATACTTTGTGGACTTCGCCTGTTAACCATCCCCACAGGAAAAATCTGAAGGAGTAAGTTCCGGACATTTTGGTGGTCAGAAAACGTGATCATTCCGGCGAATCCGACGTGTGTTACTATTATTATTGATACCGTCACGAGTGCAAATAGCTTCATCAGCGAAAAGTATTAATTGGATTTCTCGGCCATTAGCCATAGATTCCACCTGCGTGTCGAAATTCCGCGCGTGGTTGTTGAATTACTATGTTCTACCGACTGAAGAATGGCCTCTACTTCATCCATGTTTTGTTCACTTGGTCGTTCAGAAAGAATATGACTATTGGGTACTGCACCAGTCTGACGCAGTTTAGTAGAAACGCGAGTGACAGCCCTTGAATCTGGGTAGTCTGCGATTAAGAAATCGTATGCTACATTGTCTACAAGCACTAACAGCATTCCCATGACAAACCCTGTAAACAAATAACATGTCGACATATTCAGCATGTGTGAATACATGCGGCTTGCGTAAATGGTGGAATTTTGGCCAGCAAATTATATTTTAACACTTGTAAAACCAAACAGTGCCACGTTACAACTGTCACATTCAAATTCAGATTACTGAGTACTTGTCAGCTGTGGGGTATGTACGCACCAAATTCAAACTGCTATATCTCTGTAACCATTAAGAATTGGATACATGTTTATAAGAACTTCTAAAATATTTACGATTCCTCCTGAGATATACCGCTTGTAATAATTCGATCCTAATCAATTGCGTACCTTATATAAACACTAGACACTACCGATATATTATCCTGGTGCAAAAACAATTTGTTAATAATAGTATCATTCATTTCCCAATAATGTAAACCCAATCTAAGCATGTTTGAGAAAAAACTTGCAGTATTTATGAAGCCTATGAAGAGCTATTGGATTCGGCTTACAACAGATTACAAATTGTAGGCTAAAGAATTGTGTTTAACAGCTCCCAGGTACTTTTTTTTTTAAGGGGCTGAATGCGTTTACAACTCAAAAGAGTGCTTCATCAGTACCACATCAACTGAACTACAACGAGCTCGAGAAGCGCAACTACTAAACCCAAATACGTCTCTATTTCGATAACCAAATTGTGATTCTCTGTAGAGAAACCTTATCAACTATTTTTAAGCAGTGCCGACTTAAGTTCTATCTCTCGCTAATTTTTTACCATTAAGTATCCAGCAATGGCCATACCAAGCAAAAGTACTATAAGTTTTCAGTATTCTCGACCATGACATTAGAGAATTCATTCATCAAATCAAGGCTATGGTACCCAAACGGAGTAAAAGACGTCAAAACTTCAAAGTCCAAACTACGTCCAAAACGGATGCAAAGATATTCAATAGGTCTTTTTTTCTGTAGTGTCTTACCTATTTTTGTTTCAAGCGTTCAAATTTACTTTCACAAAGATTTTTCTATTTTAGTACGTGATTCATTTCCTCTAGGGGCCGGTAGAAAAGAAATTCAATACTTACTATTTGTCTCTAATAATTGCTTTGAGCTTATGGTAAATGCAAACTTCAGGAGTAATAACGTGTTACTCTCGGGGAGGTCAAGGTGAAAAGATTTAAATGCGAAACGCAGCAATTAACGATATTAGCAAAATTTAAATCTTTTCACCTTGACCTCCCGAGAGTCTAACGCGTTGTTACTCCTGAAGTGTGCAAATTACGTTGTACTCGTTACTTCTGCCCGCCTTATGGTAAGTATTCGATTTTTCACACAACGTTTGGTTACATTTATAGAGGGTTGTTTAATAAAGCTTATGAATCACTTCAGACCGAGATATTTCATCTCCTATTCGATTTTCGCGTAATGTATACTTTATAGTTTCAGTTAAACTTTTACAAAATCTATAATGCAGTTACCTTCTTCTCTCATTTATTTGATATGATCTAAATAAACATTGTCAAGTATAAAAGCTGTGAACATTCTTAACTTTTGTACTTCCAAGCGTTTCCGGAGAGAAAGTGATAAAATTAATGTCTATCTTAAGTCGGGGTATTTATTCAATAGAGGCTTACTTTTTTAATTCTTCAAATCTTAGCTACTACTTCTTCTTTTGTAATACCATGGAATAGGACTTAGAACTGTCGTTGTAGAGTACCCTACCCCTTGGTTGTAACTTATCAGCAATTCCAATACTTTCTACTTCTCGATACACGAATACGCATAAAATTCTTATCATCTTTCACTAGCAGACTAAGGTTCTGTCTGTTTTGTCTCTCAGGTAAGGTTTTGTAATCTTCTAAATTTCAGGTCGTCTCGGCATACGATACATGAGACTTAGCCTTTAAGATCAAGGAATGTCTGCATAAATCTCAACTTAGGAGATAGTTGAGATACTACCCAAATCAACTTTAGAGTCACACAACGTCACCACACAGCTAATCACACTATTACAGAAAACTGAAAAGGTTTCTAGATTTTGTCCGTATCGAACCCGAGTACCGTTTCACTGATGTCGTGAACACCTTCGTCTACATTATAGTCCCACCAAATTGAAAACATCGAGTTTCATAGAACCATTTTTATTCACTCTTTAGCCTATGACAATTGCCATACGAAGGTACAATTTTACTTCATAGCAACAACGGTATAATATACACGTTTTTCCATATTAAAAAAAAGTGTTCCATAATTTATTCCCATAATCGGTAGAATATATTCTTTTGTCGATCGATACAAACTCATCGATCAATTGGACAAAAGAAAGAAGAACGTGTTTTGCATAACAATTTCGTTCGTGGGAAACATATCAAAGGCGTTAATTCCTTTTTCCCGCACTAGGTACCTCTTGTTTAGATTTCGTTCTGAATTATTCGAAGAATGCGTACGGTTACAGATGACTGCTACTCGTGCACATTATCGTACTTATACACATAAATAATTAGCGTACTACGTGTGTGTGTATTACCTTAATTGGCAAGGCGGTTTCCAACACCGTCATATGGATACAATGTTCAGTATTTTATAACCTGTTATACATCCTCTTTTCCTGTAAATAATTTCTTCATATGGCCGATAGTGTACTAGCCAGTTTGTCGGCTGGATATTATTAATTGGACGCATTCTGAACGAGCTCGATTTGTTGTTGCCTTTTTGTTTTTCAAGATAGATATAAGGCATCTGTCAATCTTAGATGACGAGAACGCTGCTATTCCTACACTTCAAGTATGTAAGGCGTCCTCTTGTCGGCGATCCGATTTAGTCCTGGTGATTAGTCGAGAATATTACGAAGTTTACTACAAGAAATCTGAATATGTTGGGTATCTATCTAAAGAGTAGTAGACGAAAGTAAGTAACAGTTTTTGATAAACAGGAGGAGATTGACAGTCAATGATTCTTTATTCAATTTTAAGGCAAAAAGTATAGCATAAAATTCTATGAATGAAAGATTCACAATCACAGAGCTATTAGAATGAAATGTTGATAACTCAAAGAAATTTATTCATAAAAAATTAACAGGGTAACATTGACTTTAGGAGCTTATTCTACATTATCTATAAATTTAGGAAAAACATTTTCTTTTAGAATTTCTACAGGGCACAAAAAAGTGTTTTGAAGTTATCCGAGGTTTTATTTTTAATATTTGTATATATTTCAAATTGAATCCATTTGATTATTAAATACGTAGTGGTAAATTGTTTCGATTATTTACTGTGATTACCAAATACGAAAAATCCAAACAATAAATCATTCCCCGCGACTAAGCCTCTGACTCACAAAAGCATACACAAATGTGTAACTACCAAGACAACCGATGTTTCATTTAATTGGCAAGGTTCACAGTTTTCACTTTGAATTTATAGAAAGGATTTTCCGTTAACGCAGCATACACGTCTAAAAACAAAACAGAATTTTTATTTTGAGGAAATCGCGTTTTGTGGATTTTCTTCGTAATTTGTGTTCTGGGTTGCCCCTATCACTTTTAAAGTCAATAAATAGAAAAATTTCAATTGAACAGTTATAGTTCATAACCGTATTTTAAACCGTTGAAATTTAAATTTTCTTTTAGTGACCTATAAGTGGTAGAGTCAGCCCGAAAGGTAAGTATTTAAATAGATCAGGAAATATATGATACACATACAATGTGTCCCCGGATTGGTTTCACTGTGGGTATAATTTTTGAATTTCATTGTAATGTTTTGGGATGCCGCCCTGCTTGGTCTAAAAAGAATTTCAAGTACATTTTTACTTTTTAAAAATCTAGGCCGTCCTGACAATTGTGAAAAATATTTTCTGTCGAAGTGAAGTGCCATTTCGGTCAGTAATATAGCCAAATGTTATTGAGAAAAGTTGTTCAGAATATGGTTGTACATTCCAAGAATCGTTTAATTTTCGAAATTACAGGACTTTTCAGAAATGTCATTAATTGGAAATACTCGTGGATCTAATTGAACGTTAAGGGTGTTCGGTACTTATTTTCAAGATCGCTTAAAGTTATTTATTTTATCTTTTGGTCGGTTCGACAACTATTTCGAAAGCTGTATATTTTAGCTCTATAAGGTGTATGTATAACGATAAAATACTAATATTTTACAATTTTAAGAGCTCAGGCATATCTAATCTTTTGTCAATAATAAATGAAGAACCAGCAGGTTTGCAGGTCTGAAATTTTGAATACCATATATTCGATACGGTAGTTAAGATTTGTCAAAGAGAATTTTTGTAAATTCCTTTGTTATCGTTGCTTTCTTGAAGTCCAAAAATGATGGTAAGCCCATGGTCATTTTTCTATTGCTTAATTGAGGTTAAATCCAACAACAAACAAGGAATTTACAAAAAGCTCGTCGTAGCTGTCGAAACCAACACACGGTATGCAAAATTTCGAGCCTGTGAATTTAATGGTTCTTCACTTATTACTGAAGAAAATTAAAGCTGTAGAAGCTCTTAACAATGTAAAAAACTAGTATTTCAGCGTTACATACACTACTTTTAAAGGTCACATATACAATTTTTAAAATAGTTTTGGAACCCATTAAAAAAATTTAAGTTTAACCGAAAAAACAGGATTCAAACACTGATGGAACTAAATTTGGGGGAACCAGCGTCGGGTTCGAAATATGAATGGTTTTTCTGTTGAAGTGGGAATGCAGTGTTGCACAAAAGAAATTCGTTACAAGCGACATTACATTAAAGCAGGGATGCAGACATTTGTCGGGATCACTTATAGGAGGGCAGCCAAAAAAAAAAAAACAGAAAAGAACTTAAAAGTTATAAATCTGGACCCAGATTACAATATTAAGGATGTTATTCGTTTGTATAGTAATCTTTGACAGTTCAGAAAACCAATTGCAATCGCAAAATATCTGTCAAATAAGTAATTAGTAAAAGTAACTTTGACAGGTGAAATTACAATTGAAAGATGTTAAATACACCTGAACTTAATGTCGCTAAAATTTGATCAATAAAGTTGACACATTAAACAAAAGAAAGAGTTTGAGATTTGATAAGCATGATCATTTCTTATAGATTTGACGATTTGATCCTGATATTTGGCAACTTACTAAAGTAAATTTGACAATTACGTTGATCGAAACAGGCGAACTTCATTTGTTTGACAACTCCCATTTTCCTTTTGAGATTCATTTTTGAGAACGTCCCAAATTTGACGAGCAAATTGAATTTTCTGTAATTTAAAGCCATTGTTGGTTTCCCTTCTATTATAATTGACCCCCTGTGCGGCGATTTTGACTATTTTATGGTAATATTTCACACCTTTCTGGAGTTAATTTGAGAACTCTATCGGTATAAGGAGGCGGATATCATTTGTTTGACAATTTCAAGTAGTTTTGAGAATAGATTCTACACTGACGACCACGGTATGTGTCAGTTTTGATGTAATCAACTTGCCATATTCGCACAAATCAAGTTTTAATCATTTCAAACACGTTCGTTTATATGATAGAATTTTCATAATTTGAAAAGAAAGCAAGTCAATCGGATCAATTAAATGACCCTTTGGCATAGTTTTGATGATTTTCTTATGATATTTGGAACCTTGTTCTAAGTATACGAATAAACGAATTTCATCCGTTTGACCGTTTCGTCTCCGTTCTCATAAATTGGCAACTGCGATATCGGGTTGGCATTGTTGTTGATATTTTGACAGAGTTAATAACGCTGATCTAACACACTTTTGTTTTCTATCGGGTAGTTTTGACATTTTATTCATATTTCACTTTTTACAATATTTTGATGAATAGATTTAACAAGACAATATTTGGCAAGCAATTTGGGGTTACTTCGTTAAATTTGTACGCTCTCCTTTTATTAAATAAATTTGCAATTTTGCAAAAATTTGGAATTTCTGGAAGTTGTGCATTACTGTCGTAAAACCATTCTTAAAGTTAAAATAATAGATGGTAAGACAGATCGTCAGCAAATCAACAGGGGGCACATACGACCAGCGGTCTACACTCTGCGCATTCTTGCTTTAAACTAATAGAATAAAGGGCATAACCGGGTTTCCATGTTGAAACTGCCCCCAAACGAAATGAAATTTTTATCAACTATTCGAAAGCATTTGACCTATATACGCTTTTGTCAAATTTTCAACGCGATAGCCGCCATATTGGATGAGTAATGGCGGATTATGTAATATTCGCTTTTCGTCAATTTTAACTGAACTAACGATCCGAAAATTCTGAAAGAGTGACACACACACAAGAGTGCTGTACATGATAGTACACTCGTGTGAATTTTTCGCAAATTTTTCATTGCAGAGTTCGCGAAAAACAATTTGTAATTTTTTACAATCAATTTTTTCATTGTTAATAGTGTCGTTCAACTTTCAATTTTTATACTGTCGATGCGTCTCCTAAAGATACGTATTCCATAATTTTCTCAGATTTTTTAAAGAGGTCCACGATACTGAAATAGATTAATATCTTTGAAAATCGTCATTTATTACGGAGTCGGTCAATCAGAGCAGGACGCAAATACCTTTTATCGCTTAATAGGTAACTCATTTTGCAAGAATTCCGTTGTTTAGTGAATTAAAATCGATTTTGAATAATTTGAAATAACGACACTTGATTATTTATCAGATTTTATGCCAAAAAAGTTTTATGAAAATAAAAATATATAAAATATTTAGAAGGTCAATATTGTCTTATACAGTACGACTGAAGAGTTATATTATTATTAGACGAATACATTTTTAAGCTACTGAGATCATTAACAAACCGTTTTATATTTGCCAAAAACTGTGATTATAATAATAAGAATGAATTTATTGAAAAACTAAGAATTATCGTTAATAACAATATTATTTCTTGATAAACGTGGTTATTTCTACCTCAGTCATCGTCGCTGTCTTCATTGATTACCGCTGGTACGTTTTCAGCAATAAATAATTTGGTCAATATTTCTACTGGTTTCACAATTTTTGAAAGGTATCGGGCATGAGATAAATAATAAACAATCGCAGCTACATGAGAACAACAACCCACTGTACGTTTGCCATTAGGACATTCACAGTAGTGTTGCCTGATTCCAGAGTAGCCGAAAGAGTTTGGCTGATACTGGATAATTATAGGTTTTACTTCTAACATGTCTCGACTTAACTTCAACTTTGATAATATTTGGAGTTTCTTTGACATAACTTATTCCAATATTATTGTCTGCGTCCATTATTTCTACCAAATAGGAAACCGCTTGATGTAATTGATAAGAACCGTTAAAAAAGATCTTCAAATCCTCTTCGGTCATTTCCGGGAAGTCTAATATGTCAGAAGAACTCACCGTCTTGAATGGAACTTTACGTCTGGTTAATTTTTCTTCTTCTACTCTTTGCATTAATGTATTTTCAACACAATTTTTTAATTGCATTTGAGTAAGAATTTTATCAACAATTCCTGTATCAGAATTCAAACGTTTACCGAATTTGTTATTCAAAAAACAAGTTATCCGACAATATGATTGAATTTTCGGCAACAGTTTATTATCAATTTGTTGATGGAGCAAATGATATTTTTCTCCTAAAATTCCGTGGACTGCTTCAACGACCCATCGAACCTTTGTTACCAAACGAGAATTATTTGACTCTATGGTAGTTAGTTGTTTCCGTTGACCTTTTAGTGCAGGCATTTGTACGGTGAATCCTACGAACAATTTACGTAAAAAATTACTATATATATAAAAATAAGGCAAAAACTCAAAATCAACGAATTTTGTGAATATTGAATGAATCTGAAACAAAAAACTTCTAATCCTGAACTACGAAGAAAATGAATACTTAATCGTTTGAATAAAATCAAAACAAAAATCTTGAAATATCAATTAATCAATAGTATATATACATAAAAAACAAAAATTGAAAACTGAGCAATATATTGCTACGTCAATCATTATTCATTACTTTACCTAGTTCTTGTAATTTATCTTTTACGTCGCGGAAACCACGATCAACGACACAAATATCTCCAGGTTTGAGGATATTTCGTAGACCGTTAGGATCTCCTAAAATCTGTTCCATGATAGTGGCATCATTGAGATTTGCTGAAAAAGGTCCAAGAGTTTCTACGATATATCCATTCGTGGTGACTATTGTAATTGGTTTCCACAGAGGTTTTTTCTTTTGACCTGAGTATGATCTCCGTTGATATTCGTTGTTGGAGCTTTTTCCATGTTGAACGTAGGCTCCATCAAAAATTAAAGCCAATTCATTTTTCATGTTGAATATTTTTCTTGCCATCTCAGAAGTTTGGTTTTGGATCAATTCTTCGCGCGAAAGTGCATGGAATCCAAACTTTGTTGGTAGAACATCCTTCATAAACGATTTAGTAACTGAATCACTATAGTTCGATACTTGTTGTTCTCGTTCTAGTCCAAGTACAGAAGCAATTACTTTGTTCGAATTGCCCGTTCGTAATTTAAACAAAAAAGTGACTATTGCTTGAGTTAGGCTTCGAGAAGTGGAATGCTTCAATGATGTCAGCATGTCACGAATTTCCAAAATGTTTTCCCAGTTTAAACCAGTGAATACGCGAATTTTTTCCTCTGACAAGGTATAATCGCCTATTTTATCAATAAGAGTACTTTCTCTTTGAATTGATAAGTCCGTTAGAAAATGGCGTAAATCATCGACATCAATTGTGCTTGAATTTGAATGAATCCGTACTTGTTGCAACTCATTTTCAAACAAGCGATTTATTTATGAGGTGTTTCGGACACCATCTATTTCCTTTTGGGATAAAGATCTGTGTTTTTGTAAAAACTTGTTTTCGAGCTTCAAACGGTACTGTAGTTAACGTTGATGATGATCCGCATAAAAAACAGTATTTGTGTGTCGAGACGACGCGAGATAATTGAATGTCAACAATGTTTTGAGATTCTTCTTTGGGATTCTTTCCCACAACAAGAAAAGTTGGATCATTAACATCGTCAGATGAAGTAGTAGCGTTGGGACAATCAATAATTTCGCAACTTCTTCTAAATCCTTGAGTATATACATTTTTGCGGCATTTGTTGAAGAAAACGTCACTGACATCAATTTCTCGTTCAAGCAACTTCGATAGAATGCTTGCTTCTGAATCAGGTGACATTTTTCGGTGAAGACAAAGTAGCATAAAGTCAAAAAAGAAAATATGATTATTAAATCTAGTTAGTTAAAATTGTTCAAAATCAATATTAATTCACTAAACGACTAAATGCTTGGAGAATGAGTCATCTATTGAGCGATGAAAATCATTTTCGACCTGCGCCAACCAAATCTAACCTAACCTGACGCCCTCTGCAATCGAATGAACGTACAATTATTCGCTCAAGGAATACATTGTTTAACAAAACTTTACTGGCATTAAATCTGATAAATAATCAATTATTTGAAATTGTTCAAAATCGATTTTAGTTCACTAAACAAGGGAATTCTTGGCGAATGAATCACCTATTAAGCGATAAAAGGTATTTGCGTCCTGCCATAATAAATGACGATTTTCAAAGCTATTAATCTATTTCAATATCGTGGACCCCTTTAAAAAATCTGAGAAAATTATGGAATACGTGTCTTTAGGAGGCGCATCGGCAGCATAAAGATTCAAAGTTGAACGAGACTATTAACAATGAAAAAATTGATTGTAGAAAATTACAAATTGTTTTTTTCGCGAACTCTCCAATGGAAAATTTGCGAAAAATTCACACGAGTGTACTATCATGTACAGTACTCTTGTGAATTTTTTCAGAATTTTCGGATCGTTAGTTCAGCTAAAACTGACGAAAAACGAATTTGACCTAATCCGTCATTACTCGTGCAATATGGCGGCTATCGGGTTGAAAAGTTGGCAAAAACGTATATAGGTCAAATGCTTTCGAATAGTTGATAAGAAGTTTTATTTCGTTTGGGGGCAGTTTCAACATGGAAAGCCGGCTATGCCCTTTGATCAAAATTAAATTTGAAAGTCCTGTATCTAAGCTATTATTTCCTTATTATTTCTGAAGCCATTAGAAATCGTTCAATGCCTGCAAAGTATATTTGGACAGTTTGAAGAATCTAAAAGTACAGTCTATCGATTGGTTGCCATCAGAACGTCACTAGAAAACAATCCACACAGTGGACGGCCTAGGACTCCTGTATCATTTACACCAAGTACAAAAGGAACTTCAACACTCCTTGGTAAAGAAATTCCATGAATTTGGTGTACAATACAGTACACCATCCGTCTTTGTAGAGAAGCACTCTATATACATTATCTTCGACATCATCGAGGCAAGCTTTGATATTTTTAGCAAAATTTATCAAGATCTGCACAGTTGGATACAAATATTAACATTCTGTTTCTTACACAAAAGGTACTAATTAAAATAATAAATTAACTTACGCTCTCCTCTTTAATTTTTTGCTTTTTCTCTTTCATTACCACTTTTTAGATTCATTTGTTAAAATGGCGTAATTCCCAATTCACGAAGTATTCTCAGATGATTCAGCAACATACAATATATTACAAAGAATTATTTTAATACGTACAAGTATTTCAGTCGGATTTTAACTAATTTAAAATTAGAAATCATTCGTCATGGTGACAGGAGCTCTAGAAATGTTTATATAACAAAACTGCATTCTGGCGAAATACACCTTTTTTTGTTTGTTCGGATAGCGCGTATGAGATTTTGTTCAATGCCAGAAGCATTTTTAAATGCTTACATTAAAGCGACCCATACATATGTGTCACATTCTCAATTTGAGTACCGACTCTGTACACATGAAAAGACATGCATAAAATAGAACGATTTTTTCGCGGTATGTTGAGAATTAATCATTTAATTTAATTTTAATTACTAATTAAATAGAATCCTGGATAACGTACTTTTATTACAGCATGTACGTCTGATAGCAAGTTATTTCTGGTAATTAAAGATAGTAATTAAAACCTGCGAACTTTCAACGTAAATTGTATGCAAATTAGAGTCGGATTTCGATCGTATCGGAACAATTCGAAAAGAATAATAATAAACACGAGACACAGCTCATTAAATATGCCGGTCGTGTGTTACAACTTCACTTTTCTGCCTCACGTACGACATGTCACTACTTATTGATCGATTTAAACTTTTTGAATGATACGTACAATGGGTAATAAATTTGCGATCGAAGGCGATAAACAAAGGAGTACAAAAATGCTAGATCTATTTCGTAATTAGCTATGAAAACGAAACTTAGAAATTGAATTACACCTGCGATTTCTAGTAAATATTTGCACAAAGCATCGAGTAGCCGCTCTGTTTCCTTATTCATACAACTCGTATCCCTAAGAAAAAGAAATTGCTTTTCCTTACTATGATGCTTACTATGACGATATATTATACATTATATATATTAGTGGCTTCGTAGCTATTAATTTATTAGAAAGAGAATAGACACATTTGTAAACATTCATCCCTTTTACGAACCACATACTTCCATGGCCAGCGGCAGTAACAAATCCGTTTCCGTGTCATGATTGAAATAACAAAAAAAAAAGCAATATAATAAAATACAATACAGTATCAAATAAAATAAACATACAACAACGCGGCGTTCCCCAACTCATGCAAGTCTGCAGAAGTTAAATAAAAGAAGGTAGAGCCCAACGTCATTGAGCACTGACTAGTGGAATGGAAAAAACGAAATATGAATAGAGCTGGGTCAACACTTGCGATTTCTAAGAAGAACCAAAAGAATAACCATCTTCACGATTTCATTTGTATGTATATTATGTATGTATTATGTATGTATGTATGTATGTATGTATGTATGTATGTATGTATGTATAATAAAGTTCTATCCAAGAAAATGAGATTTGTCTCCAAATGTTCTGCAATAGCAGAAGAATTATTCTTGCATTCAACACAGCACCGAGCTGTTTGCTTCATTGACATATAGTACATAATCATTTAGATGCATATCAACTTTATCTTTAGTCGTGGACAGAAATTAATAGGCGATTTGAATTGTAGATAATTTTAACATTATATTTTAAGAACAAGTTTTCCTAATTTTTCCGTAGTACTCCACACCCATAAGGGATACATTGGAAACGTAACTTGTGGCTGCAGTAGTTCTAATATGAGATAATTCATTCTCAAGGAAATTGGGTTGGGAAATAGTAATAGGATGAACCAGTGAGAATTCTGTGTGGTATACTAGCGGGAATTCGCATGAAATTATCAATTGGTATGTTTTGTTGTATCCTAGATATCGAATTATTAAGATAACAATCTGCTGTCTGAGGAACACGTTAATGAAAAAAGAGTGGCATTCGTTTCGGTCTCTATTGTGCTGACTGTTAGTCTGTCTTAAAAACTCTCCAATGATAACCATGCATTTGAGACAAAGGTTTGAAAGATCCATGAATACGTTAGTTACGATAGGAAAATGAGAGGACCCCGTCACCACGCCTGAGACTTGGTAGTAAAATAAACTTGGTGAAATACGTGGAGCTGACATTTGTCAACTAACAATAAGTGAGTGAGACTTATAGTGTAACTTGCTGAACAATACTTTTCAGTAATACATTATCAAGAAAACTATCTACGTTACAATAACATAATATAATAATATATTATTGTCCTAAATAACAAACAGACTGATGTTTCATTGGATCGGAAACCTGGGTACTGACTAGCGAGAAGAAAAGAGATTATAAATTTCGTAGGAGTTAAAACCACTGAGTGTAATTATTAAATATATATATAAAATATAAATATCAACCGAATCTCTTAGCAAAAACATGAAAGAGAGAGAAAAGAGCGATCGACAAAGAAATGGATGAAAGTAGTCAAAAAGGATTTAAAAGACCGACGGAGTGAAAACCTGGAACATTGGAGTCAGCGGCCTATAAAGCCTGTAGCGCTAAATATTTATTATTATTATTATTACAGTAAACTATTATAGATGAATTCTTGAAGCCAAAGACGTAATTAATTATTTTAAAATGCCTACCCTCTTTCTTAAAAAAATTACTATTTATATTTTGTTCACAAAATGTTTACATTCTTGTATTGAAGTCCATAACAATATTATTTTCTCCTTTCATCTCTTTTAATGATTTCTTCTTTCTTTGTATCTGTTCCGTCATCACTGTTATTCAAATCTTATATACTAATAAAGTTTCTTTAAACGAAGCATTCTTTTTTGTGTTAAAAACTTCACCACATATTATCAATAAAATTTTAAAAACATATTGCCGTACAACAATAGCGACCCGATATTTTTAAGGTTTAATTTGGCCTAAGTTTTCATAGTTCTATCCTGCTCTAACCAAGGTTAACCTCAACCAAAAAACAAGTGAACCAAAAATCATAATTTTTGATTCAATCTTCTAATCTCCAATTTTAGCATTGGCGAGTTGATTTTAATCTCTGTTATTTTATTTACTGCAAAACTAACTTTTGCTGTAATTTCTGACGCTGTTTTTGGTAGATTTCTTACTACAGGTGATATTTAATATGATGATGGGGAATACACCTGTGCACATGGCAAAAGAAAGCAAGTTAAAGTAGAGGTATTAAAAAAGAAGTAAGGCTTACCATTATGTAGAGCAGCGAAACAGATTTTTTTAACAAAAATCGAGGCTAAAACGAAACGAGACCGAATAAGAAACGACATATACAGACAAGAACTAGGAACTACTAAAAGAAAAAAACAGTAAAAAGACAGAAGGCAAATCGTGGTAGTTTGGACACGTATTATGTGATGTCGGATACCTGGCGAAAATCTAATATATGAAACAAGAATACAGGGTAAAAGCAGAAAGGGACCCGGGGAAAGAAGAAATGACAAAATAAGGAGAGAAGTGGAGAAAATTTACCAAAAGCTAAGAAAAGATGAGGAAAATTGGAGAGAGAAATACAGAGAGAGAATTTAAAAACTCTACTCCAAAGCCTTACACTTCGTAGTACATAGGCTTAAGACCAAAAGGAAAGAGAAGGAGAACAAGAAGAAAAAGAAAAAGAAGACGAAGAAAAGGAAGCGGAAGATGAACTGATGTCTTCCTTAATCTCCCACTCCTTTTTCATTTAAAAACTAGCACTTTTATGGTATACTTTATGTGATATTTCACAGTCAAGGGGATTTTTAATATAATCTTAATATAATGGCAATTTCATTACCATTCCACACCATTTACTCCTTTTCAACATATTTTTAAGTTTCAAACAATTATTTGATGCAAAATGTTCTGTTATGAATTAGCAATGTAGTTAAAAAAAAAAATCTTCAAATCACATCAGAGCTTCTAAATGTAAGCTCTCGAACACTGTTATTGCGCCGAAGTTTTATGACTAAAATATTAAACTAATTTTCTAATTAATTTTTCCTTGACAATTTCCTAGAACTATTTTGTTATCAAAATATCGCTTAAATTTAATGTGCTTCAATTTCAATTGGATTTCCAGGTAGCAGATCAACTATTCTAGATGAAGAACAATTAGTACAACTTCTCTGCCTTATTAAAGATAAAATAAGCTCACTGCATTTACAAATTCTGTTACACTAAAGCGCATATTTTATGAATCTTTACTAAACGTCAATTACTGAAACGAATTGACGAATAAAATATCCAACTTTATAATTTTTTACGCAAAATAACTGGAAAACAGAAATTCAATATCCCCTGTTTCAAAGATTTGTTCAATACTTGCACAATTAAATCGCAAAATACCTTTCATGCGATGCCACACGCAAATGTTGCGTAAAAACAAGGCGCATAAATAAACGGTTTCAAAAACACGATTTGCACATGCTTTCCCTTCGTAAGCGATAGCTATATAATTGAATTAGTGCGTTTTCACGCATCTGTAAATTTCGCTCGCAAAACTGGCAACTTTCCACCAGGGAGCCGCTTTTAAATGAACACCTTACTCGCAATTCTCATAACTATATTTGGATTCAGAGCAATTTTGCAATAATAGATTGTTGCTTTGAATCTGCACAACCAATTTATGCAGATATGTGCGTACATTGAACATATGGCTTATATCTCGCGATTTGGATTAGCGGATAATGGCAAATTTATTGTTACCGTTTTGTCATTACATTGTAAACAATTTATGCTAGAAATCGATTGAAAAAGCGTATAAATTACGACGTATGAGATCTCTAGAAACCGGAGGTTGTTATAAAATGCCTTAAGGTGCAATAAATTTCCTCAAACTAGATTACAACGCTGGTAATTACGAATTTAAATGTCTTTTTTGCGACCAGTATCGTTCCGATTTTTCCCACTAATCCTCTGTGCACATCTCGAAGTGAAAACGCATCATATCATAACTATAATTTTATTACCTGTGGTAAGCAAAATAGTCTCTGTTACTTAGATAACCCATTTTCTCCTTTCAACAACTGCTCTCGATCTATTTGCACCGATTCGGTAGGCGTTGAGTGATTTCTGGACAACATACGACAAAATCTACTTCACCAAACACCTGGTAACGGTCGAAACCACGAAAACAACTGCTTTTGAATCAAACTTGAACAGAAGGTAAAGAACTAAATTTTCGGCAAGTTTCCAAACGCAGATGCTGTTAGACGATATTTTATAAATAAACTCTATTGCACAAATAGGTGTATTTTTATTGTAAAATTTGAACCACCGCACCGGGACTAGTTTGATACTTAACACGTACTGTCGCAAATATTTCTTAATTGCATGGAAGCAATGATGATATATACAGAGGACAAACGCATGTGACATGCCAATTAATCTTTAGCTATAACTCTTAATTCATCTAGCAAAAAGCAAACGAATTCCTGGATATAATCGTATAACGAGGTCGCGCCGTTAATAATGAATTAATTAGTTTTGTTATGAGTGCTATTTTACGCCTTTAATGTAAGTGCTAATTTAATGACGGAGAAATTAAACTAATTAAAAGATATGATCATGTACAGAAAAAATAACAAAACAATTAGTAATTTGACAGATGAAATAAAATAAAAATTGTGAACATTCTCGTGGTAGCGGGTAGATATTTTTATAATCCAGGTAGAAACCCCTAGTAACACGAGTCGTGGTTCTGCCCAAACCCTACTATATGAGATAAATTAACCTCCTTAATTGTGGCTATCCACTGATCTCTTCAGAATTTTAATTAATCACTGCCCTTAACAAAGACAATGATCGATCCAAACTTCCTTTCTGGAGCTCATGTTGAACCCGTCTTACTTGGTAGAATCGAAAACACGGGCTTTAAAAACAACTCCACACTATCCAGCTGGCAACAAATCTCTGGTATAAGTTTCACTAGGGTAAGGACGACACTTAAATCATATTTTATGCAGCTACGTCGCATTTCATAGAATATGCTCTAAAATCTTCGTCCTTGCACAAGCTACATGCGATTGTCACCGGCCTGGTGGTACGGAGATATTGGAAGATTGAAAGATTCAACCGATGAAGAGATATTTAAGTATCCAGACAGTAAGTTTGGAGGTATATCTGAAGTAGAGTAAGGGACAAAGAAATGCCAAGATAATACGAAACATGACATACTTATGTTAATTCAACAGGTGAATAAAGCATCATCCAGTTAGAGCAATATGAGTCGGCACCAGATAATAGCATTCTTCTTCAAGGGTGATTAAGAGTTCACATCTTGGGAGATTGCTGGTCACCATGCAAATTTTGTCTGCGTGCCGAAACTCGTATGAGCACATGGGTTTGCCATATCTCCAAAAATTATCCAATTTCAAATTAGGTAATGGGCAATTCTCAGCCTAACAACCATTACCCGTACAGTCGCATATGTGAATCAGTACTACACTTCATTCATTTTAAGAGTACGGCCCAGGCTCTATAGGACTATATACTTACTTTATAATTGTAAAAATTATATAGCGCTATCACGTTTTAACACTCGCCTTGTTGACAAAATTATATTTCGTTTTTATTCAGAAATTTTCATTCATAAAGATGGTCGAACTGTTCTGTCAAATTGTTTCTGCCAAAGCTATTATTTATTTGTAAATTATTTGATGCTATTTTGTGCTATTTTTATTCAATCTAAATATTCTACACTTGTATCGGCCGCTCTGTCCAAAACTCTGACTGTTATTTACAAAAGTATT
The DNA here is from genome assembly GCA_038088585.1 of Chrysina gloriosa. Lineage (NCBI taxonomy): Eukaryota > Metazoa > Arthropoda > Insecta > Coleoptera > Scarabaeidae > Chrysina > Chrysina gloriosa. The sequence continues at coordinate 35,066,666 of CM076087.1, read as the reverse complement.
CATGGTAAATAGGATAGTTTAACATGTGATAAAAAATAAAGACTTTGTCGTTAGATATTTTAAATTTCAATAATAGAGCCAGGAAAGAATAAATTTTATAAGGTGATTGAAAAGCAAAGGATACTTAATTGTCTTATAATAAAAGTGAAATTAATAAATAATTTTTTGATTACTTCAATATTTTTTATAAAATAGCAAATATATACACAATTTCTCAAAATCAATTACAAAAATGGATATCAAGACAAATAAATAAGTGATCCTTTTTTAGGAACGGGTTTCGGAGGGTTGTTTGATAGACTCTACTGTACTTCATTCACTTTCAACTAATTATAATTCAAAACCCGATTCTGATGATAGTTTGGGTGATGACCCTGTATTCACAGTAATAATAAATTGTCGCACCTTATTTTCAACTATATTATTCAGGTCATACATTTTCTTTTCTTCGGTGATGGTATGTTTTATACAATTTGCCCATGCTTCTGCATTTACCAGGTTAAGTCCTTCATATAATAAAGTTGTTACTTCGGCTAATTTAAAGGTCTTGTTATTGGCAGCAACATGGTGTTTCGCTTGTGCCCATACCAATTCAATTGCATTTAAATTACAGTCATGTGGGGGCAATCGTAGAATAATACGACGTATGGTATTGGATTAGCACGTAAATAATTTTTACAAGCTCCAGAATTTCAACTTTTAAAAGAGAGCTGTTAACGATCATTCTTTTAGGGAAAGCCATTTAATTAATGTATCTTTTTACATACTTTGGTAGGTTGTTTTTCGGCTTGGACAGAATGCTAAGGTGCATTATCCATTACAATAACACTGGTAGGTTCTAGATATGTCAGAATATTTGTCATCCATATAAACACTTCACCATTCATATCTTCATGAAAGTCTCCACACTTTGTATTCAAAAACCAGTTAACCATTTTCAACAAAACCATCTTCACTACCAATATGTCACATAATCAACCGTTTCCCTTTACCAGAAGGCTTTTTTAATCCTGTTGATACTCCTTCAACAAGTGCTTATCTTGCAGTAAGTATTGCTGTATCTTTCCATACATTTTCGTTTGTTATCTGCATTAATAGCCTACAATAGTTTGGTAAATAGATTTAAATACAAAATTAATTTCATATTTACTCTTCATATTTTCGTATACGTAAGCAATTCATTATTCAAGAAAAACGAATGTACATGTCTTCGAATAGCTGATTTCTGCGCTTCGTCCAAACGATGATACGTAGTTTCACGAAGACGCTTTCTAGGAGGTGAACTAACAATTCCAGAAGAATCTATTTCTTTCACAATCTCCCACACTGTTCGTTCTCCTACAAGTTGTGTTGAAGCCAATTTGACTGAGATTGACTTAAAATTTTGTTGCCTTAATTGCAAATATAAATTATAAATCGTTTGCCTTTACCTACTACCAATATGCTTCCTCGGAGGATTTTGGATGGCTCTGAAGGCGCGTCAACAGCTAGGTCAACTACCTTTTCTTCGGCCATATAAAAAGTTATAAATCTCTAAATATTCTATAAATATTACTGCACAGATATAATTTATAAAATACTACCTTAAAGTATTAATAATAAAATAATATAGTAATGTAGCTCTGAGAACACGAAAAATGAAGCAAACAACGAGGTTATGAGAACTTGTTATTGTTTGTATCCACAATTTCAGATTTTATTTTGTATGTTGGTATATTATACAACCACAAGTTAGCTATAGTTGTCTTTTTCAGATTTGGCCACTACAAAAGGTTTCTGCACTCTTAAAGTGAATGATGTATAGTACTCAAAGCGTGGTAGAGTTTGAACAGAAATCTAACCAATTCTTTGCAGGGTATCGACACTAAGAGCAGAAAATTGTTTATTTTCTCCTTCGTCTTCTTGCATTGTAAATCATAACATTCACTGATCAAAAAGTGAACTAGCTACCTACAATCATCATTTAGTCAATTACCATTGAAAGGATTTTGGCTAGCTATTTCTCCAAAATTCTATAACGGGTTGACAACAATGGAAATTTTTAATATACTAAAAAAAGGGCTGCGATTTATTTTTAAGGATTTGTGCATTAATTCGTGAATGTAAAATCTTTCTTGGAAGCTGTGAGTTTAAGATAGATATGTCTTTTAACTTTCATTTCCCTAAAGTACAAAGGATGCTCCTGTTATGGATATATAAATGATCTGAGAAACTCTTCGGTATCGCCGCCGTTTCTTAATTATAGCCATCGGCAACAACTCAACTATACAAACTTCAATTACGATCTCTTCCGGTCACAGAAGAAGCAAAATTCAGGATTAGCACTTACAACACAAGCACACGGCGGCGCGGCAACATCCTTAACGAGAAACCAAACTACTAATCGTCGACGACTATATCGGAATTGTCGGCAGAAAAACCGTCGGTTATTCATTAATTTTACGATTACTGTCGGACACCGGACTCGAAGGCATCGCGCCGATAAATAACGCAGCCTCGTCCTTAATTAGATAACCCAATGTTAGACCCCTTATTTCCTGGTGTTACGTAATGGATGACCGTTGTCTAACCGCCTAACATAGCTAATAGATACAAATGCATATTAAAGCATCCTGTTCGTACCGGAGAGTTCAATTATCATGTTAATTCTTTCAAATACACTGCTAGATTGCCACGGTATAATGAGCCGAGTGTTGATGAGTATAATGGATCGTGTGAGGATTAATGAAAAGTCATTAATTATAAATAATAATAAGGCAAAAGAGTCGTTTCGATTTGACAAAATGTTCTATACCTTAAGTGCATCACATGCTTCAAGAAAATAGCAAATCTTCCTTTAACTCAGAATAGCGTTTGTTCGCGAGTATGGTTCAGACTTTCAATAACTCGATTAAGGAAAATAAATTGATATGTTGTGATAAGCTTTGGTAATTTTTACTTCCTTGCCTGTTGGTAACATTCTTTTGTCTCGGCCTGTACCTACTTCAAAGTAGAAAAACTTGAATAAAAATGAGAAAAGCAACAACTCACTTTGATAGAAATTCCTCGAATTCCTCTTGCTGCTCACTAATTGACGCTTCCAGATCCAGGTAAGAACCATAATCTCCGTCTTTGTACAACTGCAGCGCAGCATCATCTAACTGTAAAATGGCAAGAAAAAGGATTAAATTAGTCGAGCAGTAAACTAGTAATTTCCGCAATGAACAAACTCGATTTCGATCATACTTAAAGACATCTCTACTAAGGCAAATATATATTTGATTTAATTCCTTAAATACTAATGGAAATATTGAATACAATAAGTATATCTCCGAGAAATGTACGTAGATATTTCGCAAGTTTCCTATTACGAGCCAAGCGATTAATGTATCATACGGAATCGACGTTGAAATAAACAGTAATAAGGATTTATTTACATTCTTCAAGTTATTATTTTCCTCGCATTAGTCATCTTTCATCGTTTCTGCGCATCCGAAGGCCGTTAAAATAAACAAACAATGCTGGTGTACCCACGTTTCGGAATGTAGTGTTTTAAATAAGCCTTGGGATGAAATCTTGTGACACCAACGCGTAAGCATTCTGTTTCGAACGCCTCGTGTGTTTTTATAAGACGATTTACAAGTCATGTGAACATTTTAAATTATTAAAAGAGAAATATTGAAGAATGTCGATCTTCATTACAAAATAATGAGGAGAAACCAGGAATTAATATAGTAAACGAAAATAAAATTGTGATTATTAAAACTATGTGGGAAATGTTAATTTACTAGGGACCCGAGCAGGCGAATAATATCAACTAATCTTGTTTTGCTCAGTTTTAAATACTCGTAGGAATTTCCGAAACATTAAGGAAAGACATCCTATGTACTATTGCGGCAACAAAAAATGGGACACTTAAAATAATGTAGTTTAAATCTGGCTTTTGCCTTGTCAAAAGTTATGTCATTTTGAAATCATTGTTGACATATGTCATTATGCCGCATTTAAGTGCTACTGGAGAAATGGAAATAATTACATTACTTGGGGAAGGATGGTCCATAAGAAGATTAGGTAATAAATTTGGAGTGCCCAAAAGCACACACAACATTAAAAAATAAATGGCTACAATAGGGAACTGTAGATAGGCAAAGTGGTTCTGGTCGTAAATTAGTACGGAATTTCATGGTAGAAGAAAATCTTATTCAGTTTTTAGATTTTTAGAAGATTTTTATTTCAAATAAATGCATTTAACAGAATTTTCTTGCGTTCGTGGATATACTATTTTTGACATTAGACAAGTTGATTGACGTGAACATGACAAACGACTGGTTTACACAGCTAAAAAACAGTCAAAATAACCCATTAGACTTGTCCCGATTTTTGTTGCCGCAATAGTACATTCATTTTTTGACAGTATTTTGTGAACAGAACAGATTTATCGTACTATTCTCAAATTTTAATTCGAGTTTAGACACAACCTTTCACTGCTTTTCCTAAAGATAAGACCTTAAGAGAACAATACACAGAAAATTAGAACTGCCTGTCAGTTAGATTTGTATCGATACAAGAAGTAGAGATAGAATATCAAAGATGTAATTCGAACCAATCTCCATATGTTGCCAGATCGTATCTAGTACCGAAATTTTAAAATAATAATACAAGAAAACAATTGAAATTAATTCCATTTCGAAGATCGAAGAAGGAACCGAAGCTACAGCGTAGCTAATCTACCAAATAACATCAGTATGGGATCCTTGATTTATTTCAAAATAGGAAATTATGATATAATTATGACTTCGTTCATGTTCAGGAAAACTGGTTTATCTAATTTCGAACGATAAGCATGGATGAGTTTCGTCCTATTGGAGATCCATCAGTACGGTGCAAACTGTTCTTTGCAAAAGAAGTAGACAGATTCCTGACCACACATATTAGGTAACCAGGCGAAGGAGTATTTAATTTTAAATTTGTAACCAAAATAAGGTTCATTTATGCATGATTCCGACATATCAAAATTTTAATTCCCTTTTACAATTCATCAAACACCATATATCTTGCTTTGCATTAGTACGCCTTCGCTTAATTGTTATTTTCCCATCTTTTCCCTATTGATTGATCAATTTCTTCGAACCAATAAAATTACGAGGAGTAATCTTGAACTTCCGGCGTTTCGAGTCGAAACGGGATAACTCGTTGGGAAGTCATGAATCGAATTGTATCCGTCCGGTCAAAACATAAGCGACCCCATAGATAATTTTAATAATTTAATAATTTTCGACAATTAGAAGCAATTATTACGTGAAGTGTGTTTTGTATCGTTTGACGACTGATGTAGGTCGGGTCCACTAGGGTAATTTTCCCGTATCACCAAGATTCATAGAACTAAATTTCGGAAAGGTTCGTTTGCAATTATTCATGAGGATACTTGTTTGGGACCAAAGTGCGAAACCAAACCGGACACCATCAGTACGACAACCTTGTTGACCTTTAAGAATTTAACTCAGCCCGAGCACCACCTGTAAAAAACCCCACACACTTAACGTAGGGATTTTAGGTTTTTCAAGCATATGTTATATACGTATTTGGCTAACACGAAATTATTTCCTTGTTTGGATGAGTTCGATCCCCCTTATACTTCTATTAGTATTAAGGTAGAATTCAAATCCATTTGCGTATATTTATATTTGCTTTTAATGGTTGTCTCGTTATAAAGAGCTGTGCGAGAGGTTTTATTGTCGCATTTGTTGCCATTTTAGATAATCAAGCACCTTTGTCTCTTTTATTACTCATAAGGGAAAATCCCGAACCCGAAAATTAAAAAATTATGAAATTTTGGGAACATGTAGATCACATATAGGTATGTATTACGCAAATTTTTTCAGCGGAAAAGCATTTCAAGCGGATGAAAAAATTTTGAAAATGGAAACAGTTTTAAAACAAAAATTGTTTGTTTGGATAAAGTTTATCAATCAGACAGGACAAAATATTTACTGTATTTTCTTTAGATTAGATTGTTTCTTATCTAATAGTTGTAGGTAATCGAAGGAAGCTACGTTAGACCAGTAAATAGTAAACATGTTTTCGTAAAGAAAATACGCTGCATGAGATAAGCAAGTAGTGTACACCCTCTGTCCCAAAAGTAACCGCAATAGTTCGAAATAAAGCACGCTATGTATGTTATGTCCACAAAAATCATTGTATTTATTCGAAATATTCTCCATGTGCTACAATATATCGATTTGCACGGTCAACGAGTGCTTCAAACGACTTTTTCATGTCGATCTCTGGGATGGCCTTTAGGATGCCGGTCGTCGATCTTTGAATGGCGTCTACGGATGCATAACGAACTCCTTTCTGCTTCAAATGAAGACGAGGGAACAGGAAATAATCGCATGGGGACAGATCAGGCGAATACGGTGGGTGCTGTATCGAATATATTTCATTTTTCGCCAAAAATCGGTGACAATCGTTGCTCGATGACACGGTGCGTTATCGTGCAGTAATCTCCAGCTGCCTGGCTCGCGATATTCGGGCCGAACACGACGAATGCGACCCAGCAAACGCCTCATAACATCGAGGTAATATGCACCATTAACCGTTGAGCCGTATGGAACGAACTCCTTATGGATAATTCCCTTCGAATCGTAGAATGAAATCAGCATTGACTTGATTTTCGACTTCTCCATTCGTGATTTTTTCGGATTTCCTTCTTCTGGTGACCTCCACTCTGCGCTTTGACGTTTGCTTTCTGGTTCGTATTGAAAGCACCACGTCTCGTCACCAGTCACAATCGTTTTCAAGAAGTTTTCATCTGCACGGGCTCGTGCAATAATGTCTTTGGAGTGTTCGATTCGAAGCGTTTTTTGGTCGTCGGTCAATTTGTGCGGAACAAACTTCGAATTGACTTTCTTCAAACCAAGGGTTTCAGTCAAAATGCGCTGAATAGTTGTTTTAGGGATGCCAAGCTCCATTTCCATAAATCTCACTGACGATTTCTTCGAAATTTTCACAAATTCGCGCACTTTTTCCACATTTGCCTCGGCCAAAGTTGTCGAAGGACGACCGGCTCTTTCGTCATCGTTAACATCTTCTCTGCCTTTACGAAATCGTCGATGCCACTCGAACACTTGCCTCTTCGACAAACAATCGTCGCCATAAACAATTTGCAGCATTTCATACGTCTCGGTTGCAGTTTTTCCAAGTTTAAAACAAAACTTAATATTGACTCGTTGTTCGTGACTCATTTTCTGACCGTTTACGAAAAACACTCTCACAGGATGCGTGATGTATCAGCTGACTATGCACCAAATGTCATGCAAATTTGTCAGGTTGGTAAGGAAGAGTCCCACTACAATAATCAATCAACTATCAAGAGATGACGCCACTGGTTTCTGATTTATAGACGCATTGCGGTTACTTTTGGGACAGAGGGTGTATATAACTCATCAAACTTGAAATTAATAATAGTAATTGATTAGTTATATATAGCACACCTGTAGTGTTGAAAATGGTTGTCATATGTATTATAAATGTAATTCGTTTACTGATGGAAACGTTCGAAGTTTCCAATAATAATAATGAGTCCCTTGTGAATACAAACGAAATCGAATTGCACGACATAATAATAAATATCCTTCTCGATGCTCAAAGAGAAACATCGTTTTCACTGGAAACTGATACAGCTCCAGAATTTTTGCCATCGCACAGACCACAGAAGAAGGAGGTATTTAACTTTAGAATATAAAACTAACGCTGTTAGGAATTGGAAAAGTGGAAAGAAAAGACGAATTTTCTGACGTTGTACTACTGTATGAGTAGGATATTGTGTTACATGAATGTAATAATATTATAAAATTACAATCTCTTATACATAATCAAAGCCAAATTTTACGACCTATTTGCTTACGCTTGGTATAAAAGCGGATACGTTGACCAAAGACCGAACAAATTTGAAAATCCAGTAACTTTTCTTTTCATAGAAAAAGGTTTTGTGCATCCTCCACGTTGTTCTATATATGGTAGCCATGCCATCGTACAAAAATTATATTCGTAAGTATTTTAACGTATAATAAAATCGATAGGATAATAATAATAATAATAATAATAATAGCTTTATTGTCCAACGGCTAACCATTTGCAGGACAAATTATATATAGAATAACATCCATACATTATTAAAGATTCATAATTAGAAATATTGTTATGTGCGTGAAAATGAAATGAAATATAATTCAAAAAGAAAAAATAAAACTAATAAAATTGATTAATTGTGTTGTAGAAAATATCAGAATATAACAAATCTGCAATACGACCCATTGATGTGATAGGAGATGAATGGAGTAACAAATTCGTTCCAGGGAAGGGTAATGCAACTGTAGGCGAGGAACGAGAGGAAATATGAGGTACAAGGAAATTAATACGGGAAAGTAAATCAGGGGAGTCAATTAGGCCGTGAACAAGTCTCCACATAAATCTGGCACTATGAATTTCTCTGCGCTGTCCCAAGGACCGGACACCATGTCTTTGCAAAAGCAGTCCATAATCCATACCACGCTCCGGGTAAATCCCATCCATTTTAAAGGATAAGTGTTTCAAGAATCGCCTTTGTATCATCTCTAAGGATAATCTGGCGACCAGACAGGCGAAGCATATTCCAACTTTGTTACAACAAAAGCGAAGAACATAGTCTTAAGTAAAGATGTATTACGGAAAGACTTGCAGGCGCGTAAAACAAATCCCAAAGCCTTTAACGCAGAAATGCAAATGTTATTAATATGAGTAGCAAAGGTTAAGCGGGAATCAAAGAAGACGCCAAGATCTTTAACAATATCAACTTTTTTAAGAATTGAGTTATTAATATTATAAGTAGAATTAATGAAATTATTCTTTCTTGTAAACGAAGTAATAATGCTGGTATATTATTCTAAACTCTAATGCAAAATAATTTACAATGTAATTATTTTTGTTATTTTTCTAAATGAATCCAACACTACAAGTACAGGTCTATTATACAATCAACCAATTCCCTATTGCCTATTATTAATCCCAAAGATGTTTGTCAAAAAATATATTTAAAAATGTTTATACCTCTTTTTCTTCTCTGTTTAATGGAACTCATTCAAACAAAGAATTTTTGTCTTAAAACTTTTTCTGTATCTTTTGCCGTTAGCGAGTTAAGCGCATCGACAGAATGCAAAATTTTACATTCCCAAAATTTTTTTCACCTACTCGCAGAAAAAAATGGCGTGGTACATACCTATATGTGATCGACATGCTCCCAATGTTTCATAATTTTTTGAATTTCCAGGTTCGGGATCTTATGTATGTAAATATTTCATTCAATAAACTCGAGTTTATCAATTTTATTTTATAGTTTCAGTTTTCTTTGTTTTTTCTTTTGGTGCCCTTTTCCTCCAGACCTGTCTTCGACGAAGAATCACCAGAAAGAGTGGAGATGTAAGTAGAAATTCCTCAGGTAATTGTATGAACATACCACTGTAGTAACAATCTGGTTCTTATTCTTGTCGGTGCAGAAACACTAAAATCACCTTATCGAATCAGTGGTGCCCATATTAGCTCTCGTACCATAAACCAGCGCTTTAACACCTTTGTTTTGTCTGAAGTTAACTTTAACACCACGACCCTCGCTGTTATTAGCCGTTTTTGCATGGCATCAGATCTTCCTGAGATATTCTGACTTCCATTTGCTTCCTAGACACCATGTTCCTTCCTTAGCGTTATCTTCAGGAGTCTTAAGGACTCGGTTTCTTTTGTTTATGGGTACAAATACCTTGCGGAGCATACAGAGACGAGCGGGTGCATGTAACAAATAGCCGACACAAATTTTCCAAAAGTTACATGCACAATTCGGGAAATCAACGATCTCACAATTTCGTGTTTTATTTGGCACAAAAATTTCTCTGAAGGACGAGAAAGGATTGAAAAGGTAGCCACCTGCCGGAAAGGAATAGCGTATTCCTATCAAATTCTTGACCAAGATAGTGATATCAAAAGACGATTAATACATAATTGTATTAATATTCTAATAATTTTAATAACTATAATAATTTTGACCAATATCTTTAATTCAGGCAATGGTTCTTTAGACATTTTTACACATCATTTACTGTGGAATTGGGAATATCTGCGCCTGGTGGATATTATCTTTGTGGAAATTATCGATTGCATGCTGCATATTAAACTCTGATTTAGGAAAGCACTTGTTAATGATAGCTGGAGACAATTTCTTCTAGGTCACTAGAATCCAAATTACATAAAACATTGGTTAGGGTAATGTTTCTTTCCAATTCTCGAAACAAACAATCATAGTGGAATTGGACATAAGATGCACAAAAATTGCTTTACTAACGTTAACCAAATGTCTTACATCATATATTCGTGAATCACAGTGTATACAAACACACGAAGAAACTAGTTCCTCTGCTCTAAGAATATAGCCGTCGCCAGTACATTTATTAAACAAATGACATGCTTCTTTTGTGATATATATTCGTGGGCGTGCAACGTGTTATTACCGGTAATAACTATAATCGCGGCGGTCGTTAAATCGCGTTTCCTGGATCAGAGTTATTGAATCCAGAATCGCAAATTTTTGTTAGAGGCGCCTACAGAAGATGTCGGGCATTCGTTCTATTTCCACGTCGGTCGCCGTGTCCGGGAATCCATTGTAAAAATGATTAGAGCCGGCGGCGTGGTGCGTTTTATTCCAGTCTTGGATTCGCTATTTGTAGAAACTCGATGGGATAAGAATAGAGTGTAATTCGAGGTAACTGGGACATAACTTAAGGCCCGATGTCACCGTAAAGCTGGTGTGTTTCGGAGGGCCGTCGAACCCTGAGACCCACATACTGCTATTTCCGTGTGTGCGTCTATGTACGCCAACATAGCTTCTAACACGAAAAATTGCTCGAGGATTAAGTTATTTTTAAAGAATCGTTTGATCTCGGTTAATTTATCGGAATTTCAAAATTTGTATGTGGATTTGTATGTTGTTAGCAGGTGAAAATACATGCGAGGAAAAGTTTAATGTTATCCTTACTAGTTGGTACCATTTCACGAAAGGAAGTTATGTTGAATTTTCTTACGCTTGTTTCAGTTGGGTTTAGCATTGGTTGTATACAACTACTGACATTTATTTTTTGACATATTAAACCTATTATTACACCATTCGTTACACGATTCAAAAACCGGTCTAGTCGGACATTATTTCTTGCGCAATTTTTGATGCTAAATCCAAATCCACCGGCATAATTGATCTAGCACGTCAGGATTTCGAGATATCTTAACATCAAGGTACCAAAAAGACGGCTTTTGGTGATATTTAAGATTATGTTGTTTCTTTCGATGCATCTTCCTTTTCTCGAGATATACCAATTTCAATCTATAGTACTTCGTAAGCTTCGTAAGCCTATTGCCCCGATTTTAATTTTGTAGAAAACATTTCCTGATAAACTCACAAAAAGTTTTGAAAATGATTCCTCGGAAGTTTCTTCGGGTCGCTGATTACAAATCCGCAGTCATTATGTCCAAATTTAAGATGGAGTATCCAATATGGCACCCACAGCTGCCTCTATCCGCAGCTGAGTAACTCAAAATCTCGGAAAATCGCTTGAAAATGGTTACTCTCACGTTGAAGAGCTTTATTAGCGTAAATTCCCTTGCCTTGTCGATTGATTTCTTATTCCGGTGTTGTATAACTCCTTCAACTTTTCCTTTCCCTTAGTATTTTCTGCTTTAATTTTTATACCTTTTTTCCAGTTGTTGATTTAGATCTAATAAATTTTTTGCTTATGTGCTGTATTTTATTCCGTAGTTAATCCCCCTGCAGTAGTTAGTCAGGAAATGTTCAAAGAGTATCTCCAAAAATCTTTAAAACGGGAGATTGATGCATAATTGTTACGAAGTACTAGATATTGAAATTAGTATATCTCGAAAAAACAAAGTCGGAGTGAAACAAACGAAAATGAATTTGAAAGGGGAACAGTAGTACTAGAAGTATCACCGAAAACCGTCCTTTTGGCACTTTGAGGTTAAGATATCTCGACATCCTGACGTGCTAGAGCAGTGCCGCGGCCGAATTTGGATTCAGCACCAAAAACACCTACAAGGAATGATATGTTTCATTCAAGTGGTAACAAAGTCCAGTTTTGATGAATTGTGTTATTAGTGGGTAACAACGGATATCGTTTCCATCACTGCGGTCTTCACAAAAAAAATCAAATTTTTGTTGCTTCAGTAGTATATTAATCACTGGCAATATTGAGAGGATTTCTTTCTGAATACCACTAAAAATAAATGTAATTCTAATTTTATTTACTAATTTCCAGAAATAAGTTTCATTTAATAATCACACAATTTGCCAGAGCATATAATAGGGTATAGTTTATGCACTACTAGTAATAATAGAGACTTCGTACGCCTGGTAACATTATTATTTTCTTACAATGTTCAACGATCTAAACAAAAGCGCACACGCTAGCAATCTCGAAGTAAAACTTATTGAAACTCAGAACGACGCGCCTCCTTTCCTTCTTTTATCTGGCAAGCTTCGAGGAATAATCTTTGAAATTGTGTTGTTAGAACGACGGCACGGCTTAATGGCTCCGGGTAGGTATTTTATGGAGTTTCTCGGATGAGCCCCGATATCACGATCTCGATGATTTTGCCCAGGTAACCGTGAAGGAGGAGGCATTGTTGTCTGTGCAGTGACCCGAGTCGCACGTCCAGGTCAAGGGTTACTATCACACGGGGACGTTATTTCTTGACAATTAAGAACGACTCCGGATACAGGATGCAGGAGTGAGAAGGTTGACTTGTATCGCTTATTTGATAATAAAAAGAGTTTCTCATACATGTAACCACATTTCTTCCCAAAGGATATAGAAATACTTTTGTGGGTACAAACAGTCATAAAAGAATATATCTAAGTACAGGTGGCAACATACCGGGGTGATGCGGGACAAAATAAATAATATGAAATGAATAAATATTAATTTTAATGAAAAATACTTTAATTACAGCTTCTTCGCTATACACCATTTTCTCACAACTTACGAATCAAATTAGAACAGAAGGAAGTTCAAATAAAGTTTGTAAGAGAAAATATTTTCCTACTATCACAGAAAAGGCGTTTTAATTATTTTTCTTTTGTATTAAAGTTTCTGCATGGAAGATTTTGAGGAACCCTGATCTCATATAGGGTCAAGCACAATGTTTATTTAGACGTACAAACGTAAACGCTAATAAAATTCAAGGTATATGTCTAACAATGTCAAGTGGGTCGTTTGTTCTATTTGTTTCACCTCTTTTGAATCCGATCAAACGGTAAGTCGTGCGGGCGAAAAAATGATATTCAGATTCATATGAATATTTGTTATAGTTAAAGAAGTATGTTATATAGATCTATAGGAAAAGCAATGCACTAAGAATATTTTAAAAGGTGCCTACCAGTGTTTCATTGGATCCAAAAAACCATGAGATTGCAAGTAACTTATCTGGGCAAGACTAGGACTACTTAACCGAAGACATGAAAAGCGTGACAACAGGAAAGGCTACTACGCCCGAGTGCATCTTGTTACGTGCACAAATTTCATTAGTTCAGTTTCAGTATTTCACTTAACACTATTACAACTTAACAAATTTACGCTCAAATTTTATCCCCTTTATACAAAACTTTCTTCCCTAGTGTTTCTTTACTATATTCCCGTTGAACCAATCATATTGCAGCATTGAGAGATGCCCTTGAATTTGAACAAGCAGAGAACTAGGCAATAGGTAGCCGAGTGGTAAAGACCGTTACGATATCGGAAGAGTTTTGCTGAGTGAAATTAGGTTTTGTGTATCATTTATCGAAATACCGTAAAGATATTGTTTACCCTGAAGTAGGGAATTCTTCAGGAGACCCTCAAGTGTCATCTTAACAAGTACAACTCCCGTTCGCAGAGGAATAGATCCGTTATGAAGCCCTCAATACACCTCGTCGTACCGAATTGAACACCTTGCCGTTATACCTCCCCAAAAAGGTATTAAAAGAAGCAGATCCTATAGTTTAATCCGTCGGACAATTCTGAAAGACCATCTTCTCCAACAAACGAGGCCGACGAAACTTAGAAATCCACGCGATGACATCATCCGGAGGCCATGACAGCTAAGCTATAAATACTCTATATGTTTTAGACCTTTCCTTTTGTTTCAAATATTTCATATTTCGCGTTAGTAATTTCAACTACATTATCACCTTTAATATTCATAAACTTTTAAAGTAATCATTCAATAGATTGCCGTACTTTTATTAAATTCATTGATATACATATATAGAGATTCAGAGTAGATTTGTATCGCATTGGCATAACTCACAGCATAACTTAATATCACGTATTTTATATTTTATCTTGTGAAGGTCTACGATAAAACGTTTTATACTGACCTACCGTTGCCGCATTGTTCGCATTATTTAGCTAATTTAATCTCAAATATTATTAAGTTTATGAATTTTATTAACGAATTCCGTCTAAAGGCAAATTATACAAGTTCTTGAATAGCCGTGTGTAGTTTTTGAAGTAGAACTTTGTTGTTTACGTGGAAAGTAAAACCATATAGAATCAACGCTTAAATACACACACCTTCCCAGGTGAGCTTGATCACTCCTACCGTCAACTAGTATTTCATTCAATAAAAGGTACCGAATATATTTAATCATAAGCATATATCTGGTAAGCTCATATTACCTTTGACCCAAACTTCATGGTTGGCGTCCATATTATCTGTTCTCCTGACAAGACCTGTATTCAACAGCCGTTATTACATCTATAAAAGGAACCTACACGACCTCCCACTGAGCTGAGCACGGCATTGGCTAGCCTGTTGCAACAAGCGTAAGTATCGCGTATTGTTGTTCTTGTCGTGTTGTGCACCCTAGCCAATTGCTATCTCGGCGAGATAATGGTAACGAGGTTTTGGGGTAACAATCTCTATTGAAGTCGGGGATTATCATCGCATACTCTGTTTTTTTCCCTCACTAATCATAAATCTACTTAAAGAAGTTCGATTCCATTGCCAACTAAAATATAATGGTTTACACCTGTGATAACTGAATTCTTAAAATACTTATTTGGAAGTACATACATATCTATCGAAATTGGCATAAGAAAGATGGGAACCACTGGATTTGAGGTTGTTGTGAGGGGCCAGTTTTTCCTGGTATTTTAACTATACCATGACAAAAAATGAATTTCAACAGACAACTTATGAAGTTTTCTCTATAAAGGGTACGAATTTTACAATGCATGTTGAATCATTTATTATTCTTAACACAGCAATCATTTGTATAGAATTTGGTTTAAAAATATATACTTTTACTGAGTCATTCGATATCTAT
Source organism: Chrysina gloriosa (assembly GCA_038088585.1). Taxonomy (NCBI): domain Eukaryota; kingdom Metazoa; phylum Arthropoda; class Insecta; order Coleoptera; family Scarabaeidae; genus Chrysina; species Chrysina gloriosa. The sequence continues at coordinate 35,051,290 of CM076087.1, read as the reverse complement.
AAAAGGCGTTTAACATCTCTCGCTCAGAAGTGGCTTCGATTTTACAATTAGTGAGAAGATGGTTTATGGGACGACGCAAGGCTACACTGCCGCTCACACAAAACATATAATTCTTTGTCCGTCGTTCATAATGAACAGCTGATCGGCTTACTGAGGTTTCCAATTACACTGATCAAGTGTCGATTATCTCATGAACGTGAAACAGAAGATCAGACCCGTTGTCTAGACGACTATGCAGGCTATCCTGATCCCATAAACTATCCGCACACTACTTATAACTAGTAATAATTAGTGTATAAAGGTATTACGATTGGTAGCAAAAAAATTCCGTTTGATTTCCCCGCTTTAGGTGTTTACATTCAGTTAATGCTCGATAACGTAAATACCCGATATAGGAAACATTGCGCTAATGTGAGCACAAAATTCGTAGTATAAGATTATACGGAGCGCTCGATAACGTAAAAGTACTGTAAGTTCGATAGCTCGATAACGCAAACAGCACGCAATTTTCGATCGTCTACGAATAACTTCGTGGGTTAAAAATGCGTTACAAGTTACCTATGAAAAGCCCAGTTTGATCAATCCCCGAGTTATCTAATTATGTAGGGGTTCTTTAATACACGATTATAAAACGCTATTTTGATTTATTGTTATCCTAGTAATGATAATAATATTTTCTGTATTGTATTTTGGCGTATTTAGGGGGTCTTTTAATAATTTGCTTGTTAATAATCACCTTCGCTAATATAAACATTTCGATAATGTAAACACCCTTGGTCTGAATTAGTTCACGTTATCGAGCGTCTGCTGTATATTCAAAAATTAAGGAAGTGTGTGGAATGATCATAATCATCAATAACATCGATTAGACTCCATCTCGAGAGTATATAATAGGAAACGCACTTATTGAATTCCTTCTATGCAGTTCTCTCCTACAATTGTACGTGCTTACGTAAGTAAGCGTATTTGTGCTTTAAAATTGTATAATATCTAATTGTAATCTAATGTTTGTTCTCTGATTTTAATCAAAGGTTTCAGTCCGAAAGAAACCAAATTGCATTACAAACTCTGAAATATGGTGCACTAACGTAATGAACACTTCATTAGAAAGTAAACGTCTAAGAACTTGGAATTACATAATACTACCGGCTCTTTACATACGTATTAGTCTTCGTTACAACAATAACTCCAAGTGACGAAAATTATTTATGTATATACTAAATAATAAAGAGCCTAAACCTTAAATAATTAGCTAAAATGCAATTAAACTTGTCCTGCCGTTTTAATTTTCTAATGTACCTACATTTGAACCATTACCTTACAAACTAGTAATGCCTGTGGTTTAGAACAAGCGCAGATGAAACGATTTTTATCGTTCCGCGATACTTCACGTTTCGACTTAGTTTGGTGTTTCCCCGCCATTAGCCGAAAGATTAAATTTTGATCAATTGGCTTATCTGATAAAATAGTAAATTTATATTAAAAAACTCTCTGTGCAACCTAGAACCTAGGAACTTGAATTCGACTTCAAGAGTGATATATACTTATTCAAAACTTGTAAGAACTATTTCTTTCGAGAAAAGGAAGAAAAAACTTGTGTAATGGAATAAAAATTGATTTCTCTGGACCTAACCCCCAAATATGTACGTACTCCGTCAGTTATGTTGGCATTCTCTGTATTCCTAGTAAGAAATAATAAAGAAACTTTATTAGTGTTTATAATGCTTCGTTGTTAATGAAGTACTTACATGAAACAAGTTGGTATATTTTACTTATTTAAATTTTTATATCTTTTGGGCTTTTTCTTTATATTTATTCCCTTTACATTGAGATTAGCATATCACTTAACAAAGGCATTCGAATTTCTGAAAACAAACCAAATTTAACAACAATCTCAATCATATTGTAACTTTAAATTCACAGGCAAGAGCTAATTCTGTAGTACTGTCCTGAACAAACTTGAACTATTTGTACGGCAACATCGTATTTTCCCACGATTTACTACAGTACAATGTACACAGTCAATTCGATAGTCATCTTGGGAAAATGCAAGACGAAACCACCCTCTGTGAAAAAATGATAATTATTTAATTCAACACAGTCAAGAAGCAAGCAACCTTAGCCGTGAATAGCACACTACGCATTAACGGAGGAGAGAAAGTCAAACAGGCAATTCCACCCGGACGGAGATTTACACCTTTTGTTTCCACGTTATTGCTCTGCCTAGAACTAAGTAATTCACTCAACCACGCCTTTGTTACATAAAACTAAAGGCGATACTATGATACTTAACAAAGATACTAAACCGTTTAACATTTAAAACTTAGATACACTTACTATTTAATACATCCTATAAAATGTTAAAGGCCGAAATAACAGATATATGGACAACAGACGTAATAACACGTCTAAATTTTGCAAAAGCATCTAACTTCTGTATTAAACCAAACTTGAAATATGCCCGCGCAATTTCTTAATGTATAAAAGTGCCGTACAATAACGCATGGGAGTGTAAGATTGAAAATGATGTAATCAGCGAGATGTCGTCATAAATAGATCTCCTTTTGTTTGAAAGAAACGAACAATATAGGTACTAGACAGCGAATCGTTAATCTTTATCGTATCTATACACTCTTTTTAGTCCTCTAGCCTGTTCAACAATCACGTTTCGATTTAGAAAAATACAGGAAGTAGACATGCGCATACCAATCTATCTTGTAGTCTAGCGTTATAATCTATTCAAAAGTCTCATAGCATCACATCAAAGCATGCATTTTTCCAGTATCCGTTTGTTATTGTTTGTCGTGTGTATGTTGTATGGTTATTTCTAGGTGTCGCCTACGTCTGGTTCTGTTAAGTATCGAAATTAGAAAAATAAACGAGCGTGTTTAGAGCAAACAAAATATTATCATTCTAATACATTTATCAAAACTTATACACTTGTCCCCAAAGTCAATAAATAGAGTGACGCACATACATATTCGATTTACTTGTTGCAGGGATCGCTACTGCTCAGTACAATATTATGCATGAAAATTTTCTAGTTTAATTCTTAAACCCCGCAGATATTTATCCGATTCAGCTTGAATAGTGCTTTTATATCACAATTACAACATTCTCAAATCTTTTCAAGAAGAGAACAGTCTTCTTCACTTTCATCTTCATCCTTCAGGTTAAACAAAACAAACACTTAATTAGAGATGACAAGAGTTATGATCCTGAACTGCAACTGTAACTTAGCACCACATAATTGCAAAACAAGTCGGCAAATCTTCAGCACACAATTTTAGTGAAATATGGTTTCAAATTGCAAACATATCACAAGGGTGGGTTTTACCCGAGAAGAAGAAGATTTTCTAGGTGTTTGGAGATATAAATTTTGGGTAAAGGGCCATGTACCTCGTGGGGAATAGCCAACTCAAATAAAATATTTTTTACCTTTGACACCAATTTCAATACCTGAAAATACACATTTTGATATCTAGGTTGTCATTCTCAATGGACAACAGAATAGAAAGAAAGTATTACTTGTGTGATCATATCAGATACGTTTTTTTAACCTTCCTATACTCACGTCAAAATGAAAGACGTATACTATACTATATAAATCGGTCTCACAGGCCGTATGCGTGAGTATAGGAAGGTTAATGACATCTCGGGATCATAGCCCATGTGCCTCAGTGAAGTGGAGTTTAACAGTTATTACTTTTTGGAATCAGATGCGAGGGACTATAAGGTAAAACGAGGACACACACTTCACATCGTGGGGCCTATCGGGATGACTAACAACAACACAGGACATGAATTCAGCCATCGGAAAAGAGGTTATCTCACAAAGGTATGATTAGGATGGTATTGCCTTCGCATCTGATTCTCAAATGTTTTTGTTCATTTTAATGATCATGTCAATAATTAAATCGTAAATGCGTTTTTTGTTGTAGTACATTAGAGTGATAATGCTGGTAGGTAGTTGCAATCCTTCCCTGATTAAATTTTGGATAAATATATTTAGCGTCTCTTTATGTAATGTACAATTCAGTAGTATGTGGTTGAGATCAGCTATTTCATTCCCACATGGGCATTGTAGAGATTCAATGATGCCAAGTTTAAATAGATGTGCTGGATACTGGCCATGACCAAATTTGATTCGTGCTATTGTAGTGCGATAATATCGTGAGACTTTGCTGTGTACATTGTACCAAGGCTTATTGTTGAACGACGGGTGGATATACGCATATTGTGTCATTTTGTTGTTATAGGATTTTTGCCAGTTATCTTCCCAGTTACGATGTAGTACGATTGACTTTATTATTTTAATAATTTCTAAAGAGGTGAGTGTCGGTTTATACAAAATTCCATTCATACAACTCGATTTAGCAAGTATCAGATACGTTCCTCAATATAATTAGGGCAACTCGGATAAAGGAATCATAACGATATATGTATTTAAATATCACAGAATTCAGGGAGAAAGACAACATTTTCAACATAACCAGAGCACTAGTTATTACTAATAATCGTAATGGACCCAAGATACAAATAGGATGTCCAACGCATTTCTTCGTCTGCTATTTCTCCCAAAACACATGATTTCAATGGAAACTAAAATAAAAATATGACCAGAAACCCCAAATTCGAATAAAATCGTTTCTGCCCTCTCTTTTTACATTTTGGTATCGACGTAGCTCAAGACAAGTTCCTAGCACAAACTCTGTGTAACAGAATAGATTTGGGGGCTATCTAACGCAATGACCTAAATTGAAGCTATCTGCCAAATATTATTAGGACCATCGAGATGGATCACACAAATATTTGTGGAATACATCGATTGCGATGAATATGAGTATTCAGAGCTAAACGATTTTATCATTGCAGTTACCATAATCATTTTGCGCTGCTTTCAGAGAAGATATACGGTGTAGCCTCTAAGGCTTGGACAGAAAAATAAAAGAGCCATTATTACTAACATTGCGAAATTATTTATTTTATTGCTTTTACTTTCTCATAGGGAACATTGAATTTTAACTACTTCATCTCAAGGGACATTTTTTTAACAAAAGGCTATAATACCTTTTGGAAATTCACTACCCCTTTCTAATCTTTAAATCAAACTGATGGAAGTCAGCTAATGGTTCAGAGTGAAAATAATTAATTAGTTCTTACATCTATAACCTCGATTTTGAAAAACTTCAAATACATATTTCGACAACAAAGTTGACATCTTCAGTGGATTGAAACATAAAAGAAAGAAGGGGATAGGTCATTTGCCAGCCGCAATTAAGACAATATTTAGATGAGCTTCATCCAATCGGTCAGTGACGTACCCTACCGGTCAGTTGCCCACCGTGGTCCGAGAAACTACAGGTTTATAATCATGCATATTGAAATTAGTACAAATGTGTATAAACAGTTCCGTTCTGAAATATAATACTTGAAAGTTGAACAAAACATTGGCAGTGAAGCATTATATTTATGAACGTACTCATAAACAACCTACTTTTTCTTCTTTTACATATTGATCAAAACTTTTTCACCAATAGTACTTGTTTTAGCACCTAACATGATTTCTGTTAAGAAAAAAATAACCAAATTATGTGATTAATTGAATTTTCATTTTTCTTGTATTTTTTGGATTTAAGGTGGCGTAAAATAGAAAGTATATCCTCTTAATATAGCAATGTTTAATTAGGAGAAACTTAAACCTTCGAAATTCCTTATTTGGGCACAAATGTCCTACGACCGTCATCTCCAAGATCAGTTAACTGATCGTCGTGTGCAAATGTCTAATACCCAAGAAAGGAAGGGTCACTCTTGGGGGCAAGGCATATAAAACAAGGGCAGGACTTGATATGCACCCTTCGCTTCAGCCTAGTCCACACCTCTGGGAACCTAGTGATCTGCGATTGTATGTGAACTACACTTTATTAGCAATAGAAATGAATCCTTCCCTTCTTTTTGAACGACTAGAGCGCACACTAAAATATCTGAGAACATTGTATACCTACATAAATAGTATAGCAGTACCTCGAGATTTTTTTTTCATCTGAAGGGTGCCCACTGCACGAAAGATCACTGTATCCTTGAGGCCCCTAACTCCATTAGGTCGCTGTTCTCGACGAAACCTACCACCTTGCTATTGGGAATCTTTTTGCTTCGTCCGGCTACAGGAATCAAAATTCTACTCAAGCCCTAGCAGTCACAGAAAACATGGCCCTGCAGATAGGATCTTCCATTATTTTTATGGTTTGGAAATGTTTACTAAGCAAGCAGTGCCCTGTCAAGAGGCCCACTGACCTTCCAATTTGGTTTCTCATTCGCGGCAGCTGCTGTGTTGTAGCATCTGAAGATTCCGCAATGAACAGAGTTCTCTCAACACCGATGTTCTTCAGTGTCTTACACGTCGTTTCTTTAGCAGGTTTGATAAGGAATTCCGCGCGTAGGTTCATGTACGTATTCTCTCAATGTTTCCTTTCGTGCAAGATGGTTCGTTCATTTGTTCTCCTGTGTGAGTCTGTGTCTTAGAACCCACTATAGATTTACTCCATTGTCTTCTGCCAGAGGCAACAGTGCATCTCCGCATTCCGCAACGGCTTTACCTTGTACTTGAAAGTTATGTATCGCCTTGATGGCATTCTGGCTGTCAGTTATGATATATACTCTCGTTTCTAACACCTTCCTGTGTCTAGGGGCGCCAGGCCAAGCAGCACCTTCATAGCAGCTGTGGGTATTGTCGATAACGCCCAGTTTATTCCTAGGAAGCCTAGTCTTTGAAGCTTGCCCAGGTTACTAAACGCAGTTTTGTTCTTCGGTGTATACTATCACGCTAGTGAGGCATAACTAATTGTGGATATCACTACCTTGCTGTGTATCGAATGCACTATCATTGCCTTCAGTCCCCACGACTTTCCCACTGCTATCCTACAGCTCCACAGGATCCGTTTTCTGTCTTTTGCAGTTTATTTACACAAAAGAATTGGATCTGTCCCTTCTTTTGAATGACGTATACTATTTTGTATAAGAATATCATATTAATAGAAAAGGCAACAAATACTTGCGACAATTCGATGCTATAACGCGAAAATAATTTCTGATTATTACACATTGTTCGCTTATTTTAATAACTAAATTTCTGTCAACCTTACCTACATGCAAATACAATCTTTAGAGAACGCGTATTGTACATTTTTATTACCAATTTACTAGAGTGAGAATAACATTTGAGTAACTGTTTTACAGAATTACGAATCATGAGAAATGTTTAAGTTTCATTATGTTATTGTTTACTTTAAAATTGGAAAGGTGCACAATTTGATGCATAAACTGGAACAAACGTCTTAAGGATTTATTCCAATTTGAGAAACAATAATTATAAAAATGTGAAAAACGAAGGACTTAATAATACGTGTGGTCACCACAACCGCCAGGAAAACCGTGTATTTTACAGGCGTGGAACCAATTAAACTATCTTTTAACGGCAATTTTTCTAAATATCCGCTAATCGTTTCGAGTAATTCTTTCTATCTTTTTAGTGGCAATAAAAGGAAATTAATTGCTATCTTAATTATATCAAATTATAATAGCAAAATAATAAATTAGCACAAAAGGCCATGATTACATGTCATCTAGAATACTTATAAAATATTGTTGTAATAAAACTTAACAACAACGTTCACTGTTGGAAACGTTGATAAATAAATGAGATCAAACGTGAAGAATCAAAGTGATAATACAAGGGAGTAACGAGGAGAAACTCTAAGCAGGTATGTACGAGAAAACACAAACAAAATAAAACATAACGACAATTATTGTCTTTATCGCTTATTTATTGTAATACCATTCACAGGTTTCCATATACAGCGCGCGCCTTGGAATTTACGACCATAACATAAAGAAACCGTATCTTGTCTAGTTAAAAGTGTCAAAGACGATAAACCTTGTTGGGGATAAAGAGCCCATTTTTAAAAGATAGGTGCGTTCTTCTGTAAATTAGGGATGGATATATGTATGTTACCTACCTATATGCTAACCAAATTTGAAACACATTCTGACTTACTAACGCCGTTGAAAAATTTTACCCTGAAAAGTATTTCATGTATGGTTGAAATCACTTGAGTACATTATATTCATAAATTAATGCATTTATGTTCAATTTTTACATATAAACTTATGTCTCTAGAACATCAATTTTGATTAAGATAGAATTCAATACCAGAATATTCATAAAACTTGCTGTGATTTTTTCAAAAGTACATACATCTGTCATCGCATATTATATTTTGATAATTCCATCAGCGCAGTACGATATTAGGGATTTCCAAGAACACTGGAACAAAACCAGGTTGGAATAAACCAACACGATCTTAGTCTTGAATGAACTTCTACCAGTTTCGTCTAGTTCATTACAAAATGTACTCTCTAAATTCTAACGCCAAAGGTATGGCCCTATGGCCAAAAGAAGAAAAGAATATTCCAATTGTCAACGTAAATTTTATTGAAGACATTGAGCAGTTGGCGTAAGCCCTGGTGTTATAAACATACAAACACATCTCTAATGAAATTAAAGCTCCATGTGAGTTGTTTAATATTCGAGCGTATTCTGCACACAGCTCTACAACTAGATTCGCCATATTTAATAGACGGATTTCTTTCAAATAGTTCCAAAAATATACAAAAGGAAGCAGTTTAATATTTGTCAAATTAACTCACGTCTGACCCATTTAAACGATTTCGACTCGCTAAAGAAGCTCGTAGGCGAACTCGACCTGGAACATTAAATTTGTCCCAGAAATTCCAGCTCGTATCTTAATTATTCTCTAGATAGCTACATTTATTACGTTTCTACCATTCAATATTAAAACCTTACGTAGTCCGAGTACTGTTTCCTGTATTCTAGGAATGAACAGTTACCGACATTGACTTATATTTACTTTTACAATTAGATTTACGATCACAATTAGTCGGTCTTAATGGTTACATTTTCAGCATAAGTGGGATATTATCACACATTCTAGTCTCTCCACCTTGATAAACTTCAAGATTACGTAAATGCAGTCGGGACAAAAAACAATAATTATGCTTTAATTAAATTTTATTACCGACAGTCGGCCAGATGCTTGCATAAAATAAATGTTTTATTGCCGAGCGTGTACAACAGTTATTGTCGTCTGTTTTTACTTTGAGGTGATCTAGTTTAGAATTATGTAAGCCGATTATTACCATCCAACAAAATTTAAAATTACACTACGCTCATCTATAATTTGCGGCTATAAAAATACATTGTATTGTTTAGTGGCCACGATTCTCAAACCCTTATAATTATTTGAGGTTCTTAACATAATTCTTACTTTTAAGATAATTGAAATTGCGTTCGTTTCTTTGGTGATTCAAAGAGCGTACAATTTATTATATATTGATGTATAATTGGTCTGTGCCTATAGTTCTGGCTCACAATAAATCTAATAGGAAGCATGTTCTGAGGTATAATTATATTAACTCTAACCAAATTATTGGAAAAGCAGTTTTTCTTCAAATCAAATATGAATCTTTCACATCTAATATTATTAGCGCTTCATAATTAGCGCCGCTATAAATTTTTTAAAGTGTCACAGATTGTTCTGTCAGCATTCGTGAATCGTGACGTATACTAATGCGGAGGCGAACTTTAGAAAAATGATCCGCCGTAACTCCGTGTAACAAATGCAGACGTTCGTTACTTTTTAACCTGAAAATTCACAGTAGAGCCGTGGGAACAAAAAGACCGGATGCAAGTCCATTTTCGTGCTGGCTTCCACCTTAATGTCTTCAGCAGACTGGATCGGTATCAGATCTACCATGTTGGCAACAAGAAAACTTTCTCGGAGGCATGTAAACCGATGTAAATACAATGTATGCATTTCACAGATGTATGTACATATGTTGTACATACATAAGTAGACTACGCAAAAGATGTGTCTTGATGCCGCCGATAAACTTAATAAATTAAGAATTTTCTTGAGATACATGTAATTTATTGTAAATTGTGGGACACCATAAATTTGTGGTGCGATTTAGTAACAATGGTTATATAGACTTAGATGAAATAAATATGACAGAACTAGAAACTAGAAATATTAAAATAAAGAAACCGCGTGGTAGTAGCAATAAAGACCCAGAGATGGCTAAATACACGAAAGAGAAAGCAAAATAATGGCTATTGATACTGCTTAAGAAGGTATGGAACATAAAAACGGTACGGTAATTTACAAAGAGGGAGAAACGATATTGCTGGCTGGAGTAATTTTTAAACTATACGTGAAACGAATAACAAGTGGCGCATACAAAGAGGAGACAATACCTTCATTCCGGGAAACATAATTGAGAAGACAATAGAAACGGGAGAGCAAAGAAAATGTCGAAACATCTAATACAGATAATGAAAAACACATACAGGAAAGTAAATCCAGATGTGTTTGAAATGGAAACGGGAATCAAACTAAGATATAGTCTTGGCTCCCTCTTGTTCAACATAGTTATGGATAACATAAATAAGAATATAACATGAAAGACACGGAGGAGAAAATGCAACGAATCATAGATATGTACATAGACGGAAGAAATAGACAGTAAGATAAGTATGGAATTAAAGAGTGTAGAAACTAAAACAATGGTGATAATTCAGAAATCGACGGAAGTAATACAATACACTCCAAGTGAAAAGAGCTGGGAATTGTAACAACATATGAGTACTTGGGATCTATAATAATAAACGACCGAACCATAGATACGAAGCGTTTCAGGAATGCAAAAATGAACAAGAAAACATAATAACAGTGCAAGCAAATCACGAGAGTAAACTAAATGCTGTGGAAATAAAATACTTTCTAAGGACCGCTTCTCTTGTTCCAGCTGAAGCCGAGGCTCCAAGGGCTCACATCTCTGGTATGGCGGTTTCTTCCTCACCGCCTCGAGATTATGGAAAATAAAGGAGGGTATTAACAATCACGGCGTAGAACGCGAAATGAATATATCCCAGGTAAATTTGCTTTCCTTAGCCCATCTACAAGGCATTCTGGATAGCCTCTTAAATCCACCGTACCCTCGCCCGAGGTGGTGGACGATCATGTTTCAACATCACCAGCTCCTTGACCAGACGGTGTTCCGAGTTTTCTGCTCTGCCAGGTTAACGCCGCCATGGTTCGTAAATACTCCTCAAGAGGAGGGATATCAAGATCTAGATGTATTCGGTCGTTACGCATGAACCGCCGGTAATCACCCTCAGTGTCTTGTTTTGAAATCTTGCCAGGGTGGCGATGTGTGATGGGGCCGCCGTCATCCACACCAGTAATTCGGAATTGCGAAAGATAAATGGGAAAAAATATAAACCGATAACACGTCACAACTCGATTGATTTAGACATACACGCAGAATTGACGAAAACAGATTTGTCAAAACCTAGGAAAACATAGACCCAACAAAGAAATAAAATAGGAATAAAGAAGGAAAAGAATGTGATGAAGATTATAGAGGTAGGCAGGTACCGGAAACAATCGAAGGATAGGATCAATATTTAGGGAAAATTACATTCCGAAGTCCTTCAGATTAGTGATGGGAAAACCCGTTCTTTTAAAAGAACAGTTCCAACCGTTCTCGTTATTTTGAAATAACGGTTCCAATATAACAGGACATCGTTGTTTCGTACTCGACAGTTCTATTTGATAACGCATCATAAAATCAATAAAATATGTCATGCGTCCATAGCCTTTGGCGGTCTTTGCTTGATTTGATATACAGTTTGTTTTTCCCCGACGTTATACTTTCCCATCACTAGTTCTAACATATTGGTGATTCCCCGAGTTATATGATCGTGTATTGATGATGTAACTGTATCCTACGTACATTAAGTTTTTCGTTAGAAGTTCCTATACAGATTTCTTTTCTCACGATTCAACGCTAGTTTACACACATGGTGTAAAATAAATATAACAAGAACATTTAAGTCCGTTTTCATTGTGGACACATCCGTTTACTACAATCCGTAGCTGATCCATCGAACAACAACTTTATACTTAGGAAATAGGAACAATCATCAAGTAATCACAATTCATTCATCCGGAAGTTTCTCAGGCAAAATAATCATCATGGAGAAATATTTAATAGGAAAGATATCGATGATATGGAATTTCTTCTTCAACCGCGTACGCTGGAGACCGTCCGAAAGGAACCGTTCTTTGCCTAGCGAGATAATAGTTGCAACCGTTCTGGATCGAGAACGGATCTAAAATAACAGATAGTTCAATAACGACCCATCACTACTTCAGATGGCATTAGGAGTTTTTGAAAAAGCAGAAGAAGAAGAATACGGAATGTTTTATTTTAGAGCAATGGTTAAAAATGAACAAATTCGTGCTTGGGAAAATAATAGCGGTAACAAAAGAGAGGAAACAGTCGTAAGAAAGAGAGGAAGAAACTGAGCCAGAAAGAAGTCAAGAACAAGGAGAAGGACAATAAGACAAAAACTGCAAATAAAGGGAGGGCTGTACGAATTATGGGAAGAAGAAAACTGTGCCACTTAACAGTGTAAGCTAATAAAAAATGAAACAGTAACAAGCAGGAAAAGGCAGCAATAAAACTATGGGCGATGCGCCAACATATATTCATATATTCCAAAAATATGTCCATAAGAAATTACAAACTCAGGTCATATTGAAAATCTAACAACTCTATGACTACCACGGCATGAAGATTTTAAAGGGAATGGAACTCGATTGTCTTGTACCAGAAAGGTCTACACTTTCCTTCTTTGAACATGATATATCTTCGGAATAACGGAAGGTCACATCATGAAAAGAGATAGGATTAAGATGTAAAGAACACCTACCTGGAGAAACAGATCTGCGCCGAAAGAAGTAAACACGTTTATCGTTTATGTTTATACTAGCTGTTAAGCCTGTCCCTGCCAGGCAGGAAGTAAAGGAAAATATAACCTAAAATGTTAAAAAATTGAATTTTGCCACGCCCCTTTTTCGTCTTAATTCTCCGCCCACAGGCCAAAAATCAAAAATCCGGCTGCGTTAGGATTTGGCCTAGGCATTCTATATGCATGCCAATTTTCAGCTTTCTAGCCCATCAGATATATAGATTGTCAAACAGTCTCCCCAGCTAGTTAAAAAACAATTAAAGTCAACTGCATGTACATATTTCTACTGGTCGCTGTCTTTAAGTTCACCTAATCACTGCAGTTTCGCATTTATTATTTAATGATTTATTGCATGGAATTTTAGACATATCAAAACATGGGCGAATTCATTAATTGTTTTAGGGTAGAATCAGTCACTTAGGCACTATACGGTTTGTACCGTTCCTAATGGCTCATTTCCGTTTACGCAATCCCGTGTCCTACACAAAGGCCATTGTCTTTTTCAAGGGAATTCTGAGTATTGTCGTAGGCTCCTAGGTCCTTACCGAAATGCTTCCGGCTGAGTCCGTTTAGTTCCTCACGGGCGCAGATAATATGCATGGTAGTTTCCTCCTGTGCTCCACACCTCTTACAGCGACAGGATCAGAAATAAAGACGGAAAGATCACTTACTTTTGTGTTAAGATTAGCGGCAATGCAAACAGGATATGCCATACTAAAATCATCCAGTTCCTACTTGACTCTCAACACATGTACATGATTAAGACTAAAAATTCATTACTGTTGGAGTAATGATGAAGGCACCTAACAAACTAGAAATTTATAGGTTTAAGAATAGCAGGCGTATCGTAGTAATCTTAATAGACCTAACAATAACCACACGGAGGATATTCAATTTCACGTCATTGAAGAAATGATTTGGGTAAAACAATAAACCGTGCCCGGTGAATTAATACGTTCTCGTTTAATCTCGTTACGTGTTCCGTAATTGTACACCTCGGAGTCAGTTCCATTCATCTAATTTCCATTCTAACTATACCGAGGAAGAAGAACAACAGTGACGCGTTCGGAGTTCGTTTACCTCGCCCTGTGTGCCGTCACTGTATCTTTCGTTTTGTATAAGTTAGAGTATCAGATTTAAAGTGGCCGTTCTCCGAGCTGAATTTAAATCGTTTAGATATGCATAGATATTGTATGTGGAAGCGATGATTCATATTTTGTGTGTGATGTTTATGTAGTCTGACGCCAAAACGAAATTCGTGACTGAATACGAGATGTGTATGAATGGAGGTATGTTTCAAATGTGAGAGATAGACATAAATCCAATGAAAAATTTCTATTGTATTTGCATTTGTAAAGTGTTGAATGCTATATCAAGAATTATTTCTGTAGCCCAATTAGTTTCATGCAATCCCATTACTGTAACCTGTTCTAACTACTGCAGATAGAGAGATCTCAAACTGATTAAATGCACGGTATCAAATAAAATAGTTCTTACACTTATCACACCAATTTAAATATACTTTTATAAGTATTTCTGCAAGTAAGGTGCGTTTTCAATGGAGAAAACAAGAAAAGGAAAAGTTACTAGCAAATTTTGGTTAAAATAGCACCTAAAGGGAAAAAGAAATCCATTAATTTTTCGCTAGATGGCTTTAGTATATATCTCGTAAAGTATTGATCAAATAAATTCAGACTAGTGCTTGTTGGAAAAGTGACACTCCGTACTAGAAGAAAATTCTTTTACAGGTTTTTGATTGGTCGATTCAGTTGTGAGTTATAGAATGCAAAAGATGGAAGTTAACAAAGATAAAATTCGGTATATTTGACAATTTTGCTTTGATAAAGGCGAAGATGCAAGCCAGGCGGTTGAAATCGTGAATGTAATATGGATAAAATCATGGAAATGATCGAAGCAGACCGGCATGTTAGCAGTCGTAGCATCGCCCAGGAGGACAATACAGCCTTAAACCATCTGCATAAAGCTGGTTTCAAAAAATCTCGATGTTTGGCTCCCACACGAATTGACGCAAAAAATCATGATGAATCGAATTTCCATCTGCAAAACCTTGGCCAAAGGGAACGAAACTGACCCATTTCTTAAACGGATGGTAACTGGAGCTGAGAAATGGGTCACATACGATAATATTGTACGAAGACGATCGTGGTCAAAGTGCGGTGAAGCGGCCCAAACGGTGCCCTAGACAGCACTAACGGCCAGGATGGTTTTGCTGTGCATTTGGTGGGAGTGGAAGGGAATCATCTACTATGAGCTGCTTGGATATAGCCAAACACTAAATTCGGGTCTCTAGTGTCAACAATTGGACCGTGTGAAGCTAGCCATTGATCCGAAGCATCCAAGAGGGGAGGTATTGTGCTCCACCAGGACAACGTCAGGCCACACACGTATAATGACTCGCCAAAATCTGCGGGAGCTTGGTTGGGAAGTTTTGATGCATCCACCTTATAGTCCGGACCTGGTACCAAGTGATTACCATCTTCTTTTATCATTGTATAACTTCCTGAGTGATAAGCAATTGGTATCAAGAGAAGACTGTGAAAACCACGCAGTCGTGTTTTTACCAATAGGGGCCAGTGCATTTATGAGAGAAGCATTATGAAGTTACCTTTAAAACGGCAACAAATTATAAAACAAAACGGTGTATATTTGACCTAAATCCGAACCATGTTAAATAAAGTCTTGAAATAAACCTAAAAATAATTGATTTCTTTTTCCCGACCTTATATTTGAACATATGCAAATATGTGTAGTATTGTTGAGAGTGGAATCGTTTCCATTTTTCTTAAATAGTACATAGAGTCCCAATGAATGTGTGAGCCTGTACATACCTAGCAAACAAAGAATTAATTAAGTAAATCCACAAGCAGGTTAATGTTTATCAATGAAGCCTTGTCTAAGTAGCAATATAGTTGATATTGTTGATAGATAGGATTTCTGGGACTAGTCTACCACCCTAGAAACATTGCTACATTCGGATACGGGTTCAAAAGCCTGCATTCAGGTAGTATTTTTGCACAACCAAACAACTGCAGCCATCATCGCAAACAGCAATTAAAACTTGCAAACGACAGACATTTATCTTCAGCTCCTCAAATGTCATCCGCATAAACAATTTAGTACTCTCCTGTGATTTAAAGAGATCATCAGAAAACAATAAAATACTCGTTAAATAAATAATGCTACGTATGTCGTACGAAGGTAATTCGTTTAAAGGGTTTCTCGCGTAGGCGAAGAAGACATGGCATCATTAATATCTCCTGCCAGTTATGATGCCGCTAAACGTATATAACTAGTGTACGAACTACACGTGTAATTTTTACATTATGCAAATTATTAATCAAAACTGACGGCAGATGTTACCTGCTCTCGCGGCTGAACGGTCTACTTTCCCGTCGACGACGGTAACATAGACGAGCGTGTCAGGTCAATCGTTCGCTTCATTCCGCCGCAGTTTACCTTCACAGGTTTATCAGCCAAAGAGTTGGATGGATGTCGGAAACAGATGCCCGTTGTTACGAAGCGATGAAGTCAATTTATTATCAGAAGGAAATGCTTTCGACAGATACAGTACGACGAAAAAAACGAATGCCTCAAGAGAATAATGCAAGGAATAAGAATATAAACTCCAGTAAATGTTTTCAATGCTTTAACGTGATTGCTAAGTTCCTGTGCTAGTGATATTTAAAATGCCATCGTATTTAATGTACTCCGCGGCAAATATATTGAGCACTTATAAATATCTCCATCCAAAAGTCCCTTTACTTACTAAACACAAAATGTTTTCCTATGGTCGTTTATGTGCTAATGTTCACATCTCACGGTAGACGACAATCTTAGATGTTGGGTACCACAGGCGTAACCGTTCAAATGTGTCAATCTACAATTCCTTTAAAACAGTACGATCTCTTTGCAAGGTCAGCATTGATAAAGATTATAAACGTTTTTTAGCTTTTACCGAAAATCGCGCCAATCTGAATTCTAATGTTTTTGGAATTTTATTAATTCAAACCGAAAAACGCGTGGTCTTCCAAAGAAAATGTTCTTCGATAAACATTCGTCCGAGGACCCCAAAGTCATAAGCGATATGATTTCTACTTACTTCCAAAACACCTACCGTAATCACTCTGACTTCATACCCAATTTTAACCCAACTTTATATGATGGCCCGAATAGCATCGGTTCAATAAATGTCTGGGCTGATTTAGTTTTCAATAAACTAGGCTCTCTCCCTGACTCCTTCTCGTCCGGACCCGACGGTATTCCACCGTATTTTCTAAAACTCTGTAGTCCGTCACTATCCTTGCCAATTTGCTTTTTATTCTCTTCTTCCATCAACTGCGGAATATTTCCTGATGGATGGAAAACAGCCTATGTTCTTCCATTCTAGTCTGGCAACCGTTCCGATATTCGTAATTACCGACCTATTTGTGTCCTACCAGCTGTGGGAAAAGTCCTGGACGCCATCGTCGCCGATTCGATTTCATCTGTTTATTCCGCTTTCATAGTGCCCGAGCAGCATGGGTCAAGGGTCGAAACACAAAAACAAACCTTTTCTTGTACCACAATTACATTTCATGTAGCGTGGAGGAGGGTTACCAGGTCGACACCGTTTATACAGACCTTAGTAAGGCCTTCGACCGGGTGAATCACTCGCTTCTTCTTTGGAAGTTGGGTGCTTATGGTATCGTAGGCAGTTTGCGGGATTAGTTCCAGTCTTATCTGCTGGATCGCCTGCAAATTGTACGTGTTGGCAACTGCACATCATGTCCAGTTAAAGTTTCTTCAGGCGTGCCACAGGGCAGTCATCTTGGACCGATATTATTTTTGCTGTTTATAAACGACATAAAACATGGAATCAACTACTCCAAATTTTTGCTTTTCGCTGATGACCTGAAACTATTTATGAAAATAGATTCACCATCCGATTCTGCCAAACTCCAGTCTGATGTCGCATGCATCTCCATCTGGTGTAAGGACAATAATATGATCTTGAACACTGACAAATGCAAAGTCATTTCATTTTATAAAAAAGGAGAAATATCATCACTTATTCTTACACGATCAATTATCAAACGTTAGATCGCGTCACACAAATAAGGAATCTAGGCGTAACCTTTAACTGATCATTGAGCTTTCGATTCCACATTGACGATATCATCAGCAGAGTTTCTAAAATTTGTGGCTTCATAAAACGCCAGACCCATGACTTCAGCGACGTGATAGGCGTTATCACTTTATACCATAGCCTGGTGCGTTCTGTTCTGGAGTATTGTAGTCTCATCTGGAATCCAGACACTGCCTTGCACAGGGATATAATTGAGAAAGTTCAACGTAGATTTGTCAACTACACTTTGTTTAAACTTAAGATAGACACAAACTTATATAACTACTCTGAACGTTTGAATCTGCTGAGCTTTCAGCCTCTGTCCACCCGACGTAGAATCGCCACCCTTAAGTTTGGTATAAAGTGTTTATTTAATAGAATAAATTCCCCGGAAGTGCTCGCTTTAATATCGTTTAGAGTACGTAATGTGGACACACGATGTGAAGATTTGTTTTTGGTGAATTTTCATAGAACATTATATGGCTATAACAACCCTGTAAACCAGGTTATTAAAGAACTGAACCTACTTTCGAGTGGGGCGGATATTTTTGCGTTGTCGTTCGGTGAGGTTATGTCGGCGATTGGCTTACTGTGCTTGGACATGTGAGGCTGAAGAGGTTGGTTCTTGTTTTCCTTGTTTCTCTTTCCCTCTCCTCTTTCTGTTTCTGTTTTTGTCTATTTCGATCCAGTGTAGCGCGGCATTTGTCTATATAGTGTAATATTTGTATGTTCACGTGTATATTTTTACAACTATTTGTACACTTTGCAACGACCTCTTATAGGTTTTCTACCTGTTCGTCTAAATAAATAAATAAATAAATAAATAAATATCGTTTCGAATACCTCCAAATATATATTTCTAAGTTGTCATCCTGAATGAAGAAAACACAATGAAAGAAAGTGTCGCTCAGAAAATTTAGTTGAAGGCTGTTCTTCTAGAGGTTGTGCCTAAACGGTGATTGTCTTATTAAGTTATTTGGAACCATTCAAATCGATGTGACAGAGTTAAGAACTATTTCTTTAAGTTTGTTCTAAACCACAAACGCAAAGACAACTACAAGAAGTATAACTAAAATTGAAAATTTACAATTGTAGAGGTGTAATGTGCATACGCTAAGAAATGTAAGCATTGATAAATGTAGACAGCTTGTAAAGGCAACGCAGAGAAAGAAATACTTGGTCTAGAAGAATACACAACTGAAGAAATTAGAATCAAATAATATTGAGTTAGTGTTTTTGCTAAACAATTTTCTAATCAATCAAATGAAAATCCTGCTAGCAACAAAAGGCTATGAAAAAGAATTTAAATGTAAGCATCAAAAATGAGACGACATACACTGATGAGAAGTGAACAGTATTGCCATTATACTAAACTCATATGTACTCAGCAGAAACTCAAAGATTTGGTCCGATTTTGCAACCGGAAAGTCGCCGATCTTGCTCCGTGTTAACGTCAAACATCACGTCGAGCTTCGGACCTTTAGGAACCTGCGAAACTCTCCCCCATCATCTTATTCGCCCTTAGCATCACTAAGGCAGAAACAATTAAAACATCAAGACGATACCGCGAAAGCGAAAATCTCGTTCAGAAATTCGCCGAATCCAAAAGCAGCATTCCTTTCCTGATAGAAAAATGCGCTACAGAACAGAACTTGGTTTGATCGAGTCCAGTTAGTTTGGGTGAGGTTGTGATAATTCCAACTTGATGTGCAAAACATTAACACACAAACTCACTTACCCAATAGCCCACGCTTCTCAACTTGTTTTACAACATTTATTGAAATAATAAGTGAAAATTGAGAAAACCACCGAATAAATTATGAAAATGAAATTTGAAATAGAGTATCGGAATACATCCAAACACCAATCAAAGTTAGTTAATAATAATAATAATAATAATAATAATAATAATAATAATCATAATACATACAGGGTATGGAAAGGGTTAGGTAAACTCAGTTATTGCAGAGGTACAAAAAGGATCGCGCACAATTCTGTTTGCGTTCCTAGTCATGTGGTTAATAGGTGCTTTAACGAAGACATTTGTTCTGGCTCTGGCCACTAAAAACGTGTCGTTAGATCTAGTCCCATATTTAGGTACAATAATGTTTACGGCAGAGAGTAAATTCGGAGCATCGATGTTATTGTTTACTAGTTTGATTATGAAGTTTGCACTAGTATTCACTCTACGATCTGAAAGTGATGTGAATTGATGTTCTAGCAATAACTCAGTATAATCGATACCTCTGACCGGATAGTTACCTGTTGATCTGTAGGTTAAGTATTTTAGGAATCTTCTCTGTACCTTCTCTATAAATATATTCTGGTAGACATAGTGGGGATACCAAATAATTGAGGCATATTCCAACTTGGGCCGAACTAATGTAGAGTAAAGCTTGTTTAATGTCGCAACATTTATAAATTTTCTGCAAGATTGTATTACAAAACTTAGTGTACGCGAAGCAGAGCTGCAGATAGCAGTTATATGATTGGTAAACTGCAGTCGATGATCAAATAAGACTCCTAGATCTCTGATCTGTGTCTGTCTGGGGATGTCAAAATAGTCATATATAGTCAATAGCAAAATATTATTGGATCTTTCTTGGTTGTGTAAGTGACAACCGCGCATTTATTTAAACTAATGTTAATGTTATTGTTGTTGAACCAGGAGTAAATAGTATATAAGTCCCTTTGTAGAGCTTCACAATCAGAAGACGAGGATATTAAGAAGATAATAAGAAGCCAAAACGCCACAGTGCTGGAAAGATTTTCAAAAGAAAGTGTTACGAATTAAGGGTAGAAAGATAAGAAGAAAGAAATCTCTGACATATTAGCCGAATACCTTTTAAAATTTGTTTATATAATTGTTGTCAGACAATTATGGAAAAGAGAAGTCTAGCACTACAAAAGATTTAAAACAAGATCAATTAACTCAATCAAAAGGGCCGAAATTATATTCGCTCAAGTTGCAGATTCGCCAATATGATTCTATTCACGATGCCCATGTTCATGGAAATTCAAAATTAAAAGGTCAATGTCCCTCTAAATCTTTTTCGTATAGGAATAAAATTATCGAAAATTTATGGAAGGAATAACTCCGTTAAGAGAAGAAGCTATCGGCTAAAGCTCATATTATGATGTTACATACATCAAACTGAAAGTAACTAAAAGAACCATATTGCTCTAATTTAGTGAGCTAAAGAGATCAACTGCTAGCCGAAATGTGCTGGAACTGCAACAAAAACTTACCATTGTTTGTGAAAGCACGTTTATAAAAGTACGAATACAATTATGAATGCTGAACGATAATCAATTCAAAATTACAGAAATTATCAACCCGAAATTAGAAATTTGTATTTCATCCTTCAGCTTTGCGTAGATGTTATACCTTAGCTTGATTGGTAAAAAATTATTACTGCAAATTCATATAAAAATTTAGGACTAAAGATTACTGTATACAATGGTATTATAAGCCAAAGTTCACGTGGAATAATTTATTGTTCCGAATTTTGGAAAATGTTGACTTTTGCAAGAAGTGTACAACTCCATAAAAGTGCGATTCTCCATGCGCAATACGATAATTACAAAATTTTGTATCAAATTTAAACCCGGCGCATACTGATAAGCACAAAAGGGAATTGAAAAGACATAGATCAAATGTATACCAACACACTTGCAGTTTTAATCTCATAGACAAAGTGTACACCACCCAAACAGTGCTAATAGTATAATCAAAGTATACACCAAGAAAAATAGACTAAATACTGTTACTCCGTAACACATTTACGCATGCTCAAATATGACAAATCCCATAAAACAATCTGTACTAATGCGCATGCGCAAAAAATAATTCTAAAGATTTCATTGCGCAACGAATAATATAAGAATAGAATCAGAACGAACAGCATGTGAAAAAGTTTACAATAGATTTGTTAGCCAAAACAGTGTTTTAATCTCCCCGCACTGCAATACATTTGCACATCATAAAGCGTTTTTTACCGTCGCGAAGTACAAGGAGATTCCAAGTAGCGCGACCAAACATTTTATGGTCCTTCGAGCCGGATGAAGTTGTTATTCCAGATATTCCAATCAGAAAATCACCATTGCAACTATCAGTGCGAGGAGTATTATCCAAAAAAGAAAAGCAATCATCATCGTTATTCCATCGCAACCGAGAAGACGATTACATCAAACAACGTCACAGCATACCAAGTGGTTATTTTATTACTACAACCGTAAGCATTACTTTATTTCCTTTTTATTAATCCACGTCCTCCATATTGGTATAGTTACTCGATTTATATTTAAACAAACATTTTCATTAATCAAACATGGTAGACTCAAGGGACGAGATTAAATCATTAATTAGAACGCGCGGTATCGTAAAGGGTAGTATAACTCGTATAACAAATTTTTTCCTAGCAAATGCAAGCGCAGATATAGATGAAACAGAGGGTAGAAGGCAAAAATTAGAAGAATGCTATCAGGAATTCAAAAAGATTCAATGCAGACTTGAATCATTAATGGAAGATGATTCTCAATATAATGAGGATCATGAGGATGTAAGAATTCAATTCGAAAATCAGTATTATTCATGTTTTAAGCTTATAAATAAACGTCTACGCGAATTAAGTAGGCCAATATCTTCTTCTAATATTTCAAATACAGCAACACCGGCAACGGTAACTATTAAACAGGCAAGTAATTTATTACCCAAAATTGAGATACCTCCTTTTGATGGAAATCCACTCCATTGGCATAGTTTTCACGATTCTTTTAAGAATTTAATACATGACAATGATGACATCTTACCTGTTCATAAATTTTATATATTAAAAAATGCCCTTCAAGGCTCATTATGTGCAATTACTGAAAATTTAAACGCCTCTACTGAAAATTATCAGGTGGCATGGGAATCACTACAAAAACGATGTAATAAACCACGACAAATCATTCAATTGCATTTGGATTCATTTTTTGAACTGCTCGAAATTCATAAGGATACTCCTACAAATTTAAAAACTCTTTTAGAAAAGGCGCAAATCCACAACAACGCACTTAAGGATTAAATCAACCTGTAGATCAATGGGATGCAATTCTTGTCTACAACATTGTTAGAAAACTCGATAACAACACGCGTCGCGCATGGGAACGTACGCTTGACAACGAGAAAATGCCAACGTTTGATCAGTTAACAAAATTTCTCGTTAAACAAGCCCGTGGTGACGAATTTAAGACAGCGCAAATCGATTTTAGTAAATCAAAGTCAAATCATTACCTTGGGAGAAAGAGAGATAATAATCAATCATTTATCGGCACACAAGCTAAGAATCAATGCTTCATTTGTAATCAAACTCATCCAATTTTTACATGCAGTAAATTTTTGAATTTAAATGAAAGAGAGAGATATAATGCAGTTCGAAAGGCAGGACTTTGCATTAACTGTTTAAAAAATAATCACACAACAATTCAATGTCGTCTTAATGGCTGCAAAAAATGTAGTCAGAAGCACAACACACTTTTACACTTTAATGAATCAAAACAATCTCAAGCCTATAATTCATCAAACAGTACTAATCAAAATAAATCTATTGAATCTCAAAACAACACTAATACTAACACAGAAGGTCAGGATAAACAGCCGCAAGTTGCTTGTCCTGCTTTCAATAATTCCGAGATTTTATTAGGCACAGCACGTATTAAAATTTTAGACAATAATAAACAAGAACTTTATTGCAGAGTACTTCTTGATGGAGGCTCACAAACCAATTTTATTACGGAAAATTTAGCCGAGAGGTTACAATTAAAGAAAACAAAAATCCAAAAACCATTTTTAGGGCTAGGATTAGGTATCACAAACTCACAATATTCGGTAAGCACTACGATAAGGTCGTGTGATAATCAGTATGCAGCGAACATTACCTTGATCGCACTGTCCACTATAACTGGTCTGTTACCTGCGATAAAAATACCTGAACAATTCGCATTAGCAGATCCAGAATTCTTTAAGCCAGCTAGAATTGACGCTCTGCTTGGCAATACAATATTTTATCATTTATTGAATTCAGGTAAAATATATTTATGTAATAAATCAATAATTTTACAAGAAACACAATTAGGATGGTTAGTTACGGGTAAGGCTGAGTGTAAACAATTTAACATTTCGAAAAACATTCCTAAACAATCAGTCACATCAGATTTATGCTTCGTATCAACTCTTGACAATCAAATTTCAAAATTTTGGCAAATAGAAGAGGTGAATAAAATCAAATATTATTCTGACGAGGAGTCAGCTTGTGAGAAACACTTTGGCGATAATGTCAAACAAAATGCAAATGGTAGATACGTCGTAAAATTACCATTCAATCATAAAAACAAGAGATCGGTAGTTCATACAAAATCGCTTCAATTCGTTTTTATTCGTTGGAGAAGCGGCTAGAATCAGCTCCACAATTAAAAGGGCAATACACGGAATTTTTAAGTGAATATTTAAAGTTAGGTCACATGAGTGATATTACTATCACAGATAATAAACAGGAAGGTTATTATTTGCCGCATCACGCTATAGTGAAGGACTCGAGTGTAACAACAAAGCTTAGAGTAGTTTTTGACGGTTCGGCTAAGACATCAACGGGAGTTTCATTGAATGACGCATTAATGCAAGGGCCTACAATTCAGGATGATTTGATATCTATAATATTACGATTTAGAAAATATCAATTTGTTATTACAGCAGATATTGAAAAATGTTTCGGCAAATTGAAGTATCTAATGAAGATATTGTATATCAAAAAATTCTTTGGCGTGAAAATCCTTCAGACAAGTTAAAAACCTATGCATTAAAAACAATTACTTATGGTACAACTTCAGCTCCTTTTCTTGCCGTCGGTTGCTTGAAACAATTAAAAGAAGATCACGGCCACAAATATCCATTAGCTGCAGCCGTACTTGATCGTGACTTTTATGTTGATGATTTGCTTACGGGAGCAGATAGTCTTCAAGAAGCAAGCACTTTAATCGAGCAATTAATGCATTTGCTTCAAGAAGGCAGTTTCAATTTGCGTCAATGGTTGTCAAACGAAAATTCATTATTAAAGCATCTAAAAATACTTCCGATTCTAAATTTCTTTGCCTAGATAATGAACTAAAGAAGGTGCTCGGAGTTCATTGGGATCCAAAGTTAGATACAATTTGTTATAACGTAAAACAATTAAATTTCAGTAAACAAGTCACAAAAAGGACGATTCTATCTGAAATTGCTCAACTTTTGATTCTTTAGGTCTATTAGGTCCAGTAATATTCAAGGCAAAATTGATTATGCAAGAGTTGTGGAAGGCGAACTTAAATTGGGACGAACCTGTTCCTCAATCTATATACACAGACTGGATGCGTTTTAAGAGGCAACTATGCGTATTAAACAATTTTTCCGTTAATAGGAAAGTTATTATAAAGAATGCAATTAAAATACAACTGCACGGGTTCTGTGATGCGAGTGAGAAAGGTTACGGTGCCAGTATTTATATCAGGACAACTGATGAAACAAATAATCATTTAGCAAACTTATTATGTGCAAAATCACGAGTCGCACCACTCAAAACAATTTCTCTTCCCAGATTAGAATTATCTGCAGCTAAATTATTGGCAATTTTATATGATGCTGTAAGAGAAGCATTAAAAACATCATTCCAAAAAATTCAATTTTATACTGACTCTACTATCGCATTGAATTGGATTCAATCATCACCACACACACTTAAAACGTTTGAAGCCAATCGAGTTGCAGAGATACAATCACTTACTGAGAAACACAATTGGTATCATGTCTCTACTTGTGAAAACACAGCCGATTATATCTCTCGCGGCCAAATGCCATCTGATTTCATAAACAATCGAACGTGGCTACATGGCCCTACCTGGCTTTCACAGGGAGAGTCTTTCTGGAGGTGCATTAAAATTGAAACTCATAATAATCAAGATCAAAATCAAAACATTGCATTGCTTTCTACTAATAATCAAAATCAATTGAATTGTTATGATGGTACAAGTGAAATATTAAAAGATTTTCATCACTAACTTCACTTAACCAATTCGTAGCTTTATGCCACCGTCTAGCAACAAAGAAAGAACATAACCAAAAGGTAAGTGGTAATTTAACCGTTAGGGAATTACAACTCGCGCATTTTCAAATAATCAAATTAGTTCAAGCAGCAAATTTTTCCGACGAAATCAAGTCGTTACACACAGGTAAAGAATTAAATAAACATAGTCGACTACTTCGCCTGAATCCGTTCATTGATGAAGTGGGCATTTTGCGTGTAGGAGGTAGAATAGCAAATGCTGATGTTAGTTATTCAAATAAATATCCTATTCTATTGCCACACAAAAATCACGTTACTGATTTAATAATTCGAGAAACACATTTGAAAAACTGGCATACTGGCATACAGAATACGCTCAATATTGTACGACAAAGCTACTGGCCTATTGATGGCAAAAACCGAACACGATACATTATACACAATTGCATCTCGTGCTTTAGAAATAACCCGAGATGTGCACAGTACAAAATGGGAGCATTACCAAAAGATCGCGTTACACAGTCTCGACCTTTTGCGAATGTTGGCGTTGATTATTGCGGCCCTTTTCTATTAAAAGAGAAAAATACAGGAATACAAAAACAATTAAGGCGTATGTTATGATCTTCGTTTGTTTTTCGACCAAGGCAGTTCATTTAGAACTCGTCACAGATATGACTTCAGAGTCCTGTTTAGCTGCCATAAGACGTTCTTTTTGTCGTCGGGGAAAATCAATTAACATATATTCAGACAATGCAACTAATTTTATAGGATCGAGGAATGAAATATTAAAATTAAAGTCTTTAGTATTATCATATGAACACAACAATAAGCTTGCATGCAGTCTATTAAATGAAGGAGTGAATTGGCATTTTTCGCCGCCAAGATCTCCCCATTTTGGAGGTCTGTGGGAGGCAGGAGTAAAACAATTCAAACATCATTTATGCCGTACAGTCGGAAATTCTTTATTTACATACGAGCAATTCAACACTTTTATTATTCAAATCAAGGCTATACTAAATTCCCGTCCTCTCACACCGTTATCCACAGACCCTAACGACTTCTCTGCCCTTACACCATCCCATTTTTTAATCGGAGATAGTTTGCTTACCTTACCCCAAGAGGAATTGCTAAATGTTTCGACAAACAGATTATCCGTATGGCAGCATATAGAAAAGGTTAAGCAGCATTTCTGGACCAGATGGCACAAGGAGTATTTTAATGAAGTCATGTTACGTAACAAATGGCACAAGGGCGATACTCAAGAAATTAAAATAGGAACATTAGTATTACTCAAAGAAGATAATTTGCCACCGATGCATTGGTGCATGGGTAGGATTGTAGACATTCACCCTGGAGCGGATAGTGTCGTACGCGTAACAACAGTCAGAACAAGTCGAGGCACGTACAAACGATCTATTAACAAACTCTGTCCGTTACCTGTTGATGTAGATTAAGTTGAAAACTCTGTATTTACTTATTGTCAGCATGTGTATTTTAAATATTGTATCATATTGTATACATATCTTCTTTTTCTCAGTACTTATGTATTACTCATGTGTGAATTTATGTATGACTTTTTGTAGTTTTTGCTTTAGGATGGCATTGTATTAGCTATTTTCTATTATTATTATTTTATTTTGTAATTGCATATATCTAATTGAATGCCACCGTTCAATGGCGGGCGGCATGTTACTCCGTAACACATTTACGCATGCTCAAATATGACAAATCCCATAAAACAATCTGTACTAAGGCGCATGCGCAAAAAATAATTCTAAAGATTTCATTGCGCAACGAATAATATAAGAATAGAATCAGAACGAACAGCATGTGAAAAAGTTTACAATAGATTTGTTAGCCAAAACAGTGTTTTAATCTCCCCGCACTGCAATACATTTGCACATCATAAAGCATTTTTTACCGTCGCGAAGTACAAGGAGATTCCAAGTAGCGCGACCAAACAAATACATTAGATAAATAACGGACATGGTCGACTTGAGTATCATTTACCTGCACAATCTCTCTCTGAGAAAAAGCGTTAATTCATTTGAATTCCAATGGTCGATTTACAGATAATGGAACAAATAGTAAAACAAATGAGAAAATCCCACTCTTTGCCACACACCGCCAACATCACCTCTGTACGTGTACACCACCGTTGCCCGTGTACACCACCGTTGCCCGTGTACACCACCGTTGTCCATGGGCACCTTACAACGCCCCAGAGAAGGAAAGACAAGAAATTACTTTAAGATCGCGTGGTGGTGTACACTTTGTCTAAGGGATTATCGGAATGTTCTTAGATACCAAGCAATAGACCATTCTTTGTGCACCCGGCGATTGTGGAAATGATAAAAAAATATTTAGTAGACAGAATAGTTTAGTATCATTAGCTTCATTTCCAAATTAATTTGTAAAACAATAAATGGAACAGCGTCTATGTATTTGTCGGTAATCAGAAATGTACTGTATAGCTAATTTCCTATTGTCGAAATGATGAAATCATTTTGAACACCTTATAATTTAGAAACTTGGCGGCTATGTATCACGTACATACGTACTTATCCGTACATGCATATACATATGTATGCATATCTTACATTTTCTAATTCCATTTTATTGTTTATTTTGTATAGTTATCCGGTTACTATATAATTTGCATAAAAATGTTCTTGGATGCCTTTAGAAAGATTTATTAATACCCAGCCCTGTGTCGTGCAATTAAGTTGTACATACAATACAGTGTAGACAATAATTCTTTAACAGGAAAATTCTTTCAGTCTTAAAAGTATTTAATGAATAACTACGAACACAATAACTTTCTATCCTACAAAGAATCCTTCTCAAAAGGCAGGTGAACAAATTCACCCGGAGTTATAAAAACGGACGCACCTGTCGTACCTTTTCTTATCTACGCATACCGTTTCCCACCGTGGAAAGAAAACGTATTTAATAATACTTTATACGCAGATATTCCTAGACGACTATAAGCTCTCTACAGGAACGCTGAAAATAAATCACGCAGATATGTCGCACAAATCCGCTTCATATTCGATTAAGATCTAAAACGCGACTACCTACAAACCAAATTACACATTACTTAAGCCGTAATGATACATTTTCAGCTACCGTACAGCCTGTCGATGGTATAAAACCGAAGGACGTTTGAGCTATTAAAAAAATTAAATATGTAGGTAGGCCAATGCAAAAATTGTGCTGGAAATAACTGTACATTTGGAACGCGAAGATTACGGCAATTACTTGGATGATTAGGTACGATTTTCGTGTTTACTTGGTTATTTGTGTCAATTGACGACCGCTCATCTTTGAAACGAAGAAAATGAAAAGTGCGGTAATTTGATTATTCGTGAAATATAATCATTATGCTTAATGGCACCCCATACAGTGCGAAAATAGTATGGAGTTTCAAAAATAAGAAGCAAAAACTGTTTGAAAAGAAAACAGAACCAAATTTCCTTTTACTTTGCGGTTTCTATGTTCTATGTGCATTACCTTCAATACCTAATACTATAGCAACTTTATCATATTTTTTAACAACACTCTTCATATATCCATACACCACCAGTAAATAATATTAAGTTATTGATTGCAGTAAACAAAATTTAGGAAGAAAAGTAAAGCTGCTTACCACTAATTTAAAAAATGAAAGCTTGATTTGTGTAACAATAGCAAGTTATCAGCTTTATTTTGCTTAATCCTGAAACCGCTTCTCTTGTCGGTATTAAAGTTGTTTTTTAGTTTCGTTGGTTCTTTTCTTTCCTCTACTTTGCGTTAACTACATCAACAAATCGCGATAACAAAAAGTTCTCTAAAGAACAACGCGCAATATTTACATTTTGATGCGGCATAGTTTATTGCTTCGTAGTGCAAATAGAAGACCGTAAAGCATTTATGACATCCTCACCGTTAATATCTTTCCTCATAATTGAAATACGCCCTCGTGGATAGCACATCATGTTCATAGGCGTTTTCTCAGAAAATTTTGCCAAACTACAACACTACGTATTTAAATTTTAACTGTTCAGCGCTGTTACTACACAAAAATGCTGACATATTTATGACAGTACAGTTGCAAATTTTGAATTCTTAAATTGACTTCCTCGATATTTTTGCCACAAGGAATTGAATTGAAAATATTTCTAACAACTGATGTCTTTTTCCATCCACGACATAAGTTTCGTCCATATGGGCAGATGTTTTCCAAGAAAACTTCAATTTAGTAAAGTATGGCAGAAAGCGTAATATATCTCCTTTCTTTATTAATATGTATGTACACAGAGCAACATAAAAGAATATTTTATTAATTGTTCCAAAATGGTATCAAGAAATTGCCTTCTGATACATTTCCACCACATTGAAGCGTCACAAATTGAAGAATGTTTACACACAATAAAAATTTACGTATTTACAAGAAAAAAAACGTTAATATTTTAATACACAAATCAGCAGTTTAGTATAGTCTGGGCAAACAGCAGTTATTACGAAATAAGTGACGACAACCTACATATACACAGAACTGCTTGTATACAGCTAGTTAAGACGATGGAGAGTCGGCGATGCTGTCGTAACTTATTTCGTTGTTTAGTTTAGTATTCCCCAAAAGCATAAGCCGATTTTCAAAAACAAAACCAAATTATTTGAGTAAACATTTAAAAGAAAAATATTTAAAATAACACAAACATTTAAAGCAGTTCAAGAAAGTTAATTTCAATGAAAAATCTACCCCATGCAAGTCTAACGACGGTATAGTAATTACGTTAACAAATGCTTGAGAGCATGGTTTGCTAGTAGTTACTCGCGCCCAAGAAACACTTTACGAAACGAAGTTAAGCTAACGTTTAGTAAAACCGTAGTTCAATGAACCCTCATCTAAGCTATGGATACATTAACAACACTTTAAATGAAATTCCCTAAATATTCGCATGCGCGATATTAATATTCACTCTCTTGTCACTGGGTTTCATCTGACAATTGAGTGGTGTGTCTGTATATAAATATTGGCCAGTTTACTATTTAATTCTTGTTAATTACTATAAAAATATAAGGGGAAATATGTACTTAAAATATATTAACATTTCTATTCGAATTTGCTTCTACTATATTTTCCTATATAAAGCACACACCATTTTTCGACAGACGGAATCTCTTTATAAACTCCGAACAATTTCATTTTGTAAAATAATTTTTATTAGGCCGAAATACTTTTGGGGCTCGCTGGTAATGCACTACATCAATAATTAATACAATCACACGTTCATCATCCGTCAAAAAATTAAGATATTCCTCCATTATTTACTAAACTAAATTCTCAAAGAACACAGAAAAAACTGAGAGACAGTTGCCGTGAGTTATATGATAAAGTGGATTTTCAAAGTGTGTTTTGTTGATAATTCAACAAGACCTGAGTTAAACCGCCAGTGTTTGACGCGGTTGAATCAAGCACGTTAGTTTAAGCTGCAATTGTACGTCGCAAATTTGTCTCTCAATGCGAGTTCAACGTTAAACCACGCTTGAGCGAGTATTATACAACCGGTCCTAAACGACAAGTTACTAAAGCTCCCCCAAATTCCATATCGGAACAGAACCACAGATAAAAACGCCCGAACCGCGCCTTATAACTTAGAACGCGTGCTTGAGACGCAGCTTACGAAAAGTTGTGCTTATGTAAATAAGCCTTGGTGCTTAGTTTGAATGGGAACTATCAACACAGCTATTAGTACTTTGCTATCTGCCCCCGCCTCTCGAAAACTATAAAACTAGTGAGAATTTAGGTTTAAAAGGAATTTTTCGGAAACCTGCTCATGAAGGACATCAGTTGAATGCACAACATAATCATCCAGATATGTTGATTTTTGTAAAAATTTAGAGGTGAGTGTCCAAATTAAATTACAACCACAGATACTTTTGAAGTCGTGAAATATGATAAGTTGGTATCTTGTTCCGATTTTAATATACATTATCAAAAGCTAGAAACTTCTAGACAATATCATTGCGTAGTAAATCGTTAAAAATTATTGGATCCGTCACAGTTTCTCCTGAAATATTATGAACTCATTTACTTTACGGGATACGCTTGAAATCAGGCGATTCATAGTGTCCAAAGAAATATCATCTCATATTTGTAGAATTAATATGTTTTGTGAATGGAGCAAATTGTCCAATCGAATGCCTGTTAAACCCAGAAGTTCGATGGGAAGCAAACCTGGTTAACCAGTGTCATCCTATTCTCAAAATTTTATGGTAACCCTTGTTAAATGAAGATGTGTGTTATAGTACATGAAAAGAACGGGAAGTATACGGTTAATGTAACCATTTGCGTCCAAACTTTGGTCAGCGTTATTACACGCCAGAACCATCTCCCTTCATACAAGAGCTATAAACCATTCAAATTATAAATTTCCACATTCTCCACGTAATCATCTAACTCTTCTGGGACCAACGTAAACTCAATGGTGCATTCTTCAGCGAAAGGAACTCGATTTCATTTATAATCTCGATTTAATCTACCGTTACACCTTAGTAGTAGTAATAAAAAAACTTATCCTACTATAAGAAATATTCTAGGACAAATGAGCAACATTCTCTATGGCTTAAATTTAATTATAGTTCCAACTCTTTTAACTGGAATTATGCAAACATATGCGTATGCAAATATGGTACATAATTACAGAAAATTTAACGTGAATAGTGAGATAGAAACCGCTCCGTTTTTTAAGATGCGAGCGTTACCTGTTAAATCCATCTAAGATATGTAAATTGATGCAGAACATGGCTTTTACTTTGAGAAGCGAGGCGCTTCTTACCAAACACGATGTCGAAAACGTGATAACGGACACTCGTCCACAGCCATAAATATAAATGTCTAAACTCAAAATAAATTTTGCTCGTACTTAAAATTCACTTGTTTAAAGGCACTGCTAAACGCGGATTCAACGGTAAATTTATACCATAAAGAAATCATTTGGATATCTTTATTTTGTATATTTTGATGATAAAATTACCTTTAGCACAATTTAGAAATAAACGTAGTTTCGTCCAGAACACATCCAAATCATTATTGCGCCGCGATCATTATCCTCGTGAGTTTGAATATTAAATTAATGAGCAGTACTGAGCACTAATGAACGTCTAGATTGTCAGGGTGGGTGTTAACGTGAGTGTCCTACCATATTAACGCAATAACGGTGACGGGTACGTCAATTAATGTTACTAGGCTCGCCACGATCTTCAAGCGTACCTATAGATAGAACTTCTATCGGTACAAATCGTGATAAAAATACCCACAAAGCAGCTGAGACTTTCACAAAACCATCTACCTGTTGGAGCTTATTTGTTTTTAAGAAAGTACTAAGGGAAGTGTACTATTTCCTCATTTATCGAAAGGGACATAATTCGACAAAATGTTCCTTTCAGAGAAAGAAAAAATAGTTTGGTCGGCTAGACCTCTTTCACGACGTAATCAGCATAGTTTATATATATAATCCTTTTTCAAAAACGACGGTCGCTTTAGTGTTTGCAAAGAAAAATACACATCACTCTCTCCAGTAATAGCTACAAATGATGCACATTTACATAAATTAATTTACGATAATTATGCCTTGTGGTAAAGTGGATCTGTAGATTCGACCATACCATTTACATACAACGTTGCAGCCATTACAATCACTAATTCCTGCAGATCTATAATTTCTTCTGCCACAGTTACAACAAGATTTCTCTCAATTCTTTTCCTACATAAGCTCGATACAATAAACGCGTGTATATCGAATTGCATCGGAGTATTAACCGCAGAAACCCACATATCTCCATATATCTGTGCCATGAGCCATTTTCTGTAGATAAAACTGGACTAATATAAGTGGGTGCAACTGGACGAGGAAAAATCTCGATAACTTTCGCCCGCGAGCCAAATTGTCTTTAAATATTTTAAAGAGTTTGCAATCGAATATCTAAACGTATGCGGTCGTAAAGAGAAGAATTACAGACTGCTAGAACACGTTTGTGCATATAAACAAGTAGTAGCTTTGAGCGAGAAAAGTGATACGCTGTTTGCATATCCAGGTTAATGAATCAAAATGAATTCGCTCAATGAAATCTACTTCACCGAACGATGTTAGGCATTTATTTACATTAATGCAATAAACGATCTTTGACTTTCCCGTGTAGTTAGTACATTTTGTTATGTGTATCGTTAATTGCGCTATTGCTACTATCCCACCAGCAACTCAGCATGTAACTAACCTCATTTATTAGTTTTTCGTTTTAAATTAGATATAAATCTACTAAGCCTGCAATACGCTATCATAAACATGTATTTTTCAGGAATTTATAGATATGGTTTGAATTTAACGTTATATTCTCGTCATGCATTTATACATCAATTTTTACATGCAATATTTCAGATTTAGGTGAGGTTCTATTTTTGAACGTGTATTTCCTGTTTTAGTTCAGACACTTTACAATCTCATACGAAGTCGACACTGAAGGAAGAGGAGGATCAGATTTAAAAATTGAATGAAACGCGTATCAAATTTGATAACAAGTCATCAAAAAGCAATTAAATATGCCAGATGTTATCGTACGTGATTACTCCTGAATAGGTACATACCTATACCCATACGTTAATTGCCATAGCATGTTTTTTCTTGACAAAGATAAAACTAAAATTGGAAATATCTACACAACAACCCGAGGATAGCGGACCTTGATAAATTAAAAACATATTAAAGATGATTAAGGAAACACGTACACAATACATAAGCATATTAAACCCGATATTTTAAGCAATCTATCCAACAAAAAAATGTGGCCATAGGTAGATTAATAATAACCTGTCAATACGCCTTAATGTCAAATTATTCATTAGGTAAAGAAAATTAAAAAACACAACTTGTACGTATGAATGTATTTATGTATATAGTATGTCTTACTGTACTCCTTAATAGATATGGTTGAACGGACTTGATAATGAAAACTAATTTCTTTCGCTATAACATCATCTGTGAGGCATTCTTTTAAGTTATAGAGGACAGCGAACATACGATGATGGTTTGATAATATCACTAGGAAACGTGTTGTTCGTCCGCAAAAAATGTAAAGGCAATTACTATAAATGTTTTTGAAAAATTCCTAGTGTTAATATTAATTAATTATGTCATTCTTCTGTGGATTGACATTAAAAACAAAAATAACAAACGGGACGTGATATCAGTCATTAAATATCTTGTATAGACGAATGGAAATAAGTAAAAAAAAAATTAAAATCATTAACTAGGGAAGGCAAAGAAGTTTCAAACTGCTGGACTATAAAAGCAACAAAACCTAGAGAAACTTTCTATTTTAGAGCAGTGGCTAATCTTTAGATGTACGAGGGCTTTATTTTCAACTTCCAGTAGAGTACGGCATGAAAAATATTTTATAAGCAATAGTTTATTATGATTACTAACTGCTTTTCGACGAAATCGCCATAGAGATTGAGCGGTTAATTAATTTTTCTATTTCCTCTTCAAAAAAGCTTGCCACTTATACATCGAGGTAGCTTTTCGCAGTGACTTTCAGTTTCGATGTAATTCTAAAGCGCTGTTCATTCAACCACTTTCTCATTGCGGTGAAGAGATGGAAATCACTCCAACCCAGACCTATGGGAACGATGATCAAACACTTCCGATCTGAATCCTCAAAGTGTCACCTTTGTTGCGGAAACATGTCGAGTTTTTTCATGGAACAAAACAATGTTTGAAGACAGATTGCCTTTTGGTATGTTTTAAACGGCTCGTCTTAATTTCGTCGATGCCTCGCAATGCGCTTCTGAAGTGATTGTTACTCCTTACTCTGTAAACTCAACAAGTAATATTCTTCTAGTTCAGATCACTGCAGTTATGTGCTACTTGCTGAGAGTTTGTTTAAGCTTTGCACTGCTTGAACTGCTATCTCAGTTTCGGGTTATCAAAGTGAATCTACGTTTCGTCTCCTGTAACGATCTTTTTCAAACGATCACTCCTTGATCATTGTAACATGACAGAAACGTCAAGGCTGAACCCAATCGCCGAGCTGTGTGACTATTGCTTAGCATCTTCCGTATCTAATGAGCACAAAGCTTCCGGTAATAGAGTTTTTCTGTCACAATATTGTGAACAATTGGCCTTCTAATGTCAAAAACTCATTGTATGATTCTGAGATTGATGACCATCTTCATATCATGAACGTCGGTTCGTTATTTCATTAAATTCTCTATACTTGGACGTCCAAAAGTTAGTGAAGATCTGAAACTGAACAACATACCAAAGAAAATTCTCACAATACATTTCGATAGGTTGCATAAGACAATGAAAGTAGTCAGACAACAGTATTATGAGGAAGGAAAATATCATATAATAATATATATAAAATTCAACTTGTACATGAATTCAACAAAGACGACCCCCACTGACGAGGCTTTTGTGAAACCATGATAAGTAGATTAGTGCTAAGCAAATCTATGTTTGCTCCTGCAATTACTTTTTGTGGACGAGAAAATGCTTAGTCACAATGGTACAGTCAATAGTCAAAATTGCAGGTATTGGAGTCATGTAAATCTTCTTTGGCCGGTTGAGCCACATATTCATCACCTGCAGAAATTAAATTAAAATTGAATTAAGTGTGTGGATTGGAATGTTTGATAACAAAATAGCAAGGCTTTTCTTCTTTAAGGGACCCTTACAGGAGCAAGACATTTACAATTTTTGCAAAGTAACCTTGTTCCAGCGCTTGCAGCATTTTTTCCATATGACGATGAAACATCCTAGATGATATCATACGGTTTCAACACGACGACGCACCCCCGCACTATGCGAAGCCGAGATTTTCTAGACAATTGCGTTCCAAAAAGCTGGATTCGATTCAAAGTGTACAACAAGAATTCCTATATAGACTTGCGTATTATCAGGAAGTCAGTGAATAGCAGTACTTTCTTTAAAATCGTATTTGCGTAGAAAAGGATTTCTTTTGTGTTAACAATAAAATTTACGTTTTCTAACATTCAATTGTAATTTATTCAAAAATTTCTTATATAATATGGCAACAGGCTGGTACTGCCCGTCTAGCCTCTCAAAATCAAAAGAAAAATTGAGTGTTGTTGTTTAAAAAATATATGAGGTCATTACTAAAAATAATTAATGTTTGAAAACCGACTGTTATGCAAAAATGTGTATTGTTATCAAATAAAATGTAGGATTTCTTCCAACAAGATTTTATTTCGCTTTTAATGATATAATTCCATACTTTAGGCGCGCACTGTATATACTTACTTGAACTCACAACAAATTTCAGCACTGAATACAATACTGGCAAAGATTCCTTAATAATTTATCCAAATATACACGCCTTTTTGCCAGTTGGTAATTCCTTTCGTTTGAAAAAGTGTTACCGTCTTGGGTGAATCATATACGGTGAGTGGCAAATATTTTTTAGTTATCATTAGCCTGGGCAAACAGCGGTAACAGCTTACAATTACGAAATAAATTACGACAGCTTCCGATTCTAGTCAGTACTAAATCGATGCTGTATGCGAGTAGTTCTGTGTATATGTAGTCTGTCGTAACTTATTTCGTAATGACCGCTGTTTGCCCAGACTAGTTGTCATACATAAAACATCCGCGCCTCTTATATCAATGGAATAGTAGAGGTAAACGTTCAGCAGACTACAAAGACAAGTCAACTTATCCTATGTCACAACCTTATAAAATGATGAAGAATTCTTCAAGTATTTCTGTGTGAAATTGAAAAAGAAACGTGAATCTTGTAATGACATTATTACTATATTATTATTATTATTATTATTATTCGGAAACGAAAAGGCCCCTGACTATGTAAAAACTGAAAGATATGCTTCATGACTGCAAGAACTTAAGCTGCGTAATGAGTAAGGTTCGACAAACGCGCCTTTACTAATGAAATTCAGATTGTGCATTCGTATTTGAATTGGTGCTATAAACAAAGAGCAGGGAAAAAGATTCCATCAAGATATTAATGAAATGTGAAGTAGGTGTGAGGAAAGGTGGAACGTGCAAATGATAGCGGATTACTGGTGAACACGGAAAATAAATACATGGAGTCATAGCTGCAATAAGCTCCAAGGATAGTTAAAATTTTGTAAACCATTTTTCAGGACCTAAATTTTACAGACCTATTTATCTGTATATCTAACTAACTTTTCCTCGAAAATTTCGACAACTTTTGGATGGCCAGTTTTATTTCAAATCATTTTTTAATGGTTGAAGAATATAAGCCTCCCGTCATACTACAGGAAAGCAAGAAGAAAGAT
This sequence comes from Chrysina gloriosa, assembly GCA_038088585.1. NCBI lineage: Eukaryota > Metazoa > Arthropoda > Insecta > Coleoptera > Scarabaeidae > Chrysina > Chrysina gloriosa. The sequence continues at coordinate 35,012,870 of CM076087.1, read as the reverse complement.
ATTTGTTTTCCCTCTTACATATGTGTCGATATTTCCTCTAATTGCTATAGTGTACATCGAACGCTTAAAAAGGGAAACTAGAAAAATTCAGATCATATCCTGTCAGTTTTCATCTCGCACTAATTCATATCCTAATGCATTTGATTGTTATTCGTAATTAGGCAATTTCTCCGTTCACCCGACTCTAATGCGATTTGCGTACCATCATCTCAGTTAATTATAATTATTCGTACAAGCGCATACCTTCCCATATATCGAGCACGGTAGTAACAATACCGGAGATAAGCGCGAATATGTGCTGTTATTTTTTAATGAGCGCCTCTAAATTGTTTCTATTATGTGCTGCCGATCCATTGTTTAAGAGAGCAGCCAGATTCCCTGCGTCTGAATAGCAATTATACCGCCTTGATCCACTAACATGGATTTCTGGAACCTTCGCAGCATATGGGGTGATATGAATCGACATAAAAAATATGCCGGCTATTTTTATGGGCCATTATAATTTCCAGGTGAAATTTTTATTATTTAAGAATTAAGTTCGTAACTGTTGAAAACGCTTGGCTGACTAATAATGCATGTTCAGTATGCAATAATCATTAAAGCAATGAAAGTCCTTACAATTTATTGGCGTTTTCCCATAAGACATAACATTTTGTTGTCAGGAAGCTATAAATATGTATTTAAAGTAATCTGTAATTTATCTGAACACGATAAGTCGACGTATTTACAAAACATGCCGCCTTGCTGTTCTTGGAAGGGCATAAAACGGCTTTGCGCGAATATCCCAAATTATTTACCTTTACGCACGGATAATAATAACTAAAATTCCTGATGCGGTGGTATTCGGTTACCTCAACCGATGCAAGTGAGTCATGCTCAAAGGTGTTGCGTCTATGAATGATTAATAAAGCCAGTCGGGAATGTACAAAAAGTAAGAGTGGAACGCTGTTGTATCTACGACGATAGCGTCTGGTAAAACAAAATTGCGCGATCATGTTGGAAGATTGCGATTAAAACAGTTTATAGGGGTAATTCGGTGTTCGAAATATTTGTTGGAATACGTAAAGAATAGTGGATTATACAGGATGTGTATAAATTGGCGAAGAAGTTACAGGTAGTGACATCCTTCGTACGGCTCTGAATCGAAAATCTTAATCTTAAACTTCGTATGTAATTGGGACGCAGTTGAAAAAATATACCTTTGGCAACACTGCACTCGCATACTACTGTAATAGTATCGTAATATTTTCTGAATTTCAATCTTCCAAAACATTTACTCGTCATTAGTAGTATCAGATGGCTGAATTTTACGTTTTAAATTCGATACAGTACGCGAGATATGATTTGTTCTTGAAATTATGTATTGTCAAAATAATACATATTAAAAAATGTAAAATTACAGCTACAGTGTATTGTACGCCTTTGTCTTCGTCGACCACCACTAGCATTTCTCATATTGGGAAATATAAAGGAACTAGTTTCACGAAGTCGCTGATCTAGCCTTCGACATACATTTCATCTAGGATATCTCACGTTTAGGAAACGTACGCGATACCCTTGTTCTGCCATGTTAACATTTCCAACACAGAAATCGTACACCATATTAAAAACATAATCGAAGTCAAAAAAAAAAACGTTTACCAACAAATAGTATCAAAAATTGTGCTTTACTCTAAATTGCAGCTATCTCTATCAACAGATATCGAACAATAACGGTTATATGTGGAGTAAAACTTCGAACCTCTAGAACCTCGTAGAAGACGTGAAGACATATGAAGCGTGGTGCAATGTTTTGAACTTGAGATTTCAGATTCAGAATTTCATAAGGGGTTACGTCACGAGTAGGTTTTTCGCCAATTTATACACACCCGATGTACATTTCACACAAAAGCTTTATGAAACTTATGTAAGGTTCTATTAAAATTATGGCATTTTATAGTTTTCATTGTACATACAAACATAATCCCTCAAAGACACAACACTGAGATTGGTAGAGAAAGCATATCACTAGGATCACAAATAAATCATTTAAAATAAGATTATGAGAGTAGGAAAAATTAAGGAAAAAGATAGAATTCAAGGCATGTACACATTAGGAAAAATCATTTTGGAATAAGTAGAGCTCGTTTACTTAGGAGTAAGGATAACGGGTGAATGCGAAAAATGAAGGAAATCGATGCAAGATTATGTAGAGCAGATAGAACCAACGGAGTCAGGAACTGTCTAATAACAGCTAAACAACTGTCAAGTAATACAAAATTTGGACTATCCAGAACCATAATAACACCATACGGATGTTAGACATGCGTTTCAAATCAAACTGCAAAAAAATGAGCAAATAAATGGGAAAGGAAAATAATAGGCCAGAAAAATAAAAGAAGGATATGTAAAAAGGACCAACCAAAAAATTCACGATATTTACAAAGAACCGCAAATAGACTCGATTATCAAATCGAGAAGACGAGCGGCCGGGTTACATACAGAAAATGGCGGATGATAGAACGGCTAAGAAGTTTAAAAAAATAGAAAGAGAGCGAGAAAACGATTGAGTGAAGTTCTATTAGAATATTTAAAGAATAACAGAGTAACAGAGTAGAAAGAGAAAGCTAAGAATAGAAAAAATGAGAAGAATAATGAAGGACTAAAAGGACTGCGATAAAGCTGTAAATTTTGGGGTAACTTCAGCAAACAAGCCAATTAATTATGTGTGGTGACTTTCTGCACATAGCAAACTCAATAAAGTACATATATATAGTAATTTCGCTAAATGACTCCCACAATCCTTTTAGGTAATCAGAAATTAAATTTATACATCTTGAAACACTTCTAAAATTGGTATCTATTGTGATATTTTGATTTTACGCTTTTGAATTTTAAATTCCACGCGATTCCCTCCTTATATTTCCTATCATGAATATATCTAAACACAATACGTTGCATACTTATTATGGAACTAAATAAATACATATTTCCAACAACAATTTAACCTATTTATTTTTCCTAACACAAACTCTGTAGAAATAAAAGACCACACAAACATAAATGAGTTTACAATCTCTAAATAAGAATGTTTTGGAACGGATCGGCGATTACTAACGATCCTTGCGGAAACCTACACAACTAATATGAAAACATAACCAACAAAATTGCGCTATTGAATGTTGAATTAAATGTTCTGATAGTAAAATAAACTAGTCAAAAGTAAATTGATGAAATTATAAATGAAACTAAATAGTGTTCCAGGTAAGTTGTTCTGGGAAATAAACAGGATTATAAATACTTCACTTATTACCAGATAGAATCTTACAGGTTAAGCTATAAATCGCCTTTTTCCATGTATAAATTCTCCTTTGACAAACTGGTGTATCTAACCTCAAACGCTTTGCTTGGGAAGACTACATCTTGCATTTGGAAAAAGCCGGAGTTTCTTCACTGCAGACGCGACAACAAAGAGACAAACAATTAACGTGGGGCAATAATTCATTGATAAAACTAGCCGAAATTTAATTCAATCTAGTAATTCATAGGTGCTTGCTGAAAAGTGGCCTAATAGTTACAACATTTAGACGTCGACCCACCACACTATTGGTTTCCTGTTTTTGTCTATATCTCCGTACTTCTTTTTGCTTGAGCACGGTGTTGAAGGAAATTGAACAATTGGTGCTTTTCTCTAGGAAAATGCTTTCTGTAAAGACCTATCCAAAATTGTACATCTGATTGGAATTTATTAACAAGGCCTAATGTCCTTTCTTAAATTGTAATTGTGCTACCCAAATAACACAAAGTTACTGTTTCGTATATTATAACACATATTTTGTTTATATGTAAAGTTTACAAAAATGAATACAACAATTCTGACTCATAATTTCAATTTTAGTTTTAATACCTTATCTTTACATTTATCCATACTTAACACAATAGATGGGGTTCTTTTCCGTTGGCAAATAATATAAAGAAGAAATTTTTAAACAGCAATGTCATATAATCGAGTCTTCCTCTAATTCAATCTTTCCTCTTACATATCACTGCTTACTATGTACAGAATCTCGTTTCTTTTTTCTTTGTTCTATCTTTCTTTGATTTATAGTGTTAAATTCGACTGACATTTCTTTTACTAGGTTTTAGATTTGTGCTCTTTTTCTGAGATCTCAGCTATGCTGTCTAGGCATTCTGTACCATATCTAAATGCATTCCTCCTATAATATTCTACGTACTGAAGTCAAATTTGTTTTTCTCTAATTATTTTTTGACAAATTCAACTCTTAATTCTTTTCTTATGTCTGTTATACTGTGCACCGAGTGGATTTCTTAATGCTTGATATAAAACTTCACAGATTATATGTCGATGTTTCATACAAATTTTACTGTCTACAACACTTTTATAACGTCTTACATGCGTCTTACTTTTCTGCTTCTACAATACTTTCTGTCCACTACTTATCTCATCTAACACACATTTGTCCTAAAACCAATCAAGAAGCAAATCGTCTAACATGTCTATATTTCGTTTTGCTTAATTCACCTTGCACTTATGAATTATTCTTCCGCGGAATTTTATTACTGCCATCTACAATCTTCCTAATTGTCTTTCTGTGAATATATAGTATTCGCCTTCGCTGGGCAGCACAGATGTACCAGTTTGTGTGTACACAAATGCTTGTAATCTATGGTATGTGTGTATATATACTATGCTCCCTAAGTATTTGGAGTTTTCTACTTGTATATTCTCAATTGCAATTTCTTGTTGCAATTGGAATCGAAACTAATCAATTTTTCGCAATGCCAAGCAGATTCATGAATCTAGTTTGAAAATTGGATGGATATTGCACAACATAAATCACAGATGATAAATCCCTAAAAAATAAGAGTAATTACAAAAATGTGAAAGACAATGAAGTTAATAATACGCGTGATCACCACGAACTGCTAGAAAACTGCTCATCTTGCAGGAATGGAACTACTCAAAGTGTTCATTACCAGCAGTTCTTAAAAATATCACTCATTTATTTTGAGCAGTTTTATTATGACTAGAAGCACATCCAAGCGATGCATAAGAAAAGATCGGGTACATCAAAGCACTTATTCGTTATATGATAGTTTCTTTAGTATGTCTGTTGTAACACGAGCATGACACACAGTAATTGCATGTGTAAACCATGAGATATACTAACCATTTTGATGGTGAATACGATAAACATAAATCTTAGACGTTTAGTAGATTAAAAAGAAACGCTAATTTAGATAGTGACAATAAACTTCGTAAGCTCATTAGCATGTACATATTTACAGCTATTTTTCCCTCGTATTAACATTAAATGAAACATAATGGGAAAAACCTGATTTACACAACGCATTGCACAAACATGGTAAAGTATGTTTCCCGTTCTGACCTTATTTCAACGTAACCTTAGTAAAGGACGATGCAACAAAAAAGGAAAATTAACAAACAGGTATGTAAATTAACACATCAACACATTCTAAAAGATACTATACATATACATTTCACATATCAAAATAATACATTAACAAAGTAAGTATTGATGGAATTTTCTGTATTCTTTATTTAGATGCAGGTATATCAGTGCACGTAGTTTGTTTTTCAACTAAAACCGTATTAGTTGCAAAGCACGGTAGAGTATGTTTTTAAACACGGAAGTGTATTTGGAAAAGTGCCAACATAAATACGTATCCTACGTGTAACTTTTCCGCCTTTTTATGTTGTGCAAGAAGTGAAAAAAGAACGTATTTTAATGTGTTGTTGCATTAACCTAAATAACTACTGAGAGTAAAAATAAAAATTAAGACAAGCAGATTTTAGGAAATGTCTGTTAGAGCTCTGTTGCTGTAAAAACCTACCTGAATAGCCAAACCTCTTCGCGAATTATAAAGAGGAACCCTAAAGCTGATCATATATCTGAAATTAATCAGCTCTAGCTTACCACTCCAATTTTGGAAAATCCCAAAAACGTATTTCGACCACCAAGCAATCATCTTCAATGAAGAACACAAAGGAAGGAAAGTGTCACTCGTGAACTCTGATTAACAATATGTTTTTGTCCTTTTCGCGAATTATAAAGGAAAACCTAAAGCTGATCATATATCTGAGATTAATCAGCTCTTACCTTACCACACCAGTTTCAGAAAATCCTAAATGCATATTTCAACCACCAAGCAGTCATTTTCAATGAAGAACACAAAGGAAGGAAAGTATCACTCGTGTATTTTGATTAACAATTTGTTTCTTTTTGTCAAGTTCACCAACCACCAAGCAGTCATCTTGAATGAAAAAGACAAGGGATGGAAAGTGTCACTCGTGAACTTTGATTAACAATAATTTTCGTTAAGTTCGCCAAATGTACGTGTATTTCTAATTGGATCCAGTTTCCTCTTCTTGCAACGAACTTCATACTTTGTCAGTTTCTTCATGTCTTCTCGGTCTTGTTCTACTCTGTGATACTGTTACCCATGTGTTTCCAGTAGTTTTTTCCTATGTCTATGATTGCCGCATATTTCGCTTTGTTCTTCTAAGCTTCCATTCTATGATTGTTCGTGTCTACCGGTTTGCTGCCTTACGTGCAGCACCACGTCCTTCGCAATATTGTAGGTGCCATGTCCTTCATTGCTATTCTTTCTTTTACCCACTATAATTTCTTTTTAATCATTTAGTGGAATGTCTTTCTATATACCTTTGGATGAGCCTCTGTGTAAGCAGTCTTTCCCACTCATATATCTATATTAGAAAGACTCACTTTTTGGATTTACATTTCCATTTATGGTATAAATTTCCTCTCTTTATTTTGTAACATGGAACTAAACTTGCCAAAAGTCGCTCACTTTAAACTTGTTCTCCGTTTTAGATCGCAATGTCATATATTTTTCTGTACTGCTTGTTTGTGTATAGTATTTATCCACTTCTTCAATGGTTTTGTCTTCCAATGTGATTTTTTCTTAGGGCATTGAAAATCCTTTCACTATTGTTATTTTACTCGAATCCATTTTATTCATTCATGTTTTCCGATGCCTCGCCTCCATTTTGTACATCTCCTTAAAGTTTGTAACTAAATTTATCTCAGAATTGGATCGTGTCAGAGTAGTTAATACGAAAAATAAAAATATAAATTAAATAATTCACAAGAAACACTTGCAAGTAAGTGGCTTCTTCCGTGGTAAAAGGAAACAGACTTACCAGAAAATCCCTCTATTCAGTATTTTTATTGCATATTTTTTTTTATTTACATGACGGTACGGACTCTGGCTCCAAAAGCCTACGTCATCAGGTTTAAGATTTGTTGCCTTGTCGGCTATGAGTACGTCATCGAATCTTACTTAGTTATTCAGTCTCCTTCCGTTGGTTTTTATACCTGGTTACTCCTATTTCATATCTTAGAAGTCTACCTTTGTTATTGTTATTGTTGTGCGCTTTCCCGTCCTATTCGTCGATTTACCCCTTTCGTGTTGATCTTTCCATTAAATTAGTATCACAAAATTATGATACAGATCGCTGATGAATAATTCTAAGCTTCGGATTGGAGCGGAAATCACGTGGGGCTTGAGAGGTTAAAGTGCAGATTAAATAATATCTCAGAAATGCTGTTTTAACCCTTTGACGACGAATGGGACACATATGTCCCATTTGTTTTTTCGTCATTACGGCCATAATTTCAATGGATTTCAACCAAATTGGTTTTTTTCGACAAAAAACAAATTAACTCTTTTAAATTTGTATTAAAATTAACGTTTTTGGATATTCAGTTGCACTTAAGGGAATCTCAAAGTCGGAAATTCGTATTATTTTTTATCATTTTTAGTTTTCTAATATTTGGGGTTCTAATTGATACTGCTGGATAAACTTTTAGTATTAAATGTACCAATACCTTATGTAAACTTATTGACAGACGAATTTCGAATCGGTTTTAGGCTTTTCTTACAAGTACTTAAAATAAGATGGGACATATGTATCCCATTCGTCATCAAAGGTGAAAATAAAGGAGATTTTATTTCGTATTTTATTTTTTAATAGTTCATTATTAAAAAACAAAGTAAATACAACAATTCAATGAAAAACTCTCAGTTTTATAAAACCGACGCAATCCACTCATTTTCAAAAACAATTTATATCTATATTTGGCTAACAATAACAATATGAAAATTGTATGGTTCAAAGCGCAACTTAAAACAATTTTGACAACACTATAGTCTTGAAATATGGCGCTTCCGAGTAAGAATCCGCAAAAAATTTTAAAAATTTCCAGCAGAAGATTCTTCGTCGTCAAAGGGTTAAACCTAGTTAAGTGAAAGCTATTCTTACCCGGAAAGTTTTAGTATTTGCAAAATATCTAGTTCAGAGTTCGTGAATAGATAAACTTGTACGTTGGGAGAGATCCTTTCAGGTCGGCGTGATTATAGGATAATCTAACATTAAATAAAGTAAAATTTCTTATTTCTTGTTAGCGACTGAACAAAACATTTCATTATCACACAAACTGCAAATTGAATTCTAAAGCAACCACATCTTTTGTAATATTGTACAATACTTTATTACAATCATAAAACAGTTCAGAGGTGACGAAACGTTAGCTGCTGTAGGTGGAGGAGATTATAAATTAAGAAATCAACTGATCATAATAATATTACTATTGTAGCAGTTGCTATAAGTTGCTGGTGTTAAAGAATGGTATACTTTTCGACATATATACAACAAATGATAAATTAACGTCAACTGCTGTATTTACAATGAGAGCAAAGTTGAATAAATAATTTTAGTGAAAATTGGAATGATAATAATAATAATAATAGATGACAATAAGCAAAAATTGTGATTATTAAACTAACAACAATAATTTGTAGTGATAAAACAAAGTACAGATCTAATTTCAGTTTCGTCCATTGTCACCACCAAATCGCGTATAATAGAAAATAAATAATATTCTATTCTATTTAGTTTTTAAACGACAAAAGAATTTGTAAAACAGAAGAGTGACTCCGAACAAAAATAGTTTGGACTCAAACCTTCTTTTGTATGCAAAGACCACAATAAGTACACTTCTTAACCAGGGAATCAATAACAACCTCGTGTTCTGACGTTACCAAACAATTTGCAAAAATTTATGGAAACTGTATAGAAATATCTTGGATTTTATGAGCTATATCTTCTTATCAATACAGTGATAATTTCTTCGACAAATGTTCTACATCATATTCTAAGTACCAGCTTGTACGATTTTGAAAAACACGGAGAACTATACAATATTCTTTCCTAGAACGATAGTACATAAGCGGATTATGTAATCATATATTTCCGTAATATTCTAAAAACACACAATATTTAAATGCCATGCTGTACAAGTATATTTTACGTAATCAGTTTAACACAAATATCAAGGAAATATGACATAAAATATATGTACATATGTATGCATACATTTATTTACTTATTCATGTATTCAAACATAAATACAAGTATTAAAGATACCTGAATACATACTTAAAATTGGTTATCAACTGACCGTGACAAACCTGGACGAATTAACTTTTTGTCCCATTTTTCTTCACTTTTTTGTATAAAAGTTTCTAAGAATTACAGGTTGAAAATGGTTTGTTTCAACATCAATAAGTCTCTACTATTAGCATTTCATCGTTTCGTTTTAAATCTTTATACAAGTTGCGAAGTGAATGTAGACAAATAAGAATAAGTCGTGTGGACTTCGAAGGTTGCTACTTATATGTTTATGCCGAACAGATTAATCTATTTAAATAACTATAAAATGCTCAGTCTGCAAAGGTATAATTTCAGTTAAATAAGCCAGAAGAGATTTTTCCTTTTTACGGCTACACGTAATAATTAATGCTGGAATTACATATTGCGCAACCTTGGATTATGCTGTTGTGATTGTGAGATATATTATAAATTCCCGATAGCCAGCGTAATAGGTGTACACGTACCAATGCCCTAGTTTAATATCTAATACCGCATAATTTAATAAAGAATCTGTTGTAGGACATAAAGTAGCTTCTAGGTCAATGTATAAATATGTGCGCATGTAAATTGCTGCTTTATACAACGGTTACTACTTATAAAATTAGATCACTTTGAAAACCTCGAAATATGAGTTATTAACAATATATGCAAATATACGTAGAGAAATTAGCACCATGTTAAGAAAATCTGTGGGTTGTAATGAACTTGAATGGAATGGTTCCTCCTATCCTTACCACATCAATTTGTTTGGTTCTAATACGAGTTACGATAACTAAGTTTCCGGGCTTAGTAGAAAAAGCATGAAGGAAAACAACCATTGGCGTTAACTGTCGCTAACACATGTTTTACATGTTTCTTCATTTCGTAGATATCACACCAAACCCATTAAACTCAAGTTCATCACATTTCCTTAATCCATTTTAGTTTTAAATTTTGACACCATTAGTCAGAATTTCCCGTTACTTATATATAAAGCTGCTGTACAAATTTTAAGAATCTTATGATCAAAATATTATCAAATCATCGTAAATTTCAGGATCATAACATTTCACATTTCTGGGTAGAATAGAAGTAGTAGAATAGTAGTAGTTGAAAGAAATGGAATCATTGAATATCGTTTACGTACAAGAGCAAAGTCAAACAACTTTCGAAAGAGATGGAATTCAATCGTTCGCAAACATTCTGTTACGGTGGTTTTTTATGACCCTAACAGGTTTAGCTGGGCAACAATATGTGAACAGTCTTCTGTTTCCGGCCTATAATGATCAAGCACCATTCAAAATCATAATTTATTGCTGGATGTCAGAATTCAAATGTGAGCGTAGTACTATGAGTAATGAATTACCCACTATCATTCAGTAAGTAGAGTTCTTTAAAGAAATTCAATATATTTGACCCTTGGCATCGCTATGAAATATATATAAAAATTTGCATAAATATGTAGTTGGTAAAGTTATATGCTCCATATGCATATAAGTTACATGGAGTAATGAAATGCGCTTTCTACAATTCCAAGTCCAATTTTGGTTTACATCACATTTAAGTTAATCTGGCTGAGTTCTTAATTTCGTCGCCTTTCAAACTGGAATTTAGTCGCATGAATTTGAAACAAACCAGCAATCGAGTATTTGGGTATTCCAGGAAGAATCGAAACCTGCAGAAGAAATGATCGTCTCTGTTTTAGTGTTAGTAGTGGTGTTGCTAGCGTTGCGTTAGGGAATCTTTCAATGGCCAATGCTGATTGGTCCGCAATCATTTGTTTATGGGAAATCATCGACAAAATTAAGAAAACTAATGCGGAACGTCGGATCTCATTCATCATGACAATGCATCATCTTACACAGCATGATAAACTAAACTAAAGTTGTTTTTTACCTTCCACACTTTTCCGCCCTGTGTCAATCTATTTGCCTTTTCTTGTTCAATGTTCCTCTGCCATTCTGGACAGGTCACCTAGGCACCCGTGTTGTCTTTTCTGTATTTTCTGTATTTTGTGTTGTATTGGCATTATCTTTAGGCGTTCTCTATAGCTCTGTGAAGTTGGAACTTCCAAACGCTAATTTTGGAAAAACAATAAGTGATTCATTTGTCCATTTGTGAAAAATTATTGTTTGTCCACCCTTTGTTGGAAAGTTATTTAAAGAAAGTAAATTTGCGTTTTAATCATGCTAATTCGTTTGTCCAACGTTAATCCAGGAGTGTCCAGCAAAATTTTTCGTTTGTCCATCGGCAAAAATTATTTATTTGATAAAAAAATTGTTTCAACTTTTCTTCCTTTTTTCATATATCATTGACTAGACCATCGAAATGATGCATGGACAAATGAATTCGAGGAATGCACAAACGAAATAACCAATGAAACATGAAGGACCACACTTTGCAATAACAATATGGTTTCATGAAGCTTTATATAGATTCAAGGGAATATATTGCTATAGAAAATTGTGGCTTTTCATGTTTCATTGGTTATTTTATTTACCCATCTTTCGTGTACATAGATTTATGAGACCATATTGTTATGAAAAATTGTGGTTTTTCATGTTTCATTAGTTATTTTGGTTGTTCATCCTTCGAATTCGTTTGTCCTTGTTTCATTTCAATTAGGTAGTCAATAATAACAAGGAAAGAAAGATGAAAAGAGAGTTTTGTTTCAAATAAATAATTTTTCACGGGTGTACAAACGAAAAATTTTACTGGACAATCCTGGACTAACATTGGACAAACGAATTAGCGTGATAAAAACGCAAATTTACTTCTTTTATTTTCCGTGAATTTTTTCTAAATAACTTTCTAACAAAGGGTGGAAAAACAGGCATTTTTCATTGACAAACGATGGACAACAGAATGACGTATTGTTTTTTTCCAAAATTCGTATTTGGAGGTTCCAACTTACAGAGCTGTTCTCTATAAACTTCATTTCTAATTCTTTCTTTCCTTGCTTTCCCTCTATTTTTCTAAGAATTGACGCATTTAAAAAATACACCTATTATCTAGTATCCAGGCAGAATTCTTGCAAAGATTTCATTTCTGTGTACTACTACGTTTTTCTTTCTATAACCTTATAATGCGTCTTCAAAGAAATGATATGTATTTTCAAGCATCACAACTACTTTTACCTTTTTCAGCAATTAAAAACAAACGAATACGAGCAGACAACCATTTTTAGTTTGTATAAAACTAGCTGTTAAGTCTGTCCCTGCCAGGCAGGAAGAAAAAGAAAATATAAGCTAAAATGTTAAAAAATTGAATTTTGCCACGCCTCTTTTTCGTCTTAATTCTCCGCCCACAGGCCAAAAATCAAAAATCCAGCTATGTTAGGATTTGGCCTAGGTGGTTTTACTATATACATGCCAATTTTCAGCTTTCTAGCCCATCAGTGGGCTTCAAAAAGCTCTGGATAGACGAAAAAGAGGAACACACAAATAAGGAAGTTATACAGTCCCTGGCCAAATTACTTGGAACACCCCTTAGTTTATGGTTCTACCTGCTAAATATGAATAACATTGAAGTGTATTAGTATCATTTATTGTCTACGGATTAAATTTGATGACCTTGCTTCAGAATTACCAGGAAATATTGTACGAAAGTGGCAAATAATATTATATATTTAAATTTCTTTGTCAGTTGAAATAGAAATAGAATAGATATTCCTTGAATTTTTAAGTTTTATTTAGAATTTGATGTTTGTGTAAATATTTGTGTTTTTTGGTTTTTTGTTTTTACTTTTTCGATGTAGTGTAAAATTTAAGAGTGGAAATATTTAGTTTTCGATAAAAGAAATGCCAGGTAGAGATTTATGTAGTGAAAAAAAGCGACTATAGAAGCCCTTTTGCGATCAAAGAAACATTCTATGCGTGAAATATTCTGTGTCCCGTTTAAAGAAAAAGTTAAGTGAAGGTGCAGGTAACTTCATCCAAAGACAAGGGAAATGCGGTCGAAAAAGGAAAACATCGGCAAGAGCTGATCATGAAATTGTTCATGAAGCTCTAATTACTCGATCTGCAACCGCGAAAACTATTAAAACTAATTTAGAAACAAAGGGTATTGAAATATCTACAAGAACTGTCAGGCGTCGGTTATATGAGAATCGACTTTTTGCAAGGAGACCCGTTAAAAAACCACGTTTAACAGAGAAAATGAGAATTGCTTGACTCTGGTTTGCAAAAGAACATCGACATTTGACAATAGAAGATTGGAAAAAGGTTAATAATTTGATTAAGTATTAGGTTTTTTTGTAGTCTGAAAATGTAAAATTTACAGGCTTTCTTTAGCGAGGAGTGTTCCCTGCATGCATTGGAGGAACGGCCACAGTTTGTGCGTAGACTGCTTGGCGAACATCTAGTTTAATCTGCTATTCGTAGAATTGTTAAACATCCACCACAAGTCATGATATGGTCGGTTATAAGTGGAGAAGGGCCCGGACCTCTCTATTTCGTAGAAGGTACTATGCGACAGGATCAATATTTAGACGTTTTAGAAAATATTTTTCTACCACATTTTAAACCCGGACGTCGCTTACGAGCTGGATACGCATTTATGCAAGATAATGCGCCATGCCACATCGCTAAAAAGTTAAAACATTTTTCGAAGCAAACCGAATTCCTGTTTTACCTTGGCCCAGCAATTCATCGGACTTAAATCTCATAGAAAATGTATGGAGTAGATTAAAAACTACAGTGTATGAGAGACAGAACATCACCAAATAATTATTAATAAATAATATAGTAGATATTTGGGAAAACAACAACGATATACGTGAAATAGTTGCATCTTGTATTGTAAGTATGCCCCGTAGAATTAACCAAGTAATCAAAAATAAGGGCGGTTGTACACAATATTAACTTTTAGTTATAGAAAACAGTATACTTTGTTACTTACTTAATAAATATTATAAGAAAACACATTAAACCTACGCCTTTTTTATTTTTACATTTAGCACTTGAAACATAGGTGTTCCAAGTAATTTGGCCAGTGACTGTAGGTCTGTTATCCATGGATCTGTTCCAGATAATTTAATCGAAGCTCAAAAAGTGTTAATTTGGTGCAAGCAAATGCTCAAAAAGTTGGACAGGACAGGTGACTAAACTGGGATATATATCCCGCATATATCCCATATATATATATGGGATATATGCGTATGAACCAGAAACTAAGCAGCAATTCACTGTTTGGGTGTTCCAACATGAACTGAATCTCACAATAGTTGTTCCTCCATGAAGCACTTGACGAGCAAAATGCTTGTTTCTTCGGTTGTACTTGACATGTCGAAACCATTCCTTTGCCGAATCGAAGAACAGTTAATGTTGAATGGTGTCTAACAATCTATTTTCCAGAAGTCATGGCAGAAATCAGAATCAAAAGAAAATGTCGCATCATTCTGCATCGTGACAATGTCAGCTCTAATACAGCACGTCAAACAATTGATTATTTGGAGGAGAAAAACATCGACGTAACGTCCGTATTCCCGTAATTTATCACGTGACGATTTCTGTCTGTTCGCAAATGCCAAACGAGAAATGCATCGACAGCAATTCTCAGCAGTTCATGAAGCTATCGAAGCCTTCAAAAACCATGTTTTTGAGATACCACCTTTAGAGTGGAAAGAATGTTTGAGAATTAGTTTGAACGTATGCAGAAGTATATAAATCTTAAAGAGGAATAGTTTCAAAAGTAATAAAACGGTTCGTTCCGAAAAAGTTTTTCTTTCTTAGTTTTTGTAACAACTCAGAAGGCGCCCTCGCACAAGCAATAATTAAACAGAATAATCAATGAATTAAACAATTTAGTTACGTGGCAATTAAACATGTTCAAATTTAATATGTCCTTAAAGGAAACGTGAGGATTAAGCTGTTATAGAAATCAACTACTGAATTGGATAAAAACAAATGCTTAACGTCAGCTGTTGGAGCAGATGGTACTGCAATTGCAATGGAAAGTTGTTAATAAAAAATGAAATCGCTGCGAAGTAAGATTTGTTCCCTATAGAACTCCAATTATAGGGGAAGATTGACTTGTGAGCTTAGTAGATGAGAATCTCTTTATATAGATGAGCTATTCAATATTATAGATCACACCATTTTAGTTTTTATTTCTTCATTTATTTTCAATCGTTATGCTTTCTTCTTGTTTTATAACTATTCCAAAACCTTAAGCGTAAAAGCGCTGTAATTTCGCATTTTTATAAGTTCTACAGCGATCACAAATCGTTGATGTAGTAAGTAACATTTACCACTAAACTTCCGATGTTACGTCTCTTTTCGCTATATTATTAGAATGTACGTAAAACATGCAAAAACTTGATATTTACGTTTGTTAGTCATTATAATTAAGTACTTAGGTAATATGATTTGCATTCGATTAAGGACTGGCTACGATGGGTAAACCTTTAAAACCCTTGCTTATTGCGGTTTGCCTAAGCGATATTTTATTGGTATTTATTTTTGTAAAATCTAAGGTACACCAACATATTTTATAGCTAAATCATGTTTCTAAAGTGGCAATTAGCAATTATATACTGAAATGTATGGATTGTGACTAACAAGTAAGGAGATGGACAAAGTAATCAGGACAAAGACCTCAATAATTGAGCACTTATCGCAGATAATATTATTGTGAGCGAAGGAAGAGACCTATTTTTGTATAAATTATCTTAGAAGATAAACTGTACCATATAATTCACGCCAAATCATTGTTAAGAATACTAACTGATTTTGTAATAAAAGACAATAATATATCAGGACTATTCAAGAATAAAGCTATAAAAATGATAATTTTCCAAACCGATTAAATTATTTATCTTAATTGTTCTCACATTTGAGTATTTCAAATTAATAATAACGCGTACAGACACAAAATCATTAAAATTGTTATAAACAATGTTAAACAGAAACTACGAAACAGATCGATTTCGTTTGATAAAATATTTTGGCTGAGAAGTTAATAGCTGGAAATTACTTACTTCCCAAAGAATAAGTGAGAATAAGTAAGAATTTTGATACTTTAGTTGACGAAATTATTGCACACAAATTTAGTGTTTTGCAAGAGGAATGGTACAATTCAACACCAAAATTATGTAAAATCCCACAATATCACCTACCAATTCTTTAACTGTTAGCAAGTCTTTACGCAAATTAATAGAAAGTGGATTACTTCTGCGCTAAGGTTCTTTGAAATATGTTGACATAGGGCAACCCTCACAAGTCAAACTTGGTTGGGTGAAAATAAAAGCTAAAAAAGGAGGGTGCTAAATTCTACTCAAGGAGTTGAAGTAGCTACACTCGAAAATGAACGTACTAAGAGCTTGCTCTTCCTTTTGGCTTCCTTAAGCCGAGTAGCTAGCTAGCTCGGACTAGCTGATAAATCAAAGTCGTCGGAAAGTTGGCGGTATCTTGAAATGCCCACTCTAGAAAGCAAGAGGATTAGAAGTAGATTAAGAGTAAGTAAGCAGGACCCGTAAAAGAGAAAGAGTACAGAGACTATTTAGCCATGTACTAAAATTTATTAAATCAAAGTAAAACATATAATCAGCAAACTCCTGCTAGCTATAAAAATCACAAAAGTCAGATGGTGCCATAGCACGTTATCTAAGCATTCTGCAGAAAATTTAGTTTACAAAGATGAATAGAGATATCAATAACTGCGTACTCAAAATCCTAAAAGGAATTTACTCTACAAGACATTTAAGTAACAGTTATGTAATTAACCAAGGCCCTTCAAAATTACCCTACCTAAATAGAATTGAATTGAATAATTGGCCGAGTTTTTGCAGGAACCAACTGACCTCATGAGATAAACTGAACTATAAATTGACGTTTAACAAACTAAATGATATTACTAGATAAAAATTGAAATTCCTCAAAACGTGAAAAATCCATTACCACTACTTCTTCGGATTAAATGTTAATAGAGGAGTAATTCTAACTATGTACCTTCTTTGCCGTTCCGAAGAAAAGATAACGAAACATGTATGTATGTATATTCAGAGCGAAGCTCGAAATATGTAGATGGTTACCAACGCTGTCACGTGCGTATTTTTCGACGTTCCTTAACTTAAAACTTGGCTAACGTGGAACATTAAATGGTGTGCAACTACTTGAAAAAGTTGAGATCCTAAAACAACAAACAGTCGCAGTCAGAAAGGCTACTCCAATACTATTGGCAGGACAAAAATCCATCCAAATTTACCATTGTAAGTCGATGTTAGTTCAATCTCAAAACATCTCACATATGTTTTCGTTAAAATACGATAACTCAAACAAACTGAAGTTCCCGAAACACGTACCTACCAACCTCCGATCTAATGAGAATCGATAACGTAGATTAAATAACTTTTTGCCGCAAAAATATAATAGATGCTTGGTATTACAGATTCAATAAAAAATAATATAGGGCCGTAGGATCTAAAGATTTTGCGGAGGATTCCAAAGTCTAGAAGAAAAATAAACTAAATAATGAAGACCTGGACGAGCAATGTACGGCGGTTCCTGGCTAAAACTACTCATTAATTTGAAAATTCAGGCGTATCCGAACGTTCACGCCAATTTCAATAAAACTCACACTGCGTTGACCTACGTCCGTTAACAGTTAACTCAAACACCATTAATGATTAAAATGAATTCATTTCATCAGACACACAAACGGGATGTAGCAAAGGGCTTAGTACCATCAACCATCAGCAAACAGTACATGTCTTTATCGAAAAAAGTATAGCATATAACATTTGTTTGGAGCTAACCTTGAGAAAGTAGTAAGTGCCATCAGAAAGTCTTTGACTTTGTCGAAACTTGGACAATCGTATAATATAACGCATAAATCAATCCAAGACATTCAATCCTTTTAAAATATATTCATGACAACACAACCATCCAAATTATAACAAATAAAGGAACAAAAATAAATAAAATCTCATTAAGAAAGAAGTAGGCAAAAGTGACATAATCGACTACCTAAAATTATTAGAATGGTCTTGGAAGATACCTTCAAAACTTCAAATTGGAAAAGAGCGACAGATATTTGTAGAACACACCGTAGTCACCTCAGATTTACAAATTACCTTGTTTTTATCAATTGAACGATCAAACCAGTAAGAACAAAGCTTCAAAAGCATATATATATATAGTTTTATATGTAACATTCAATCCCTAGATGTGATAGAAGACCAGCTTAAAAGCTGCTTGTAGCTAATAAGTCTTCCAATTGAAATAAAAAGTATGCTAAAAAGCACAAACCTACTCCTGAAACACAATCAGAAGCTGGGACATGCGGAACTGTTACAGAAAAGAAGCGATGCCAGCCGTGTTATCAAGAAAGTAGGACTTCTCTGAGTGTTTATTGTTGTGAGAAATGTGGAGTTACTTATGTCTGAAAAGGCACTCAAAAATGATATGTAAAACTTCTTTCGATGTAGATGAATAAATTGAATACATTTTTTTATATGAATTTGAATTATACGTTTCTTTTATTACTCAACTTTCAAATTTATAGTAATAATAATAATAGCAGTAAAAACAACAATAGTAACAATAATAATAAAAAGTTACGTGAAATACCATCAAAAAGCACATCATACACATGTACGCCAAAGCGTGTTACGAACAATCACGCGCCTACCGAAGGGTTAAAGATGAATTTCGTATGGGGTTAAGAACTAATAATCTTGCAAATTCCGTTGAAATCTTTTGCCGTGGTATTTTTTATAGTCATATCCAGACAGAACCTTAATTTCAATTTTACTGAAGAGAGAGTCAAAAAATATTTAAGAAGTGAAATTATTCAGAAAAGTAAAAGAACTGCATCAAATTAATGTAATTTGTAACTGCATTTGACATGACTATGTTAAGGTTGTAAGGTACTTTCCTTCCAAATCGGATAAAAATTTATTTATTGGTTTCAAAACTAATTTGAAAATTGTATATCTGACCTTTATGTTATGTTGTTTCATGAAGTGTATGTAACGACAAAATACCAGTTTTTTTACAACGTTCAGAGCTTCTGCAGCTTTAATTCTTTTTCAATAATAAGTGAAGAACCAGTAAGTTTACGGATTCGACACTTTGCATCCCGTGTATTCGTTACGATAGCTACGATTTACCGACAAGCTTTCTTGTAAATTCTTTCTTTGTTGTTGAATTTAACCTCAACTAAAGCCGTCATATTTGGACTTCAAGAAAGCAACGATAACAAAGGAATTTACAAAATGCTCTTGGACAGGTCTTAACTGTCGTATCGAATATGTCGTATTCAAAATATCAAGCCTGCAAACCTGCTGGTTCTTCACTTATTATTGGCAAAAGATTAGACCTGTCTGAGCTCTTAGAACTGTAAACAATTAGTATTTTATCGTTATACATATGTACATCTTTTAGAGCTAAAATATAAAGCTTCCGAAATAGTTTTCGAACCGACCAAAAAAAAAAAAATTAACTTCAAGGGATCTTGAAAATAAGTACTTAGTGATATACTATTTCGCTTTCAAATTTGTTTTCACAAATTTTATCATCTTAATCATTAGCTTAATTTACAATTTACAATATTAAAAAACAAGCAATTTCTTATTATATGCACATTCATTACGTAAAAATTTGAATTGTATGCCAACTTACTAATGAGCATATAAAAAAATATTAGAAACTCATCTGTGAAATTTCGCCAAATACTCCCAAAAAGTGGGTTAAACAATTAATCCATTAAGAACCGCAATGAATTCGCGCAAATAGAAAGTTTCTGTAGATGCACAAACAGTACGATCCTATTGTTCTACTACATATACATTCTAAATTCATATAAGTACCGTCAGCTGTTCAGTGTCGTACCGGACCTACCGCAATCGAAATTCGAACGAGGGAGACAACCTCTTTGCGTGCAAGTTAACGAACAGCCCTGTAAACAAAGAGAACGTAAGGGAAAGAACTCACCCTGTGCGGAGAATTGAGTAGCCGGTGCACCGCCGCCAGCTGGTTGATGAGCGGTAGGGTAACGCTGAAAGTGTGCATCGGGGGTCGAGGGGGTCCGGGAAATTCGTCGTGTAGGAGAAAGGGTCGATGTCGTTCAGGTACTGGACTCTGCACTTGAGAGACATTTTGCTCAATGTTCCTTTGGAGTGAACGAGAGCACTTCCGAATGCATAAACACACTACAACGTACGGAGAATATCGCGATCGACTGATTGCTACATGGTGGCTTGCATGTTTACTTTCAGTTAACTACTGAAAGAAATTACAATAAGTAAATTGTAAGTAATTGAAGCTACAAAGACGGAAACTCTTTCTTATTGCCAAATTCTATTAGATAAATTCAATTAAAGAAGTTACGAAGCAAACAGCTCCGCGGGGTAAATTTTCTGAAACATTTGTTAAAAATAAAGATAGAAATAAATTAAAGAAAGAAAAGCAGTCAAAATGATAAACAAAAAGCAAGTATCTTCAGCAGAATAAATACTGCATATTGGAAAAATTCGTTTGTAAGCAATATGTATATGTTGTTATGTGTAATAATTATAAACAAGACGAAGATACCAATACAATGTACAAATTTACAGTAAAACATATATCCCTTTCTAAAAATGCATTTCGCTAACTAAGTTATCATCCTCAATGACGAAAATACGAGGGAAGCAACACACGTAAATTTGGGTTGACACTGCCTTTGAAAGAGCACTTCTCGCCCCCTTACAATTAAAAAATGACCAAAAATTTATTTTCTTCAACAAACAACTAAATCAACCAACGTGGATTATCAGTAGAGTTTGTTGTTTAAGTAGTGTAAATCGGACTGACGCTGTCACTTCGAATTTTATTATTCAATGGTAACTTATCAATAACAACTTATCTTTGAATAATAAAATTCGGAGGAGTGACAGCGTCAGTCCAATTTACACTACTTAATGATAACACGTCATCCACCTTTTTAACAAACTCCAGTTATCACTATCACCCCAAAACATTTAATGACCCATAACATGATTCCAAACTAATACATAATATCGCTAATTATTTCGACATTAATTAGAAGTCTTTCATGCATATGTAGACAAAACAATATTTTGTAGCAACATCCCTCCTTCTCCGCGAAATGTTTATTACAACTGTTTTTCGATTATTACAATTTGAATACCTTTGAGGTTTATTTCATTCACAAAAATCCCATTCAGGTTGCTAAAATGAAAACCTCAAATTGTCTGTCTTTCCACCTTTCATTTCAAAGATTAAAGATTCATAAAGGAAAATTGAATTAAGGGCGAGTTTAGCAACTAATTTGAAGCACTTTTCGATGTATCAGAACAAAAGTAGGATAGTTTGAGCTCAGTACTATTCAACGGAAATTATTACAAACGCTACGAATTTGGACGACGAAAGCAAATTAGGAAATATAATAAACCAAATAATATGCTTCTCTGACGTTGTGGTTTTAACAGCAGGGAGGGGGGCGCGATTTACAATGGATGATTTTTAAGGTCTGTGAAGTTGGCACCGCAAAATAGAAAAATCCTTTGGAAATTACATATGTTTAACCACAGAATAGTTTTGTTCGACCACCCTTCATTATCGAGAAAAAAATGTTTTCCGATAAATTTTTCCATTCAGGAAAGTGAATATTTTTGAATAATTTTGGTATATAAATAATTTCTGTTATGCCCTAATAAACTTTCAAGCGAAGGTTAAACGTGGTCAAACGATTTTCTGTGCGGTTTTGACCTTAAATCCTTGAATATCTATTGAGCATCCGTTTTCAATAAATAAATAATTTCTGTTACTCTTAACTAAAAATTCATGAGGTGGTCAAACATGGTCAAATGATTATCTAAACGGTTTTGACTACCAATCTGAAAATATGCATTTTGCCCAACAATTTTTATGAATAAATAGTGTTTATTGAACTTCAACAAAAGTCTAAGCAGTGGTCAAACTTGGTCAAACGATTTGCTACATGCGAGGGGTATTCTATCATCGATTATTGATATTTCAAATAAAATTTTTCGAAAGTTTCTTTTTTCTCGATAATGAAGGGTGGTCAAACAAAACTATTTTGTGGTCAAACATGGTTTAAAAAATGATCAAACAAGTATGTCATTTCCAAGAATTTTTTTCTAGTTTGCGGTGCCAATGTCACAAACCTTGCTTTTTAGACTAAATTGAATTGCCAAACATGCGTGCAAAAATACAAAGCAATAGTAATCACAAAGGAACCAAGTAGATGGAAATTAGTAGTAGATGATAGTTAAGTTTCAAGTATTTAGGGATTAATGTCTCTAGCAATATGACGAAGAAGTAGTACGAGATCAAACAGATAAAGTTATAAAGTCAAGGCAGTTCAGAAATATGTATAATATGATGATAGGAAGCAAGACTCGAATTTGCAAAACATATGTTAAACCCATTTTGACCTATAGAGTGGAACTTAGAACCGAAACAAAGAAACTCTAACAGATAATGAGACCAACCAAAATTAAAACGTTGAGTATAATGACACCTAGCAATGTTGGAAGGGTTAGAAACACCGGTATACAAAAAGAATGTAGAATAGGAAATGAAGGCAAGTTTGTTAATGAGAGGTGAAGATATTAAAGAGACCACGTCTAACTTATGAACAATGAGACACTAACCATACCAGTAATAGAAAAACCAGACAGGAAACGACCGATGCGAAAATCCCCAAAAAGATATCAGAATCGCTAGTGTCTCAACATATAATACAGACACATAAAGAAAAAGCGAAAAACTATGCAAAAAAAATTAAAACAAGACCTTAGCCTATATGAGAATTGACATGGTGCCGGTGTTGAAGATACATACCATACTTTCTACTTAAAATTACAAGTTTCCAAAATTGGTGTAATGATAATTAATGTAATTTATTTATATCTAATTTAATTTAGTTAGGGATTCCCCCGATATCTAGAAGCTCTGTTTGACGTTATTAAAATAAAATGTATACAACATCAAAGTTGTAATTCGTAAATTTATATCTCACAATTAATAACTGGTTCTGCAAGAGTTCACTGTCACGTTTCGTGGACTATTAAGCTTGGTCTCTAAAAGCGATCTGTTTCTGGTACTCTGCAACATCGATTTTCACAAACGTCAAATAAAAGCCATATTTCGACAATTATATTGCTATTCTATACAATAAAATTGAAAATCATTTTATTATGTGTGGTGATTCAAGTCCTTATTTCAACTTAATGACTTTTGTATTTTGCACAGTATCTTTTAACGACAACTGCTTGTTTCCAAAACTACAATCCTCGATTAGCAACAATAATCCTGGGATTTAGAATTTTAACTCAAATAATCGTTACCGTTATCGCACCATTTCGACGCGTGTTTGATGCTTTCCCCTACGAAATTTTCCCATAGAAAATAAAAACTATATAGACATATTCAAGAAAGTATTCAACGAAGAAGAACCCTTGAAAGCCTGAACAATTAAAGTAGGTATCGTATATGTATGTGATAATATTATTGCAACATCTTATTATGTATTTTATGCTAACAAGTTATTATTATCACATGTTTAGTATGCTTTATCCATCCAACGGAGTTTCTTAACGACTGTTTTAACGACGAAGTTATTTTTATTACGATTACATAGCATTAAATACTTCTAAAAACATGAAAGTATCAAATTAGGAACGTGTAATTTAGGGTTTAAGAAGGATAGTTGTTACCCTTGCCACACCAATTATTTGGAAATTCCAAATAAACATCTCGACCACAAAAGGCTTATACTTAGTGGAAAGCACAAACGAAAGAAGGCGTAACTCGTAAAAAAACACTACGTCGATTGTGGGATGCTCAAAATGAACACTTTTAGAGCATTCTTAACCAATTGTCACCAGTAACGTTTTCTTTTCTTCTGTTTTCCACTGGGAATAAGCACCTCACAACATATTTCGAAAAATTAGGTATTATTTTTCTTCAAAAATTTTTAAATGAGGACAAAAACTTACTCTTCAATATGCGTATTTGATAGTGCATGAAGAACAATATTTAGCAGTCATAGTGTGATTGAAGTTTACATGAAGACTCAAGTTAAGGATCAGGCGTTACATTTGATACGATATCTATCGATAAGCTATACTTTGAAAATGCCGGTCTTACTCCAGCGAAATTTGGGCCTCGAAACTGATATACAATTTTATATGGTGCGAAGTTTACTAATGTGATCTAGTGTCAATAACTATCCATCGTTTTTTAGGACTTAAGGATTAGTAGTCCTTGAGACATTTTGTGCTCTGCACAATAAATACAAGTCTATATCTAAAAGTTGTTTGAGAGATTTAGTCCGCGTGTGAGAAGCGAAAATTGCTCAGTTCTACGAGACCCATTCCTATGTCGGCGCGCTTCTCTGTCCAACTCTTTTAAATTCAAACTCATCGTTCCAACTCCGCCAAACCAAAAACGATCTGCGCCCACGTCAACTACCAAAACCAAATTCCTCCTCAACTTCATCAAATTAGCGGAAATCCTATTTTTAAATTTTACCTAATACTTTTGTAGGAATAAAAAGCATAATATTCAAATACTAGTGAAATTCCAATAGGGCTGTTCAGTGATAACGTCAATCTTCGATCTAAAATGGCTGCCGGTTCTAAACAATATGCTTAGCAACCGTTGTTATGGAGAGTTACATGTATTTGCGTGAAGATTTGGAGTTAGATAAAAATTAAATTTTTGTTATTTCAACAACAATTATATTTAAGAAATTATGGCATAACAGTATGTACTGAAGTTTAGGGCGTCTCACCGTAATAATATATGTTTTCGTAATTTGAAAATTTTATTCATTAAAGAGATCATCATAAAATTCTATTCACTATGTTTGTAATCTGTTGGATACACACTACTATTAGCAAGGAAAACTATAGTCGGACCATCTCGATCTGGCGAACGGAAAATATGCGAACTAACGCTTCCTTCCCTTACCGCGCGCTTCCCTATCCCTAATATTATACTAGTACAGTCCGAGCAAATTGTTTATGTTTTGAATTTCCATTAGTGTTATTTTATTTCTTTTATCAGTCGTGTTCCTTTCTTATCATTATTGCATACCTTATTGTAATTATTTTATCAGTTTTTTCAAAACTAGAGGAGTATTCAGAAGTTTTTAAGGTACATAGTCAACATAACCTCTATTATATATATTATTAATTAAGTGGAGAAAATAGGACAAATACAATTATTTGTATATAAACTAAATACTTCATAATGTGCAGCTTCTATTTTCAAAATGCCAAAAAGGAAGTCCAAGGATGATATGACAATTCTTGTGCAAAATATTATTAAATTTTGCGAACAAGAAAAAATGCCGGTAAATATTCGTTTACCGTAGATCAAGTGAGAGCAAGAGTAGCAGCTATGACTGGTATATCAGCTAGAACAATTGATCGGATCAAGGCCAAAGTATGTGAATCTGATCTTATAACTTACAAAAAGAATTTAACCATGCAACTATACCACCGAAACCATAGCAACAGGATTTGTTTGGAGCCCGAAATGCGATCGTAATATCACACGAAACAAGTCAATTCAGATTGGAATTAAAACGCAATTGTTGGTTCCCACAAAGAAACTAAATGTCTTAAATAACAGACGCAGACTTGAATTTCTTGTGCAGATTCAATGACAACTATTACTTTTCAGACGTTTCCCCATCTCTGACAAGGAGAAGGCAAGGTAATCGGATTTTTGTAATTTTTGATATTTATGGTACGTGTAGTTTGGACCTTAAATAAGAATATTTTGGAGTAGTTCGACGCAACGTTCATAAATTACCGAGATAATCGATGTTGAAGTTTCACCCACGATTTAAATCCATATATATATATATAGATATAATACGATGGTCAATTGGACTCGGGGCCTAGTCGATAGCGTTTTGGTGCGATACTCACGAGATCGCTGGTTCGGGTCTCGTCACGGGCTGTCTTTTTCTTCCATGCAAAACGCACCATATGTTTTTCTCATTCTTCTTCTCATATCAAAAATTATGAACAAACGAAATATATGAACTATATGCAGGAACATTCTTCAAGTACATCATTAAAATGCACAATCGGTTGATAAACAATATTCATTTGAATTAACTTAACAATAAGGTAATAAATGTTGCTTCCCATGTTTCTATGATAACTACCATTCTGGCTCGTGGTACACTGCGTAAAATGTCGCATACTAGATATAAAATAATAGAAACTTTCATATCCTATTTGACGCCGTTCGTTTCTTTTTTGAAGAAACCTTATTCAACAATAAGGTTTCTTCAAAAAAAGAAACGAACGGCGTCAAATAGGATATGAAAGTTTCTATTATTTTATATCTAGTATGCGACATTTTACGCAGTGTACCACGAGCCAGAATGGTAGTTATCATAGAAACATGGGAAGCAACATTTTTTATTATTACCTTATTGTTAAGTTAATTCAAAATGAATATTGTTTATCAACCGATTGTGCATTTTAATGATTTACTTGATGAATGTTCCTGCATATAGTTCATATATTGCTTTTGTTCTTAATTTTTGATATGAGAAGAAGAATGAAAAAACATATGATGCGTTTTGAATGGAAGAAAAAGAAATGTCCCGTGACGAGACCCGAACCAGCGATCTCGTGACAATCGCACCTGATCGCACCAAAACGCTATCGACTAGGTCACGAGTCCAATTGACAACCGTATTATATCTAGTGGATTTAAATGGTGGGTGAAACTTCAACATCGATTATCTCGGTAATTTATGAACGTTGCGTGGAACTACTCCAAAATATTCCTATTTAAGGTGCAAACTACACGTACCATAAATATCAAAAATTGCAAAAATCCGATTACCTTACTTTCTCCTTGTGAGCCATAATCAATTAAGGATTTTACTATTTTTATTAATCAATCGGAGAATAAGTACATGTGGATACTTAAACAAGAAATCTACAGAAATAAGCCAGGTAACACGGAAGGCCAAAACAATCAGATTAGAGAATTATTTCGATATGATACTAATGGTTACAAAACACGTTGCAAAGATTCTGCAATAGACTTGATCATTATCTTCACGTAAATCGTGGCTATTTTCGATTATTTATTTCATCTAAGCCACAAATCTTCCTGGACTTTCAAATAAATTTCGAGCGTAATCGCCCACTGTAGCTATTTTAAAATCGTAGGTGTGTTGTCTTTGTGATTCAATCAAATTCTATATAAAATACTTTTATACTTTCCCATGAATGACGCTGGATCGTTCCCTTTAAACTAATCAAATTGTAATTCTGTGGCAACGTAATTTATAATCAAAATATAAACACCTTTAGTTGATTGTTTATATCAGGCATGGGCAACCTTTTTTGTAGAAGTTTTATGCTGCGAGTAATCTTGAAAAATATACATTTTTGTGGTATCCTTATGATTCATTATGAATTAAGTTTAGACGGGCCGTACTAATATGCAACGAAAGAATTCAGTAGCGGGCCGGGCAAATCTTACTCGAGGCCGCATGTGGCCCGCGGGCCGGAGGTTGCCCATCTATAGTTTATATCATTATAAGGTATACTAAATGCACAGCTAGGTTAGTGGTTGCTATTAAAAAAGAATCCAAGCGATGATTGTCATCATTAACGTAAGCGCTATATTTATCCACACAACTTTCCTTTAAATATGTAGGTACCTATTCATTTATGAGTATTGCGGGATTATTAAGAAACACGTTTTAAACTTTTGAAACGAAGCTCTTTTCTTAATTAGGCAATTAAACTTTGGCAATAAGAAAGTTATTCGCTTTGTAGCATCGTGAAGTACATAAAACATATTATATTAAAAGAAAACAACGGCATTGAAGAGATGGTGTTCGTGTTGTGTGAAACAAATAACTAGTTATGGTTTCATATTAAAGACAACTCTTAAACGAAAATAATTGAGTCAACAGATATATTTGGAGAACGTGTTTTGTTCCGTAAGAAAGGGTAGAATTGATGAGGTATTGGATTCCTTTAATGATTATCATAATAGATAAAAATTATGAGAGGGAATCTATTGGCTCATCAAATTTGATGAACGTGACAGTGATGCACAATAACGGCGTTGTAAAAACTAATTGGCATATAAAATTTACCAATACAGGAAGACATCTAAATTATTTTTCAGAAACCTCTAAATTATATAAACTTAAGATTAACTAATCCCGAGGTTAGGGAAAAGAATTTAAACGAAGTTAAAGAAGTCTTACATGAACATAATTATCTAACTAATTTTTACGAAAAGCTAATAAAAAATAGAATTAATAAATAATATACATAATAGAGGCATTCCTTATAAGAAAGGTTTGAGCGAACAAATAAAAAAAGGATTTAATGAAAATAATATAAACATAACTTTCATTCCAAATTATAGTAACAGATCTCATTTTACTAACCCTAAATCTGAAATGAATAAACAAAATCCAAGTAATATAGTTTATAAAATAAACTGTAAAGACTGTGACGGTTGTTACATCGGTCAGACAAAACAATATTTAAAGAAAAGGTTGTATAACTACAAATATTCTTTAAATAATGATTTTGGTGCAATGGCCGCTGTAACAAAACATTACAAATATCTGGGGCATTACTTTGATTTTGAAAACACAACAAAAAAGTAAAAACATAAAAAATGACTGATATATGAAATAATAAATATGTAAAAGGATGTTAAAATTACTAATTTGAAAACCGATGTTCAGAATTCAAATAGTGTATATAGTAATTTATTAAAATGACATTTACATTTGATAAGAAGGAACCCTAGATTTTTGTTTTGGGGTTTTCCTAGTCCTTGAACAGAATTGCTAAGGTTTCGACAAAGATTTTTTTTTGATTTAGGGGTTTCTGTGTTCATGGTTTGCACAAATTTACAGACCCTAGTCGTTAGTTATTGTTGACAGTTTCCCAAATAAAAATAAATGTTTGTTTATACATATATCTACTTATATTTTCACTGTCGAAGATGTTCTGAAAACGTTGCAAAACGCTCTGAAAATATAACTATTAACTCAATTATTATCGTTTAATTGACCTAGTAGTGGCAGAAAAACTATATCTATCTATAAGATATAAAAGGCACGAAAAAAAAATATAGAAAAGATTTAATTAAAGACAACCCAATCTAAGCTCTTTCCATTGTTATAGAATAATGACGCTGAAACTAGCAGAACATTCGCGGCAGCACATGCGGGAAAGCAGCGTCGATCAATCTCATTACTATCTTCGTAATATAATGCCGTAAAACAAGAAATTTAAGAACTAAATATACATGCTGCGATCAGTAACAAGTAATAAGAAGTAATAAAGTATAAAATTGCACAATCACTTGCACAAATAACAAATCCTTCAATATAAACAATTAAATAAATAAAACACAGTCTACAGCATAGAACACGAGGTAAATGTCTAAAACTTTTTAGGTGTCCTCTCTAATAATCCTCACATGTAACCACCAAGTTTCGTAGTGAAACGCGTCATAGTTGCAAAATAGGAAATGTTTAAATAAATACATGGTGCATCTTTTCTAACGTATAATATTGTACAAGCTAGAGAACACGGGCAAACTCAACAAAACTTTGTACACACACTCTTTAAAGATCATCTAAAACAGCTAAAAGAATTCAAAGTGAAACGCGCCATAGTTGTTAAATTAACACAGTCCCAGAGACAACGGACTATTTATTTAAACATTTGTCATTTAGCAACTATGGCGCGTTTCACTTTGATTTCTTTAGCTGTATTATATGATCTTTGGAGAGTGTGTGTACAAAATTTTATTCAGTTTACTCGTGTTCTCTGCCTTGTACAACACCTTAATCCTAGAGATGACGGACTATTTATTTAAACATTTTTCAATTTAGCAACTATGGCGCGTTTCACCTTGATTTCTTTTTAGCTGTATTATATGATCTTTGGAGAGTGTGTGTACAAAATTTTATTTAGTTTGTTCGAGTTCTGTGCCTTGTACAACACCTTAATCCTAGAGATGACGGACTATTTATTTAAACATTTCTTAATTTAGCAGCTATGGCGCGTTTCACTTTGAATTCTTTTTAGCTGTATTAGAAGATCTTTAAAGAGTGTGTGTACAAAATTCTATTTAGTTTACTCGTGTTCTGTGCCTTGTACAGCACCTTACTCCTAGAGATGACGGACTATTTATTTAAACATTTTTTAATCTAGCAACTATGGCGCGTTTCACTTTGAATTCTTTTTAGCTGTATTAGATGATCTTTAAAGAGTGTGTGTACAAAATTTTGTTCAGTTTGTCCGTGTTCTCTAGCTTGTACAATATTATACGTTAGAAAAGGTCCCCATGTATTTATTTAAACATTTCCTATTTTGCAACTATGGCGCGTTTCACTACGAAACTTGGTGGTTACATGTGAGGATTATTAAAGAGGACACCTAAAAAGTTTTAGACATTTACCTCGCGTTGTGTGCTGTAGACAGTGTTTTATTTATTTATTTGTTTATATTGAAGGATTTGTTGTTTGTGCAAGTGATTGTGCAATTTTATACTTTATTACTTCTTATTACTTGTTACTGATCGCAGCATGTATATTTAGTTCTTAAATTTCTTGTTTTACGGCATTATATTACGAAGATAGTAATGAGATTGATCGACGCTGCTTTCCCGAATGTGCTGCCGCGAATGTTCTGCTAGCTTCAGCGTCATTATAGAATATGTTAAATTAATTTATTTTGTTTTGTGGCCTTAACCACTACTTAAACAAATAGCATACATCAAGATAGAACAAAAATATTTAGAAAGTGTTCTTCATCTTTACAGTTATAGTTATTAGAAACACACTGCGCATCCACCACGCAATTAAAAAGTGATGATAATCTAAATTTTAAAGAGCCAAACATAAAGAAAACAAAATTTGTTTATATATTTTTCTTTGCCAGCCCTGATGTTATGTCCGTATCAAAAGCATTTTGTCTATAACTTAATATTTCAAAAAATTAAGCAATTTGTAGTAACAAAAGAAATGTTTACATCGGCAATTCCAGAGCAAAGCAAATTATGCATTATTCATGAAAGAAATATTTGTTTAAATAAACGCCTTTAAAAAAATTGTTTACTTAAGTGATTATACCTATCTGGCAAATTACCGCATTACAGTAAACCTATTGATTTCCTTTAGAATAATTTATTTATATAGATAACTCAATTTACGTTCTATCTCCCCTAAAACACCTGTTGAATGTTTCCACGTGCGAACCGATCCAATTAAACGTTGTATTTTCGTCTTGTAATAAATTTTAAACACGATAATCATCGGCGTACAAGAAATAAAAGCCGCTGAAGAATAACAACACTTCACCTTTAGGAATACTATCATTACTACAACTACTACCACAACAACAAGCGGCAAAAAGGGCTATTTAGATTTTTAAATATTTTGCGTTTAAAGCGACGACGTTCAAATTCTCCGCAGAAGGATTCTCTCGGACAATGAAGGAGTCCTTCTACTTGCATTTTTGAATACAATAAACCGTATTTCGAAATTTGAAAAGGCAACCCGTGGCAAGTGACAAAACCGGCTCAACACGGCACAACGACTGCGAGAGACTCGCACACGGATACACATACATACTCACAGAAAGAAGATGAGAGGTAAAAACAAAAAAATAAAGAAAACACTATATTTTTTACGAAAGAAACCAGCGATTGTTGTGGTGTTTCTAAAGAAATCGAACCGGTCCTTTCGCGCAGAAAATACGTGTTTGGATTAAATTAATATTTAGCATGTACGGGGGATGAAACGATCCCCCAAAAAAAACGCGTATGCCTTTAAAAACTATAGAAAATTGCGATTTTTATGTTAAAATGAACACCATCTCTCACAACACAACAGGTAAACCAGGTATGCCACTACCGGCAGGCTGGCCGCACGATCGGTGAGACGTACTTGTACAACCCGTTTCGAACACAACCGCGACGTAACTAAGTGCGATTCGTGCTGCTGGTTGATACAGACAGCGCCCTCGACGGTCAACTCTTACAAAATATCCGTCTTGCAAGTTAAATATATAGCTATAGATATACAATTTGAATTATGGCACGCCAAACTGCTCGAAATCGAGTGCCGTTATTACAAAATGTAAACTTTTACTTTTGGGTATTTTTCACCGGTTTTACGGTATATAAAATATTGGAACGAAATTCATTTCTTTTTTGAGGTAGGATACTTTAACAATTACCAAACAAAAATACACTAACATTGAAGTGTATCAGTAACAACGCCTCACCAACTAGCAATTAATACAGGACATATGGCAAGCGACATGACCATCCGTATCTTGCCGACTTCATAGCCTCAAGACATGGTTGACGATGCCGGCGAAACACATGTTTCGAATTAAGAGTTCATTCCAAATTACACACACAGAGAATGAGCTACCTTCATGCAATTGTTTCTTTCTCTAAAAAGACGTTAAATTCGGAAGAATGATAAAAGTGCTTTATTCAAAATATGCTCCACGCTTGTTATACATTTTTCCCATCTTTAGGGCAATTTGTGTATGCCATGCCAGTAAACGACTTCCCTTTTTGCTGCGAGCCCTACATCGAGCCATTTTTTCACATCTTCGTACGAACCAAAGCGCTGCTCAACAAGTGCATGACCCATCGATACGAACAAGTGGTAATCGGAAGGAGCCAAGTCTGGTGAGTAGAATGGGGTTGTAATTCCCAGCCGAATGCTTCCAACGTATCGCGAACCGATTTTGCCGTATATGATGGAGCATTGTCATGAAGAAAAATGACTTTGTGTTGCCTCTTTCAGTATCCTGGCCTTTTTTCAAGCAACGACCGGTTCAAATCGTTCAATTGTTATTGGTCACGTTTAGTATTAACCGTTTCCTCAGGTTTTAACCGCTCACAATAGACCACGCCCCTCTGGTCCCCCAAACACAGAGCTTCGTCCTTCTGCTAGAGCGATTCGGACTTGCGGTCGATGTGAATGGTGGGCTTGGGTCTACCCATGATTTTTTGCAAAAGGTCACATGTGTTTTTGCGCTTTTCCATTTGCCTGTCATTCAAGTCATGTGGTACCCATCTACCGGTCCTTTGAATCTTTGCCATGTTTCGTAGCCGATTGGAAACAGTTTGTTGACTAACACCCAACTGCTCGGCGAGTTGCTTTTGTGTTTGCAATCATCTTCGTTCAACAATGCAATTCCACATCTTCGTGTTTTTTGGCAGTTTTCCACGTTCCTTGTCTTCAACATCGAGGACACCACTTTCAAAACGCCGAAACCATCGTTCATACGTATCTTGCGATGGAGCATGTTCACCATAAGCTTCTCGAAGTAATCGGTATAATTCAGCAAGAGATTTCTTCAAATGGAAAGAAAAATTAATGCTGTCCGTGAATGGTCTTTGTTCCATATAAATTTCCAATTTATCCCTCATGTGCATCTGACACTTGTTGATGACAAAACAAAATGACGCAATGTCAAATATTAATAGCTCAAATTGCATTGGAGCGCATCTGTTGTCTGAAATCCGCATTTCATACTTCTACACCTGGTACACAGAACTACTCGCATATAGCCTAGATACGGCGATGGGGTGTCGGTGATGTTGTCGTAACTTATTTCGTAATTGTAAGCGATTACCGCTGCGTGCCTAGACTATTCATAAGTGTCACTATTGGCCGTACTACAATCTATTATTTCGGTTCAACGATAACAAAATGGCGCAAGTTTAAACAAATATTTCCAAAAAACCATTACATACTCTAACATATTTTTTTCAGATTTAAAATATAATGGAATTAAAATTTGGACAGTTTGGTTCCAGCCATACCTGCAGACATGCAAAGTAAGCTCTCCAAATTGATTAGCCGAGTTTTTGTAAACCACCTACGTCGCATACAAAAACTACGTTTCGTAAAAGACGCCTGCAAAGTTTTCTGTATTAGAAAATAGTACAGAAATTACTCTCACTTACTTACTTAATCCTCTTCCACCGGAGTTGTCAGTGTGGAGGTTGTTGCTACTCATGCTGTTTCTACTTCCTTTGTCTCGTCTATGAATCTTCTCCAAATCTTCCTCTCTCTTGCTTGTGATACTGCCTCGTTCCAGTCTATTTTCATCTTGGCTAAATGTTTTCGTATTTCATCGTTCAGCTTCCATCGTGGTCTATCTCTTCCATTTTTCTCGGTGTTCCCATCTTCCGCACCCTCCTTGTTAACTTTCTTGGGTTCATTCTTCTTAAGTGTCTAAACCGTCGATCTTACTCTCAATCTTTTCCCTTTTTCCTCGTTTCTTTCTTTGTCGAGCAGTCTTAATCCCGCTCTCCTTCTTAGGCTCTTCATCTTCTTTGATCTCTTTCTCTGCTCCTTTGTCAGTGTCCATAGCTCCGGTCCATATATTAAAGTGGGAATGTACAACAGATTGTGTATTTTTATGTTGGTATTTGTTGACAGTTCTCTTCTGTTGATATTTCTCCATCTTCCGATAATGTAACCTCTAAATATTTGAACTTGGAGACTTACTCAAACTCTTTATTTGCACAACTTAGCTTTAATTTTATAGAAAGGACTCCTAAGTACATCTAATCAACAATTCTTCAGCCATATACGACGACGTTCTTTTGCGAACACGTTGATCATGGCCGCTCGAAATCGCTTCTAATTAGTCAAACAATCCGAGGATCTTTACCAAATTTTGGGAGAATGTTTAAATAGATATATGTACAGTTTCTAAAATATAAAGTAAAAAAAAATCGATTTTTTGAAGTTATTAATTTGGAATGACACCTTAATTGATAATTATGTAGTGCAGAGTTACCGATACAGTTGATTGTCCGTTAATCACCACAATTCTTGCAATCGTGAAAAGAAAATAGTAATATACAGCAAGAGGTACCTTACCCAGCAGAGACGTGCTTTAGCCCGTTTGTTGCTATAAATCTCCTTCTACTGCGCTATAGATTCACTGCGCAAATAACAGCATTCAGCCTTTTATGAAGTTAGTGTTGCAATATGTAGTGTCTGATTGCTGAAAGCATTGAATATTATATGCCCCTGAGATCAGTATGAAACAAATTGGAAAAGTATACATATATATATTACATTAAGCTTTATTTTAACATGTACAACTCATACCTTTGTAAATAAAAGGTGGGACACAGAAGATCCAGTTTACGAAATGCGAAATATATAACACGAATACCCTGTTGCAACTAAAATAGAAAGCAACGTGCAGATAGCATATATGTTTCACGCCGCCACGCCATCCGTATAGACGAGTTACAGATGGGATTCGTACCAATTTTGGCCAAATATAGTCATCACTGCTCTCTCTATTACCAAATCCTTACGAGTACAAAACCTAACGAAATATGAAGATATGCCCAACTCCAGGTTTATAACGAGTGAAACGTGTTGCGATGTCACTAACGAACCAGAGAAAACATTATTACAAAGTGAAATTAACAATGGCTTTCAATGAAAAAAATTAGTGCAAACAGATCGAACGGTGGAATTCCGAATGACTAATACTGGGTGGGAAGAGAATTATATAACTAGTACTGCAAGAATATGACCTTTTAAAGAAAGACATATTATATTTTAGTCGGATCAGGTCGTTATTTCGAACGTTGGCGTTACGAACATCAATCGAAGTTTGTCAAGCAAATGCGTAGAAGAATGATGAGTAATCGCTTTCTTACATAACTTTGAATTGAACATGTTTCGTATTCACTACTGAAGTTCTCTCGATTTACATGTGATCTTCATGCAAGATTTCGATTCTTTAAATTCATACTTTACTCGATAAATCCAAATAACTACTCCAATATATAGGTATGTGGAGGTCTGTTGTAATTAAAACCGGTAAAATTGGTCTATCATATAATCTTAAGTAAAATATTAATAACCATGCGGTGAGAGTATAAAATTTTCAAATTCCTGTAGAACCTAAAAATGTGTTCAAAATCGGCAATGTAATAGTTTTTGCGTGGAAATTAAAATTTATATATATTCCTCCTACCGACTTTTTAATTTGTTTTGCTAGTTGTTCGTGTTTTGATGCGATGCCTAAAGTAGTAGGCCAGGAAATTGCTGGCAATTGAGTTTAATGCGAGTCGGATGGCGGGCGTGAGTAAAGCAAGAATATCTTTACAATTAGTGAAAATGCGTTTCTAATGTACTAGGATGTTGTCGGGCCTTTACAAAGCTTCGGAGCTGACAGAATTTTATTAATTTTTCCTCCAAAGTAAAGTTTCCAAGATTATCTTGGTTAATATTTTCCAAAAAGTGGAGTGTACTTGTTTTAATGTAACGCGTTGAAGTTCAGTAAATATACATTCGAAAATGGTAACGACTCTTTATATAGACAAAAAGTATAAAGCGAAACCGACAAATATTTGTACTACGAGAAATCTAGAGGTAGAATTTAAAATGGGACAATACAAAGAAATTTGTTATACACATAATAACGTTACGGCCTCCGGTGAAATAATATAAAAGCACTCTCTTGAGGGAATAGCGGAGAAGTAAATCCTGGAAATAAACTATCACCTTATATCGAAGAAAACTACTACTAAGCCGTCAGAAACATTCACACAGCAATAATAATAAAATTATAATATATAAATTATTTGTTCGTACGAGTAGTACAATTAAGAAACTGTAGAAGATTGATTTAGATATATTTATAAAATACGTACATAGGTGAAAAGTAATCTCTTTTACAAATTGCTTATAATTGTGCGATGCTCAGTGCATGATGTTAAGTGTAGTTTCTTGGTCGCGTGAATTCCGTGGATCTGTCCGGCAAAAACAACAACTTAGTTATCAAAATACGTATCCTAATTTTTCAGACAGCAATGTGGTAAGGGCTATTTTTCAATTTTATTTAATGGGTACATTACACTTCAGATATATTGCAACATACCGGATTCTTCACAACCTATGCGTCAAATTAAAACAGAAGAAAGTTCAAATAATATAAAATAAAATTTGTAAGAGAAAATATTTTCCTACTATCACAGGAAAGCTGAAATTCATTTTTGAAATTTCGCAAGGAACTGATGAGATCACTTATGTTTATGATTTACACGAAGAAATACAAACTCTAGCAAAATTCGTCCCACATCTTTAGCAAGGTCAAGTGGATATTACGAAAGAACGGGTATGTTTAATTTCACGATTATCGCATCGAACTTTTTCATCGATTTTTTCATGAGCATATTGAGGCATCCGCCGCTATAAATTCGAGTTATTTACCGCTACAAATGCTTAGACGAACTGTTTATACAAAGATGTGCAAACGCTAGTAACATTCGACCCATATGTTCAACAAGATCAAGTGGATATTATGATAGGTGTTGTTGGTTTAATTTCGTTAATCTACTGCTAGCCCAACGCATAAGTTGTGAAAAATTCTGTAAATAAAAAAATTAAGGTGCTCCGAGGCTTTTAGACCATGGGGCTAACTGGACCAGCGATTATTCATATCCATATTTGTGAGAATTAGAATGTTATTTGGTTGGCACACCTTCGTCTTCTTTGTTACTCTCTAGAACAACAGGCATTACTTCACTTGGACCAATTTTGTAGTTCTGAGAAGTTCAATATTTTTTAAGATAAGATTTTTTCAAACAACTTCGTGTTTTCCAATATTTAATGGGCTTGCACCACTTCTTATTAAATACCTGTTTTTTATTACTAGTTAAGCATAAACACAATGAATGATTGTATCTATAAATTAGCAAATTACCAGTCCTAGGCTTGTTGTTGTTTGTCTGGTAGGGGTGGTCCAGGTGCCCCGAAAAATTTCAAAAAGGGGATAACTGGACCATCCTGTTGGGGACCAAAGGGGCCCAGTTACCCCGAGAAGGGGCCGGTTATCCGGTTTTTACTTTAGTGAAACCTAGTTACATCATATCCTGTCATGTACTCAAGACTTCTTGTACCGTAGTTATGAAAATGATTGTGATGCTTATTCTATCCGAGAAAGTGGAGAAGACCATCTCGAAGGCTTCTCATAGTATGAGGATGAAGATAGAATTACACTTAAACCTAGTGAGTTTTGCATCACTACAGTTTTTGGCAAAACAGAACATAGCGCATCAAGGTTTTACAAAAAGAGGATGAAGGCTAGATGGTCAATGAAATTCAAAGAAACCGATGAACAATCCTACGTTAGAGAGTTTGATATCGTACGGAAACTTCTACAACCGGTAACAAGTAGTTCCGCTCAATTTAATAATACGATTGGTTTTGCAGCAAAACCTAACATCCACTAAGTTTCCCTTAATGTATAAGGACTCAAACAGTAGTTGTTTAAACTTCATTTTTTAAAACATAATTTGTATTTAATACCTATATTTGTATTATTTTTTTAATTTTATGGTGAGAAATAATTGTAATTAAAAATATTTATGTTGCACATTGTGCAGCTAACAAGAGTGACGAGGTGAAAGATTTTTTTACTGGTTTACAAAGGCTGCTAAGGAAATAGAAGGAAAAAGTGTACCTTATTCTGATTACCTCGGTAATAAAGCTGCAAGCTGCAAGAAGAAAACGAAAACATATGGGGAAGTATATTAATTCTAAAATTTTGATAATATCGATTCGAAGAAATAAATGGATGGAAACTTTGTCCGCAAATATCAAAACTGGACAGTTAAATTGAAGAAGTTTTTTCAAATAATGAACTATTAAGTAATGAAAACATTGATAGAATTCAAGTAATAAATAAAGAAAACAAACAATTATATATTTGTGGATGACATCAAGTGAGCAAATATATGTAAAACAAAACTTACGTATTATCAACTATTTGTTTATGTACAACTTTTACGTGTGTTCTTAAAAAGTGTACCACTTAGTTTCCCAAAGTGTTTTAAACTTAAGAGACGAAAAAATGCCCAGAGGCAAGCAAAATTTGTAAGGCAGGTACCAATCATAATTTTTCCATAAAATTTAAAGATTCGGCCACATCTGCCTCCAATATGAAGCCTTCTCCCACCGATTATTATTATTTCTTTGTATAAAAAGATAAAACTGTTTTAAATGAAAAATACAGCGAAAAATAATGGCAAAAATAGCTATTTGATTCCTTAGTGCAACCAACAATTTTGTAGATCCGTTTGTAAAATAAATCACACTTTGAAGCTAAGCTTTAAAAAATACTTGCCGTTATTAAACCAAATTAGACGCTGATATACAGCACGCAGTTCGAAGATTAATTTAGTAAACTCATTTGAAGTGGATTTTCAGCAATAATTGAAGAGCTTCAAAACTGTAATTCTAGCTGTCATTCTAGTTGGAGATGTAATATATGTCTGCTACTTCCCTCTTTAGTATTTTCTGGGTTACATTATCGACAATTTCATTCTTAGATAGAATCAAATTATACACTATGCTGTAATCTCTGAAGATGTTACCAAATATATGTGCAACTCTCGCAATATAAGTTGGCGAGCGGTAGAGATGCGCCTTAAACGTGTTTAGGACACGTACCTCCCACCTGCCTGATTCAGATAGTGCATAGGATACGAGAACGTTGCAGGACGAATGATAGGCAATCTATCCCTCCTCTATCTGCGCGAACTCACTCCCACCCTTCGCCAACTTATATTGCGAGAGCTGTAGAAAAGTTTAAATAGAAAAACTATCTTGAACGGGGGCCAAAATAATAATTAAATTATTTAATAGGTCGTTTTAAAAGCTAAGACTCAAATTTATTTTATGGACAATATTCTTATAATATGAATTTTAAAATGAAAGCGAAAGAGATTGAAACGTATCACTTTTATCGTATACAAATGTAGTGAGAAAATCGACAAATTCGGGTGAAATAAGATTAAGCTAACTAATGTAAAAACGGGAAATATTAAAATTAACAGAAAATTAATATTAGATGTCTCATAGGTTTAGCGTTAATAGCTTGCGGGTTAGTGGGTCGAGAGTTATAAATTTCATTCCCTGGAAGCAACATGAATCCCTTTCACCCATTCATTGTGGAGATTTACCCGGCCTAAGTATGGAACCCATCGAATACATTTATGATATTGTTTTCATCCAAGTTTTGAGAATTTTGAGAAAAACTTTACACGAGATGTCATATCAAAATGTATAATGACGGTTTACAAAATTTGCTTAAGGTTATTTCAGAGATTAAATCTGTTAAAGGAGGAGGTCGGGTGCAGATAGTTATGCTTTGACGACTAAACCTCAAACAGATTCCTTCAAAAATATGCCTCTATTTGCACAACACTTTGAGCTAGCGCAGTGAATTGTGTTAAAGTATATCACTTAGTTTGCACCAACTAAGTAAGGTTTAGAAAACCCATTCATTACCAGCTTAAATTGAAGAAAACAACATCAAGTAACTTCTACTATGAACAGCTTTAAAGCAATGGAGAAAATGTTGTTTCCCAATGCAATCCACCATTTTCACTGAACACTGTGAGGCTGTTTTAAATACCACAGAATAATTCAAACTTTTAATTTTGCTTCAAAATATCAAATGTGGAATAAGAGGGGTTCTAATCCTTACTTACTTACTTCATCCTTAACCCTTTTCTACCCCTGGGGTGTACGGCGTGTGTGGAGTTGAGTTTTCTATATTGTCTTCTTGTATATTTCCCTCCATCTTTTCATATATGGCTTGTGCTTTCCCCACGATACTCTTACTTTATTTAATGCACCTTCTCTTAGTTTCTGCTTGTTGGCCGTGCTTTCAAACCCCTGTTTGTGTCCTAGCTACTTCTTAAATACTTGTACTCTAACATCTTTCGGTATCTTTTTCTCCAGAAATGTATTTTTATACACCCTCTGTCCCAAAAGTAACCGCAATAGTTCGAAATAAAGCACGCTATGTATGTTATGTCCACAAAAATCATTGTATTTATTCGAAATATTCTCCATGTGCTACAATACATCGATTTGCACGGTCAACGAGTGCTTCAAACGACTTTTTCATGTCGATCTCTGGGATGGCCTTTAGGATGCCGGTCGCTGATCTTTGAATGGCGTCTACGGATGCATAACGAACTCCTTTCTGCTTCAAATGAAGACGAGGGAACAGGAAATAATCGCATGGGGACAGATCAGGCGAATACGGTGGGTGCTGTATCGAATATATTTCATTTCTCGCCAAAAAATCGGTGACAATCGTTGCTCGATGACACGGTGCGTTATCGTGCAGTAATCTCCAGCTGCCTGGCTCGCGATATTCGGGCCGAACACGACGAATGCGACCCAGCAAACGCCTCATAACATCGAGGTAATATGCACCATTAACCGTTGAGCCGTATGGAACGAACTCCTTATGGATAATTCCCTTCGAATCGTAGAATGAAATCAGCATTGACTTGATTTTCGACTTCTCCATTCGTGATTTTTTCGGATTTCCTTCTTCTGGTGACCTCCACTCTGCGCTTTGACGTTTGCTTTCTGGTTCGTATTGAAAGCACCACGTCTCGTCACCAGTCACAATCGTTTTCAAGAAGTTTTCATCTGCACGGGCTCGTGCAATAATGTCTTTGGAGTGTTCGATTCGAAGCGTTTTTGGTCGTCGGTCAATTTGTGCGGAACAAACTTCGAATTGACTTTCTTCAAACCAAGGGTTTCAGTCAAAATGCGCTGAATAGTTGTTTTAGGGATGCCAAGCTCCATTTCCATAAATCTCACTGACGATTTCTTCGAAATTTTCACAAATTCGCGCACTTTTTCCACATTTGCCTCGGCCAAAGTTGTCGAAGGACGACCGGCTCTTTCGTCATCGTTAACATCTTCTCTGCCTTTACGAAATCGTCGATGCCACTCGAACACTTGCCTCTTCGACAAACAATCGTCGCCATAAACAATTTGCAGCATTTCATACGTCTCGGTTGCAGTTTTTCCAAGTTTAAAACAAAACTTAATATTGACTCGTTGTTCGTGACTCATTTTCTGACCGTTTACGAAAAACACTCTCACAGGATGCGTGATGTATCAGCTGACTATGCACCAAATGTCATGAAAATTTGTCAGGTTGGTAAGGAAGAGTCCCACTACAATAATCAATCAACTATCAAGAGATGACGCCACTGGTTTCTGATTTATAGACGCATTGCGGTTACTTTTGGGACAGAGGGTGTACTATTAATCAGTCTTCCTCCTGCTGTTATTCTCTTTCCTCTA
The DNA here is from genome assembly GCA_038088585.1 of Chrysina gloriosa. Lineage (NCBI taxonomy): Eukaryota > Metazoa > Arthropoda > Insecta > Coleoptera > Scarabaeidae > Chrysina > Chrysina gloriosa. The sequence goes on along the minus strand of CM076087.1, from coordinate 34,970,233 downwards.
TCTTGTCGTCCTGTATTAGTAGTATTAAGCCCAGGTATTTAAATTTCTTTATTTGGTCTAGTTTTTCTTCTCCTACTTGTATTGTGTGTTTTTGCGGATTCTTTCCCGCAATCATTGTCTTAGTCTTCTCTATATTGATATTCATGTTTATTTCCTCCAATGATTCCTTAAAGTCTGAATGTTCATATCAAACGTTTCTTCGTCCTTTGCAATCATAACCATATCATCTGCATAGCATATCTCCGATATTTTTATATTTTTCATTTTCCAGCAGCCTATTATTCCTTTTTCTTTACTCTCTTCATTGCATCATCTAACACCAGTGTAAAAAGCATCGAGCTCAGAATGCATCCTTGTCTGAGACCTCTAGTTGTTTCAAACATATCTGGTCAGCTCTGCCTTGTTCTTACATAATTCGTTGTTTCTTTATATAAGCTTTCTATTCCTCTTATTATCAATTCCGGTATTTTCTTATTTCCTGGTATCGTGCATATATCTTCTCTATTAACATTGTCCAAAGCTTTCTGTAGGTCTATAAAGCATAAATGTGGTTCTTCAATATTTCTTCTTCTTCTTCTTTATTTGCTTTTCTCCTATTTGTCTCATTATAAATATTGCATCATTTACTCCTCTACCCGGTCGAAATTTAAATTGGTTTTAACCTTAGTAAACGCATTTCTTGTTTTTGAAACAATCGCGGAGAAAACTTCGTTTTTGGACCCACATTTTTTATTGTTGCTTCTATTATAATATTTTATATTGTAGAAGATATCTCAAGAATGACTGGATAGTTGCTTATTCACAAGCATTTCCTTTGCCTATTACATACATACAATACATATGTTCCGATTCAATTAAAATTACACAAGGTAAAATGCCAGTTAGGCATTGTATTCACAGACGGTATCTTTCCACGTATCGATTGGTACTACCCGTGGGCTGTGGATTCGTTTTTAGGTCATAAGTTAAATACATATAAAGCTCTTTCGTTAAGCGTGCAATCTAAAGATGATTGAATCTTAGCAAGCGCATTGGAATTCACAAAATAAAATCTATGTCGACGTCTTCAAACTATAAACGAATAGATGCCAGTTCTAAAGTCATGAATAACTTTTTATATTATTAATGGTTAAATATAGATATCTGTATGTATACGTGTACGCGTGGATCTCGTGTATCTCGATACATAACATGCAATAGGTGCCTATTCAAAAATGTGGTCTCGAAAGGAATGCTGCTGATGTTCACTTTCTTTTAGTGGCGCCAAGGTTTACATATACATACGTACATGTCATGCACATATGTCTGTATGTTTTCGTTGGATACGAGAGCTACAAATTCAAGAGTTGTTTTGGTCACTTTTCAAAATACGTATCAGCTGTGAGATGGTGTGGTATCCACTTTCGTAATATTTTATGCGCCTACTCCGTTTCTTTTTATATTTCTATTACACTCATGGAAGAAATAGAATGTACATCCGGAAGCTTCAAACGACTAAGTAACTCTTAAGTAAGATCTACAATATCTTCAAAACTATCTTAATTGTTTCAAATTCCCCGAACCTACTCTGCTTCTACTGGAATAAATTTCATAATATTAGACATGTGATTTCAGCACCTGCTGAACCTGTGATTAGCTGTGTTTCCAGTGATGACATTGACAAGCGGAAGGGAGGTGACGCGCTTTACAGTTTTATGTACATACATACCATGTCAGTCCAGATATCGATTATTATGAGCAATATTAACAAATTTGCACTATGAAGCGTGTCAACTAGTGGTTTCTGTACAAATTACATATTATTTTTACACAGACGGCTCTTTCGCGCATAAAGCAATAGACAATAGAGTATCACGCCCCCGCGATCCTAATTAATAGATATACTTATTTCCAAAGTGGATACTAGGTTGCCGAATCGTTTTGAAAGAAATTTGCTATGCGCGGTTGGTGAAATTGACTTGCTAATTGATAACATTAATTATCCTGCTGTTCGCCCTAATCACTCGGCCGAGAATATTGCTGCTGTTACCGAAAGTGTACGCCTAAATCCTAGAACACCAACTCGCCACAGATCTCAACAACTTAACATTAGCTGGACTACATCTGAAGAGAGTTTTGCATGAAGACCTCAGATTACTCCTTATAAGTTCCAACTGACTCGACAATTGAAGCAAAACCACCCGCTACGTTATCGCTTATCTATTTCATATTTATTATCAGATCAGCTTAAAATTCACGCCGATTTTGCTAGAAACATTTTCACATGACGCACATTTTTATCTCGACGTCTATGCAAACAAGCAAAATTGGCATACTTGAGACTCGGGAAACCCAGACGTAGTTATGCATTTTCAACGTGAGTGTTTACTGTGGTTTATAGAGTGGTGCCATTATTTTCCCGTTTTTCTTCAAAGATGAATATGTCAACAACGCTACGGTCAACAAGGAGTGCCACAGGAACACAATAGATTTCTGTTTACCAGAAATTGAGAGATTGGATTTGGGCGAGTTCTGGTTCCAGCATAATATAATAATAATAATATTTTATAATAATATTTTATTTCGTGCCCAACAGTACAAAACCACAACGGACACATACAATCAAGCTAAATACACTAAGCAAAGAACAATACGCAACAATTGATCGAAAATATACACACGTCTTCATATTAAGGTATTTCTATAAATATACATAGGTTCATATATGTGCCACTTTATATATGTATATGTAATATTAAACTAACTCACCACAAAAAATGTCTTTATATAACATACCACCACAACGACACAGACATGTTATTGGCGCTAGGTACATAACGTTTGTCCTTATAGGATTCAAGTAAAATGAACATATATTTCGCGATTTTTTGGTAGGCACATGAAAAGGTACACAAGAAAGCAACTCAGGACAGTCAATCCTGTTGTTAATGAGTCTGTAAAGAAACACAGCACTAGTGCGTTGATAGCGCATATGGAGTGATGACAATTTGTGTGACAGAAGCAGTTGTGCATGATCGTAGTTCCTCCTCAGATAGTTACCAGTCTCCTTAAATGTTAAAAATTTTAAGAAACGTCGCTGCACTCGCTCAAATCGAAGTTGGTGTGATGCATAGTGAGGATACCATATGATCGCTGCATATTCTAATTTACTCCGAACCAATCCATAATAAAGAGTTTTAATAGCAGCGCAATAAGTAAATGTTCGTGTGTTACGAAGAATGAAACCGAGAAGTTTGTACGGACTGTTGCACACTGATGTAACTTGTTGACCAAAACAAAGTTTATCATCAAACAATACTCCAAGATCTCTTACAGTATCCGATGAGGACAGGAGTTGACAATGGAGACTGTAGTCAAAGATAATCTTCAATACCTTTCGGGTATACCTGACGACGCAGCATGTATCAACATTAAGGTGAAGTTTATTGTGGATACACCAACCGCTAATAATTGCTAGATTCTCTTGTAGAAGCCTGGCATCATGAAGGGATTCAATTTTATGAAATATCTTTAAATCATCTGCAAACGCTACATAACGGCACGTCAATGTTTACAAGAGGTCATCCATAAATACCAAAAACAGCAGCGGCCCTAAATTGGAGCCCTGCGGGGCGCCAGATGTTGTTAAATATTGCTTTGAGGAGAAGCCGTTGTAAGTTACATAGTTGATTCTACCAGTAAGGTAAGATGCCATTAATTGCAGCAATGAAGCGGAAAAGCCGATAGCACTCAACTTCTGAATCAATAAGGAAAAGTCAATAGAATCAAAGGCTCTCGTGAAGTCGGTATAGATGACGTCCAACTGTGAGCGCTGATCAATAGTCTCGCAAATCGTTTGTGTTGCGCAAGCTAGATTAGTAACCGTTGACCTACCCTTCATATAACCATGTTGATGCCAAGATAAATTGATTTTGATACTACTGTAAATGGAATCATATAAAATTTGTTCAATAACCTTTGAAAAATTACTCAGTACAGAAATAGGTCGATAGTTGGTGATCACCTCTGGTTTGCCTTTTTTGAAAACTGGCGTAATTCTAGCAATCTTCCAAACCATTGGAAAGACACCGGATTTTATACATAAGTTATAGATAGCGCATAGTGGGATAGCTAAAACCATACGACAATCTTTTAGGAAGAATGAAGGAATTTGATCCTCGCCGGCAATAGAACCACTTTTAAGCTTAACGATGCTGTTAACGACCTCTGTCTCAGTAATAGTTGGTATACGAAAAGAATCGTGAGAGGAGCAAGTATCAGAAATACGGATCTCGTTGCTAGGTATGAAATTTTTAGCAAATTCATCGGCAAATGCATCAATTATAGTTTGTGGTTCGTTAAACTTTATATCACCATGAAACAACTGCCCCGGAATGCGTGACTGACTCTTTTTGTATTGATATATTGCCAAAATGCTTTAGGGTCAGAGCTCAGGTTAGTTTGAATTTTATTGAGGTAGACTGCGTGAGAGATGCTTATTTCTTGTTTAGTAAGCTTACGTAATCGCGCAAAATCATCATAAAACCTAGGACTGCCAGTAGTTACCCACTTTCGGTGATAGTAACTCTTCATTTTAAGTTTATTAATTAGAGGCTTGCTGAACCAAGGAGGATAAGAAGTAGGCCTATACTGAGAGGTCGGAACAGATTTACTCACTACTCTGTGCAATGTTTGATAAAACAGGTCGACAGCTGTATTCACATCCTCCGCGCTCAAAACAGAGTTCCAGTCGGCATCGAACATGTCACTGTAGAGAGTATTAAAATTAGCACGAGAAGAAGAGTTGAAGCGAAGATTGGTATTCGTCGGAAAACATTTCATTGAAGATGCACATGGTACGCTTAAGAAAATATGCAACGCTGGATGGTATGAGTCCTCAGGAACAATAGGACCAGTACAGTGATTCACTAACATGTGAGAATCAATGTTGCAAAACACGAGGTCAAGAAGGCGTGAGTTAATATTGAGAATCTTATTAAATTGGTTAAGACCCATGGATAAAGTAAAATTGTTTATAGATATATATTTGGGATCGGTAACGTTTGGAGGAAAGTAACTTCTTATATTGAAATCGCCGACCAACAGCAGTGGAACATCTGAAATTACCAACTCAAGAGCCTCAAGGAAGAGGGTAACGTCGTCTGCCGACAAATATGGTGGTACATACACTGCTATAACCATAAAGCGGAAATTCCTGTAAGTGCACTTAATGATAATAACATCAATCAGAGGACTAAAGTCGTCAGAGAAAGCATGGTCAACGATTTCACACGATATAGTTGCATCAACCGCAATAAGAACACCGCCTCCCCCACTCAACCCAGCAGCCTCACAATTTCTATCGTTACGAAAAACAGTATAAGATCGAGGTATGAATTCACTATTCTCAACATCAGCAGATAACCAAGTCTCAGTAAAAATTATGATATTGAAATCAGAAACAAAACAATATTCATATATTAAACTAAGTTTAGTCCTAATCCCCCGTACATTTTGATAATATATGCCTAATTGCGTGTCAATGTTACTGTTGGGGCCAACTAGTTTTCCTGTGTCAAGTTGCTAGAAGTAACAACTGGTATGCCGTTTTTATATTTCACCACCAAATCTGTCTCTCCACTCTCTCAACGTCGTTCACACTCCGACTTAACTAGTTGGTATAATTTACGCTGCATCAGTGTTTTGTCACTAGACACTGAAATATTGCGATATTTTTCGAAGTTTTTAAGCTTTTTACAATTGCGAAAAGCTGTTGACACAGAATCGGCAGATGGCAGACGACCTTTAATAGGACGTTTCATAATCGGCTTGGTAATATCGAACTTACCTAAGCGAATTGGTGCAACATCATCAATAGGTATACTTAAGTGATTCAATATTTCATTAATTGACAGTTTATCATCTATTTCCTGATCTCGCTTAGAACCACGCTTTGTTTCGATAAGACCGTAAATAATTAAATTAGTACTACGACGTTGCCGTTCGGATAATTCAGTAATAATCTTTTCATTATTGTAGAGAACATCTAACTCAGAACCAAGACCGGAAGATATTTTAGATTCAAACTGCTTGATTTGATTTTGCAAACTGACGATTACAGCTTTCAAACTATTAAGGTCATTACCCATACGTGCGCAGTCAGAACACGACCAAACAAGACCAGTTTTGTTGTGAATTTTCCGCGCTTCAGCTTTTGAAATATCTACGCAATCAATTTTATAACAGTGGTCACAAATTGCACAATTAACAATTAAATGTGGCTCGGCGTTAGAGCCGCAGCAGGTACATTTTTTATTCATTTTACAGCAAGTATTGCAAAGAAACTATAAGGATCTAACGGAGACACACACTTCACCCTAGAGCTGCCCGTCTCGAGGACTTCAAAACAAACTTACACAGGAAAGAATGGATAACGGAGAGGATCAGCAACAGAGACAGATGGAAAAAGGAGATCGAGAATGTTATACGCCAGATACTATATTGAAAAAGAAATAAAACAAAAATGCAAGTGCAAGAAATAAATACGTGTACCGAATTCAAGTAAAATTGCTTAAAGCAGGAACGTTATTAAGAATTTTGAATTTTACTTAACACTCACGAGTAGAAAATAACGCAAAGTTCAAAATGGTGTGAAACACAAGTTCTTAACAAACCAATTAACTTAGTATTAACCATAAACTCACAGAGCCACGAAAACACGTGTATCTCACATGCAAGTACAGAATATATATAATGGCGCTACATGCCAGCAAGTGCAACAATCGTGTAATAATTGTTAGAGATCGATATTATACTAACAATGCAGAAACGATTCAAACAATTCAGCATAATATTGATCTAGGTATTTCTAAAAGAGGACCCCACATCGTTAGAAATGTACCGTTAATTTTGGGTTAACAGGATGAATTACTGGGAAGCTAGCCAAGGAGGCACTTGAGTAAAATTATATTCCATAACCAATTGGAAGGTTTATTATTTTCAATTAAAAAACAAACTAAAATAAAAATTAAATATTAAACAGTATTTATTCTATAGCATTTATGTATTCTATAGTATATACACTTCTTTAACATCATTTCTATTTCTTTGTTATTTTCATCCCCAAAGATTAAAGTTAAAAGGTGGATTTTGTTGATAAAATTTTTTTACTTAATGTTTAGATATCTTAATTGTTACTTTTGTTTTCTCTCATTCCCTCCGGGATATTTTGTATAATCTTTGACCCTGTCGCGAGGGTGCCGCGTTCGTGAGTTCAATTATCGGGCGTTACTCGTACCAACTCTCCGAAATAAATCCAAGTTATCGAAAGTGTTCCGACTTAAAATCCAATCCGACACTTCCCGCACTAAAAACCAACACCCTTCCACATCTTGCAATCGATTTGAACATGTTAATTACTTTCGAAATTACGTTTCTTTATCCCTAATTATATGCTGTGTATTGAAAGTCGCACGTACAAAAATGTGTTACAAAACTATAATGTTCTAAACAATTAAAGAATATTTCTAAAAACTGCTGGTAAACGAGCTTGGGAAAAATTGACTCCATATCATTGGAACACTTGTAATCATAAGATCGAATGCGCTACCTCGTTGTAATATGTTTGGACAAGTTTGTGGACGCTAATCGTTAGTAGGTTCAAAGAGCACTTCACCCTACATCCAATTAGTTTCAAAATTATCACCTTCTTAGGCAATATGTGCTGAATCATTATGTGAATTTAAATCAACAATGGAGCAATATTACGCTTTATGCAAATCGGACGCTTAGAGAGCCATGAATCAGATCAAAACTGAATACACCCAATAAGGAGTGGCTCATTTTGCTGGTGTTAACGAAAGTATGGCTTCAAACCTACAACATCGCTTTATTGGAAGCGGGAGATGTTCAACGAAGACACAGATCAACTATCGTCAATAATGCCTCAATATGAACAATATCGTTTGAAGTCGATCTATAAATTACGTAATTTAAACTCAACTCAACTCTGAAGTGAGTTTGATGACTTCTTTTTAGTGGAACCAGATACAGACCCACAAAATACTCACAGACGGGCATAGCAAGTGAAAACATGACAATTGTTTAGTGATGAAGCCAGTGAGCCAGTGAACAGGCGATTTTTAATTTGGCGTAAATCTGGCGTGCGAAATAACTTACAATTTATTCGAGGAAGACAACAATATGAAAGTGAGGGAATCATAGTATGGACCAGAAATAATAAAGGAGGTTACACGCATCTTCATCTAGATTATCTCCTTAATGCTCAATGGTACATCAATGCTATCATATAACTAATCTTATGCTGGAGCAATAAGAGAATGGTTCATTTTTTTCAAATTGGGCTCGCATTGTTGATAACTGGTGGGACCAAGTGCAAATCGAGGGAATAAACTCAGATGCTAATCAAACATGTCCCGGATATATTACAAAGACCCGTTCCTGTCGGAAATATAGCTCTCCGATATTGGAACTTCAGATTGTTCTGCGAGAAGAATGGAATTCTGTTTATGAAAGGCGTTTAATGCTTTTATTGGTGCCATAGCTATTTTAGTGACTCGTGGTGATTACACGTATTATTAAGTTATTTGTTCTTCAGGTTTTTCTAATTACTATTGATGCCAATAAATTATATATATATATAAATAAGATTCTTGGCAGTTTATGCACCCAATTTTGAAGTAAACAGAAACATAATAAAGCTTTAATATTTATAATTTGCAATTCTATAAAACAGTTACCCAAATGTTATTGAGCTTTAAATTGGCATTTATGCTGCCATCTTCGCAAATTAATAACAACATCGTATAATATGTCTTAATTGCTTTGAACAGTATATATTCACAATGTAAGCAACAGTACTAATTCAAATTACAGGTAAGCATTAAAGCAATTTGAACACAAAATATACTTCAAAATGTATGTTGACAATTAAACAACGCAAAAATGACAACGTGTACTGCTACTGTAAATAACTTGGAAAATACCACGTTGTTCGCATTCCCCACAAAACGACTCAAATGCGTTTAATTTTAAAATGAGAATGATGCAGTAAGCGACTAAGTAAATTGCATCAAAGAAACGCGATATTTTGTATAATACTCGAAATACATAAAATTTCTTTGCCTACACACACTTCGCAACAGAACAGTTTCCGTTGGACGAGAAACAAAGCGACGTGGGAAGATTCAAGTGTCCATTAAACCGATATTTTTGCGTGGTACCCGAAAATTTCTTTATTTTTGCGTTTATTCCGGAAAAGTTTTACGACACTGGCGCTCGTACAACAGTATTTTGCGCACATCTGCAGAAATTTATTATAGGAAAATTATTACCCTCGTGCAGCGGAACGTATTACGCGGCAATTACAATTTTAACTTTCGTCCACTAATAATAGGAACAAGGAGCAATAGAATTCGCAAATTGTCAAAAATTAAAACTTTACCTACATAATGTAGGTAGGGAATAAGATACTCCTAAGACATCAAAGAGGTGATAAAGAAACGGATGCACGTATACTAAAAGCAAGCAACTTTATAGCTACATTTGAGAAATTTTTACTTCCGTACTGCGATTTGTTTCAATACGAAGTAACCAATAATAAGTCCTTTCTAGTTTACAGGCAGAAAGTTAAGAAGCAAGATTGTTTTATCTGAAACAATTCTATTCATCGAAATAGATCGTCTCATTTTACTAGAATTCTGCACCAAATAAATTGGAAACACTGGTTCATCACAAATGTCTCACTCTTAATGGCAACTATGTCGAAATATAGCTGAAAGTAATAGCTTTAAGTTGTTTATGATAAAAACCTTTTCGTGTATTGCTGTTTTTTTTAATAACCAAACGGACTCACTTTACGAATCGCTCTCGTATATAGAAATATAGATATGAATACCAGATTAGTTATGTATTTACTTCCACCAAAGCATAAAACAACAATTTTTCAAAGTAAAAGCAAAGCATTCAGCATATTGTAAATTATATAATGCGCTTCCAAAATATATTAAGGCAATTTTATTTACTTAAATCTTCAATAAAACAATTATTCTCCGGAGAGTATGTAAGTAATTTTATTTTGAAAATTTGGCATTTTATTGTTTCCTTTATTATTATTATTATTATAGACTTGAACGACAAATGCAGAATAGTTAGGTAGTTGCAAGAATATTAACATTTTTAAATATTTATAAACACTGGCGCAAAGCAAATAGGTAGAAAACTGATGACCGATGACAAATACAAACAAGACTAAACTACGAGGAAGATAGTAATAATAATAATAATAATAATAATTCTTTATTCCCCAACAAGAACCATTTACAGAACAAAATTATACATGAAGGGCAATGGTAAAACATGTGTATATATCTATATATTATTACAAATAAAGACGAAAAAGAAAAAGTGAGAAATAAAAGTAATATGTGCTATTAAGCGCAAATATGTAATTTTGTATTCAACTTAAAAATAGAATCAAAATGGCTTGTACGTTATTAAAGATTTACAAAGAAAATATCATTATAGCGCTTATCAGCAGCATGGTACATTCTAAATATGGGAGAGTAACGTAGTACTACCCGGTCGTGGAATAAGGAAGCCAACATCAGACAGTGTTAAAGGAGCATCAATTTGTCCATTCACCAATCGCCCCATAAAACCGGCAGTGTGGAGCTCTCTACGAGCGGTCAGCGACTGTAGACCGTGCCTTTCCAGAAGGTTCTGATAATCACAGCCCCTAGGCGGATAAACTCCATCAAATCGAAAGGAAAAATATTTCAAAAAACGTCGCTGGAGCCGCTCAAGACTTAGTTGAAATGAAATATATGACGGTGACCAAACGACGGAGGCATACTCCACGCCACATAGAAAACAGATTTTAGTAAAGTTGGATCACTGAATTCCCTCAAACTCCGCATAATAAATCCCAGTCATTTGGAGGATTTAGATATCAGGTTGTTAATGTGTTCTGAGAAGCTGAGTTCTGAGTCGAAACTTACTCCGAGATCGGTGAAGGTTTCCCTACTGGTCAAAACTTGATCGCCGATGAAGTAAAGTAAGAGAGCTGGCACATTTATCGATATTGAGTTTGAGCTTGTTTTCGACGCACCAGTCTGAGACAGTGTTGAGATTTTGCCTCTGAATATCCAATCCTGATGAGAGCACGACAGGTAAGAGATTCAAGAAGATCGTTAATATATATAATGAAGAAAGGTGGCCCCAAGGGAGACTCCTGAGGTACACCCGTTCCAGACACAAATTCATATGAATTGAAGCCAATTTAGCACACGTAGTTAATTCTATTTGTCAAGTATGATTTTATAAAAGTAAGGAACGAGTAGTAAGAAACAGTCGAAATGGATATAAGGAAACCGAATTCAAAGCTGGAATGAAAATTGGAGAAGCTGAAAGAAGTAAGAAGTGGAGCAGCACTCGCACCTTATTCTTAGGGATGTTTTGTTATTTGTAAGTGAGACAAAATTTATCAGCAGTGATCCACATGTAGTCTCAAAATAGCAGTTCCAGTCAGCGTAACCAAGAAGCAAAGCTAAAATCCCAGATAGTCCGGTCCTGCTTATAACCCACTTAGTCACTAAGTTGAATACCTGGTTTCATTGTTGGTAAGGGACAATAATGTCAAATATCATTCCTGAATATATTAATACACGACAACCAGGTGTGAAAGCAAAGGTGCGGAAACCTGGCGTTCCACTTTGAAGCCATGCTTCCTTGTGGAGCAATAGTAGCTTAACATTATTATTATAAATGAATGTCTTTCACGTGCAGGAGGAGGATTTTATACTGGCAACCTAAGCACCATTTTGACATTAAGTTACTGTACCATTTTCACATATTGGCACAAAATTTACTTTTAAATCTGATTAAATGTGACGATGTTATACATGTATCCATACTTCTATATCACATAAAAATATCTGGTGAAAATTAAACTGTAATAGCCGACATTTCATTAGCGAATTATTTATAAACAAGTGAAGGTGCAGCAAATTCATAGAGACTATCTGCCACCAAACAGTCAAATTGCAACTATTTCTGTAAAATGTGAAAAGTGTTGTAACTAAGTACAAACTACTGAAAAACGAATCCAAATTAGAAGATGATTTTACAAGAAGAACACGACCACATTGTTGGAGATATATCAGTTTTTGCACAACAGCATGCTTTAAAATACGGATAAATTATATACCCTAATTTATCCGTAGCTCAAGGCATTATTTGATAACCCACCTCTGTCTTAACATCCTTCAATTACAACTAAACAAAAAAGTTATTTATAATAAAGTATCGAAATGTGCTTTTACTAAATATTTTGAAGATTTTGTTGTTAGGTAGTACAGCAGCAATAAGAATGTTGGAGTAATCCTATGAGTTGCTAGATACAGACTTACGTTAACTTCCGTCTCATCAATTGCTAATTTACAATTTCTTTAACGGTTTTAGCTTTCTGCTTATTCGCTGATAACATTTGAAACAGTATTAACGTTTTTTCCTAAAATTTGCAATAATCATTAAACTTAAACCTTGGTGGATATTGATAAAAGCACTTTACATTTAAATATCTTCATATGATGTTCATAAAAATTTTAAATCTTTGTAAATTGCTGTAAATATGATATAATTATGATTATAATTACTGATGCTTAAACTTTTAATATCAAAACCGTCATTTAATTTTCCACGGCGATTTTGCCGTATATACAGTAAAAATTAAAATTGAAAATTAAAGTAGGAATTGCAGATTTTATTTTTCATTGCGTATTATATCCATTTGCGAAGCATATGCTCCGATAACTGTTTCAATAATTGCACAACCAAACATGCAAAAGATTTTTTAACGAGACGAGTATCTTACAAGATGTTAAATAGGTATAAGTACAATCAACGAAATTATAGATACAAGTAGAAAAGAAAAATTAATAGAAACGTTTCCGATATAAGAGACATATGGAAAGCGAATTCTTATAAACCATTGACGAAAGTATAACGTTCGGTGTTCCTATGACACAAGATGTTTACAGTTTCAGATAAAAGGAATCCGGTGAGTGTTATTTCTTTTGTACATTAAGATCTCTTGAGAAAGGAAAAATTGAGTGAAATCGTTTCGACTTATTAGCTGCAATTTATAATTTAATCGTAAAAAGTAGTGAGTGCTTGTCAGTTGTGTTCAAAGTTTGACCATATTTGTAATACGTATTGTCAATACATCTCTGCTATTTATAGATATTCGTAACCATCTACTTGCAGAAACTTTCGCTAAGTATTAATTGTAACTTACCTTATTTCCATACGAATTACTCCTTTGATTTCTACCAATTATATCCCTAGAATAATACAAATACTTAAAGTTAAGTTCTTTACAAGTAAAAGTTTTGTTTATCATTTCTTACCAGTTAAACCATTAATAATACTAGAAACATTAGAAATGCAACACGCAAAAATAATATTTTTATTTTAACATCTATTTTGCATTAATATGGTAATAATTTGTTGTGTAGGAACAGTGTAGGTATAATAAAATTCTCAAATTTTTCCGTTTACAGTTTTTGTGACATTGACACTTGGATAAATGATCGTTACCAACAAAAATAATGTTCACGATATTAACAGCACTCGGATATCATTCCGAATAGGTAGTAATTAAAACAACTACGACCAAGAAAAGTGGGAATTCCATGTTTAGAATAAGCTCATATAAAGTACTGGTCACTATTGCCACACCAATTTGGATGTCGCCAAATACGTATTTCAATCACTAAGTTGTCATCTTCAGCAGAGAAGACAGTAACGAAAGACTTCGTTTAAACAATATACGCCAACGAACTTTAACACAATTGTTAAACGAGCGGATTTATTATCCAATGCTTTCTTAAACTTCCTCAATCGAGGATGACAAGTTGGCGAAATATGTCGAAAAACGTGTATGGAGGAATTCTAGTCGTTGTAGTAAGAGGAGAAAGAAGATAACGATGCAACGATTTCAATCCACCAAGATAGATACTTGTGACTGTTGCCCCTTGAGAAGCAATTTTCAATAGAAGGTAGGCGAACTACAAATTGTGAGCATATTTTTTCAACTGTCATCGCTGGAATAAGTATCTAGAAGCAAGCCAAAGACAAATAAACACGAACTGGTGTGCCGAAAACTTGATTCTGATAATACAAAAGTCTGTGGGAATACAAACTGGTCAGCAGTTACGTTAATGGTTAAAAACATGGTGGAAACTAAAATGATAGAAACATAACCGCGTGCAAACTAAAACACAAAAAATGAGTCAAAAAGTAAACTAAATAAGAGATTAGCTTAGTTTATGGTGTAATATTAACGCGGTTGTAGAAGATAGGAAAGTGTAGATATATGTAGGTGTGTTTTTAGTAGGTACGGCCACTTTTAGACTGAGGAGTGAATCTTGCACGATGTGGACAAATAAATTTTCGCAGCACAAAAAGTTGCGACTTATGAACGAATTTACTGCCGCTTATCGTTCTTTTGGGTTTTTGGGTAAAAGATACAATATCTAGGGTAGAGTGGAACACAACGTTCAGGAATAACGCGCGATTCCCTCTGACAGTTAAAAATAATTGTACACGGGTGAGAAAACATCGTAAAGAAAGACATCATATTGAGTTTAGTATACGCTGAAGAAATTTGGAAGCTATTGCCTCTGGTAACCTAACGCTAGTGGTTATACAAAACGGGGTACATTGACAAATTTGTCTAATCCATTCTAGTTCCATTTCTAAATGATCTTCATAATACGGTATTTCAACAGATAAACGAAATAGATAGATACATCGAATTATATTGAGGAAGCTCAAATTATCACCTCATAGTATATACATGTAAAATATGATTGGAAAACGCTGAACAATGTAACGAATTTTATCTTATCAACAAAAATTTTCAATCAACTTACAATGAACTATCTCCTTTATCAATATTCAAACATTTAAACCAAAGGTGTTGTAACACATTACTTATAAATTATAATTGTTGGAATTTTTCAATTGTTTCATTTTGTGTGTATGTAATTCTCGTCTGTAAAACAACTATTTCGTCGGACATTGAATTACATACAGATCGAGAATCGACGATTTACTACAATTGCTGAACCGAAGCGGTTAAAACAAATTGAAGGCATACCCTCCCCCATAACACCAGTCGACAGCTTGGAGGCCTGGCCATCTTCGGCTTTATAAGCTTTACCGAGATATACAAAGCTCTGTCTTTGGTGACCTTACCTTAGCTACTCGTGAAGCAGAAAAAACCACATTCATCATAATGCTAGTTTAAAAGAACATGTGCCCTAATTATGTGAATTATTGTGAATATTACCAGAATGTGAGGAATGTTCCTCCTTGAAGACCCACAAACTTCGTTAGATGTTTGGCAACTCGGCGCTTTAAGTAGAAATGATCCTTAAGGCACAAAAATCGAATGTAGACCTTGAGCGTATGTCCAAATCGTCGAGCATAAAGGCTGAGAAGTCTAGCTAGAGGAAGCAACAGCCGCTGACAAATAGTAGCAATGTGGGTAATGACTTTTCCCGAAAATTATAGCCTTTTTAGAGGTCTGACAATTCGGGCTTAAAGGAAGATGTGGCCTAATATTACTGAACGTGGGAGTCTAACGTAGACCTCGAGTGTATGTCTAACTACTCGGGAATAAAACTTAAGTAGCCTAGCCAGTGGAAAGAACAAGCTCTACTAAACTGCGAAATATTGGCAATGTTCCTTGCGGACGATTTCTCATCTTTAAGTTTAAAAATTTTAGGCTAATCATAGATTAGAATTACACATTATAACAGATCTTGTAATGGTCAAAGTAATCGAAAGGAAGTTGTTGGCCAGCGACTCATCATACAACCGGTAATCTACAATTCTATTGAAGCTCATCAGCGAAATGTATGTGTTCGTCGTAAATCTAATACATTGCGTCTAAAATAATTGGGTACCAAAATATGTGAACAATGGTCCAGTACCATACAGCAGTACTAAGCACACCCATATAAATACCTAATCCATGTGTATAATTGTCTAAACTATGGTCGCATTTCTTGGCGTAGAAAACAATCATTTGAGTAGATCTATTTCGTGGTATAACCCCTCAGTGGCTGAGTGGTAAAACTCGCGCTTCACAGTGCGAAGGGCCGGCGTTCGACACCCTGTAGCGGCAGAGCGTAGCAGTTTAAAATCCTAAAAAGGGATCTGGACCTCTAATAAGCTGCGAAAATGAAGGAAATGCCACTGGGTGGGCCAGGAGCGGTACGGTATATGCGTGTACATATACGGCTCGGTGGCTCCGAACCCCTACACCGAAAGGTAGAAAGAGTAAAAGATTAAGAAGAAGAAGAAGATATTTCGTGGTAATTACCTAATATTGTACTTAGGTATAGGGGCAGTGCAATTTTCGTCTGTAAGACAGATATCATCCGTACTCGTGGTTCAATGATGGGCGGTGCGTTTGTACGAGCTTGTACAAACCCCATAAAAGAATATCATGATAGTTAATGAAATGTTAAGTTCATTAGTTACAATTATAAAGAGATGTATCGAGAAAAGAGTATTTCCAAATATATTCAAAAGAGTGAAAGCCATCGACATTCGTGAAACAGGAGAGGGCAAAGATGTTAAGGATGGTTTCCAAAATGTTCCAAAAGATTATAAGAACTAGACTTGCAACCTCTTTGAGCATAGACAATTATTTAACCCTCAACATGAGTACAGAAATAGAAGATCAACAGCCACTGCGATCTGTGATGCAGTAAAATCCATCAGTAGGACATGGGATGGCGGAGTTGGTGTATATGCACTTATCGAACGTCCTCGACATCGGGGATCACCATATTTTGTTGAAAAAGCGGTATTCCTTCAAACAGCAGATTCTAGACCGACAGGGTATTGTGTCATCCAGTATAACCATGATAGCATGACATTTCTTTTTCATTAAGCATGTGGTCCCTAACCTACTGCACCAAAGCTCAATGGAATGGAGATATTAAGGCGGTAATGTCCTGCCCATTGCCTATTTGACTTTATTATTATTAAATTTTCAAAATTATTCCTCTTCCTGGGTTTGAGCCATTTCATTTTCTTTCTTTTCTAAATTATGACAATATGATGTTCATTTCCTTAAAAGGGTAACAACTTTGGAGAAATGACATCCGTCAAGGGCAACGTCAATATGTTACATTTTACCGGCTACGATTTGTTTGCTTTACGTCCATGACAGAAACATGTTTCAAGTTCTCTTGTATATTACTAGTTGATGTCTAAGCGATAATTATAGCTTCTTCTATACCTTAATCTCTCTCACCTATACAGGAAAGAAGGAAAAAGGAAGAAAACTTTACGTACAATTCTGGTATAAATTGTAAATACGAAGTTTACATCAAAAGTTTATCATTAAACTTGTCAAAATTATCTTTTTTTCACTTATCAATAAAGCCATTCGTCTTTTTTCTAAATTATAGTAATCTGATGTTAATCTCTTTAAAAAATAACAGCTTTTGAACAATGACAGATGTCAACGTCAACGACAATGAGTTGCATTTTATATCTATGGCAGAAGTTTTGTTCTGTATCAATAGTTAATTACCCCTTTGAACGCAGCGGTTAATTATACAGTCTTGATAAAAGCAAAAAGAAGAAACCTGTTCCCCAGAAGCAAAAAGGTCATAGACCGGGCAAAAGAATGATTGCATTGCAACAAACTAGAAATGAATGGGGATAAAACTCTAATCATGTCACATTCCTTGAAATATGCAGAATATCAAGACAAACCAATCTGTAGCAATATACTCGATAAGAAGAATAAAGACGAGTACAGTCGACGAAGCAAGCAAACACGCATATTTTACCTTTTTCCACAGTCTAATCTCATACAGGATTTTTCAACGACACTGCGGCAGCGCTTAAGAGGTTTTCATTCTCCAAAAGAAGGTAACAAGAACTCATTCTGGAACGAGGAAGATGGAGATCTGCCGGAAAGCTTTTGTTAAAAAGGATATAGTTACAGTACCAGCTGTATTTATTCTGACGTGCTTGGAGTATGGAGATGCAAATTGAAGAGAATTTGTTAAATTAAATTGTATTGCTACACATACAGTATTCATGACAAGGAAGTCTAGAAGACACCATACTATAAGTTGAAGTCATCATAGAAATTTGTCGAGAACTGGATCCCAACATTATACATTGTGGTATCTAAATCCATACAACGATTGTCCGATAAACCTTTCCTGACTGTGATTAAAATTAGACTTGTACAAAGCGGCATTTATAGTATACCAGAAAATCTGGGCTGTGATATCTTTAAAAAAATTATATCCAAAATGTCTTGAAACGAAATGTATTCATGAGTATTGCATTTCTAATATTAGTCATTAAAAGTTTGTAGGTCTGATCATTAAGGTTCGATAATCTTGCGCCTTGTTCGCTGAAAGAACAGTCTATATACAGCGAACAAGGCACAAGTCTGTCGAAAGAAGCCGATAGACATGTCTGTTCCGTCACATATATCAAACTCGTCTAGGTCTATCACCTTCTTTTGGCAAACACGTGTTATGTTGGCTGTATATAGACTGTTCTTTCAGCGAACAAGACACGCGTTTGTCGAACCCTACTCATCAAATAAATGACCAACTTATCTTTTTCGTATTATAGCACAAAGGGAAATAAGAGGATATATCGCTAATATACTTACAATCTGGTTGGTTGAATAACTCCTCGCTGGGGTGTGCTGTCATGAATCCTGACCTGTCCCGAACTGATTTCTTCACACGCTTCGTTACCTCGTGGTTTATTCTCTTCGTAACTGAAGATTCTACTCATAATTGGACTCAGCAATTGACCCGAACCGCCTAGCACATCATCGATATTTGTGTGCTTCGATATAAACAACTTGACACGATTTGCAGAGTTCTTACTCTTATGATGCCTACTCGGTATGTTATCGAAGGGTAATATTCGACCTATATTCTCATCTTCTCTAGGTGTTTCTAAGCCTTCAGGACTCGCTCTATCCCCCAAGGGTATGGGGCATTCCGACTCATTGTCCGAATCTTCGTGATAGTCTTTAACTTCATCTTGTGGAATGTTGCACGATATCAGCTCCTTATTTTCATAATTTTTGGAATCCTCCGCCAGATTTTCGACGCTACTCAACCACCAGGCTCTTTCTCCAGAATCTATATGGCGGATTTTGTACTTTTGAGGAATTCCGGCTCTTCGACGCTCTCGTTCTTACTATCGTTATCACTACTACCAATCCAAAATAATTTCTTATTCGTATCCTTATTTTGTTCATACAAATCTTCTTCGCTATTTTGAAGCGGTTGCTGATAAACGCAAATACTTTCAGGAACTTCGCCATGTTCGTCCAACCACCACGCCTTTTCCCCTGAGTCGACGTATTTGAGCGATCTTATTTTAGCATACGGATCTTCGTATACTTTCACACCTTCCGGAACTTGCGCATTTTCATCCAACCACCACGCTTTTTCGCCAGAATCAATATGTTTGAGCAATTTTAATTTAGGCGAAATCGATTTATTCGAGCTTAAGGACCTACTTTCCGCAGTTTCTTCGAACCACCACACGTTACTGGGAGAATCGTCATTTCTCACCTTATAGATCATTCGGCCATCTTCAGTGATTCCTTCGGCGGTTATTCCAGTGGCAGGCCAAACAACCACACCTTCTGGTATATCGGGCTTTTCTTGAAGCCACCAAGGAATTTCGTCTGAATCTACATGTCTGATTAATTTAACGGGATAACTATTCGAGCCGCTTCTTGAACCAGACTTATTAATATCACATTTTTCGGAATGCGACACCGACTTTGATTTTAACTCCTGGCAAGAATATTCTTCGTAATCATCAGCAGGTTGAACGCGACAAATTTCGATTTTAGTTGGGATTCTCAGTTCTTCTCCTTTAGAGGTACCATCGCTCGCGCTTTTAAAATCACTACTTAAGCTGTCCGTTTTGATCTCGGATATGTTATCACATGTGTTATCTAACCAATTCAACTTGTCGCTAGAATCTTGTCTCGTGGCTTTAAATAAGTTAGTTACTGGTGCTAAAGCTCGCATTAGAAATGATTTCGCCTCTGCTTCGTTTCTGGGGCTTTCACCTTTAACTCGTGGACTCAAAGGAGGCTTAGGTGACTTTTCTGGATCGTCAGGTGTAGGTATTGGAATTGATGCGCGAGATAAGGCAATGTTCAACTTTTTCAGCTTACTCTCCGAAGAACTCCTACTAGCTCGAGCTTTAGCGTCATCTTCACTGCTACTCGTTGCTGCTGAAGATGTTTCAGATCCGACGGTGGGAGATCTAGTACATGACCTTCTACTTCTTTGTGAATCATCTTGACTCATTTTCTGCGGGAGTTTTGATATAGATGAACTCTTTGGATACGACGCGGCACAACTAGATAAATTTTCCGAAATTTCGGTTGCTTCTGAGTTGGCGCCATCCGAGTCAGCCGAACTTACACTATTACTTCGTTTGGTCGATTTTTTCGTAATTTTCCGTCGGTACTCATATTGAGAACCGATTTTCTAAAGTCTTTGTTGGGTGTACTGAGAGGATTAAAGGTTCTACTAGGACTATCGGATTTAGGAACTTGCGGTGGTAACTGTTTCTTTGAGTCAGTCTGAGAAGATTTGGGAGGAGTTAGTTTTGACTTTGACTTATCGTATTGAATTTGGGACGATTTATTTTTAATTTCTTTAGAACTATCCGATTTAGAAGATGCGTAACTTAAACTTTTACTTGAACTATTTCGAGATAGACTTTTAGGGCTTTCTAAATCTTTCTTTGAGATAATTTCCTCCGGATCCTTAGGATCCACTTGACTAGAATTTTCACTGTTCTTGTTTTGCTTTTCGCTGTCACTAGGACTAGAATATTTTAGGTCTAAATAAGTCGCTATTCTAGAGGCACCGGCAAATCTAGAACTTTTCGTACTATCGTCTAACCTATCAGATTGTATCTGCTTATCGATCATTTCCGGACGTATTCTCGACCTAGTTATCTGTTTTTCGATGGTTCTGGCATTATCTACCCTTTTCGTTCTTACTACTGACGACTGCGAGTTACTCAAATTAGGTGAAGTACTCCTCGTAACCACAGTAATGGTCTCCATGTCTGAATACGAAAGAGTAGGGGCGGTATGAGTTACTTCGATTTTGGGGATGTCATGTAACCGTTCTTTAAGTTCGTCTTGAGCAATGGACGAGCACCTACTGGTAGGACGACTTCTGTCCTCGTTTTGTGCACTTAGAACATTCAATAATTCCCTATTTTTCTACTAACTTCGTTTGTTCGGCTTGAAGAAGTCCTTGAATAGGCTGTATAGCTTTTCTCCACGGTATTCTTCGGTAGAAATCTACTATTTATATACTTCTGCGACGGTTTATTCAAATCTTCCCTGGACGGTGCTTTTAATACGTTGATGGCACTTTTATATCTGGACGAAGATGACGAAGAAGTTGTAGTTAAATCTTCTTTCGATACTTCGCGCGATATCCTTCCTAAAGGTGAGTATTTCGAATCATCTTTGCTCGAAGACGTTCTTCCCGAATATTTTGGGATTGTGCTTCCAGAAGAACCGATCGATTCTGTTCTTTCCCTACTTCCAGATCGCGTATACGATCTTGGATATAATCGGTTGAGATTGTAACTGCTAGAAGAACTTGAATCAGTCTTATCTCTATCGGTGATCGGACTAGGGTCTCTGGATCTTGAAGTGGTTGTTCTAGTGAGTGGCCGGTAGGTAATAGGGGGATGACTAGTATCTTTTTTCTCTGACGACGATTTATACCTCGTTGTCAGGTCGGTTCGGGTCGGAAGAGCACCTGCAAATAAATAAATTAGATTGATTTAGTGTTTATCAAGATTTAAAAAAGGGAAAACTTCTTAACAAAATTGTTGGTCATTAGTAGAACTAAAATTATGCATGCACGCGTAATCGGCTTTCTGTTATTGATTTACTTCGTTTATGTCATGGTACAATTTCACAAACTTTCGTTATCTTTTGCTCGATCTTTAATCTACTAAATTTGAGTTATGTTGTTTCGAAATCTTAATACTTCTGAACGTACACAGCAACCCTAGTATTGACGTGATTTATACGTCTTGGTTGTAATCTATCTATCTTCTATATATATATAAAATACATAAATGTTTCTATGTCCGTTATAGACTTCGAAACTATCCAACCGATCTGCCCCAAACCGGTTTCATTAGAAAGGCAATAACGCGAGGATGACTTTAGACCACCAAAAAAAATGCATTCGGTCCATTCATGAAGTGGACTTTCGACTTCTCCCATACAATAATTTTCCGAATACAGACTGTCAACACAAAAACATTGATCTGTCACTGTCATCAGAAAGTTTTATCATTTGTGGTTATCGCGTCGACCATGGCAAATAATCGAATTAGAAAATATTAAAAATCTCATAGACAGTAGAAACCAGTAATTTTGCCTCCGAAGAATGATGACGTCAACAAAATAAATCATCAAATTTAATTCACGCTACCCGGTGAAGTTGTCACGTACAAATCAATTAACACAGTTATAGATGAGGAACAAGTTGTCAACTTTCTAATAGAGTTTCTTAACTCTTTGGAACCATCTGGAATACCACCACATATCTTAACTTTAAAAGTTGGTTCACCGTTGATGCTCGTTCGCAGCTTATTATTAGACCCACTGAAATTGTGCAACGCAACGGAACAAGATAGTAAGTGTTGCTGGTTTGAACTTAGAAAATCCCTGTTTTTCGCACGGCCAATTATATGTTACTTGCTCCAGAGTTGGAACGTCGAAAAATCTTTATGTTTACACACCTACCGAAAAAATCAAAACATGACGGGTATCTGCTAGTACTCCATAAATTCAATTATACTTGCAAATAAAAAGAAGAATATTCTACTGAAGACAATCAAATACGTATCTGGTAGTACACACATTAGAGATGCTTTAACCATGCTAATTTCTAAAGTAATTTAGTTACAATTATTTAATATTTCCCATATTTGAGCAGTTTCCACAAAATAAGTAATTACAGTGCCATCCCTTTCAAGGAAATTCGCCTTTATAAAACTTTAAAAACTTGGAATTTATGTAAAGAGATTTCTATATCCAATTTTATGCCCTTGTTAAAGAAACATTGGAGGTTTTAGTTCACACATGGGAATTTTTCTGAATTATATTTTCTTTTGAACGATGCTGTATATTACAACTACTATACACATGCTATACACATATATTTTTAGTCACAACTGTATATACACTTACTTGTCGTGTGAGTAGAGCTGTCTCGTTGGTAGCCTGCGCCGTAGGCACCGTACTTGCTACTCAAGGAGGACGACGAGCTTTTATCGTCCAATTTTTTGGCTTCTGGCCGAGTCCTGCTGTAACTGGTCTCATACTGTAAAGCGATAAATCAGAGAAAAATTACTCATTCAATGTTTTGTCATAACTTTCTTGCATTATTTTTAATTGGTGATTAAATTTATGACCATCTCTTGGGTTAATTTAATATATGCATACATATGTAGGGCGGTCAGTTTTAAATTACTCATTTACATCTCATCGTGATGAAAACGTAAGTGCATATTAATCGATTGGGTATGGAATAAAAACAAATGTGTCGCAGGAAGTATATCTAGCAGGTTGTATATTGCAATAACTTATTTATTTTTAGGAAATCTAGTCGTAGATATTTTATGCAGAGATCGAAGGCAAAATTTATACACCACTTGTTGTTGTTTTAATTGCTTCCTTTTACATGCTCGAGTAATACTCCTCTAACATTTCTTATTCAAAAAGTTTTACAAACTAAAAATATTGTTTAGAATAAGAATGAGTATCATATCGGATAGAATAAACAACAAAGAAATCGCACATATGACATCTAAAAATGCAGCTCTCTTTGCATACGATATCTAAGATTTCTATGACACATTTGGTGTTGTAACACCATGAAATATCAAATTTCACGTAAAATTCAACCTCAATGGTAAAAATAAAATACTAGAAAGTAATTCAATTTCTGATGTCTAACATCCCTATTTTAATTAAAAAGGATGTTTCTGTAGGGAGTTGGTAGTAGATAAGTTGGCATCCCTGGAGACGGGTGTGGGGGAGATGCGATGTTATGTAAGCGGGTGACGATTGACGATAATATAGTTAGTTACACTTGGTTAGCGTATGTTTTCGTATCGGCCTACCTATCATACATTACATGGTGTCAGGTTAAATACTATATTTAATGTAAAAGAAAAGAAGTCTAAAATGAACAAACAGGAGATAGCCAGGCTTCAAGAAGAATTAAAGGAAGTAAGAGGAATTGTAGCACAATTACAGGTGCACAACTCCAACGGAAATGAAATTCCACCTACGAACCCAGTACGCCAAAACCAAATTTTTTCACCTCCAGAAAAATTTTCCTTTAAGAAGGATGAATGGGAAAGTTGGATTAAACACTACGAAAGATATAGAATGGCTACTAAAATGGATGAAGTGGAACAAAAAATTCAAATTAATAACTTACTTCTGCACATGGGAATCCAGGTGAATAAATTGTTGGACACATTACAAAGAACCGAGGAAAATTTCGAGACATGCAGATCTCAAGAAAATCTTGAATGAGTACTATATTAAGAAAACAAATGTTATATTTGAATGAGCCAAATTTAATCTCAGAAATCAAAACGTGTAACTATGGTAATTTGATAGATGAACTAATAAGAGATCGATTAGTTGTTGGCATAAATGACCAGAAATTGTCTGAAATTCTACAAATGAATGAAAGTTCAAATCTAGTGAAGGCAATTAATAAAATCGCTCAGTCAGAATTGGTGAAACTACAGAACATGGAAATCAGAAAAGGAAATGATCAGCAAAGCAGCATAAATTTTGTTAGCAAGAAGAAAAATAATTATGAACAGAAGTTTGATAGAAGAAAAACTAGCTTTGAAAGTACATGTACAAGCAGCGGTACATGTGGACGATATGGATATAGAAAGGCACATAAATTGGAAGATTGGCCTGACGCAAATGCAAGATGCAAGAAATGCAATCTTAAAGGACATTTTATTAAACAATATAGGACCAAACAGGTGAAATAAATGCGAAAAAAGGAAATAGACACAGAGGAAGAATACTCAGATGTAGATGTGGGTGAGATAATAAATATAAGTAAGGTAAAATCAAATAACCCACCATGGCTAGCACACCTGAATATAGAAACGAAAACAGTACCTTTCAAAATAGATACGGGCGCGGATGAATCAGTAATGTCACTCAACACATACAACTGCTAAAAAACATTACAATTTGACGTGCACTGATATAGTTCTAGTAGGACCGGGTGGTAATAGGCTGAAAACGATTGGAAGAATCAAAGTTCCCATAAGGTATGCAAAAATCTGAAATATTAATGATGTATGTTTTAGAAACTACAGATAACCTGTTAGGAAGACCTGCAATAAATACCCTAAATATATTAAAGTGGCCGGAAAACATAGTAGAGAAAGGAATAAGGGAACTTAAACAGAATGATATGGAAACTATGTAGTTGAAGAAATGGAAAGTAATACAATGAAGAATAAGAATAAGGGAAAAATTCCCAAATTTATTTAAAGAACTAGGAAAGTTAACGAATTTTGAGTGTGATCTGAAAATAAAATCTGAGGCGGTGCCCTATAGTGTAAATACACCTAGAAGAGTACCGATTCAATTATTGGAAAAGGTCAGACTGGAATTGAAACAAATAGAGCAACATGAAGTGATAGTGCCAGTGACAAATGCAGTAGAGTGGTGTTCTGCGATGGTTGTTGTTAATAAGAGAGACGGAAAGGTTCAGATATGCACAGATTTCACAAAACTTAATGAATATATAATCAGGGAACACTATATGCTACCATCAGTGGAAGAAACATTAGCAAAATTACAGGAGGTGGCATTAATGTCTAAGTTAGATTGTTCTTCAGGGTTTTGGCAATTGCAACTCTCAGAGGAATCGCAGGAACTGACAACATTTATAACACCATTTGGGCGTTTCAAATATAGAAGGTTACCCTTTGGTATCTCGGTGGGACCTGAGGTATTTCAAAGAGCATTATCAGAAATCGTGAGTACATTAAATTTACAAAATATTCATGTGCATGCGGATGACATTTTAGTAACGGGAAAAACAGTACAAGAACATAATCGTTCATTAGAAAAATTACTGCATTTGTTAAATGAGAAAGGCATAACATTAAACTTAACTAAATGCAAATTTGCCAAAACTGAACTAAAATACCTAGGGTATGTCATTGGAATAGACGGAATTAAGCCAGATAAGAACAGTGTGAGTGGTATAATACAGTACAGACAGCCGACCAATAAGACAGAGGTACGTAGATTCCTTGGAATGGTAAATTATTTAACCAAATTTATAAAGGGACATTCAGAGAAAACCAGTGTACTGAGGGAATTATTAAATGAAAAGAATGACTTTACGTTGAAATGAGAGACATCAACAGTGTTTCGATAGTCTGAGAAAAGATCTTACTAGTGTACCTGTACTGGCTATGTACAATCCGAAGTTACAGACACGGGTATCAACGGACAGTTCGGCTTATGGAATTGGAGGAGTACTGGAACAAAAACAGGGCACTGGAAAATGGAAACCTGTTTACTATTGTTTAAAAACTCTGACTGAAACACAAAGTAGGTATGCACAAATAGAAAAGGAATGCTTGGCAATCCTATATGTGTGCGAAAGGCTTCAACAATTCTTAATTGGCAAACGCTTCACAGTGTGTACTGATCACAAACCACTTCTAGCAATTTTGAGAACAAAGAACTTAAGTGATTTGTCAATAAGATTGCAACGAATGAGGATGCGATTAATGCAATTTGATTATGATGTGAAATTTGTACCAGACAAAGAACTACACACCTGATGCTTTATCAAGGGCACCGCTATTATTAGATGAAGAAGTGGATAGCGACGTCTTATTTGAAGCCTGTGATACCATACACATAAACATGCTGATAGATGAATCATCAAAAATTATTAACAATAGTATAGAAGAAATAATTAAACAGCAGAGAAGTGATGAAACGATTGAACAAATAAAAAAATATGTGACAAAAGGATGGCCTGGAAAGAAAGAATGCACAAACTTAGCGTTATCATTTTACAAATACAAGGATAGCTTAGACATATCAGAAAATCTGTTATGTTTGTAATGTCTAAACAAAATGCATATTGGACATCAGGGTCTTAATCGTTGCAAAAGAAGAGTGAAGATGACAGTGTGGTGGCCCGGGATTAATGGACATATAGAAGACCTAATAGGAAATTGCGAAATTTGCTTAAAACATAAAAAGCCGTCAGTGGAACCGTTGTTACAACCGGAAGTTTCTTGTTTGCCTTGGAAAGCAGTGGCGATTGACTTATGTGAGTACAAAAACAAAACTTATCTAGTAATACAAGATAGTTACAGCAAATTTCCGGAGATGGTTGAATTATCTAAAGCAACGAGCAAGGCTGTGATCGACGAACTGAAAAAGATTTGTGCAAGATATGGGATACCTGTTGTGGTCAGAAGTGACAACGGCAAGCAGTTCGATATCGCCAAATTTCGAAATTTTGCTGAACAATATAAATTCAAATGGATTAGCAGCAGTCCACACTACGCTCAATCGAACGGACAAGCAGAAAGCGCTGTTAAGTTGGTAAAAAATATATTGAAGAAATCTGAGAATTTCAATTTGGGTATGTTAGCCTGTCGAAACACACCGTTGGAATGCCGATTCACACCAGCACAATTACTGATGGAAAGGAATCTCCGAGACGTATTACCAGTACAGGAGAAACTGTTGAAACCAAAAACGATAAGTTATAAGATAGCACACCAGATGATGGAAATGGAAAAAATAGGCAAAAAGGACTACGACAAGAGACATCGGGCAAGGCCAGCAAGGAAATTACAGAAAGGAGAGAGGGTATGGGTAACAGACCAGCAGAAGGAAGGAAGAGTAATAGAGGAAGCAGAGGAACCACGATCCTACAAAGTAAATACCAGTAATGGAGTTATTAGGAGGAATCGGAAGTCTAACACAAGAGCCGGTGGTCCAAAGTAAAAGAATTAGAAAGAAGCCTGAACACTTGAATGAATACGTATGTTATCTTCCGTAGAATAATATAAACATAATTTTAATATTCATGTTAATATATAATATAATAAGATAAATGTATATTTAGAAAGAAAGGGAGATGTAGGGAGTTGGTAGTAGATAAGTTGGCATCCCTGGAGACAGGGGTGGGGAGAAGCGATGTTATGTAAGCGGGTGACGATAATATAGTTAGTTACACTTGGTTAGCGTATCTTTTCGTATCGGGCTACCTATCATACATTACAGTTTCCAAAGACATCAATTTACAAAAGTTTCAGATGCGACTACTTTAACGAAAATCCACTATCAAATCAAGCTAGGACAGAGTTTTACCCACCTTTGACGTTGAACTAGAGTCCTTCTTAGAGGTATAGGAAGGTGTGCTAGTTTTCGGCCATGGAACCTGAAATAAAAGCATTTCTTGAAATGCACTTTCATAAGATTTGCTGAAATATTAGTATTTGTCAGGTTAGAGGGAACATGAGTAGGACAGAAGGCATTTCTTTGCCCATCTTTAGCTAAAATATTTCCTTCCAACTCAAATTCATCAAAAATGATTTTGAAACTGTTAATCAAAGCATTTGTTAACTTTTTTCCGAAATCGGATGAAGACAAAAAAGTGTGGATTGAAAGCTCTTAGCTTGGAATTATGCTATTAAATTTAATAAATGCTTATCTTATAACTTTAGAAATAGTTAAAATACAGTGCAAAAATACTAATTGATCAGTGCACACATCTGGTGACAACCTCATTTCTCAATTCCTAACAACAATTTTGGTACTATTGGTTAACGTAGCACCGTTTAGCATTGTTTCGGTATTACGTCGTCACTAGTAATATACAATTCTCGGTTATACAAGTTGCAGTGGTTTCGGTTTAACGTCGTCTACGCTACAGCACTTCATAAAACGCGCTTCCGTTTCCTTGTGCGGCAAGTCTGATTGTGCATAAAGAACAACGCAAAAATTAAGACAAAACAATGAAAATAGTGTCAACATAATTTTTGGACTGTTGTACTTTACTAAAATGCTGTAAATGTGGGATACTTTCAAGATATTTAATTAATTAATCAAATACCTATACACAAAGAATAGGGTCAAGTACTAAATATCTGCTATTTGTTGAACCTAACTTTTACCTTTGCTAATGTAAGGTATGAAAAACACGTTTCGCTTAACGTCGTTTCAGTTAACGTCGCGAATTTTAAGTACCTAACCCCAAGGTCAAGTAAGCATTAACTGTATATGAAATGCATTAGTTAATTGTAGAAAGCAACATGTGCAACAAAATAAATATAAAATTAATATTTTTGAATATATTTTTAATAATAAATGAAACACGTGCCTAGGTAAGCTATACATAATTTAGACACATCAAATACATCACAAAAATTTAGCTATTAGCTTTGCATGGATTTGTTAATCACAATTTCACCCGTCCAACACTAAAACCAATATAAAACATAAAGTTCGTTTGATTTACATACACATCGTATCAGAACAATTACCTTAAGTGATACAGAAATATCGGGTAGAAATTAGAAACACTATACCGGGGCGTCTCTTACCAAACTTGGGTGGAAATCGGAACATATCCTCACAAAACCAAATACAGTCGACACTCTATATCAGGCATGGGCAACCTTTTTTGTAGAAGTTTTATGCTGCGAGTAATCTTGAAAAATATACATTTTTGTAGTATCCTTATGATTCATTATGAATTAAGTTTAGACGGGCCGTGTTAATATGCAACGAAAGAATTCAGTAGCGGGCCGGACAAATCTTACTCGAGGGCCGCATGTGGCCCGCGGGCCGGAGGTTGCCCATACCTACTCTATATAGTGAAAGACCAAAATGTTGACCGAAATCTCACTATAAAGAGTTTTTCACTATATAGAAAAAAAAATCACAAAATTTAATTATTAGAAAAGATTTTATTAAACATTTGAAAGTTTAAATACATAGCACGTACATAATGTAAGTACATACTGTACACATTACATATGTATATACAAACATACATATTATGTAGTAGGAAAAATAATCAGTTATTTTCTTTTGAACATTACTTCTGGAAAATAATTGCTCAACTAAATTCTCGCATTTAATCAAATGCATAAAGATTTGATCAGGTACACTCTCCTGGCCCCTGAGAGTAGTTCGCACAATGTCAAATGCATTTCTTATTTCATTTTCACTAAATTTAGCAGGACATTCCCCGGGTCCAATTTCTTCTTCATGATCTTCTATACTTTTTATATCGTCAGTTATGTCTTGGTCAGTTAGGAGATCTGTCGTTCCAACATCATTGTCGATTTCTAAGAAATCTTCAAGTAAAAAATCTGCGTCGACGGTGTAGAATACCCCATTGTATTGTTAAGGTAGCGAGATCCATTTCGTCTTCTTCCCATTCATCAATTATTTCAGTAAAACCTGCTTTAGAAAAGCAGTTTTTCATTGTTTTCTGAGAAACATTTTCACTCCATACTTTAGCGACTTCAATTATACACTCTGTAAGGGTAATCAATTTTTGGGTTGGAAGGTTGTTATCGATCGCGTAAACAATGTTGTGGACAATTCTGTTTCGGTAATGATGTTTTATGTTTTTATAATATCCTGGTCCATAGGTTGCAATTTGGAGGTCGTGTTTGGTGGAAAAGAGATCATTTCAATATTCATTAATTTTTTACTAACAGTAACTGGATGTGCAGGACAATTGTCTAGAAAGATCGTAATCTTTCGCTTTTGGCTTTTCATTTTTGTGTCCAGTTCTTTGATCCAACTTTCGGAAATCTCAGAAATCATCCATCCCTTGTCATTACTGGCGTAATCTAACTCCAGAGATGTAACTCCTTTTAAAGAATGGGGATTTTTGCTTTTACCTATCAGCAGTAATTTCAGTTTTTCTGGGCCATCCATGTTTGTTCCAACCATCAGTGTCACCCTTTCTATATCTGTTTTAACACCAAAACATTTATCACTTTTAAAAGCAAAAGTTTTGTTTGGCAAACATTTAGAAAATAAACCGGTTTCATCACAATTGAAAACGTTTTTGGCTCGTACTTTTTCAATACACTTTTTAAAACAGTTTCACTCCAAATGTCACAGTCCTCCTGAGTAACGGTTGCACTGTCGCCGGACACCGTCTTGAAAACAACTGCATTGCGAGTCTTCCAGGCACTCAACTATCCTTCACTAGCTTGAAAATTAACGCAGCTAAATTCTTTAGCAAATTGTAGAGCCCCTTCCTTTCTTAAATTTCCCGATATTGGTACGTTTTGATGCGTGCGGGCCACTTGAAACCATCGTAAAACTGCTTCATTTACATTCTCATAAGAACACACCCGTACTCGTTTTCGACTGCTTGGGACATTCGTTTTCTTGATGTTACCTTCGCGACTTTTTATTATCAGAGAGACGCAACTTGGAGAAACACCGAATTTTACAGCAACATCAATTTTTTGCAGCCCTTATCAACTTCCTCCAAAACTTTAATTTTCTCAGCTAAATTTAAACACACTCGCTTGGACATCTTAACTGATTCTGAAACAAAAACAAACTGAACCTGTTTGCGAATTACATATGTAATCTAGGCCTCGACTACATACATATAAAATGGGGTTTTCCCGGAATTCTCACAGAAATCTATTGTACCTGATTTAGCATATAAAATGGGTTTTCCCCGGGATAAATATTTTATTATATAGAGTGTTACTATTTTACAGATTCACTATATGCAGGGCTTTTTACATAAAATTTCATTAAAATATTCTAGGGCTTGAAAAAGTGCACTATAAAGTTTTTCCCTATATAAAGTTTCACTATAAACAGTGTCGACATATTTTATTTGTACTACATTTATACTACAATTATTTGTAATTGTATGTATGTTGAATATAATCACCTTATATTAGGGATTTTTCGAATGGAATTTGGTCCTACGATATTGGTTAGAGATAAATTTTCACATGTTTACGCTGCCATCCGTGCAATAGTGTTTAATATACTGGCTGAGTTTTGAAATCATTGAAGACACGCCCAAATCACAGAGCTATCACTTTACTTTTTAAAGAGGGTATGCAACTGGTTCAACGTCTGCAAGGTGCATCTGAAGAGCCTAAACAATCTAAAAATACAGTCTATTAATGGGTACTGACGAGTCCGAACAAGCACGAAACTAAATAGTCTGCTGTTGTGGTCAGCGATTGACAATGCATATTCCTCAGGAATTATTGGCATAAGTAAATCGTGCTTACTTAATAAACTTTTGCAGTTACTTGGTAGAAAATAGTTTACTATTTTTGTGAAGATTATATTTATGTAAACTGCAAAGTACGAAATAGTACGACTTGATTACCCAATATCAATTGTCGGAAGGAAATATCAATCGCAAAAAGAGAGAAAGATGAGAACTCTGATATAATCTCCCATCCTCTAAGAAGTTGGTGTCTTAATCACGCTTTTAGTTGCACAAAATCGGACGTCGATAGAAATCCACCGGCATCATAAGCGACATCATCCTCAGAAAATGGTGCAGACAATTCAGGTCAAGCCAATCCAACGTACACCGTAAAGACCATAACACTTTAACTCCCACACAAAGTTTTCTGAATCATTTAAAAATGGGAGGTATTTGACCACCCACGTATAGGTCCGACCTTACGCCTAGTTTTTCTTCGGATAAAGCAATTCCAGAAAGTAAAAGCGTTTTGATAGCAACGCTGAGCTACAAACACGAATGACGTTCTCATTCGAGACTTTTGTAGACGCCACATAGATCGCGAGCGTATGTATTGAGTGTCACCCAAAGTACCTGAACAACGGTGGTAAATATCTGAAAAAGCAGGTTGATAGTTAGTATGGCTTCTGCAATTAACATCGATTACTGCTGACATTATTGTTTTACTTTATACATAATTTACTATTTGCACACGTCTCGTTCTGCAATTAGGACAACTCGGAACAATTTAATTCTAATAATTTGAAACATATACTCTAGCATTGATACAAAGAAGGTAACCGTGTTAGACCGCATTTGATAATTGCAGATATTACACTATACTATACTTTTGGGTCAACCATCTACAAAGTTGGCTATCATTTTTTGCATTTCTTAGTGAAACATTGATCAAGGAGTAATTTTGCGACTGTCCAGTTTTCTCCAATTTTCCAAATTCATGATTGATGAAGATTTTTATCGCTGCCACTCAAGCAGATCCTTCGTAACAAAAATCAGGTGAACCCGTTAAAATGTATGAAACAAACAAAGAAATGAAATCGTCGTATAAACTGTCCAGAATTACTGATACATACATATGTGCATACATTTGCACAACGTTTATGAGTTTACGTTACGTAGTCATAGGCAATAAGACGACGATTTTCTTTGTATTCTATTATTGCATATGTATGTATGTACATATGTACGATCGTTACATCTTTACTATACCGTTCGTCATTAGTATCTCAATAACATACGGTCATAGAACTATGTATTCCCCGGTCTCGATTTAGAATGTTATGAGAAGAAAACTCTTGGAAAAAAAAAAAGGCATAGTTAACGTTCACCATTTGGCGATTGGATAAAGCTATTCAGATTACGCGTCATTTGAGCTAATCTAGTCGTCGATAGCTGGCATATGCCCAAATCCAAATAGAAAAATCGAAACGAACATTGTGCACAGTAGATCGGAAATAAAGTCTGAGCCGATGACAATGAATTCATTGGAATCGAAACCAGTTGATATTTCGCGCTGGAATAGAGAGGTCAAAAGTAACGACGAGAAAGCTTTTGCGGCGTATTAATAGGCTGCGGTTGAATGCTGTATTTAGGGATGTTCGCGAGAGATATTTCTGAATAACCATCTCAACCCCCAAAAGGCAGCGGCGGCTCGTCAGGAGAGGCTAAGGAAGCTAAGCGTCCCCTATTATTTTTAGTAAAATAAATTGTATTTATTATGTATTAAAACAATGTTTTACACGTTGAGTGCGCATGACGCGTAAACGCGTCATTGTGTTAGCATTAGCTGTGCGCATGACGAGCTAACGCGTCAAAAAAGAAGATTGACGCGAAATTAATAAATTATTGCATATTATTTGTTTACTATCTAGAAACTATGATTTTTAACACAAACTAGAGCTTTATTTAATTCTTTCAGTTCTGCTGAAAGTAGCGATTGGTTTAGTTAGCACTGAACGTGTTAAGCATTGACTGTATACTAAAATAAAGCAATTTTTACAACGAATTTATAATAAATAGCATATATATTTATTACTTAATTTAAATATGCAAACAAATTTCCAATAATACATAAAATTTTATTGCACGCACTATAATAACAAACGAGGAGGCTACCCACAAATCCGACTCCGCGCCGATATTAATACCATTGCTACAACCGACGCGTCCTTATAAATTGCATGTATGTATACTTTATAGGGCGAAAACTTATGAGCGGCGGCTTGGTTTCAGTGAGATTTGAGTTTTGCTAGGTCATACATAGAAAATGGATAAAATTAATGAAATAAAAAGCTGTAAAGGTGTTGACGATTGTTTGGTAAGAAATTCTTTTAGGTGTTTAAACATCGAGACGAGAAGATTGAAAAACCTCGGCCTAATTTATCTTTATTATCTAACGACAGAAATCGGCAAAATTATGGCTTCAGTTCATTGTGGTACGCTAAATGTGATTGGTTAACGGATTCAATTAAACGGAAAAGATTATTTTGTTGGTCATGTCTACTTTTGGTAACCGAAGCGAAACGTGGTCAAAATTAGGTTATACCGGTTTAAAAACTTTACCACGATCTCTTGAATGGCATTCTAAGTCTAAAGAACATATTTTATCGTTGTGCAAATTATTTGGAAAACAAAATATTGCTACTCCCATAGACAGCGCGTGTAAAGATGCAATTATTACGTATAATAATGAAGTTAGAACAAAACGCAACAATTTAAGAAAATTAATTGACGTAACGATGTTTTTAGCATCATAAGATTTAGCTTTTCGGGGACATAATGAGACTTCAGATTCTTTTAATCCTGGAAATTATAAACAATTAATCGGACTCTCTAGCAAATATGAACCTAGTTTTAATAGATTTGTTAGTAGTAATATTTTTCCGGTACATCTAAGTCTATTGAAAATGATTTAATAAATTATGTCTCTGTTGTATTAAAACAGGAAATAGATACACAAATTAAAGAACCTCCGTTTTTCTTCTTGACAAATAGATGAAACCACAAATATTTCCAGCAAGTCGCAATTATCAATCATATTACATTATGTCAAAAGCGGTGTGGTTATTGAAAGATTTTGGGTTTTTTTCACATATGATCCGGTCGAACAGCTGAAGATTTACTTAACCTTTTATTAAATAATTGCGAAAAATACGATTTAAAAAAATTAGTCGCTCAAACATATGATGGTGCACCTATTATTGCAGGGCATTTAAATGGTTTCCAAAGTAAAATAAAAACAATTGTTCCTCAAGCTCTTTTTGTACATTGTCACGCCCATGCTTTAAATTTAGTTTTGAATAAAGCTTGTAATATAAACAAAGAATCTAGAGTTTTCTTTTCTAATTTAAGCGGACTTGCTGTATTCTTTTCAAAATCAACCAAACGAACAAACGTTTTACATACAATATGCCACAGTAGCTTACCAACTAGCTCTAATACAAAATGGAATTTTACATCGCGTGCAATATTTACGGTACAATTACATAAAACCAAATTAATTTAAGTTTTTGACTTTATAATCGACAGTGATGGTTCCAGGAATAATGACAAGACTATAAGAGAGGCGGTATGATTACGAAATTACTTAACCAACACATTATTAGAGACTTTCAAATTGATTTTTAAACAAACCGAGGTTACATTTTCCATACTGTAGCATAAATTAACTGAACTAATTGACTGAATTAACTGAATTCATCTAATTTATCACACAAACAGTAAGCAATGCAGTTTTCTGTGTTTCAAAGAAATATTAGAATATCTATTTTAGTTTTTGAAAAATATAGATCTATTTAGTTGTTATTATTTATCAATAACTTATTTTTATTTACCGTAGAATTTTATGAGTTGTTACGTGCACAAATTTCACTTAGTTCAGTTCCGTATTTCATTTAACTTGTTAGAAATATAGGCTCAAATTGTACTCCTTTCGGACAATAGTTATTTCCTAATATCGCTTAACGAACGCGTGTTAGTTGCCCTTGAGTTTTTCGAATTCGTCCAATCACGAGAACGCGAAGCGAATCTTTATTTCGGCGTAGTAACAAAAAAAGAAAAGAGGGAATTAGGCATTAGGTAGCGAGTGGTAAAAGACCGGTGACGAAATCGGAAGAGGTTATGGCTGAGAAAATTTAAGTGTGTGTATGGCTTATCGGATTATCATCAAGAAAGTATTTACCCTGTAGTGAGGAATTCGCCAGCAAATCCTCTAGTGTATTGTTCAAGTACATCTCCTGTTCGCGGAGGAAAAGAAACCCGAGATCGAACCCTCCTACACCTCGTCGTGCCTAATAGAACATCATTGTCTTTATATCTCCCCATCAAGATATTAAACGAAGGAAAACTGATCGTCTAATCCGTCGGCCAAATTCGAAAGACCATTTCCAACATCCGAGGCAGACAAAGGGTAGAACCTTATGCGAAGACATCACCCGGAAGCCATGACAGCTAAGAATTCATTCTATATGTTTTGAACCTTTTCTCTTTGTTTCAAATATTTCGTATATCGTATCAATAATTTCAACTAAATTCAACGTTAATATTCACTAGCTTGTAAAATCATTATTATGTAGATGACCGTATTTTCTTATTAAATTCATTGATATTCATATATATATCGAAATTCCTACTAGAACTGTATCGTATTTTGCATAACTCACAGTAACAATTAACATCACGCATTTTGTAGTTTATATTGTGAAAGTTTACATAAAACGTATTATGTTGACTTACGGTTACCGCACTGTTCGCATTATTTAGCTAATTTTATCTCAAATTTTATGTAGTTTTTCAATGTTTTTAATGAATTCTAACTAAAGGCTAAATACACAACTTCGTGAATAACCGGGTGTAGTTTTTCAAGTAGAATTTTATTGTTTTCGTAACAGAATCTAAGCATAGAATCAACGTGCATTTTCCAGCTGATCTTGGTCGCTCCTGACGTCAGACAGTTCTTCGATCGGTATAAAGGTACCGATTATTTGACCATGAAAATATATCTGGTCAGTTCTTATTTCTTCTACCTTTTACCTATCACCTTACACGTTTTATCAATTTCCCTATCCAAGCAAGATTTTACTCTTACCTGTACGTGGTTCTTGCTACACAATAAATTATATTTTGTTTTGATCTCTTTGTTATAGCAATTTTTATTCTACACTTCCAATGATACAGTAATAGGTATAAGAATATAGTTTATTGACCGAAAAGAGTTAGGTTACAGTAGCCTCCCTGCGCAAAAAGTTCCGAACCGCCACTGCCAAAAGGTGACAATCGATGTGTAAATGACGATAGAAATAATTCCAAAGAGGAAATTAAACGAATTTCTTTATGCGAATATCTTTTTAATTATTTTTGCGAATTTCGAATTTCGAAGGGTGATTTAATTAAAATTAATTTAATTAAAAGATTCCAAACTACACGTACCATAAATATCAAAAATTACAAACGTCCGATTACCTTGCCTTCTCCCTGTTAGTTGTTTAAATATGTATTTGTAAATTAAAAAATAAGAACTACATTATTTGAATCCAATTGATGCATACATAGATGTTGCACTAATGATATAATTTGGTAGAAAACATGCTGCAAGCGATACACCTAAGAAGATAAAATAGGCTGTTTTACAAAGACGTAGTTAATAATAACTAAATCAGGAAACGAAGCAGAGGGATATCCTCGAAAGAAAAACTATACGATGTGCAAGTCAGTTTCAGATAAATGACAAATTCCCAGGTATGACAACCGTATTATATCTAGTGGATTTAAATGGTGGGTGAAACTTCAACATCGATTATTTCGGTAATTTATGAACGTTGCGTCGAACTACTCCAAAATATTCTTATTTAAGGTCCAAACTACACGTACCATAGATATCAAAAATTACAAAAATGGATATAGTAAAGCTAAGAACGGCCACTATACCTGTAACAAGCACCTTCACAAAATGGCCTTATCCAACACGGACACTTGCAGATTCTGCGGTGAAGAAGAGGAGTCAATGGAACACTTGATCACTAACTGTGGGGCACTAGGCCACAGGAGATATAGACTACTACATGCATATACGCTGAGTGAGGAGGACCTATTTACACTCCCATTGAAGGAGCTGATCCTGTTCCTCAGCGTATTAAATAAATAAATAAAACAAACAAGAGGAAGCACAATAGATCAACGTGGTCGCAGTGCAAAGGGCCATTTTGGGCCAGACCCCACATCATTACAATACAATACAATACAATACAAAGGTAAGAACCATTCCTGTTGAAATCATTTAAAATCATTTTTTTACTTATCTTAAAACTATTCGGGCGAAAGAACCATGTCATTAACGGAAGAAAATTAATTACGATAATCTGCATTCTTAACTACTTTCTCCTGTTTTGCGATTTTTCTGTACCCTACCAACGTTTCTTTATCTGTTTCAATTTTTGTCTCACCTGTACATTAATTTCTTTAAATTTATATCTCTCCAAAGCGGATATTGTTGTCGAAGTAATTACAATTCTATATACTTGCAATTGAATATGTGTATTTTTCAATTCCTTTCTATTTACTTGTTGGATAGAAAAATGTGCTAATCTGATTTTAAAGGTGTTAATAATGTCAATCGTACCGCCTAGTAAATAGTGAGACAAAATACAAAACATAGAAAGTAGGTTGCACAAGCAGTCATATGTCTCAGTGGACACAATTGATAAAGTGATAACTAAAGTTACAAGCAAACAAGTTGTATGCAATAAGTAAAGTTGCAAGTAAATAAAATTTATAAAATAAATATATGCAACCTGTTAAAGTATTTCCTAAGCGTTTTATACTCTTAGCTATTTATTTTCTTTATATTTTAAAATCTTAAACCCCGTTATACGGTAGCAAGTTATTATTATCCGAAAATCATTGGAATTGCCTTAATCTTAGCAGCTGCGCATTGTAGAACGAAGATTGCAATTCAATTCGCCAACCATCATCCTATAAATAATCTGCGTGGCGATTTATTATTGTATCTAGTCATAGACCGTCCGAAAACGCAAAGAAAACAAACCAAATTGCTATTACACTGATTCACCGCATTGCTTTCCTGTAAACACATTTAGGGCAATGGATCCAAGTAACCCGCTATATCATCAATCACCACCAGGGCCGGTTGCAGAGAAAATGCAATTTTGAAAGTATCAGAAAGTGACATGTGAAAATTTAGATATCCACACTAGACTCGTAACGAAAACAAACAGAGCTTCACTGACCAGCTTTTGTTATGTGCAACATCGTTTGCTTTACTCTTGATATGAACTGTATATAACCCTATATATGGAAAAAAGGTTTAGGGTAGACCAGGGGACAATTGAAACATTTCCGCTTCTTGTTTTTTTCTCCACGACTATCGTAAATTTCTAAATGACCATTGAGTTACAGAGGGGATGACTAATTAGGGTTCTACTTATACAATTCCGTTGGTCTATAATAATGTATTAAAAAGATATTAAAAAAGAACAGCTTGTAAAATTGTTTCATGCCTACCCTGTCCGGGACGAATGATAGATTTAGATAAAATAAAATATTCACGCTAAAGCGAAACAAAACGGATCAATCATAAAAATGTTCTCACAAAAACAGATATACTCAAAAAAATATTCACTCAGACAAGCAATTGTGACAAATTTAGTTTTTCATTGAGTATATTCGTAGGACCAAAAGTAGCACTCAATACATTGAACCCATTTCTCTCCAGGGCAGTTATTACCATATGGTTCCGGGCGAACTAGACACAAACAATCTTCTTCGCTGTCACTTTGTTTCTTATTGTTCTGGTGTTGTTTGGTTTTATTTGACCGTCGAACTGCTTTTGGTTTCTTCTAACTCCTTAAGTTTCTTTTTTAATTTGAGTTTTCTTTGCCCTTTGTATTCTCTTTTGAATAGCATTTTTCTCAGGAGTGTCAGTCTAAATTGCAGGCTTAGCTTTTCGTCTATCAGTTGTTTTTCTGGGAAGTGCTTTCGGCAACGTTCTAATAATTTCTGGTGAAAGTATAGCCGTTGCGATGTATAGGCCTGTCACAGTACCACTGATTCCCGTTATATATATATATATATATACATATGTATATATGTTGCTGGTGCTCTGTTATAGAGAAATGTCAACATTTGGTGGTTCTGCAAAAGATAATTTCACGAAGGGGGTAATTGAATCATTTGTTTTAATTGTCTACACAATACATTAAGGCATTAATCCGCCTACATACTATCTCTTCACGTATAGATTCATTAGTGGTAGGGGCGGTTTTCTTATCAACCTCCTTAACTTTCTGGGATACAGTCATAACCTAGACGTTAAAAATTCTTATCATCCACATCGTACTTACGGCCCATAACATAAGCAAACACAGCACGACTTATCAACTTTTATTATCTATAATAATGTAATCTAGTTGTTGAAAATTCAACATTAATAACTCAATAATTCAATAATAATAATTCGACATTCAACATAAATGCGAAGTAAATACTATATTATTGGCTCCTCAAAAGGGAATACCTAGTAAAAGAAAGAAGGAAGTAAATAAATACTCAAAACGGCGCAACGTATGTACATATGTACATATATCAGTTCAGTTGGTGCAATGACATTTTTCCAAGATCGGAATAGACAAACTCACTTTCTTTCGTCCTCTTAACATTGAATAAATAAATCCTAAGCTGCGAATTAGTGCACTCTCGTACAGCCACCCATTTACTTAGTTCATTAAACTTAATAGTGAGTGAACCTATTATCATTTTAGAAGTATGTCTGTCTAATTAAAGAAGACTGGTATTGGTATTAGTACAACACAAGTCGAATGATGCACCATTCCTAGAGTGTGTATCCTGGCATCACTGTATAGAGGTTAGCTCAAATTACAGCTACTTTTGAAGCTTGAGTGCCTACAGAAAGTACAAAATGCTGAGTGGATTCAGTAACGGCAGATTGTTATCCTCTATCTGGTGATATTCAAGGTGTCGAACCCTTGAGTGGTACAACTGGCAGCACGTTTTTAGAATGTGTTGCGGAGTGTCTACCTCCTTGGAAAATCTACAAGCACTGCTTTTCATTACACCTTTTCATTGATTTTTATTGAGAGATGAGTGTTCTAGATATCTTTCAATCATAATTGCCCGGTAAAGTACATCAGTTTTTATAACCGGAATACCGATATATTTGAGATAATAATAATGATTATTATTATTATAATAAGAAAACGTACTTCAATACTACATGGTACAATTGTTGCGCTGAGAGACTAAGAAAAAGTTACAGTAAACACACCACTAGCCATTGAACTAAAAGAGCTCTGGAAGGAAGAAACCGTTAGAATAGCGCCAATTGTAATCTCTGCAACAGGCCTTTCCATCAAAAATTTCTTAAGCCACCTTAAAACATTGGATATTGACCCACATATACGAAAAGCAGTCATTCCGAAAACGTCAACGTTTGAATATGTCTAAGACAGGAATGAAGGACTATGTGACTTGGCTGAAGCCTGACTGATATCGACTATACAGCAACAAACGAAAGAACGGAGAATAATATTAATAATAATAATAATAATAATAATAATAATAATAGAAATAAGCCTATTTGATCCAGCGCCTCCACCATACAGCACCGAACTGATTGTTTATATACTACGTAT
The DNA here is from genome assembly GCA_038088585.1 of Chrysina gloriosa. Taxonomy (NCBI): domain Eukaryota; kingdom Metazoa; phylum Arthropoda; class Insecta; order Coleoptera; family Scarabaeidae; genus Chrysina; species Chrysina gloriosa. The sequence continues at coordinate 34,928,124 of CM076087.1, read as the reverse complement.
AGTAATAACAACAGCAATAATAAACAGAACAATGGGATTAGTGTGGAAATTCTAACCTTTTAAAAAAAATCGAACTACATATTTCCTCGACTACCAAGTAATACTAGCCAACTGACAATCACCGCACATACGGGTATTTGTTCAATCTTGCTGGCCAAAATTGATTTTTTGCGCGATTTTAGTAAAAATTAAAACTAAATGTAAAAGAGAACTTCCCACCGTATAGGTAAATGAAAGAATTATGTACAATTTAACTACACAAACAATTTAACAGTACTTTGAACTTAAGTGTTTTTGAGAAAATTCAAAACAACAATAACACTCACTGAAAATTACTGATGTTTAAAAGCATATAACTTTTTATTGGAATAGTCTTTTTAATAATTCCTTTTAATTCTAAAATATCAGGTAATTAGCTTTATTTTCCATGCCGGACATACTAAAAAGAACTACTATAGCAAAAGTTAAGGTAGTCTGAAGGAATCCTCTCATTACAGTGAAATTTAAAAAAATAATTTCTTTGAATCTAGTATTCGTTATACTATAACCTCAGATTTCGTCATAATTTTCAGCCCAATTATAACTTGAAGAAGCAATGAGTAGCGAAAAATCGAAAAATTTGGTGCGGAAGAGTGCAGATGTGTGCTGTGGAGGTATTTCGAATTTTGTTCATCTAATTAAAAAAAAAAAAGATTATCGTAAATAGTGTTCTTAAAGAACATATTTTCTCAGTCAGTCATGTCTTCATCATGACAATGGTAGATGGCAAAGTCTGCAACGCTGCCACTGGCACAAAATCCACCAGCCGTTGCTGCATATGTGGTGCAACATCTAAGGACTTCAATAAAATTGATATTCGAAAAGAAATTAGTTCTGAAGCTATCGATGTACACGTCAGAATTAGACTTTTTGAAAGCCTTCTCCATTTGGCTTACAAGTTGCCAGTAAAAAATATAGAGAGCGGAAGACTGATGCAGAGAAAAATATTGAACTGGAGAAAAAGCTCGAAATTCAGAGAAGATTTCGCGAAGAAACTGCTTTATTAGAAGACATACCAAAACCACATTTTGGCAATACTCATCACGGTAACACCAGCACGAGGTTTTTTGAAGACCCGAAATGAGCTTTTGACATAACAGGAATTAGTTATAACTTAATATAACGAATAAAAGTCTTTCTAGAGACGATTTCAAGCGGACATTTCATTGATCCAGTTAAATACGACGAATATGCATTAGATACTGCTCGCTTATATGTTGATTTGTACCGGTGGCATCTAATGACTCAAACAATACATAAAATATTAATTCATGGTGCGGTTATCATAAAGAACGCATTATTGCCCATTGGCCAGCTTTCAGAGGAGGCCGCAGAAGCACGAGATAAACATTTCAGGCTATATCGCCAAGACTTCGCATGAAAATTCTCTAGGGAAGATTGCAACAGACATTTTTAACAGGCTTCTTTTAACGTCAAACTTTCTTATAAGTAGCATGAGGAACATAAAAAAAGAACACTAAATCCCTTTTGGCCTGAAACAATTGCTCTGCTCATGCCAGCGAACCCCAATGTTCGTGACGAATTTTCAAAGAGCAACAAAGACGAAAATTAGTTTTTAAAAATATATTTTGCGTTTTCTTTAATAAACTGTGTTAATAAATTTAATAAATGTATTTTTCTTTAAATTGTTTCCTTTAGAATAGTTATGTAGCATAAAATAATTTTGGCCGCGTAGATAATCCAAATACCCGTATGTGTACCGATTCGACTGAAACTTCACATATTTTTTCTAAAAATATTAAACGGGCGTTATTTCGCTTCTGCTATACACGCATTTTCAAGGTAGAAATCTCGGAAGTGCTAGCTAGGGCAAATTATTTCAGAAACGAGATATTTTCTAAAAAATATGCCAAGAACCAAAGCCGTAGGATTTATAGAGTTACATTTGATGGTGACCTTGAGTTGACTATGAAACCGACTTTCATGGCCAAATAAATTTGGAAATAATTTACTGTTTCCGGGATTTCGTCACATGTTGTATATAATTAGTGGTTCTGTGGGCTGATTCTAAATTTTAATCTTCAGAATTTACAAATATTTTACATATGTTATTCACTTGGTGATTTCACGGATGACTCTTAAGACGGTATGTGTTTGAGCACGTATTATAATTTCAAACACACTGACAAAGTCAATGCACAAATTTCCACTATCACCAAACAAATATTGCATGTCTCTCGACGCGCGTTTCGCTAACCAAGTTAGCATCATCAGGAGAGATGATCAAATGTGAATTATAAATCTAAGCAACGTACTTTATATAAGTTCGGGTGAGTAATACAACGAATAAGGAGTAATGAGCTCCTTGTTAATTGTTTACAATAGTCGAACTCCCCGTAAATGTCATTAAGATGAGGAAACCGTAATGATTCGCAGTAATAACCGATTACAATGCAAAGGTAGCAATTTGAAAATACTTAAGAAATATGTAAACAAAGGCCTGGAATTATTTAGAATTAATTAAATTAAATAAACAGCTATCTGGGATAGGCCCTTTATCGGCATTCATAGTGAGGCGGCAACATTTAAATATTTCTATGCTTTCAAATGCATCCAGCTTATAGCAATTATGCACATTTCTTAATAATTCCAAATTATCTACGCTTATCCTATGATCATTGTCGAAAGCATGTTGGGCAACACTCGATTTTTCAATTCTACCAAATTTTAAATGTGCCATATGTTCTTTAAATCTAGTTAAGATAGATCTTTTGGTTTGGCCAATATACTTCGACGAACAATCTTTACAACTTATAGCATAAATTCCTGACTTATCGGTTATTGCTACTTTATCCTTCGGATTACCAAGAACTGCTCGAAGCTTGTTACCTGATTTATGTATTAGATTGATATCAACCTTTTAAAGATTTTATTTAGACCACGAGTAATCCTTGGTTCGTAAGGTAAAGCTAACATTTTCGGTTTTTCTACCTCATTTTGTAAGGTACAAGTGTCCTTAATTAATTTCTTAGCCTTGAATTTATTAATTAACTTATCAACTAATTTCGTAGAATAACCGTTAATATTAGCGATCTCCTTAATGACTCTCTTTTTCTTTCTGAAAGCGGTCTGCACTGAGAGGGAAATTTAATAATCTATTTACCATAAAATTAAAACTTGCTAATTTATGTTGAGGGCAATGATGAGAGTCATTAGGGATGTATCTGCAGGTTGCGGTTTCTTTTCTATATACGTCAATTTCTAAGTAATTTAGGTTTCTTAACACTAATACATCCAGAAATGGAAGCTTCTTGTCATTTTCCATTTCATAAGTAAAGTTAATAGAAGGGAATTTTGCGTTTAACTCATTAATAAAATCCGTAATATGACATTTCTCGGTATCAAAAATCGCGAACACATCATCTACGTATCTAAACCAAACGCGGGGGAAGTAGTTGAATTGTTCTTTAGCTTCGATCTCAAATCTACTCATAAAAAGGTCTGCTAGGAACGGTGATAAAGGATTACCCATGGCTGTGCCCTCCCGTTGTTCGTAGAAACGCCCTTCAAATTGAAAACAGTTTTGTTCCATGCAAAGCTTTGTTAATGAGATGTACTCTTTTACAATTTCATTACTACATCCATTCAAACGAAGCAAATCTTCGAGATAACCTAAAGTTTGAGGGATCGGAACGCTAGGGAACAATGAACTAACATCAAACGAGACTAGACTTTCCCTTCTTCCAACTTTTTGATCTTTTACATGTTTAATGAACTCGACGGAGTTCTTTACACAAAAGCTCGGTTGCTTAACAGATAATTTCCCAAACTCACTTGTTAACCACTTTGCTAAATTGTACGTAGGACTACCTACCGCTGAAACAATCGGTCTCATGGAATTACCGGGTTTGTGAATTTTTGGCAAACAATAGAGTCTGGGTACTGTAGGATTGGACATCAACAGTTTGTATTTGATAGAGTTGCTAATGGTGTGCTTACACGTGTTCAAAATAGTTTTAACGTTGCGAATCATTTTCGGCAAGGGGTTCCTTTTCAGTAGAAAATAGGGTCCGTCAGAAATTAAATTACTAACTCTATCAACGTATTCATTTTGTCTAAAATCACTACCTTATTACCCTTATCTGCTTTTAAATAGTAACAGTCTTTCTTTCTCAATCCTTCTATAACTTTCATTTTTTGTTTATTAACGTTAGATTTTTTATTAACCGCTGCTAAGTTTGATTGAATCTGTTTTAAACAACCTTCTCTGACATAACTTTTAGACGACAGAGGCATATGTTGAATGCCACTTTCAATTTCAGCTATGATGTTTTCATTGTAGAGAATCTTTCCTCTCATTCTTTCGATAACCAAGAACTTGATCTTTTGAATAAAGGGCTGAATTTCGCGTTACCTTCAACTAATGCGCCCCTAGAAAACATCATAGCTGAAATTAAAAGTGGCATTCAACATATGCCTCTGTCGTCTAAAAAGTTATGTCAGAGAAGGTTGTTTAAAACAGATTCAATCAAACTTAGCAGCGGTTAATAAAAAATCTAACGTTAATAAACAAAAAATGAAAGTTATAGAAGGATTGAGAAAGAAAGACTGTTACTATTTAAAAGCAGATAAGGGTAATAAGGTAGTGATTTTAGACAAAAATGAATACGTTGATAGAGTTAGTAATTTAATTTCTGACGGACCCTATTTTCTACTGAAAGGAACCCTTGCCGAAAATGATTCGCAAACGTTAAAAACTATTTTGAACACGTGCGAAGCACACCATTAGCAACTCTATCAAATACAAACTGTTGATGTCCAATCCTACAGTACCAGACTCTATTGTTTGCCAAAAATTCACAAACCCGGTAATTCCATGAGACCGATTGTTTCAGCGGTAGGTAGTCTACGTACAATTTAAAGTGGTTAACAAGTGAGTTTGGGAAATTATCTGTTAAGCAACCGAGCTTTGTGTGTAAAGAACTCCGTCGAGTTCATTAAACATGTAAAAGATCAAAAGTTGGAAGAAGGGGAAAGTCTAGTCTCGTTTGATGTTAGTTCATTGTTCTAGCGTTCCGATCCCTCAAACTTTAGGTTATCTCGAAGATTTGCTTCGTTTGAATGGATGTAGTAATGAAATTGTAAAAGAGTACATCTCATTAACAAAGCTTTGCATGGAACAAAACTGTTTTCAATTTGAAGGGCGTTTCTACGAACAACGGGAGGGCACGGCAGCCATGGGTAATCCTTTATCACCGTTCCTAGCAGACCTTTTTATGAGTAGATTTGAGATCGAAGCTAAAGAACAATTCAACTACTTCCCCCGCGTTTGGTTTAGATACCGGCCAGATGATGTGTTCGCGATTTTTGATACCGAGAAATGTCATATTACGGAGTTTTATTAATGAGTTAAACGCAAAATTCCCTTCTATTAACTTTACTTATGAAATGGAAAATGACAAGAAGCTTCCATTTCTGGATGTATTAGTGTTAAGAAACCTAAAATTACTTAGAAATTGACGTATATAGAAAAGAAACCGCAACCTGCAGATACATCCCTAATGACTCTCATCATTGCCCCTCAACATAAATTAGCAAGTTTTAATTTTATGGTAAATAGATTATTAAATTTCCCTCTCAGTGCAGACCTTTCAGAAAGAAAGAGAGTCATTAAGGAGATCGCTAATATTAACGGTTATTCTACGAAATTAGTTGATAAGATAATTAATAAATTCAAGGCTAAGAAATTAATTAAGGACACTTGTACCTTACAAAATGAGGTGAAAAACCGAAAATGTTAGCTTTACCTTACGAACCAAGGATTACTCGTGGTCTAAATAAAATCTTTAAAAAGGTTGATATCAATCTAATACATAAATCAGGTAACAAGCTTCGAGCAGTTCTTGGTAATCCGAAGGATAAAGTAGCAATAACCGATAAGTCAGGAATTTATGCTATAAGTTGTAAAGATTGTTCGTCGAAGTATATTGGCCAAACCAAAAGATCTATCTTAACTAGATTTAAAGAACATATGGCACATTTAAAATTTGGTAGAATTGAAAAATCGAGTGTTGCCCAACATGCTTTCGACAATGATCATAGGATAAGCGTAGATAATTTGGAATTATTAAGAAATGTGCATAATTGCTTATAAGCTGGATGCATTTGAAAGCATAGAAATATTTAAATGTGGCCGCCTCACTATATGAATGCCGATAAAGGGCCTATCCCAGATAGCTGTTTATTTAATTTAATTAATTCTAAATAATTCCAGGCCTTTGTTTACATATTTCTTAAGTATTTTCAAATTGCTACCTTTGCATTGTAATCGGTTATTACTGCGAATCATTACGGTTTCCTCATCTTAATGACATTTACGAGGAGTTCGACTATTGTAAACAATTAACAAGGAGCTGATTACTCCTTATTCGTTGTATTACTCACCCGAACTTATATAAAGTACGTTGCTTAGATTTATAATTCACATTTGATCATCTCCCTGATGATGCTAACTTGATTAGCGAAACGCGCGTCGAGAGACATGCAATATTTGTTTGGTGATAGTGGAAATTTGCATTGTGACTTTGTCAGTGTGTTTGCTTTGTTACACCAAAGGTTCCAAACCAATTTTCTGAAGTATTATAATTTGTTTCTGTTAGCGCAAATTAAGCAACTCTGTTAATAAGTATGTAAAGTTTCATTCGAATCGATAAGTGTCAGTCGAGTAATATTAGTCGTTACTTGTAAGTTTAATCCTCAGTGAAGAAAGACAAAAAGGAAAGAAAATCGAATCTACGAATCCAGAATTATGAGATGGTGAAGTGTACTTTTGTAGTAGCACTATTTTTCTCTAGTAAGGTTAACAACTTAATTGTGGCAATACGTATTTAAAGTTTCCTAAAATCAATGTGGTAAAGATAAGAGCAAATTTATTGAAATTCATTTTAATGCACTTATATAATCTATATATATATATATATATAAATGGATCGTGGTTTGTTCGGATGCTTAAAACTTCAAAACGACTGGACCAAATTGGATACTTCCTTTTACGGGTTTGTTCGTAATTGCTACGCGAAGGTTTAGGAAAAAGAAAAGTTGGGAAAAATGTTGGGCAAAACAAAGTTTGCCGAGCCACCTAGTAATAATATAATTTAAATGTTTAAAGACGAGAAATGTAAAATGTAATCCTGCGGCTTGGAATAAGTAGTACAAATCACAAATTACCAAATGTCAATTTGTATTTCGATGAATTAATTTGCTTTATAAATAAAGCGTAACTTATTAACTGTAATGAAAACAACAGTTAATAATGTGAAATAAAGCAAAAATTATATAAAACGACAAAAAATTACTGTAATTCCAAAGAGTGTAGTGGATCAAATTCAATCCAAGACTCTTTGTCGAGATAATATCAGTTAGAAGTGTTTGAAGACAACAGCTAGGACATTAAAAATGTAACAATTAGTCGGCACTTCACGCATTTATGTATCTGTATTAAAATGTACTCAAATATTAAATAAAGAACAAATACACATGAAACAAGAACTTCTTTTTCTAAGAAAATGTATCAAGTTCTCTCCTTTTGGGGCGATGTAACAATTACTTGCCGTCGAGGCCCTTACTGAACAAGACCGGGCCTGATACCTGAAATGAAAGACGCGAGTCAAAATATTTAAGCATAAATTTAAACCGTAATTTACCGCAGATTAACATAACGGCGAAGCCATAGAACATTCACAAGGAGTTAATAGTTATTTTAATAATAATCAACTCCTTGTTAAAACGGGAATACCGAAATATGCCGACTTAATAGACGATCATGTAGACATACATATTTAGCCACCGAGTAAACGAGAACGAGAATAGTTTAGCGTTTCGATCGCCTGTTATACCTGTAATCGTAAATTCGCGTTATTATCCTCTTATTAAGCACGTGTCTCCATCATTTATCCTATAATTCTATAGTTAGTTGTATCTGTCAATATTTCGCCATAATCAATTTAGAACACTCATTGAAACAAATAGTGACAATTGTAGCTATAATTTAATCAATTAAATGAGAACGCTTGTTGTAAATTAAACGAGTTGAAAGGTTACAAGTTCCTATTCCCCATATTGTATTCCATACACACAGTTTCAACACGCTCAAAAAGGGAGACATGTTAAAATACGTGTGAACGAAGTTACAATCATCGTGTGCTGATAAATCAGTACTCGACGAAGCAAATCGCCATGAACGAATTTAATCGCTTCGAAGTCTTATTCTGGACCGTAATAATAATAAGAAGAATGGTAGGCGTAAGTTGTACTTAAACCCTTTGATTTATACTTCCCGGCTGCGAAACAACGATGTAATTTAATCCGTTCGGGTTATATCTACCACTTCGCCACTTAATTTTTGTACCGAAAATAGTTCCAAATGAGTCACTTCCGATATCACGGCTTTTAGTCGGCACCGAAACCGACAAGCTTTACACCTGTCACCGAAATCAGAAGAATGTTCATCGGACATTCCCAAGTTTTGTGCCAGAGATGTCAAAGTATACGCGGTAATTGCGTATAAGCTTAAAATTTGAATTAGAAAACACACGTAACAAAAATGTGTAGAAAAAGAACTGTACCAGAAAAATGAATGACTTGAAAACACTGTTCACATAAATTCCCGTATATATTTTTTGTTATATACCATCAATGACAAACAAAGTGATTGCTGAAAATAATTTTGAATGAACATATAAATCCTAATGAATGGCTTTTGATTAATTTCAAGTACCGTATACCGGGGCTACTTTGTGACTGCAGGTGAAACTTTGTAACACCGGGGGCTTAAACCTAGTTTTGAGAGGTTCTTACTTATAGAAGGGGCCTACTGCACCATTTATGAAAAGGGTGCGGTTTGTATCCTCAATTACAAGTGTGTGTCATGTCTTCTATTAGCAGCAAAACAACTATTCTTAATTTGTCGGTAAACTTTCTAGAGTGAGATCAAAAATAAGCAGGTATTAAAAAATTAAGTTAGTACACTTGTTCTACATTTATCTGGGATCATTTGGCACTATAGAGTTTAATTTTTCAATTTTTGGTTTCGATGTTATTAGTTTAATAAAAAATTAAAGATTGTAGTTGCTACTTTGTTACACGAAGAATCCGTCTCAAAGTAGCTTCTGCAATGTTAAGCAGATGAAAATCAGAGAAGAATCTATTTTGGATTATAACTTACATTTTACATTAATAATGCAAATTTTCCAGATTTGAAATGCCATGGGTATATAGAAAGAAGCTTGGTCGCAGGAATTACAAAAATTATAGGAAGCTCTCGAAGATATAGGACAAACAAACTATCCTTGCGTCGTGCTTCTGAAAAATACGGCATACACAGATACACTCTCCAGCTAAAGTTGAAAGGAAAGCATGAAAAACCGCATGGATAGCAAGAGGTTTCCACTGACCAAGAAGAAAATGCTTTTGTTGTTCGCAATGTCAAGATATGGGTTCCAGTCACTGCATTTGATCTCAGATGTGTGGTAAAATCGTATTTGCAACAATGTGGTAGAAAAAATACATGTTTTAAACACAACCTACCTGGAAAGGACTGGGCATCATAATTCCTCAACTGTCATCCCACACTGTCTCAAAGATTTGCACAAAACATATCTCATGCAAGAGCTGCAACAGACGAAGAAATTATCAACAAGTTCTTTGATCACTTGGAGGTAGAACTGGAAGGAATTTTCCCACGTAATATCGAGAACTATGACGAAACTAATTTGGTCGATGATCCAGGACTTACAAAAGTCATTACCAGACGAGAAACGAAATACCCAGAAAAAGTACGAAATGCATCGAAGGCTTGCACTTCGTTAATAATATGTGGAAATGTCAAGGGACAGTTAGCTCCCGTCTACGTTAATTATAAATCCCAAAAATTATGGTCCACGTGGACCGAAAATGGACCAACCAACGCAAGATACAACCGGACCAAGTCGGATTGGTTTGATTACCAAACTTATGAAGACTGATTTCTAAATTTGTTGCTACCTATAATAAAACACCAAGATGGACCAAAAGCACTCATTGATGACAATGTAAGTTAGTTACTACTGGAATTCAGAAATCTGTGGGAAATTACGTTGTCGTAAACTATGAAGGAAAATATTTGCCTGGAAGAATTACAAAAAGTTCCAAGACAGGAGCGTACGTCAGCGAAATGATATAGTTTGGAAAACAATGGAAATGGTTGCGACCGATAGACGAAATACTTTATCACAATAGTGAAATAATTATGAATATCGATGATTCAATTCCAGGCGGAAACAGAGAGTTATGTTGTCATAGTAAAACATGATTGTCACAAACTAACCCCGGCCCAAGGGGTGGCTTTGTGAAGCTCTATTTTATTAATATCTTTCTTTATATGCATAACATTGCATTGCATTCCTAAGCATTCGAAGGAGCAAGTTGTAAACTTCATATTCACGTAAAATTTAATGTATACAGTATAATAACAATTTCAGTATTTGAGAAAACATAAAAAATTGTCACAATGTAGCCCCGGTTTACGGTATATAAACATCAAAGTTCTTTTGACCTTTTATTCGATAATTGTTTCAACGATTATATCTACCAACGATTACAGCAGCCATTCCTAGCATGAGTTGAATCAAACCATGAAATAGCTTTTACGAAATCTCATTCTTTTCTTCTCTAAAGGTGGATATAGGATATTTAGCTCAATAGTACATTTTGTTAATGTATTTTTATTAATGATATCATCGTTATAACCATAGAATTGAGATGATTAATGTTTTCCACCAATCCTCGTCCCATCAAGCCACTCGCCTGAGACCCACCGGCAAAAACTTAATTGTAAACAGAAACAATTAGTCATAGAAACTTCCCAAAACACATATTGACACACTCTCTCTCTCTCACTCTCTCTAGGCGATTTTCCTCAAACAATTTGTTGAGTCTGACTCTCAGCCCAGCGACGCTTGATAATGGCACATTAGGTGGACACTTACAATTATGCAATTTTTTAAGAATAAGGGTTACCGGTTCAAACCTGTTTCAATAGCTCTCTTGATGCGCTATATGCCCATATTTTGAATACTTATTGTAACAATTGCAGAGTAATTGTCACGAAGCGGTGCCATTCTTGAGGACGCTTTTCACACCTTTGAAAGGGTTAATGGCAGAAACAGAAACCAACCTCTTACATAGTCTAACCAGCTCTACATAATTACCAACTTTCATCGAAATCGGTGTTTCCGCAAATCGGTGGGGATGGAAGGGGTAATATTTTTAAGAATAGGAGTTACCGATTCAAATATGTTTCGATAGACCTCTCGACGCGCTGTATGCACATATGTTTGAATATTTTCTTCTTGCACCAACTGCAGAGTAATTGGCCAAACCCACCCCATCCTTGGAGGCATTTTTCAGCCTTTCAAAGGCGTTACTGGCAGAAACATTAAGCGAGTTTTGACATAGTTCAACCAGCCCCACATAATTACCAACTTTCATCGAAATCGATGATTCTGCAAATCGGGTGAAGTGGGTAGGGGTAACATTTTTAAGAATAAAGGTTACGATTCAGATTGACGTTTCAGTAGGCCTCGTATAACGCTATATAGTCATATGTTGGAATATTTTTTGTTGAAGCAATTTCAGACCAATTGGCAAAAAACGAAAAGCACACCAATTTTCAAGGGCGTTTTTCACCCCTTGAAAAACTTTAATCGCAGAAACGGAAACCAGCCTCTTACATCGTCCTACCAGCTCTATATAGTTAGCAAGTTTTATTGAAATCGGGATGTGCGGCTTGAGAACCTTTCCTTGTAAGTAATAAAATTGATAACCTAAAATAAAAACTACAAAAGAATCTGCTCCGCATGTTTCAAGTCTTAATTCTTTGCATCAACTCAGTCAGAACATAGCTTACATTCCACATAGCACACATTTTACTTAATCGAACGCATACTATAAAAGCTATTTGTTAATCTATTTCATTTGCAAGCTTTCCAGATAGATAACACAAATATTTTTATTTGAAAGTGATGTTAAAATTATCCAATCCTCAAAATCAAAGTGAAAGTAATTCAGACCGAAATAGTTCTGTTTGATACAATATTTTTGGAAAATTGTTGAAATAATCCAAACCGGTGGTGGGTATTTATTTCAGTATACTTGCACATTTTAATAATGTTAACCACAACGGACACATATGCTACTTTAAATATTCTATGTCTTTAGAACATGCTTTTATTCGATCACAAATATGCTATTTCTTCTGATGCCAAAAATTATTAATAATCCTATATCACGCCTTTATGCATCATTTACGACTGTTCTATTTGATGTTAAATAGAACAGTTGGGGACCAAGGTCACTTAAAACTGTATGATACTTTGAACATAATTTCTCTAATTTTTGTAAACCAAGGAATACTTTTAGTTTACAAAATACAAACTGTCAGATGTAACATTTCAATTTCTCTTTCTTGAAAAATCAACGTGTTTCAAATAAAAAAAAAATCTTCAGTGCTTTCTTCAACGTTGTTAGTATTTCAATCTGCTGTTAGTGGAGTGGTCCCTCACTAACCAAAGTATATATACCCAATGACTAACCCCAAGAAACTGTGCTACGTCCGCATAGTTTGGTGGCGGCGTAATGCTATTAAGATGGAAAACTATGCTCATTTGGTTCACTCTTTATCTCAACAGCAACTAAAATTATTTCTATTCAGATACATTGTCAACATCGATATGAATTTCATTCTAAGTGAATTGCATGATATTCTGTAAGTCCAATTCCCAATGTAAGTTTGTTATTACAAAGCAGGATAAGTGCAATTTGATTTTTAATAAATTACTTCAAAAAAGTGTTCAAAAATGATTGTCAAACTATTTTTTAGGACGAAATGTTTATACATTTATCGTAAAATGTGATAGTCATAACGGTTTTCCTGTAAATGATTAAATAGTGAGACAATTTTTGTGATTTCTAAATTGCGAATAAATGTGAATGCACTCCAATACAACCAATTACCAATGAAACATATACATTATAATTATGTATTATTTGAAAGAAGGGACTTTGCTAGTCAACTCTTACAAATTCTTTCATGTATGCAACCTCTACCATAAACTAAACTAATACTGGAAAACAATAAGACTGTTTTTACCAAATTTATAAGATAAACAATTTGTGACCCAGTTTTTGTTAATACGTATCAACATATTACACACATTGTACATTTTGTCATCATTTTATTAGTTTGTGGCATTTGACACGAATGCAAAAGATGACTTTTTGAAATAACCATCAACAATCCGTCTGATTTTGAGCTAAAGAATAGAGAAATTCAATCAAAACACGCAAGGATAAAAATAAAACTGCGTGAGTATCAATGAATAGTTGCAGCCTCCATCGACATAAGTTCTATTGCCCAAAAATAGAAATTCCACGAATCGTCTCTGAACTCCCTTAATAATGTTTGAATGAAAATTGTACATATATCCACAGACACCAAGGGCAAAGAGGGAAAACGAGAAAGCAGGACAAAGGTAAATAAAAAGATGTAACCATGTAATATAATTTACCGATAACAAATCATGATAACAATTATGTTAATGTAATATGTGCAGGAGAAAAGCAAAGCACGACCATTAATAAGATAATCCAAACAAACGTGACAAAGAAGAAAGTGAAATACTGAAGAAGCTAAGGAAATTGATAGTAGTTAAAGTACGAGGGGTGTTTCCGAAGTTCTAGGAATTTGGTTATAATGTCCTCAATTTTCATCAGACTTACAATATAGTTTGTCAACATATGTAACATCCATTTCATTAAATAACAACGTGAAACTAATTTCTTTCAATTCGTCCTCAAAGAACATTTTAGTTTCTACAATCCGCCTATTCATAGTAAGTTTTACCTTATTTAAGATCCAAAATCTAATACCCCGTAGCGGCTCTTTCGAATTTTGGAAAAGATGTAAATCACAAGAAGCCAGATCCTCCGAATAAGTGCATGTGGAAGCAATTTCGAAGCAAATCGTTTAAGGCATTATACACTTTTGGTGTGATATAGGGTCTTACGCTGTCCTGTTACAATAATGGACGTTTATGCAACTTCCCAGGCGATTTCTTGCAAAGCACGTGCCGCCATAGGCCAGAATAATATTCTGCGTACTATCTTTAAGCATTACTTTTCAAACTGACGAAACTGCACATGCTTTAAGCGTAGGATCCTTGTCTGGTTTGCACCATCTTTCGTTAGCTCCCGTCTACGTTAATTATAAATCCCAAACATTATGGTCCACATGGACCGAAAATAGACCAACCAACGCAAGATACAACCGAACCAAATCGGGTTAGTTTGATTACCAAACTTATGAAGACTGATTTTTAAATTTGTTGCTACCTATATTAAAACACCAAGATGGACCAAAAGCATTTATTGATGACAATGTAAGTTAATTACTACTGGAATTCAGAAATCTGTGGGAAATTACGTTGTCGTAACCTATGAAGGAAAATATTTGTCTGGAAGAATTACAAAAAGTTCCAAGACAGGAGCGCACGTCAGCGAAATGATGTAGTTTGGAAAACAATGGAAATGGCCTCGATCGATAGACGAAATACTTTATCACAATAGTGAAATAATTATGAATATTGATGATTCGATTCAAGACGGAAACAGAGAGTTATGTTGTCATAGTAAAACATGATTGTCACAAAGTAACCCCGACTCAAGGGATGACTTTGTGAAGCTCTATTTTATTAATATCTTTCTTTATATGCATAACATTGCAATGCATTCCTAAGCATTCGAAGGAGCAAGTTGTAAACTTCATATTCACGTAAAATTTAATGTATGCAGTATAATAACAATTTCAGTATTTGAGAAAACATAAAAAATTGTCACAAAGTAGCCCCGGTTTACGGTATATAAACATCAAAGTTCTTTTGACCTTTTATTCGATAATTATTTCAACGATTATATCTACCAACGATTACAGCAGCCATTCCTAGCATGAGTTGAATCAAACCATGAAACAGCTTTTACGAAATCTCATTCTTTTCTCCTCTAAAGGTGGTTATAGGATATTTAGTTCAATAGTACGTTTTGTTAATGTATTTTTATTAATGATATCATCGTTATAACCATAGAATTGAGATGGTTAATGTTTTCCACCAATCTTCGTCCCGTGAAGCCACTCGCCTATGACCCACCGGCATAAATTTAATTGTAAAGAGAAACCATTAGTCATAGAAACTTCCCGAAACACATATTGACACACTCTCTCAATAGAGAAATTCGATCAAAATAATAAGTCTTCAAACACGCAAGGATAAAAGTAAAGCTGCGTGAGTATCAATGAATAGTTGTAGCCTCCATCGAAATAAGTTCTATTGCCCAAAAAATAGTTTCTCTGGTTTGCACCACATTTTGAGTGATTTTTTTGTGTCAAGATTGAAGTTAAACATCCATGTTTCATCAGCAGTTATATTTCGTTCCTAAAATTGGTCGTCCTAATGTGCTAAAAGCTCTGAAATTTAGCAGCGTGTCCAATCTTTTCAGTTGCTTTGACACCCAGCGTATTCTAGTAATGTTCTACCAGCTTTCATACGATCGGGGCACCAATAGACTGTACTTTTAGATTCTGCAGACTGCCCAAATACACCTTGCAGACGTTGAACGGTTTCACACCTTCTTTAAATAAAAGGAAAATGATAGCCCTTTGTAATTTAGTCGCGTTTTCTGTGATTCTAAAATCATTACGAATGAAAGATACGGAAATATGTACGGTAAGTAGCTGAATTATACTAAACAATATTGCACGGCATGCGTTAACGTGTCAAGACTTGTCTCAGACCAGTGGCGTGACCTATAAGATTTACGCAATTCAACTAGAGCCAAATTCCTAGAACATTCGAAACATTCCTCGTATTAAAGCACTTGTATAGTTAACAACCAGACCAGGTTTAAAGAAGTACGTAGGAGGAGGAAAGTTAGCAATCTCACAAAATTGTTATAATAATCGAAAGCAATGAGCTACCGAATTTTATCTGTTGGTTCCGACAAACCTACATTTACCATAGAAAAAGTATTTAACATTTCATTGTTAACATAAACCAGATACCCAAATACCGACCCACGTAACGATCTCGTAAACTAAACTCGTAATTCTGTTGAACAGGACTTGATCAAACAACTGTAACACGTTTCAAGTAACATTCCAACTGAACTAATTCACAGAATTAAAGCTTGAAACAAACAGAGCAGATTTTGGTCTGCATTTTCTTTATAGGTATTTATACACAAAATTCAAACTGGTACTTGTGCTTGGACGAAACCTTCCATTATATTGATTTATTATTTTATCCACATCCCAGATTCATATTAATCAACACAAATAATCAATAATGATTGAAAATGTTGTTTCGTTTATTTTTCAACCGTCATTTCTTTTGATCTGCTTTTCACAGATGATTTTAATACTTTTTTATGACTCAAAATTGTAAACCGCACTATCTAATACATTTTTGGAATTCTGTTGGTGTTGTTGTATAGCATCATAACCAGTTGATACGTTTTCGATTGATGAAAAACATGAAAAACAACGATTAAGCTGACCATTTTTAAAAGGATAAGTAAGTGTGTGCATCAGATTTTCCATTTTGTTTTAATTATGCATTTAGAAGATGTGTGTAAATGTGAAGTTTCACTAGCAATTAGACAGATGTGGTGCAAATGGTACTTACTAGTTTGCCGCCGGCACTGCATATAATTTCGAGAAAATTGTGTTAATAACATCTTATTAAATATATTTCAACGTTCCATATTTTATTTTTCCGCTAGATAAGTCATTACCCTATCCCTAAATCCTTTGCTTCTGTTCCTTCTATATACATTTCAAAGCAATCTAGCGGAGAGGCAAACAGGTGCTGTATGTAAAACGAAGAATGCGTTTAGGCAGTGCTTAAATCTAACGTTCAGCTAGCCACAAATACCATTCATAAATATTTTTACAAGCAAGCCCGATGATACCAGTGGAGTAATGGAGTTGACTCTGCCGATCTCACTATACGTATTCGTTTGGATTAAATCCTTTAGAGCCCGTTGGCATATTTAGACGAGAGGTTGACGTGTGTTTTCGTACATACGAACGAGAGAAAATTCGCTTTTTCACAACCGCAGAAAAAATTAACATGTTTTCGTCGACGACCTAAGGCTTTTAAACATAACCGGTCGACAAATTTAGACGTTACACTCGTGTAAAATTGGTACAGGGATGGCAAAATGGACCTGGTTCCTTGAATGTATTGACCTCGATTCATTGTTTTTCAGAGTAATTTATAAACGTGTATGTTCATATTGGTTCCGTATTCTGGCCACATGTTCGTATTTTAAGATTTCAATACAATTGAGAGGTTTCCCTATAGACGCGAGATTTATAATTTTTAAGATGGTTATAAATAGCTGTTTCAGTTTCATGTGTTTGTATGTTTTACTTTCTCTGAGAGCGCGTGATATCTAATGTGCTTTTCGTTTGTATTGGATTATGTAATTTCAAATCAGATAGGCAGGCAAACAGCCTCTGCAAATGTTTTGGCTATTGATCAAATAAATGTTGCCAACAGCGAACACGCTTCCACACATTATTTTTTCACTTCGCACGTCAGAAATATTTCTTTGACATTGTGCGCTAGAAAATATAGCGGTATTTACTTGCCCCTTGAATACTTCCGGTTAATTTATCAAAAGAATATTCAATATTCAAAGATCAAAATACATACTTACATAGTGTGAAGATAAACATTAAAATTTCCTAAAAATGTGCCAGAATCTTTTACGAAGTTGTTACGAAGAATGAAAATACCGATCATCGTGTGGATTCATCTACTTATTGCTCTAATGAACAATCCTTCAGCTTCAAATTATTAAATTACTTTTTAAAAAATAAAGGAATTGACTCAGAAAGATTTGTGCTGTTTGATATTATACTTTTAGAAAATCATTTAGATAATTCAAACTGGTGTTAGGTATTCGGGCAAAAGGAAAATAGATGGTGTACTATATATTTTAATGTTAGTGAAGCAAATCTTAATGGACCAGCATGCTACTTTAAGTATTTTATGTCTGAACAGATTTTTATTCGATCAAAACTAGGCCAAAAATAATTAATAATTCTATATCACACATTTATGTTTGATTCAACTGTTCTATTTGACAGTTAAGAACGAAAAATTAGGGATGTATAAAACTATGAACATAATTTAATTAAAGGATTTTTGCAAATGGTAGAGTACTTTTCGTTTAGAGGAACGTAAACGTCTCAGGTGTAACATTCCGGGACCTCTTTCACGAAAATTCGGTCTCCTTCAAATCAAAAAATTCTTCAGTGCTATCTTCAACGTTCTAAGTATTTTTAAATCTTCTATTAGTTGAATGGTTTCTCGCTAAGCCAAATACGTGAAAATCTGTTAACATCAAATCACGTAAATATACTGAAGGGCTGACCCCAAGAGATTATGTTAAGTTCTCATAATTGTATGGAGGCGCGAAGCTATTAGGATGGAAAACTGTTCAATTCCTATCCGAACAAAGAACTAACATATCTTTATTCGAATGAGTATCAACATCCCCATCGGCTATTACAAAATAAAGTATGTCCACAAATAAGTTAGCCCTTAACTTTACCACACCAAATGCGTGTTGGTAGCATTTCAACCACGACGTGGTCAACCGTAACGCATAGAAAGGAAACTATATTCGTGAAAATCGATTAACGAAGCTCTAAATGGGCCACTTTATCTACGGAGTTTCCAAATAGTCGGTGTGATATGGGTAAGGCTCAATTTATTTGAGTCTAAACCACAGATATTCCCAATTTGACATTTTTAAAGTAAACGCAGTTTAATTTTTTAACAGATTACTTCAAAAGTATTCACAAGCGATTACCAGAATCCATTTTAGGACTAAGGCTCACACATTTATCTGAATATGTTATCGTCATATACTTAATTATTAAATAGTTAAGATCTAAGGATTCTGTCATATCTGTTGTGTGCACAAATGTTAATACGCTCTAATATAAATATCCAAATAATTATGTAGAAAGAAACTCTTTTCATGGTTGATTGGAAGAAAAGCAATAGCTTTGGAAGAGAACTTTACAAAGTAGCTGTTAGAAATACCCTAATCCAACAGAAACATCTATACACTACTTTTCTTATGCAAATCGGGTACTAGTGAACCAAAGAGGTAAAAAGCGGCTAACACGACTCTTCTGCCCAAACAAACGTAACAAATCGTATTTGAACACACAATATGGCAGATAACTTTTACGGGAAGGGCTGTTGTTGATCCGATAAGTCCCGTTTCTTGCAAATAAAACGTTTGTGAACCCCTCATAACCCTAACAACTTATCAGGCTAGTGGCAGTAGAATTATGGTATAGCATCGTAGTTATCAATCCGTAGTCCGCGGAACGCTGGTGTACATCATGTGTTGCAATTAAGAAATAAATAGATAGAAAAATATGAAGCTTCGGGAAAATATCTGAAAAACTATGATTTTTGCAATACTTTGGCGTATTTAACTGATATTTTGCTTACTCTAATACTGAGAATATAAGTATCTAAGGAAACACCAACTTACAAATTATGTGGAATAAAGGAAGGACTTTTATTATGAAAGAAACACGTAAAAGAAAGAAACACGTAAGAGAAAGAAATACGTTACAGAAAGAAACACGAAAATGTTCCTTTCTGTACAGAAACAGTCGAGGAAATCGTTTATATCATAATTTTTAATAATATTTAACATGGTTAGAAAAAAATTTGAAAAATATATTCCATTTTAATCCCTGAATAATTTGGTTCGATCAGAAATCCATTTGTTTCCTCCGACTTCCCACACTTTACTTTGAAAACGAAGAAGAACTGATATCGCTGTTTTCAGATCGTGGACTAAAGAAGAATTCTGAATCTCTGTTAAAGTTGAATACCCGGGTTTAGCAAAAAATAGCACTAAACACATTATTATTATTTTCCACGTTATATCCCTAAAACAAAGAAATGTGACAGATTCTCTGTTAAAGTTGAATACCCGGGTTTAGCAGAAAATAGCACTAAACACATTATTATTATTTTCCACATTATATCCCTAAAACAAAGAAATGTGACAGATTGGGAACTTTACGAAGAGAAGATGCGAGTGGCTTTATTATTTATTGCTCCCGATATCACTGAAATCAGCAAAGATTACCAAGCTAATGTATCGCATTAAATTTGAGCAATTTGTATTAGTAGTGTTGCTTTTTAAAATGATTTTTAAATAAATATGCTTGCATCAATCAATGTTTCTATTTCATTTCAAGATAATACTTTGAAGCACTTCATTTTAGAAAGGTTGGCCACCCTTGCTTTAAAGCTTATGTGGTATTGTAAGTGTTTGGTGTTCCCCGAGTTCGAAAAGATTGAGAACCAAGGGTAGAGGAAATGTCTTCTGAAGTACGATAGGTCCTTTGACCACATACACTTTCAACAAAGCAATTGGCTTTATCATCGTTCTCAACTAATCTCAAGCTGTTAAATGTTCGTACATATGAGAGTTCAATTACGAAATTCGGCCATAATGTACTAATTGCGCATTTTTGCAGCTATTTTGATTCTATAGAAGTAGACAACTGGTTTTGCCACAAACTCCTGTAGTAGCCTACTACTTGTCTACTTCCGTAGACTCAAAATAGCTGCAAAAATGCACAATTAGTACATTATGGTCGAATTTCGTAATTGAACTCTCATATGTACGAACATCTAACACCCGGGCTTATATAGAGCTTCTATAGGAATGAAAACTACTTCACACAGTCGCACTGATGAGCGGTATGACCACGAAACGCGTGTCTGCGACTAGTGAAAGTAGTTTTTAATTAAGCACAATCTCAAGCTGATTTGAAGAACACAATTTTTAAAAAAACCATAATGTAGACAACTGAAGAACGTGAAACCTTTTTCATTTAGCGATATTTTGCTACGAATAATCCTCAGTTAAATTTGCTCACTATGTATCAGCGTGAACTAAGATTTTTTACCAGCGGTATCAAAAACTCATTGAGTGTATGCTCCACACAATATCTGGTGTTGAACTAAAGGACTAGTTGGTTATTATGTGCTACTTCTAATATTTTAACCACAGAATATACGGTTAGAAAGCAACAATTATAAATAATGCTAGTCTGATTAAGAGGTTAAATTTTTAACTACCCACTCAAGAATCCTGTTTCGGTTGTTGTATCTGCTACGTTTTTCGAAGATCAAAAATCATATCAGTATATGTCACCGATTCCTTTAAATAAAACCAAAAATTATGATATAAATTGTGATCAAATTGTAAGATCTAACTAATATTTCCAATTTTTTCTAGCACCGTTATCTCTACCTAAAAACTTTTGTCTTCCATTCTGTAATTCATAAAATATCGTTTCTTTTATCTTCATTTATTCTAGAATTCACAACATCGAAAATGACCGTACACTCTTTTCAATTTCATCTCATCACTTCGTCACTGAATGCCAGTAGCTTCATTCATTTAATGTTGGTTATATCTATTAAAACACACGCGACAAGCTCGCTTTTCTGTCTTCAGCTACTTTGATGACCGCCCAACAAATATTTTATCACCTAAAATAGTGCAATTAGCGAATACGCTCGCTAAACAAAATAGCGACGGGAATTCCAACTTGCCGTTTGATCCTAAAACGTAATTTAATTAATAATCTCATCCTCCCATGTGGCACCAACAAGATCACAGACGAGAATATCCGGTGAAAATATGTAAAATAATATTTCATAGCAAGATAGTGCACTTAAAAGAGAGTGGTATGAAAGAAGGAAATGAATGCAGTTCATCTGTAAAATAAAATTTAGATGTGGTTGAAGAGATTGCGAATTCTCATACTTGAATGATTTTATTTAGTCTGTCTAAACATAGTAGAAAATTTTGCTTATTATTCTATTGTATTTATGAGGATACTTTCTTCAAATAAAACAAAGACATCTTAATTAGAAATGGGGCATAAAGGATTTTAAAATATCAAACGAATTACAAGGAGAATCTATGAAAACACCTTGCTTTATAACTACCTATATCGTAACATTTTGACGTGGAATTCACTCATTTGGTAGGCTCACCGCCCAGCATGTAAAGCACTAAACTTGTAAACTGTATAGAAAACAGTCGGACTGTTTACTTAATGTCAGGTATACACCAAAGCACATCGTTAAAAATTTAGACTAACGATGTTTTTGCATACTTCACGTCGACTTTATGCTTTCAACTATATCCATAGTTTATAAAATTTTATATTTAAAGTCGATTATCGATTCGCTGTAGTTTCAATTTTTTCCAAATAAATTTCAAGGCCTAACATTCGATGTGGCTACATACATACATGTATTTATTTATTACAATATTGTAATGCTAGGTTTGGATGTGAGAACATCAAACCTACGCTTGCAATATTATAATAATATTGCAATATTTGCAATAAACCCGTAAACATCTGCTATTTCTATTACAGATACTAAATTATAACAGACATTACAAATTTTACGACTGCTATATTTTGTAAACGAATAGTCTTTGTTTACGTTCCAAGGCGTGTCGTAGCGAATAATAATGTGTTAATTTCTCACCTTTTCACCTATATTGTGTAAACTTTTCACATACTATTTTACGAGCGTTTCCAAGAAATATGTATTTGCAATGTACCTTTTCAATGTAATCTTCATATAATTGAATACAACTATCCCAACGTGAAACTATTTTTTTAAATCGTCCTCAAGGAACTTTATCTGAGTCTCTGTAATCCATCTACATATAGCAAGTTTTACTTCGTTTAAGGCTTTCCACCAAATACACCGAAGTGGTTCTTTCAAACTTGGAAACAGATTAAAATTATTAAGGCGAATGGGATGGATGTGGAAGCAATTCCCAGCTCCCCCACAGTCTTGCTTTAAGCGAACGTCCTTCTTATGGTTTACGCCTTTCATGTTCCATCAGTAATGATTATGCATTGCCAAAATTTGCAGTCGTAAAGTGCTAAAACCGCTTGAAGTTGACGGCAAGTCTCAAACATGTTAAGTTTCTATTCCGGTCCCAACAGCCTTGGAACCCAGCGGGTTGAAACCTTATTCACGCCCGAACGTTTCCGTAAAATCTCATGAAGCTATCGTGTACCTATTTCTACACTAACACTAATTTCAACAATAGTTATTCTCTTATTATCTTTCAGTAGATTCTCCACGGCAACACCGTTTCTTTTATTTACAAAGGTGCTCGACCGTCCACTGCACGGATCGTATTCGAGTGTCGTACCAGCTTTACATCGATCAACCCATTGTTTGACTATACTTTTACGTTCCGCGGACTCTCCAAATACATATTGCAAACGTTGAACAATTCCTGAGGGTTTCACACGCTCTTTAAATAAAAAGAAAGCGATAGGTCTTTGTGACGTGGCCGCGTCTTCCATGATTCCAAAATCAGCGATACGGAAATACGTATGTGTTAGTCAAATAGCTGAAGTATACTAAACAATATTGTACGAGATGGCGTGTCATAATGATAAACGTGTCAAGGACAAGAACCCAATTTCTAGAACATTTGAAACAGCTCTCGTAATTGTCAATAATTAGATAAATTAGAAAAGCGAAACAAAAGTCTTTCGAACTCAACCCACTGACGCTCCATACAATTTGATTGAATAACGCTCATCTGAGAAGAATTGAATGAATTGTTAATTAGATAATTTAATACTTACGAGGCCAAATGCTATCAACTCGCTTTGTGCCAAAACATTTTCTTCAAAACCAATGTCCTCTAGTAGAAAGTCCTATCTAAAGATATTGCGTTGGTGGCAAAGAAGAAGCAAGTTACAAGATAAAAATACTAAAAGCAGTTAACATATATTTCAATTACACAATACTTTTTGGTGAAAGAGTCAGGTTCTCAAGTACCGTGGGAAAACCTCTGATGAAAAGCAAATGTAACTTTGAACAGCGATTTGTTTGAGAATTGTGGTTCAATAAATACATTCAATTAGGGAATTTCCGCTTATCACACCCAGCACAATTAGACCTGTATTGAATCTCAATAATGATCTAATTATGCTCACATGGGTGCTGTGCAGGAGTACATTCTACTGGATTTTTTTAATCGCTGTACGCTGTTCGTTTATTGGGTATTCACAATGAGTCAAGCGCAATATAATCAGTGTTGCCACAGGAGATAACATCTTAGTTGCCAATATAGTAGTTTTGAAAGTGGCCGATCGAGATCATACGAAATTGAGGTTCACAGAGACTTAAGCACTAAATAAAGGATGAAGTTACATGCAATTCAATAAAATATTGTTTGCCTAATTAAGTAGGTACAGAAATTATATCATTTATATAATTCAGGTTTTTTTCAACTAATAGAATTCTGTCATTGGAGGTGTGCAACAAGGCTGTCTTATAAGCGTTCTTAAGTTCAATGTCCATTATCCGCAAAGCTGCTTCAGAATAGAAAGGAGGCATTTAAAGAAAAACAAACCATAATAGATCTCACCATAAATACATATATCAGAAACAAACATAGTGACTATTGATAGATTTACCAATAACAGACTAGAAATCAAGCAAATAAATGGGCTTGGTGTGGTGATCATTATTATCAAAGATGGCAAAAGAAAATTAATCGTTTAGAAAAGCCGTCACCACCTCCTAAGCGACAACGAAAGTAATAAGAAGAAAAACTGCAGTGTTGGTCTCTTAAAGAAAAGTGGATGGACACGTTATCTATGTATGTCCTTAAGATGAATTGGTGAGGAAGAATATTGCACACACAATGAATAGAAGTCCCCCAGCAAGTAATACATAATTCGAGCATGTCATATATAAAAAATCAATAACAAAATATGTACAAAATACGCTAGAATATGTAGGACTTCGTCTTGAGACCAGATTAAACTATAGAAACATATGTATAGTAAAAAAGTTGTCAATAAATAAGTTAGGGGGTTATCTACAAAACAATACTTGTGATCCAATATGGAGATGTGACATAGAGCTATGGGATTTTGCGTGCTAGTGCACCTTGATATGTCTGAAGCGATAATCAAAATCCCATATCCTATTAAATCTGGGTGAATAGTAAGAATTTACCAGTTCAATTTAATATCAGTACTACACCTCCAACCTTGCAATTGTCCTCAAATATTTTTATAAGAAAAAAGCAGAAGAACACTAAGGGACAAGAATTAATTTAGCGCTAATGTCGGTGTATAATTTCTAATCACCCAAGCATTAACATGTATATACATCAAAGCTCAAAAGCTAAAAAGGATGTCTGGCTGGAGAATACTCAAGCTGGTGCTAAGAAGACAATTAATAGGTCCAAGAAGAATATGAAGATCATGGAAGAAAACCGGAGATAGTTTGATAAGATTCAGGAAGATGTAAAGAGCATAAAGATGAATGCCTGGAAGGTAAAGGCAGCAAATACAGCAAATACACTAAGGCGGAGGAAAATCATGCACAAATTCCAACATGAAGAAACAAAATAACATATTTTGTACTCTCTCTCTTTCTCCCTCTTTGGCTTTCTGTCCCTATACAGGTTAGCCGTTCCAAGATTCCTATATTCTCTGTCTGCCCAATCGTCCTCATTTAATTCCTTATCTACCATTGTTTTTGTTATGTATGTTTTCCATTTCATGGCCGGGCATCCTCTTTTTCTCTTTCCTCTCGGTAACCAGTTTAGGATCTTCTTTGGCAATCTCTACCCCTCCATTCGATTTACGTGTCCGTACCATTTTAATGCTTTATTTTCCAATCTGCTGGTAACCGATGTCTTCATTTCCATTGGTCTCCAAATCTATTCTGTTCTTATTTTGTCTTTGCGAATGAGTTGTAGACATCTTCTCATCTAGTCTAATGCTATTGTTCTAATTTTGTTCCTGATTTTGTTTGTTGGCGGCCACATTTCACCCCCATATGTAGATGTTACTGTAGAGCTTTAATGGCTCTCTATTCCTTTATTACTTGGTCTTTTATGTCCCGGTGTATCTTGCCTATTTGATAATATCGTCCCTAAATATTAATATTCTGTGCATCCCTTTATCATTGATTCGTCTATCTGTAGGTTGTCTGTTTGTCGTCCCACACACCCATATTCGGCTTTTTAATATTAATATTTAATCCCCAATGCTCGTATTCTTGTTTTAATTTTTTCATCATATAATTCATATCTTCTTTGTCTTGAGCAAAGACTATTTGGTCGTCGACAAAAATATTTTGTACTAATATTGTTATATTAGCTATGTATTATTTTACCCTAGAGGTACATAGTCTGTCGAGCGTAGTAAATAATAATAAATATATACAATCTTAATAGAATTATTAGCTTTTTCTCCATTTTTGGCTTCTATATTTGTTCTACATCATTTCTGAAAAATTAGCTGTGGAAATAGTTACCTATAAAGTTTAAATATCTCTGAAAGAAGGTATAAAAAACTATGAATACGTTTCTGACTTGATTAGAATCCAATTATAAAATAGTCATGTCGAAAAAATGATCGATTTTTCCTCATGATCAACTTTATTAATAAACACCGATATGAAGATACCCTCTACCCGGTGTGCAGAAGTATCCTAATATTTGGACATTTTGAGTTTCGTTATAGATAAATATTAGATTAACGTATTTTCTGTATCTAGCACTGTATTTGTACGACATAGAGATGAATGGAAACGGTCCCCTCTACAACCGGTACGGCACAAGTAAACGGAAATCGAAACGACACAGTCGTAAACTTTACAATTAGCTATCGCACGTGTGAATACATAAACATCGTTCAACATATGCTCTCACCGAGTTCATTCCATCCTCTCCTTCCTAAAAACAGTAGAAAGAGGAAGAAACTCGTGCCCTTTATAAAGAAAACCTACTGCATATACACACAGGCGTATATATAGATGAAGCTCCGGCCCTTTTAGATATTTCCATTCTCAATCATGACTTAACATATAAACCATTGCTCGGCAGCAAACTATTAGTTCGAAGACAGGACAGTTGACTTTTATTTATGCCTCCTTTTAACACCCGTCTTAGATAAGCATTTTTTCTTCCGGGGCAAGTTTAAAATCACTTTAAACATAATGTTCGAGCTAATTCCATTTAGGAAATTCGAATTTTAAACGCTGTTTTTCTTAGACATCCGCACATAACCATTTTTAAATAATTTGAGTTCGTATGTTTTATGCAGCTTCCTCATTCGATTCGAATTATGAAAGTTAAAAATATAATCTCCGAAATATCGCAGTGTATTTGTGTATAGTACATTATTAATGCGCAAAAAGTTGAACGTTTCGTGCATGTCAATGTCTGACCTTTTTGGCATCGTAGCAAGATAAATAGCATGTCCTGCCTCGATTTCCTTTAAAGTTAATCTAAATTGCTCGTGCATGTAACTGAATATAATACTTTCGAAAGGGAATGTTCGAGTTAGGTACATATGTTTATTTCATAAATAGACATTTTTAAGGATTGTAAACATCAATAAAGACTTAGTTCACTTATCTGGAAACGTTTTGGTAAAAATTTAACGTATTCTGCTATACTCGCTAAAAATTGTAATAAGATAAAATTTCTATTGATCTCCACTATATTTCTTCATTTGATATTTTGTTTTCCTCCAAATCCGTCTTTTATTATTATTCCTTGATTATTTGTTTTATCGCTTTTCCATTTTCTATCTCTGAAATCACTATATTCAGTGTACCAAACAATTAATTGTTATTCTGCCTTCTTCCTTCGTTCTCCTACCTTTTGCAATTATCCTTAACATTCTTCGTGCCCCATCGTACGTAATTTACATCCTATTACTTGCGTAAGCGCCTACGAATAAATAAGGTAAAAGTTTGCCGGTGACCATATGACACCATTTTGGTAATATTTCAGCATGTAGAGATACCTCGTTCATCCTTGATGATTTGTCTCATCTTCGTCAATTGCCCTGCTCAAATATTTATACCTTTACACCCTTTTTAAGCCTTAGTTGATCTTTTATCATAAGATATTTGACTCTCCCCAATTAATTAATAATAATGAATAATATTATATATTTAATATATACAATTAATAATTATATATCCATGTACATTGGTTGGTATGAAATTGATTCCCAGCTCTAATCTATACATTGCTTCTTCTTATCACCGTCACGAAATTGTTTTTCGTGTTTGCACTTCGGGATCATTCTATCATATCTTCCCAAATGACTTACAGATATATATCCAACTACAACATCTTCAGTTTAGATTAAAACTAATTATTAATTTGGCTTACTGTCTAGTATCGGTTAGCGTTAATCTTTGTAGTTTAAATTTTCTACTATTGGAATTCTGTCCCTAATAGATTTTGTTACAAACCAGCATTACGAAATATCATCGTTCTCGCCAAAAAATGTGCTTCACAACTTTGACAGAATTAACGCAAGAATTTTAACCTTCAGGATGGATGATAAGTCACCTCATTTGATAGATCAGAATAATAATAAATAATAATAAAGAAACACAGACAGCATAAACGTCTAGAACTACATTTTCCTGAACTTCACCGCTCACCGTTTATCAAAAAGGAATGTACGTGCAATGAAAAATAAAGGATTTTGTACAACTGGTATGTCAAAATCATTTATAAGATTATAGAAAATATAAATAAGTCAATGTCTGTAAAAGAAAAAAATGGGCAAGCAATAGTTTTGTTTTGGGTGCCCTGACTTATCGTCATTACCAATATTATGTCTGCGTATTCCCAGCAATGTTGGGAAACGCTATATCGAACAATTGCTGCATATGGATAAATAAAGGACAGCCTTCCTTTTCCATTATCTGAATCAAGTTTTAACATCTACTTTTACCTAGGTTGCTTTTCAAGATATTCAATGAACATATAATAGTTATAAAGCTCCCATCATTTAAGTTCTGGACCTCCAGAAACTATTCAATTATCCTGTTTCCGTTCTGTACTGTTATCCTTTTGCTATTTTATCAAATTAGCTGCAACAAAATTCTTAACTTACATGTATCCAAGAAAGCAGTACAGCATTGCTTTTCCAAAAGTATAATTTATTTTCTTTTTCTGTACGGTTTATTTGTTCTATGTTTGTTTCAAACATTTTTCATAATAGTAGCAACCCTATTTATGTATGTAATAGGGCTTTTTCTAATAGTATTTCTTGGTTTTAGAAACTTTGCCGAAGACATCTAATTATCTTGCATAATTTAGTAAGAGCTCCCTTAAAGTTTTTTACAATTTAAAAACTAGGATAAAATTGTTAAAGTGTGATAAATCATATTAACGGCGTAAAGCAAATTCATATATACAGGCTGTCTCATTTCGGAGGGCCAAATTGAAATATCTCTCTTATTATAGAATATATCGGAAATTCGTTTTAATAAAAAATGTCACATTTTTCACGCACTACAATATGGTTAAAACAAAATTCCGAACCACAGCCTACTTTTCGAAATATTTTCGAAAAATATGAAATTGGGGAAAAATTCGAGGTTTTGTAACTTTTTTATTTTTGAAAATACAAAAAAACGTTTTGAATGAAAGTTGATGGCAAAACATTGCTCTTTCGAAATATCAAGGAAAAAGTGGTGTAAAGTTAACATTTTCAGCTGTACTCTCTTGAACCTCCCAAAAAGATAGATAGAATCAAGTAGGCCATGCCACTCCTAAATAGCCCCTGAATTGCCTTTATAAAAAATACCATACACAATAAACATATTTTAGTTAAGTCTGTAAATTTTTTGCAATTTTATAAAATAAGTATCAGAATATTTGTACTAGTAATCTAAAGAAATCAAGTAGCCATTGAAACAAAGGTTTAGCAAAAAAATGTGTCAAAGAATACTCTGGACTCGTTCACTTTAAAGTTATGTAAAAATTGTGACAATGTGACTTGCCAAGCTATTCTTATGTACTCTTTATTTTATTTACAAAATTCTCTTATGCTGTGGAAAATAAATAATACTCGCAAGGTAAAATGAAAGTTTAATTAGTAACAAACATCAAAATTCGGTAAAAAAATAATTATAACAGATGTTCAAA
This sequence comes from Chrysina gloriosa, assembly GCA_038088585.1. Lineage (NCBI taxonomy): Eukaryota > Metazoa > Arthropoda > Insecta > Coleoptera > Scarabaeidae > Chrysina > Chrysina gloriosa. Next base: position 34,897,944 of record CM076087.1, on the reverse strand, counting down.
ATGTCCTCCGTGGTTCCTTATACACAGTCGGGCTCTGGAACAAACACCTTTATTTGCATTTTCGATCATCTGTGGTCTAATTGCTTCACAGGCTTCCCTGTGTCTTTGTTTGAGGTCGTCAACATTTTGCGGAGTATCTGAATAGACTTTATCTTTAATGTAACCCCATATGAAAAATCCAATGGGGTAATATCCATAGACCGAGCTGGCCACAAGATTGGTCCATGGTTTCCTATCCACTTTCGGGGATAGTTTTCATTCAAGTAATTTCTACTAATTAAAGCATTATGGGCAGGAGCACCATCTTGTTGAAAATATTTAAAGTTTAACCTATCTTGTAACGGCAATTCTTCGATATATTCAAACAAGTTATTCTGTAGAAAGGTAAGGTATCTTGCTGCAGTTAATTTATAATTATAAAAATAAGGTCCAATTAGTTTGGATCCCAATACACCCAACCAAACATTTACTGAAAACCGTTCCTGAAAAGCTGTTTCTTTATGCCAAGAAGGATTTCTATTGTGCCATTTATAGTGAATGTTTCTGTTAAAAAGTCTATCATTTGAACAATTGGCTTCATCTGACCACAAAATCTTACTAGAAAAAGATGGATCGTTCCTCTTCTTGTTCAAGATCCATCTACAAAATCGTAAGCGCCTTGGTTTGTCATCTTCTCTTAAATGTTGGACTTTTCTTAATCTGTAACACTTGTATCTATGTTTTTTAATATTCTTCTTGCACTGTCTTTACGAACGTTACAAAACCTCTCTATTTCCCTTAAAGAGATATCTTGATCGTTATTGGTTTTATTATTAAGGTAATTTAAAACTCTGTTTTGTGCTCTTACACTGTCCACAACTTTTTTGCTTCGTACAGCACTTTTTTAAAAGAACCATGATTTTGAAGATTATGTGCTAATTTTACGAAAGTTCTTTTATTGGGATGCAGTCCATTTGAATATCTACGTTGATATTCCAGCAAAGCTAATCTTGCATTAAAATTACATTGGCTATAAACTACAAACATGTTAAATTTTTCTACATTAGAAAACATTGTTATTAATCAAAGTCAACAGAAAACCCATATAACACAAACACACGAACAAACTAATTTATAATTACTTTACACCAACTCGAACAAAGATAACTTATCTGACATTTAAGCTAGATCTTTGTTTCAATGGCTACTTGATTTCTTTAGATTACTAGTACAAATATTCTGATACTTATTTTATAAAATTGCAAAAAATTTACAGACTTAACTAAAATATGTTTATTGTGTATGGTATTTTTATAAAGGCAATTCAGGGGCTATTTAGGAGTGGCATGGCCTACTTGATTTTATCTATTTTTTGGGCGGTTCAAGAGAGTACAGCTGAGAATGTTAACTTTACACCACTTTTTTCTTGATATTTCGAAAGAGCAATGTTTTGCCATCAACTTTCATTCAAAACGTTTTTTTGTATTTTCAAAAATAAAAAAGTTACAAAGCCTCGAATTTTTCCCCAATTTCATATTTTTCGAAAATATTTCGTAAAGTAGGCTGTGGTTCGGAATTTTGTTTTAACCATATTGTAGTGCGTGAAAAATGTGACATTTTTTATTAAATCTAATTTCCGATATATTCTATAATAAGAGAGATATTTCAATTTGGCCCTCCGAAATGAGACAGCTATATAATAAAAAGTTTTAATAACACTATGTAATTTATAAAATGAATATATGAAGAATGATGAACTCCATATATGTATAGACATGTATATTACTGTGGTGTTCATAATAGAATAATCAGTTAAATAACAATTAATTTTAATACTTACTTTAATTGAATCCTTTATTACATATATAATATAAAGATTTTTATCGCTCTAATCTCTTCTTTACAGTTAATTATGAACTTATTTATCCCAAATGTATAGGTTCTTCAAGAAGAAAGTTTTAATATTCCCTCTTCTAGTTTCTTGAGTTGTCAAAGAAGACGCAGTCCAACGCTCTTAATCAATTATGCAATACAAATGGGTTGCTTGAAAAGTAATATTTACGAATAATTTAAATTACTTTACAATTTTTTACTTTCTATATTTTTAATTTCTTCAAAGTAAACTATTTTATAAAATATCCAAATTTTGATTATGATCATGAATACCATAGCAATATAGTTAACGCGGAATGGGAAGACACCTAGATGCGCGAAACGAATGACGTGTTAAAGTAAGTACAACTTCAAAACATCGAACGCCGGCTACAATCCATAGTACAATCTTTTTGCAAGCGGGATACGTTCAGATATAGAAAATATTCCAACGATATTTTGTGAAGTATTTTTATTATTACACGCATTAAATTATGAAGTAAAATATATGATATTATAATAATAATAACCAGAAATACATACGTACTCGTTTTTAAAACAAAAAGTTATGAGGTTATATTTACTACATGAATTCCATTCGACTGTGAAAGTTAATATTTAGTTAAACATAAAAATTAAGTGTTGTTATTTTGCACGTTATAATAAGGAATCACTATTAAATGAATATAAATGTATAATGATATAATTTTATTACATCATCAAGTAAATGGTATTTTATAAGGGTATAAAAACAGGTGAAACATAATTTCTTAAATATTGATTTATTTATTTGGTTTACTGATAAAAAAATCACTACATCTTTCCCTAATAAGTTGAAACGAAGATTTAGATATTGCAGTTAACACTCTTCATCATCTTCAGAATCATCTGAATCTTCGTTTAAATTTATTACAAAGTTTTCGCAATAATCATCCATTATGAATTCTTTTTCTATATACTCGTTTTCAACCAGTTTAACATTTCTTTTAACTTTTTCGCATGTTAGCCGTGCACTTTTTCTAACTTGAAAGTAATATTCCTTGATGCAACCCAATTCTTTACAATTCCCGAGACCAGGGTTTAGCTCTGGATGATGTGGTGGCAAACGAAGGGCAGTGTGTCTATATTGGGCATAAAGGGCATCAACACTATATTGTACATATGGTTTATGTATTTTAATTAAACGATATAACTCTGGTTTTAAAGATGGCTTTCACAGTTGGTCTCTCTTTCTCAGTAATGTGAAAATTATAAATTATCCATCGTATAACTGCCTCTGCAAAATTATCCACCATTGATTTTAGAGAGCTCTTGGTTACTTGTTGCCTCAGACGTAAATGACCACTCTCAGTTGCATTACCTTCTCTGATAATACGAGTAATTGTACTTTGAGATACCCCAGTGGCCTTAACAACGGTGTCTAAAATATTACTACCTCTAAACAAACACATTTGTTTTAAACACAATTGTGGTATTTCTTGTATATTTACCTTGCAATTTATTCTGTTTAAAATGATTATATACATTCCAAATTATTTCTAGCGATTCCTGCGAAACAATATGCCGTTTCTTAGCGGGTGTTCCCTCACGTTCGTTTGACATTCTAAAGAATAATTAATAATTCATTGCAAAACTGAGAAAATGATTTTACTTACGTATTTGTATAATGTGCAAATTTAAAATAGTTTTGAAAAAACTTGGGAGTGAATTCAAAGAAACAGCAGAAAGAACGATGAAACATAATGAAGAGCAAAAGACAGTAGAAATGTAAACAAACAACTAATATGGCGATTGACACAGTCGATATTCGTAGAACGATCTGTAGCATCTCTATCTCACTTATATTATTATATTATCTCTTAAAATGACCAATTGCGTCTGTGCGCCGGTGTCTTCACATTCCACGTGAGCTATACCCTATACCATGGATGCACAGACCGTGGCCCGCGGGCCGCATGCGGCCCGCCTGTCGAATACTGGTGGCCCGCCGACAGCAAAAATAATACTCTCGTACATTCGAAGAATATTTAATTCTATTCCAGAATAAAACCAAAAAAATATGTTCGAAAAGTAATTTGAATCTCGCGCGCGCGCTATTTGAATCTAGCGCCCAAAAATGCTAAGTCAAGTAACATCGCTTGCTGCCTTTATATAAAGTTCAAAATAGTAGAGAAATCAAGAATTTTCTAGCGCGGTGTGAGCAAGCGAGATAGCAATAGTCCCGAATTCCCGATTGCTCGCGTAGGTACGAGTAGATACACGAAGCTTCCAGAGTCGTATGCGCGGTATAAAAGCCACGCTAACCGCAGCGACCGACAGTTCGGTTTTAATTTGAGTGAAATGTCAACAGGAAGAAATAAGCGCGAAAATACAAAGCGAAGTAATAAGTGATTGAGAATAAGTGCAGTTTAATAGTGTTTTGGGGAGGCAATAGTTCTAGTGTAGATTTTAACTCGACTAGCCGGTGTCATATATTTTGATCCACATTCAACGTAGATTTCCTGTTAACCCGTCAAGTGCCGTGTATAATTGTGTTGTGAAATCGTAAGTAAAACTCAGTTATTAATAAGTGTTTCCCTACCTATTTAATCAATTTTAATCAAATTTAGCTTTAATGTTGGCCAAATATTAAAATAAAACAAAGAAATTACTATTTTTATCAGAATTTCTCTAACTGTAATAATTACGTCATTATTTCAGATATAAAATCTGTATAAAAATCTTAAAATTTCTGAGGAATTTAATCAATTATTTTTGATAATTTAAAAAAGAATGGGTAATTTAAGTAGGTACTGTAATTGTTTTTAGGTGCTGTGTTAATCCTAGCCAGGATTAGAACGCAACATGGAGAAGCCAGGACCTAGTAAAAACGTAAGGTTAAAGGTGAAAATCGGCAGTTTCAAGAAATTTGGACTGAGAAATACTTTTTCGTATGGTCGCATAACAAAGTCGTTTGTTTAATTTGCAAGAATTCTGTTGCGATTGCAAAGGAATATAATGTAAAAAGGCACTATGAAACGCAGCATCCTTCTTTTACCAAGTTTACAGGCGAATTAAGAAAGCAAAAAATGTTGTCTTTAAAACGGGAGCTTATTGGTCAGCAAGCTATGTTTACAAAACCCATTCAAGATTCAGAAACAGCTACAGAAGTTAGTTATGAAATTTCTCGAATGATAGCAAAGCGAAGTCGCCCCTTCAATGATGGCGATTTTGTAAAACAATGCATAGAAATTGCCGCTAAGAAAATGTGTCCAGAAGCAGCAAAAAGTTTGAGAAAATTCAACTGAATCGTATGACTATCCAAAGACGAATTAAGTCTTTGTCAGGTAATATTGCGGAACAATTAATTGAAAAAACTAAGATCATTGAATTTTTCATTAGCACTCGACGAATCCACTGATATTAGTTCCACAGCTCAACTTCTCATATTCATACGAGGTGTTACTCAAGATTTTGAAGTCTTAGAAGAGTTATTCGGAATGTGTTCATTGAAAGGTCAAACCAAAGGAGTTGATATACTCAATGTACTTTTGGATGAGTGTTCAAAAACTGATTTGGACTTATCAAAATTATCGGGAGTTGCGACTGACGGTGCTCCTTCGATGATTGGTGTCAATTCCGGGCTAGTTACTTTACTGAAAAAGCATCTGCAAGGAAGAAACATAAACGCTGAAGATCTCATGCAGTTTCACTGCATTATACACCAAGAAACCCTCTGTTCTAAAAAAATTGAATTTCAAAATGTCATGAAAGTGGTAGTTTCGACTGTAAATTTCATAAAATCACGAGGACTCAATCACAGACAATTCAAACAATTCCTTGATGACATCGAAAGCGAATACGGAGATTTACTGTATTATACAGAAGTAAGGTGGCTAAGCCGTGGATTGACACTGGAACGATTTCTAAATTTAATAGAAGAAATTGGAATATTTCTGGCGGAAAAGCAAAGGGATGTCCCGAAACTTAAAAATCTTGATTGGTTGTGTGATTTGGCTTTTTTAGTTGACATTACAAATCATTTGAATGTCTTGAACACACGGCTTCAAGGCAAAAATCAACTGATATCCCAGCTCTACGCTCATGTATCATCCTTTCAATGCAAGCTGACACTTTTCAGATCACAATTGAATTCTGGAAATTACAATCATTTTCCGAATTATAAGAAAATGGCTGAAAAATTCAACAAAACTGCGATTAATTTCAGTTATGTAGAAAAGCTAGATATTTTGATTCAATCTTTTCAAGACAGATTTTCGGAGTTTGAAAAAGTGAAACCTCTGTTGGACATATTCAGCAATCCTTTCACGATTTCAGTTGAAAATACGCCAGAGTCAATGCAGTTAGAAATTATCGACATTCAAAACGATCAAGATTTACGCAACAAATTCAACGAAGGAGACTTGCTGAACTTTTACCGCTGCATTGATAAGAATATGTACGAAAAGTTGCGCATAAACGCTCTGAAATGTGCCAGCTTATTTGGTTCTACCTATATATGTGAACAAACTTTTTCAATACTAAATAATAATAAAACAAAAAATCGAAACCGCCTTGCAAATGAAAGTTTGGAAGCAGTTTTACGTGTTGCTACAAGTAAATTTGAGCCAAACATAAAAAGATTGTAAGCACTATGCAGTGCCACGCTTCAAATTAATAAATTCTTTTTGAATTTTAATAAATTATTATCAATTCTTTATTGTCTTTAATTACCTATACTTCTGGCGGCCGGCCCGCCATCAGTTCATAATTTGCCCGAGTGGCCCCTAGTCTTCATAAGTCTGTGCAACCATGCCCTATACCATGGTATAATAGTTGATCAAACATTTTTGAATCTCGTTTTAGGGTTTTGTGATGCAGCCCAGCTTGGTCTGAAAAGAACTTCAAGCATGTGTTTATTTTTATAATTAATTAATAATGAATTAAGGGCGCCATGACAATTGAGAAAAAAATATATTTTCTGTTGAAGTAAAAGTACCAATTCGGTCAATAATAGAACAAAATGTTGAAATGAAACTATGACTTTACACAAAATTTTGCAAATATCAGACCACTTTGACAAATCAGTATTTGTTTGGTATTCTTGCATTGAAACTAAAGAAAAACAAGTATTCTGTATGTTGTAAAAAAATTAATATAACTTTCTAATAAAGTATTTTATTAAAAACAAAAAAAAGAGGAAAATACATAACAATTACTCAAATTGAATTTCTCCACAATTGGCACAATCGATTTTTTTTTAAATGTTTTTAGATATTATTTTTTTCTTAGATAGTGACAATTCAATTTATCTTTATTTTACTAATAATAAATCAGTTGTTCACGTACTATGCGGAGTTTTCGTTATATTAAAAAATTAAAAATGTACGTGGAGAAAGTCAAATTGAATAAGTGTTATGTATTTTCTCTTTTGTTAAATAAAATACTTTATTGAAACTTACACATTTTTTAAAGCTTAAGGACTACTTGCTTTTCTGTAGTTACAATACATAGAGCCATAATCTCGAACTCTGAACAACTTTTCTCAATAAACCTAAATAGCACTTTACTTCAACCAAAAATGATTTTTCTCAATATGATAAGGCCTCAATTTTCAAAAAGAACTAGATGATGTACTTGAAATTCGTTTCAGACCAAGCAGATTAAAAAATTTCTGAACAATTATACTTATAGTGAAGTCAAAATCATAATCACGTGATTATTGGCATTACTTAGTAAGCTATTGCACAGCTACCTTGTGATTGCCCAATTAGTGCTCCTATCTAATTAATTTGTAGAAAATGATCTAGATTCTTCGAATTAATATTTTGGTTCTTGTAAATAGTTTACTATAAACCTGACGCTTATACATTATTTGATAAAACAAGATTGGCAATAATGGCCTAGTCACCTTCAAAGCATATACAATGATTTACTTTTCCAAGTACTAAATTATACGCATTTGCGTTACTTATTATTACTTACTTACTACATTTTACAAGACTTTAATAAGGCTAGTCGTCACGTATGCAACGGAGACCACAGCAATCAGTAAAAACGAGTAGGAAGACCTAAAGATAGCAGAAAGAAAAATTTTAAGAGTAATATATCATGAGAAGGAAACCAACGGATATGATAAAAGATAACACAGTGGATTCCGATATGGCCCAGACGTAGAGTACGACCAACGAAGAGATGGAGAGATGCCGTGAAGGAAGAGGTAAAGGCGATGAAGATAACCGACTGGAAATCAAAAGCAAGGAACAGGAAAGAATGGAGGAAAGTAACACAGAGCGCCAGGACTCATAGCAAACTTTAAAACACAGGGAACAAGAGGATTAGTCAAAGGCGTCAAAGGCGTCAAAGGCTTGGTGATGATGATGATTACTATTACAACTAAGTTATCATCCCCAGTGGAGAAAACACAAACACAAGAAAGTGATATTCTTGAACTTTGATGAAGACAAACCAATAACCTTTATAAACCAAAGTTCGTAAGTTACGCTTCATTTCTTACGTTTCTTACGACGACTTAGTTGGCGAAATTTGTATTTGAAGTTTAAGAAGTCGATGTGGTAAAGAACTAATTTATTTAAGTTGATTATCCACCACAGACGCTCCTATTTCTACCAGTTTTATTTTACTAAATAATTGTATAATCAGAAATGTACCGTCATTCACATTACACCGCGTTACAATCACTATCAGTATTAATTTGGGACACACGTTTCGTTGACAACGAACCACGACACCATTATTGCCACATGTTATCAAATTCAGTGCCAATAGATTTGGAAATAATTTTTCTTTAGCTTACATCGACTGAGAAATGAGAATGTTACATTTTTTTATTTTGATTAGGATTATTTGGAGGCAAATGCCTTAATACTAATACCTTCACCTCTATTTTTTATCTCGGCATTTATTTATAAAAATTATTTCCTTTTCCTTTAACTGTTAGATAGTGAAGTTCCCTTTTTAAATATAACCGGAAATAAAGAATCATCCTACGGAAAATATATATTCTTCTAAAGGCGTATATTCAAGAACTAGACAATATATTGTCCTTAATTTGTATCATAAAATTTAAAAAGGGACACGTCTCGATTACTTCCAACGCTATTATGAAATCCACGACGAATAAGATGAAATAAAAGTCCGTTTCCTCTGTCAAAGGTGTGCGCCGCGACGTATGTATGTACATAGCTCGTATTTTAATTTCGAAATACTTCAGAATGAATACGGTTTTACTATTCGAATACGCACGCATACATTCTACTATATAGCGGAGCCACTAACTTCTTAAGAAAGACGGCGGGCTGACGGTGTATAAAAATACCTGGCGTCTAGCGAATCTTCCAGCTTATTGCTTACTCAACGTGTCTACGATTTCTGAATGCTTTCGGTAATTAATAGCGCTCCTTTGGACGTTAGAAAAACACGCAATATAACTTTCTTTTTAATCGTTAATATATCTATTACTTACGTAGTTTCGATATCCGCTCATTTTCGACAACACAGACACACTACAGTTTTATACAAATAAAATCACTAAATACTTGTCTTGATGAGAAATGCCGGAATTTTGAGTCGAGGAAAAAAACGTTCACGAAGTGACATGGAAATATTCTTCTGCCAACTATCTATCTGATGTGACCAATAAATGTTAACGATGTTCGATGCGTGCTTGGATCAAAATTTAATCGAATTAAGTGTTTATGGGTTGTATTTTTAATTGAGAGTCGTTTGTTCGTCATATTGGCTGGCCAATGATTATTTTCTAATTAATCAATTTAGTCTGGTACAGTAGGAACATACACGTGAAACGAAATAAAAATAGAAAACCGGAAAATGGTTGATGCGAGCTTCAATTATTGCTCGTAGAATATTATTTTTTACAACTCGATTTTTTCTGTTTAGATTTATTACAAAGACATTTTGAAAAATACGGAAAATAACTGGATCTTCCGCTTGGCAAGCGTTTTGTTGTATATGTATATGTATACTTTTAGTTAGTATTTTGGACATATCTAGGACACAAAAGTTAAAATTAAAGTCTTGTGTACCTAATCCTAGAGGTATTAAATTTGCTGTTAAATTTGATCTCAACAATTTATTTAAGTTTCTTACAAAACAAAATGGATCAAAAAATATTTTCGAGTCTGATTTAAAAAAATAAATATCTCAACCTATCCCAAATATATTTACGGACGAGTACAGTTCAGATGTACAAATAACGATCTCGTCGCAATTAGCCTTGAAAACAAATGAGGAACAAACAGCCTCCTTTTTCCCATAATTAATTTCCTCGATTCATACAGTCAGCTAGCAACTGTATTTAGAGATGTCATTGCCGATTAACCACCTTATATCTTCCACTGTAATTATAACGATTTCAAGGAGGGCCAAAAATGTATTTTGTGTGCGTATAATGTGGGGTTGAGATGCGGGGATATAGGCTCACTCACTATAACACGAACCACTAGTAAGCAGCCGGCGACTTAAGACGGGCAAACACGGCGCTAAGCGTCTTCAGCGTCACGACGAAGATCCCCGAAATATTACGAGCACGCCCTATTTAAAGAACAAGTTGTACGCTTTAGCATTCTTCTCTTGCTTGATGGATTTCAGGATATATCTTGTAAATACGGCGCGTAATGTAATGTTGTCGGGGTGTCCCTGTAAATTTATACGGTGCTGAAATTAATGTTTCGTGGGGAGAGGAAGGGAAGCGATTTATTGGGGGTTAAATCGGAGGAACGGTCTCTCGAGTTTCCGTCTAATAATTATTGCTCTGTGAATAAGTGTGGTAACGGCATGTAGATGTCTTAATGGCTCTAATTATAATTCTAGAAGCGCGTCTTATATTTTAGTGATTGATGACTCCTTTCAAATGCCACAAGAATTGGTAAAAGGAAAAGGGAATTACCGCCAATGATAATACTGGTTTTGGGCAAGAAGATATGCACCATTTTCAGGAAGCGCATCCAATTAAGGATAAGAAGATTAAAAGATTAAACTTCTTTATTTATGCTTTAAGCTTTAGCAATTATTTTATCATTACGTTATCAGACAGTAATGATCTCATCTAAAAGAATTATTTATAAGTAATCCAGGTTGTGGTACCCAGCATCCAAAGTGTCACCTGGTCATCTGATATCTAGTTTGCGTCTTCTTTTACTTAATTGCTTTATCGTCGTAAGTATATTATTTATAGCAACCTTCTTCTTATCTTGGTGATGATTAACAGGCACGCTGGTGTAGTATTATTAGTTAGCACTAAACAACATTGGTAAATTCCTCACCGCGCACTTGTTGTACTTGCGGCTTCTATTTATACCTTCACTTGAAACTGAATTGTGTTATGCTTTAAGCAATAACTGCAATCCCCAAAATTAATTTCTTCTTGCCTTACGTGCACAATAACTAGTCCACCTCTTGCAGAGTACTGCTTCCATTTTCTAATAATTGACATTACAATTAATAAAACCAAAACAAACCACATTTTTCGTAGTAACGTAGCAAAAGGATAACTAATTTCGCTAAGATATAACGCTAACCAGGTAAACTTGCCTATCACCCCATTCGATAGAAATGTGTTGATGCTCAGAGGTGTACCTGTCACCTAACGCTATTTAAGAACATAATTTCGCTTAAACAAATTAGAACTATTAAACTTCCAAAACAAGCTAGCAGCCAAATACATTTTACTATCAGGAAGGTTAAAACAAAATATTTCAACCAACGATTACAGATTTAAAATATGAGAAAATGGGATCTTCATAGTTTAGAATTACATGAAAGGGCAAAATTGCTTTCAACTTTTTTTTTAGAAAATAAAGACTAATTGTTAAAAGATTTGTTTTAATTTTGTTTGGTTAAATATTCTGACTGCGCGATTTTCTGATTTATCATTTGTATTTGCAGATCTGAAGTTTATTTCTCTTGGACTTTATTTCCTGGAATCTGCATTAATTCCTAAACAAACATAACTTCTACGTTTACCAGTTTTATTGCTGGGTGGACATGGCACTTGATCGAATATATTTCCGACATTACATTTTATGCCAGTTTTAAATAAGCATTGATCCAAGTCTGATGTTGAAAATTTATACAAAGTTGTTGAACCATATCAGAATTTAGCATACAAAGGTAGCTCACAGAATTTCATAAAACTGATATCAGTCTGGAAGACGAACCCGGTGAGGGAAACAGTTGACCCTAGATAGTGACATTTTCAAAGTTGAACTTCAAGCAAATCCATTTAAAATAGTTCGTTTAATTTCACACGATTTTGGAGTTCCCGCGAAGCATTCTACCGAAGAAAACATTCATGATGACTTTTTTATGAATTGAGGAATAGCATCTCAGCAGACTGCGAACAAATATGCAATTCGTTTTTTCTCGACAGGTTACCGATTCTTTTAGGTAATTTTAGGTCAATTATATTATTATTAATTAGGGTATCTAATAACTGGGGATGAAAAGTAAATTATCGATGAAAAAAGCGGAATTCTGCAATGAGCGAAAAAGGTTTAGCTATCTCAAAGGCATCTTTACGCCATCAAAAGCGTATATTGCACATATTTCGCAATAGATGGAGTTCCATTCATTTTGAAGTTCTTTCACGATCTAAAACATGACATAAGTAATTATAATTGTAATCAGATTCAACATCTAATGGGTGCTATTCTGTACGTCCTATTTGGTCAATAGGAAGAGGGTTGCAATAATGTACAACTGCTTGCAAACACACAAATCCAGCAAGAACTAAGAGAAGTGAACTGCAAATTCCATCCACCATATTCGCCGGACATTGCACCGTACCGGTTCCATCTGTTTCGGTCACTACACGTTGGAAGAGTATTTTGCCTGAAATACACATTTTTTTTTTTGCAAATGCTGCTATAAGTTCCCTAAGCTATGGCATCAGACCATTTGTGTACAGTGGTCGTAAGTTAACATACAAATTGATTTGATATAGCGAAAGAATAGCATTACCAACAAAGAGTTGCAGGAAAAAATTGGCCTGATCTACCGTAAATCATTATTTGTTTTTGACTCAAAAATTAAAGAAAATTCATCGATTTAATAAAAATCGATAAGCTGCAAAATTAGTAGTATTATTATTATTAAACAGTTAGCTATGATTCACAAGCATACCCGTTATGGAAGAATTACAATATTTTGTTATGATGAGTATATCTACTTGTTATTATTATATTACTATCAAAATTATAATTTTAGTGAAAATTTTAATACATTAATAAATTTCAAGATGTTTTAATTATTACAAAAAATAATTCGAAAAATATTTTCCAGATTATACCGGGTGTCCAATGACATGAAATTTCAAGCTAAAAACGTCTAATGAACATATGCCCAAAACTCTATCGTACTGAGCTACAAGCATTAGTTTTTCATAAGTTTTAGATAATCCTACTAATCGCTGTTATTAAAAAGTCGGGGTGGAAGTATGTCCATTTTTCCGATATTCACTTTATTTATGGTGTAATGGAAGTGGACGAGCGGCAGTTGATGAATACCATCGGCGATTTCCGACTCGTAGAGTGCCTTGTACAACTGTATTTAGCAATGTCCATCGATGTTTAAGAGAAACAGGTAAGTTTGCTGCAGCTACTTCTGAACGTCCCGTGCAATAGGAAGAAGAAGCAATACTTCATATGGTTGACGCCCAACCTTCTACTAATGTCCGAAGAATATCCAACGGACATAACGTAGGCCGCATGAGAGTATGGAGAACTTTACACAACTTCGGTTTGTACCCGTACCATACCTTACGTTTAGAAGCTTTCAAATCTGGTGACTATGCATCAAGGCTTGAATTTAGTCCCTGGTTAATGAGAAATCGAAAGCTTTATCGGAAAACATTGTTTAGCGATGACACATAGACACTTTATTTTACAAATAGTGTACATTGTACAGTAAATTAAATGTATATATATATATATATATATATATATATATATATATATATTGTGACCTTTTTATACTCATCTTATATGATAGATCTCTACCACTAATAGGTCAATAAAACAAGGCTGGTTTGAACGATAGTTATATTTTCAGAACGTTTGCAAACGTTTTTGGAACACCTTCGTCAGTGAAAATATAACTAGATAAATATATAAACAAACTTTTGTTTTTTATTTGGGACTATCAACAAAATAACTAATGACTAGGATTTCTTGATATAGAGAATGTGTAACCAACTTTTATATATATATAAATTATAAAAACTAAATTAATGTGTAAACATACATGCAAATTAAGTAAAACCTTATATCAAAAAATCTTTGTCGAAACCTTAACAATTCTGTTCAAGGACTAGGGAAAACCAAATTTAAAAACCTAGCCAAAGGTTTCCTTCTTAAGAAATGCAAATGACGAAACAATATTTAAAGAAAAGGTTGTATAGCCATAAGTATTCTTTAAATAATGATTTTGGTGCAATGACCGCTGTAACAAAACATTACAAAGATGTTGAGCATTACTTTGATTTTGAAAACACAATTATATTAAAAACAGAGAATAATTATAAAAAAGACTAATATATGAAATGATAAATATACAGAAAGACACTAAAACTATTAATTTCAGGACCGATATTCAAAATTTAAGTAATGTATATAGCAATTTGTTAAAATGACATTTGCATTTCTTAAGAAGGAAACCTTTGGCTAGGTTTTTAAATTTGGTTTTCCCTAGTCCTTGAACAGAATTGTTAAGGTTTCGACAAAGATTTTTTGATATAAGGTTTTACTTAATTTGTATGTATGTTTACACATTAATTTAGTTTTTATAATTTATATATATATATAAAAGGTGGTTACACATTCTCTATATCAAGAAATCCTAGTCATTAGTTATTTTGTTGATAGTCCCAAATAAAAAACAAAAGTTTGTTTATATATTTATCTAGTTATATTTTCACTGATGAAGGTGTTCCGAAAACGTTTGTAAACGTTCTGAAAATATAACTATCGTTCAAACCAGCCTTGTTTTATTGACCTATTAGTGGTAGAGATCTATCATATAAGATTGTACAGTAAGAGAAATTGTCAAACAATGGAGACACAGGATATGGTCTTATTTACTACAAATAAGATCAAACAAACAAGTGTATAGATGAAGTATCTACAAGTCAGCCACTAATTAATTAAAAGTGAATACGGGCATTATAGCTAAAAAAAAATTGTTAGTTTAGATAAAATATGTGAAAAAGTTTAAAAGTATTTTAAAAGAGAAACTAATGTAAGGTCGCAATTACATATATAAAATATATATAATATGTCATAATAGAATAAAATAATAAAAAAATAATAAAATAAAAAGTATAAAATCAATCACATAAAACGGCTGAGGTCTTACGCGAAATATTCCTCCAAGGTGTAGATGCTGCTTGTCTGTAAGATGTTGGTAATGACATTCTTAAATTTTGATGTTGGCAATGATTTCAGGAATAGTGGAAGGTGATTATAAAGTTTAAGAGCCAGATAGTTTGATCCAATCTGGGATCGGGTCAGGCGGTGATAGGAGGATAGGATAGTGTAATTATCCTTGTTGCGGGTATTATAACCGTGGTTGTCTTTGTTTTTCGGTATTCATCCGATGTGTGAACATGAAGCAGGTTTGCCAATATATAGCAGGATGGCAATGTAGGTATTTTTGGCTTTTAAAAATATCCCTGCAGCTTGATCTTGAGCTCTTTCCAACAATTGCTCGTACTGCTTCTCTTTGTTGGATGAAAATTCTTCTTCCCGATGTCGATCCACCCCACAGGAGAATTCCATAAGTAGCCCTGCTATGGAACCCCGCGTAATATGCAACTCGGACAGCCTTTTCGCCAGCAACCTTTCTAATTCTACGAATTGCATATATCGAGCTAGCTAATTTTTTCTGCAAATCAACAACGTGGTCCTCCCACGTAAGTGCCGAATCGAAAGTGACTGCTAGAAATTTCACATATCCTTTGTTACTCGGGCAGGTAGAAAATAACAAAGATTGCGTTTTTTGATTATTCAGTTTTAATTGGTTTGCACCGAACCATTCTTCAGCCTCCAACATTACCATGTCTGCAGCGTACGTCCCTTGTATGTCCCTTTCAGTTAATAAGAAAGTCGTATAGGATGCGTATAGGATGGTTTTGTAACAGTTTATATTTGCAGGCAGATCGTTCACATATAAAACGAACAGCAGCGGACGCAAAATTGAACCCTATGGGACTCCTCTGTTTGTTTTCTCTACTCCTGACACATTCCCATTCTAGCATACCTGTTGCTCTCTATCACCCAAGCAGTTCCTCAGTAGTTGTAGGGGTACACCACGAATCCCATACTGTTCAAGCTTGTCGATGAAGTCTCCTTCACCCGAAACGGCATCGATAACACCGGGAATTTACATTGTTGAGCACTTCAAAATCCATGGGAAACTAAGGAATCCCATTTTCAAGATAGATTTTCGGTGAATGTTTGGTGTGGTATCATTGACTGCCATCTCATTGGTTCGTTTATAATCGACGAACGTTTCACGGTCGTTCATTATTTACGTTTCCTAGCAAATGACCTTCCAGAATTACTAGATGATGTTGCTCTTAATATAAGACGACGAATGTGGATGCAGTACGATGACGCACCTCCACACTTTGGTAGACAAGTAACAGATTTTCTTAATCAAAATAATAGGTACGAATCGCTGGATTGGAAGTTGCAGCAGTTGCTTTGCCAGCAAAGTCACCAGACTTAAATCTCCTTGATTATTTTTTATGGGAACGACTGAAAAATTTGGTTTATACAGAAAAACCTGTAAACAAAGAACAACTTGTTACTAGGATTATGGATGCCGCAGAAACTATTCGAACTGATCCTGAGACTGCTCGCAAAACTACCTCTTCAATTCTAAGAAGAGTTGGACTATGTATACAGCAGTTATCTGAAACTTCAAATGCTTGTAACTCAGTTACGATAGAGTTGTGGGCATATGTTCATTAGCCATTTTATAACTTGAAATTGCTTAAGAAATATATCCTTAAGTTGTGGTAGTCATGTCATGGGATAGGCTGTATACCACGTGCGACATAAAAAGTAATCCAACACGAAGATGTTCATATTGCTACAAAAAAAAATTCGAAAAGGATCAAAATACAGGTGGTCGACTTGCGAAGTGTCGTCATGTATTGTACCTTAGTTTGCGTAGTATCAATCAAAAGCAAAAAGAATGAATTTCTAAGTTTTATATAAGTAAATGATTTTTCTTGTGTTTTTCCCTTATTATGCCAGCATGTTTTATGTTAACTAAATAAATAGATAATAATAGATTAGTAATAAAATTATTAATTTTATAAAATAAAACTTACAGTAGCTTTATTCTTAAGTGATAACGTGCTTTAATTGCTTTTAATTAGCGGGTATTTTTAATAAGTAGGAAATGGTCAGTGTAATAGGAGGAAAAGTAAAACAACTTTCAGGCGCATCTCAAGATCATAAATGGAAAACTGTTTCGATTGTACTCTTCCCACTAAGCATTAAACAGAAATCAATAGGAACATTATTATCTACAGGAAAATATGGGATAGTATGTACAGGACTTCATATTACATAGAAGATTATCCAACATCATTCAAAATTCGTCGATCCTCCATCAATTACATTCATGTCTTGTTTCAAAGTTTTGAAAAGCAAATACAAAACAGATATTTCACTAAACGACAGTTCCAAAATTTTGGATTTGAAGAATGTTTCAAGGACCATAAATTCCTCCAAAGCGTTATATAGTTTTCAAAACATAAGAATCAGGAATTTTGAAGATTTTTTACATATAGTCCGCAATATCTATTTTCTTTATACAGCCGAGCATCTCAGGTTGTCTACTATGAGTGTAACCAAAATACGAAGGTTTTATTAAATAGATTTTTTAAATTACATGTTTAATAAAATTCTACTGTAAAATTGTATATAAATTATATAATAGTTTTCATCTAAAGTTAAAATATTCATACTTTATAGGGCACTTACTATTTTAGCAACTTAAAATACCTGGTAATATGCATTGTGACTTATTGATCACTAGATGGGGCTGCGTTCTAAGAACACGAAACTAAATAATTCTCAAATTAAAATTTGCAAAATTTTTATTTCTATGCAACTTAACTCTTGTAACTTTCTCAATGTGAAGCCACGAATTGCTATTTTTTTAGAACGGAAAACGAAGTAAAAACAATAAAAATACATCTAAAAATGTGAACATCCACTAACAACTCCATTTATTAATCTATCTCAATTGCTTATCTGTATATTTACGTTAATTTTATGAACCTGTTAATTTTAAAACTAAGCTAACCCCTAATTATGCACTTCAACATCAAAAAGAGTTGAAAGTAGTCCTGAATCCTATTGATAATAACATTAACAACTAAAGAAACTGTGGTGTAGTGTTACTGACAGTACATAAAGTTATAAAATAAAAAATGTGAAACTCTATTGACAAGGAGCCCATGAACTCGGGAAATGTATCAAATCTGCAAATACTAAGCGAGAATGTATTATAATACAAAAAAACATCAACCCGGTAATCCGCCGAGAGATCTTAGAATTATTTGAACTTCGCTTAAACGAAAATTACTCTAGTACAATAGTGAATTCTTCAAACACAGAAATGTACTAGCTATCGGCTCACCTTTAAGTCCTTCCTTAGCAGAAATGTTCATGTCTAATTTAGAAAGTGCCTTAAAATTCACTAATGCAATAAAATTCTATTCTGGTGCAGATGCGTGGACGATATTCTAGTATGTTTCGGGGTCAACAATGTAGAACCTTAAATCACCTTAACAACCACCACCCAAAAATTAAATTGACGTTAGAAGAAAAAGTTGAGGAAAGCATAAACTTTTTGGATATCACCATAAAAATAGTTAACCAGAACCTAATTTTTAATCTTTACGGAAAACCGACTTTTACGGATTCCACTACCTCAAACAATTCCTGTCACCCTATCAAGCATAAATTAGCGACATATAGATCTACGATACACAGAGCACATTCGATCCCCATGAACATGGAATTTTTAAAAGCAGAACTAAATACCATAATCGACCCTGCAGTAAATACTGGTTTCAGCCAAAACACCATTAGATCTCTAATTAACAAAAAACAAACACAACTGGAAATTCAACTAATTTACCCAGAAATAGAAAAAGCAGATAACAAATACGCCAGCCTAACATACTTTGGACCAATTTTAGACAAAATAACATCCTATGCAAAAATAATCTCCAGGAAGCCTTTAAACTATACAAGAAACATTCAAACATTTTTTTAATACCAAAGACAATATACCGCCAAATCAAAAATCAGGACTTTATAAGTTAAAATTTGAGGAATGCAGTAGCTGTTACGTAGGCCAGAGAGGAAGAAGTTTCATTACACGATTAAAAGAACACAAATCGTTATACCGCCTAGGAAAACAAAATTCCAATTTTGCTAATCACTTCTTAGAAACCACACATAAGTTTTCCGAAGCTAATAACTTAAATATAATACACACTCCAACGAAGAGCCTCAAACTCAATGTATTACGATCAATAAAAAGTTCACAAACACGGCAAGGATAAAGGGATAAGCCTCCTCAACGACCAAATAGACCTAAGAACATCTCCATTGTTCACACACTTTATCAGAAAGCGAATAGTTTTATGAATCAATAAAAATACCAATTGGGAAAGATTAAGGCAAATATTAGAAGAGAAAATAAACTTATATGTTCCATTAAAAATTAAAGAATATTTTAATAAAAAGGAAATACAATTATTTTGAGGAGATGAAAGATCTTGTGGCTCAAAAACGAAAAGAAAGAAGAAAATGGCAATATACGAGTAACTCATAAGAAAAATTATTCAAAATTATTATTATTCAATACCTGTTTGCGGAAATTACCGATGATAAGAACATAGATTGCTTACTCTGGAGTGCTACTAAGAAATGCAAGAATACAGAATATTTAGAAGAAAGTATTGTAACTGCATGAAAAACGCCAAAATCAAGAATAAACCTCAAAATGTTTTTCACTGATGAAATGTTAAGGCAACTTTCACGATCTGCCGTGGTTAAATTCATCAATCTACGCTACCTTTAGCGACAAATACCTGCCAAAATTGTGATTATAATACTATTATGTTAAAGTTTATTATTGTGTATGTTCACCTTGGCTTTGCAATATCAGAAAATACAGTTCAAGCTCGATTGTATTCAGAGCTTGGTGTCGATGAGTTAATAGTGATATATGGTCCTCATGACCTAAAGCTCGCAGCGTTCACGCCTTCTCGGAAAGGAAGTAAAGCCGTTGGTCTTGTACCAATGCAATGTTTGACACGTTAAAGGTTCCTACGGAAGATGGAATTGCTCTCAATTCGACTAAATTCTAGTTAGACGTATTAAAGAACTCTAGATCAAAGAACATGTATATCCGAAGAATTTATGCATGCCCGACACTTATCCCAAGTAAGGGGCCAAAGCTAGTTTATTGAATTAAATTTTGCATCACAAATTTTTATTTCTTAAACTTAAAAGGTAAAATCGAGCCACCTCCTTTCAATGTATAATGGAGAAGCTTAACCACTAATTCCCAACACAATACGGTAAGTTCTAAATGCCCTCTTTCAACACAAACCTGCTAGGTCTTCATGCTATTCCAAACTGTGGGTATAGAATATTTAGGGCTTCCCTGGGTCTGAATTGCGGCCATCTTAGGAAGTAACTTTACCCAATTCTTTATTTCAGTTCGACCTAGGCGTCTAATTTAAACTTTCCTTGGTATTAAGTGTCTTCTGTTTATGTTATTCGTGAATCCAATTTAAACTAAGACGTTGTGCCAAAATAGTTTAATTTACTATTTCGACGATATTGTAGAATTCTCTTAGATTCAAACTTATTAATCTTTCAGAAAATAGCGTGTATTCCAAAAATTGATACGCAAATTTACGCTAAATTTCCACGACGAAGTTTATAAGGCGATCGAATTATCCAACAAGAAAAGGTCTTCATCTTACATTACAAACAAACAGAAAATAGCAATGTTCCATCCTCATATTACGCTCGCTTGCGGATGGATTCGTAGCCGCACCGAAAATTAATCTAAATAAAATCTCGTGTGGCACGTATAGGGCCATGAGTCATAAGGCGCGCGCATATTTTCAACGGGTGGGTGTCGACTTGGACAATTTCCAGATAATTTAAGAATTTCGAATATTATTCACGGAATTGATGAGAATGCGTTCGATGTGTATATGTACAATTCATTTAAATATACTTGGCCTTAACACTATTGCATATTTCGCTTTAGATGAATCTAGAAGTAGATTTTAGAATTATGTATATCTAGAATTTGGATAACTTTTTGAAATACATATCTAACGGAGTCAACGTGAGTAATACATATGTATCTGTAGCATAAATATTTTAATTAAAATCAAATGGTTGTCTCACAGCACCATTTTGAATACTCTGATATGTTATCAAACTAAATCAATCGATAATCAAATTTGAGATCTAATAAGACTTCGATGTACAGAGTGAGCAAAAGTGATGGGTGTAGTTAGCAATCTCTGATTGGTGGATAGCTTACCAATGTAACCAAGTTCACTAGACTTCTGTCAACTATTCAAAATTGAATTTCTTTGTAAAAACATAGTTGATACCCATCTAAATTTCATTCTTCAAAACGACCAACTAAACCATCATTTTTGCTCGCACTGTAATTCTAGATTTTCATAGATTCTTTAGAAACGCAAGTCTTTTGGAAAGTACTACTTTTGCTAATATAATAAATAATTAAGAAATAATCGTTAAGGAAGGAAGGGTGAGGTTTTATTTATTTTGTCTTTTGTCTTCCATTTTTCTTTCTTCTTTTGTTTACGAAATACTTCTATACACGAAATCTGTAATGTATTATAATGGGTTTATGGACAAAATTGGCCATTTTTTCAAATTAATAAGGAGTATAACGAATACCGGCAGGAATGCAAAAACTAATCAATGATGTAACCAAGGGCTGGATTGCGAACACAGCAAAGGACATGCAAGCGCAAACGGAAAGGGAGATGAAGATGTAGTAATGACCGAGGGGAAAATGAAAAAAAGACGTGTATAAAAAGAAACAAAAGAATAAAATGAAGATAGCAGCATGGAATATGCAAACGATGCTACAGCCAGGGAACATGCAAGAAGTGGTAGAAGAAATCAAAAAATATGGAATAGACCTGGTAGCAATCCAGGAGGTGAGATGGTAAGGACAAGGTAAAATAAACAAGGCAAAATTCATTTTAAAATATTCAGGAATGGAGAAGCAAGGTCAACAAGGAGTAGGTTTTATAATAATGGGGAAACTAAAAGAAAACATAATAGAATTTTACGCAATTAATGACAGAGTGGCATACTTAAGAATTCAAACTAAACCTTTAGGCATATCAATCCTAAAAATATATGCCCTAACGGAGACATCAGAAAAGGAAGGGGAGGAGAAATTCTATGAATAGTTAGAAGATGAAATAAAGAATATGCTAAAGGAAGACACGAGGCCAATGACAATGGTTAACCACTATGCAACGTAGCAGCAAGTATGGATCTAGTGATTAGTAATACAAAGTTCAAGCACAAAAAATGGCGCAAGTTAACGTGGAAAGCGCCGGGGCAAGACACATAAACGCAAATCGACCATGTCCTAATAAATAGAAGAATGCAATCCTCAATAACAGATGCAAGATCAGATGTTGACTCTGATCACTTCATAGTATTAGCAACAATCAGACTGAAAATGAATGGAAACAAAACTAAACTGAGTATGGAAAAATCAAGACGTAACTATGAAGAAAGTTTCAAAACAAAGTAAATCTGGAGGATGGTGATGACATAGAGGCGGAAAGGAAATCCTGGGAGAAGAAAAGAAGAGGGCATCCAATGAGTGATATAATGACAAATGTAAAGACCTTGCACAAGAAAGATACAAAAGGAAATTGATTTGGTTAAACAGCGGTAGAGAAGAGGATAGGAAAGAATATAAAAAAACAGAAGGGAATGCAAAAAATAGTAAGAAAAACAAAAAGAAGCTGGATCGATGACAGGATAAAGGAAATTGAATTAGAAAATAGAAAAAATAATACCAACTTATTTTATAAGAAAATTAGGGAGAGCAATAAAGTGTATAAGAGAGTAAAGGGAATAAAAAACAAAGAAGGAAGAGTAATAGAGCTTGAAGACGAATATAAGTAAATACGGAAAGAGCACCAAGCACCTCTTAACGGACCATGAAATACAGACCCCAGTAGAAAATGAGCAAGGGTAAAACGTGAACGAAATAGCAGAGGAGCTGGACGTCCCAACAAGAGCAGAAATAGAAGAAATCATAAACAAAAGCAGAAATGGGAAGTCTCCAGGAAAAGACAATAAAAAATGGAAGTGTTCAAATATGAAGGACAAGAAACTAAAGAAAAACTATACAAGCTGATTAAAAAATATGACAACAGGAAAGAGTGCCACAAGATTGAAGATGCGAACAAATAATAGCAATTCATAAAAAAGGAGAGCAGAGGTTATGTAACAACTATAGAGGGATCGCTGCTAAACACAGCATACAAACTGCAGTCCACGCTGCTGCAGATATGATTAGCAGAAATGACAAAGGACATGGTAGAGCAATATCAGAACGTATTTGAACAAGGAAAATCAACGATAGGTGCAATACACACGCAAGCTTTCGATAGCATTGATAGAAATAAACTAAAAAGAGCTGGGTATGGGCCCAAAATTGAGGAAGCTAATGATAATGACAATGGAAAGAACTACAGCGAGTGTTTGAGTTTGAATTCAATAAAGGAGTAGGGCAAGGACGCGCACTGTCAGCCACACTATTCAACCTGGTTCTACAATATGTACTTCGAAGGATAAAGAAAGGGACATTAAGGACAAGAAGAGAACAGATAGTAGCGGACGCTAATGAAATTGTATTTATAACAAAAGACAGTAGTAGAATGAAGTGCTGGAAGAAATAGTCACAGAGAAAGCAAAAGTGGGATTGAAAATCAATGAAGAAAAAGCCAAAATAATGAGACTAGATAAAGAATACGAAAAAAGAAAATCCTAGTAGGAAAGTATGCTTTTGAGGAAGTGGAAAGTGGGAGTGGCAATTACCAATAAGTGCGAACGTGAAGCAGAAAGCAAAGAGAAGATAAACATAACAAACAGAATTTTCTACGCAAATAAAAAGCTATTAAAAAGTAAGACATTAAGTAAAAACAGTAAACTGAGGATCTACAAAACAATAATTAGATCAACACTACTGTATGCCACGGAAATGCTGTCCATGACAAAGAAATATGAGAAGGATCCAAGAATAGTGGAGAGAAAAGTAATGAGAACTATCGAATTGGACTAAATGAGAATGAATAGAGAAGAAGGACGAACGAGATCAAGGTGGTTCGAACATGTATGGAAAGCGGGTCCAGGAGCTGTAATCTATGATGTGACAGAGTGGAAACCGGGATGCAGAAGAAGGAGAGGAAGGCCGAAGATTACATGGCTGAAGGAAATGGAACAGGATATAAGAAAAACCGGAGACATTAATTGGAAACAAGAAACGAAAAACAGAAAACTATGGAAGAAATTATGTGAAAGAATATAATCAGAAGAGGCTAATCTCCCAAATTGTAATGATTTAGGGATCCGACTAGAAGGCTCAACACGTTCGGGAGTGTATAGCCACAATAACAATAATAATGCCTAACAATTAGGGGCAGGTCCGTTGCACAGTGACCTCTTTAGTAGTCAGATACCTCAATTGTTTTTGCCTTATCTGCTTAATTCTGAGACAATATTGTCACTTATTTCATCGTTTCCCTTCGTTAAATCTTGTAGAATTGTTTACTGCGTCCTGTACATAATATAATTATTAATTTACACCGTTATTAAGTTTTGACTAGTTCGTTAATAATTCGGATGCATATTACATTATAAGTCTATGCCTTATGTTGATATTCCTCGTCAAATTTCTTTTATATTGCGATTTGTTCGATATCTCATATCTCACTGATCTTTTCCGCCTATAGCATGGATTTCAATTCTCGGTAAGAAACTATATTTCATATCTAATATCCGAAGCGGTACGAAAAGTGATTTAAATATAATAATTCTAGTACTTCTACTTTTGTTCTTTTTCAAAAAATTGTAAATGAATGTGTTATATCACCATAGCAGTCGCTTTTAATCCCGGATTTAATTTTAGTACAGTTAAGTAATTATTATATTGGAATTATGGCTCCGCAGTAAATCTTACTTCGAGCCAGAATAATATCCAAATCGAGAAAAAAAGTAACGGTAAACGAAGTACGATTAACGGGGAAATTAATTTTACAAATAAACTCGCTTGATAATGAGAGTTAATCTTTAAATAAGTAAACATTAGCTTCGCAAAACTATTAAAATTCCTTTTATAGTACAATTTGATATTTCCTTCTAAATTCATTCTACTCTATTTATTTATTTCTGCAAAGGAAACATGAAAATGATAAGGTACAAATTACAACTCTTTCAATATTCCTGGTCCGCCTTTTGTCGAGTATACTCGAAATTTTTCTAGAACGTCCAACAACGGTATACAACAGGTGAACGAACGTACTAAACACGACGAGCTAGACAGAGCTAGATCGAATTATCTCAAGATTCTAAAATACCGACGAAAACTAAAACGCCTATTCGCCTGAAACTTACAGGACTACCCGAAAGGAGGACAAGACGTTCATTCCGCCATGCCAAATCGTAAAAACCTAACACGAATACATCGAAATTCGAATAGGCGCTGTGCTACCTTTCTCCATCTCTCCAGGTATACACGGTTCAGAAACACCGAGTTTGAGTTCGCTCGTGACGCCGCCGTCGGGACGCCCGTGTCTATAAAAGGACGCTCCACCCTTCAGGTAACTTGAGATACAACCTCGGCACTTCGACGCTGAGATCGTGCCTTAAATATAGCTTCGAGTCGACTCGAAAACGTTCGGAAGGAACGAACGTTGGATCCATGAAAACTCGTGGTGCTTTCTTCGATCTGATCGATGCTCTCGTATGCTAAATGTATAAGAGACTGGTTTTGAGGTGTACATGCGGTTAGTATTTAATTCTGTCATGGTCGCTGCGATTTTCTGTCTCAATATTTTTATTTGGAAGAGTTCATCAATCCAGGTCGATAAGAATGTGGACTTATTTTAACAGAATCTATGTTCATTGGAATGGACACGCTAGTTTAAACGTTTAAATTTTCTAGGAAAATTTTTGGGAGAATAAATATTGCCAATCAATAATACCTCCGATATGATGAAAGAATTAAACTTGAGCTTTAATATGCATTGCAACAGACAGTCATTATTAACAGTAAACCAAGTATCTAAGCTGTTGCATACATTTCTGAAATTTGGTGTAGTATTCTAAATTTTACCATTGTCAAATCCATTTTTTGGATAAAATAACTTTAACGATTAAAAAATACAAATCATTCAGGACATTTGTTTACAACAACCAAGTCAGTTGGGTTGTTTTATTTTGAGAATAATGCGTGGATCGTCTTTTTTTTTCTCGGCCTTTGGTGATGCAATATGTCACTAAGGGTGCTTTTTCTAGATTGGCATCTAAACTACTTTCCTGATGTGGTGAAGATAGGGATGAACACGAACGACATTTACAATATAGAAAGAAGATAAAAGGGAAAATTGGGTTCTAAGATGCTGACAGATTACTGTTGAACCATTATAAGGGATGCTCTAAAAGTAACATAAAGATTAACCCAGAAAGCGCAAGAGAAGCGATTAATTTCTCGGAGACATTTTGGAGTTCTAATATTCATGACAAGTAAATCATATTTTTATGTTATATTTTTCGTTTTGCCTGAGTTTTGTTTCTATATTTCATACCCAGAAGAACAGTTAAGTATTGTTTATTTTGAAGCGGATAATATTGGCAATATTGAAACTACACCCATTTCGTTACTAATAAATTATTACATAAAATGATTTAACCAGTTTTTAACCCTGTATATCTACTATATTTATAATTTATATTAAGTTGACATCTAAGAAAAACCAAACATCAAAAATAGTTATCTGGAACACACTACAATAATTCTATTTTTTCCTTTTATGTGAGAGCACATCTTCCCTCTTTAAAAACCAACAGTAATCACCCATCCTAGCTGGATCCTATAGCAATATAAAAATGCTCTCAAGTGATCTCAAACAGACAAAGCTATAATTTTTTTGTGAATTTGAAAACAAGGCATCAATACCTACATATTCAACATTTTCGTAGGATTTACAAAAATTCCAATTATACATTATTTCGACAAGCTGTCCTCCTCCCACAAAAAGGACAAGCAAATCGCATACCATATATAACGCGACCACTGTACAACGATTCGGTTATGCAGTGGTCAGTGGTCACTGATATTTAGGAAGATATTCACCTAAAGCTCATGTGTGACAAATTATTTTTCTCCTAGCAACACAATACTCTAGGTTTATACTTTTATTTTTCTCAAATTTAGGTAATAAGGAATACAATACTGTTCATCTATTCCCAATATAATGATGACATTTACAGTGTCTCCTTTCCCAGATAATTATCTCAGAACATCGTCTTATTACCGATGACTTTCTTTCGCAAGTTAGTGAGAACAACATCGGTAGTTATAAACTGGCGTTATGCAAAGAATTACCAATTGTAGTTGAAAATTTTACTGAAACTTTTGAAGAACTCTATCGTACATCCACCATTTTAAAAGAGTTTTATTCTATCTAGTCTAGCCTATTTTTAATTCATTAACTTCTATGTTTTGGCCAAACGGATTTTAAAACTAAATTCCTATACATATTAACATAAAAATAGTTAAGATTTGCAGGAAACTTTTGTTGTGTGAGACAAAGAATAACTAAATGTAGCTATATCAATTAAATTTCAACATGTCAGCCAAGGTTTTATGAGCCAGAATGTATCAATTCTTCCCGTGAATCGTCTATAATTATATGAATCTATTTCTTCTCTGTATTGACCTCTATGGTTTCCCACATTTTTTAGCACGCTGACCCTCTAAATCTGATATTACAGTAACAACTTGCCGTTATTTGTTTATTAAAACTCCGCTCCAATTAACTCGAGATCGTAATTTAGCATTTTTATGTGTGACGTTTCTTAGAAAACATTTATACATCTCCATCGAAATAGAACAGGGGTAACCGGTATTTGAAAATCAACGAAGTGATCATTAAATATAATGGAATTTTCTCTAGAAGTTAGTTAAGTGTGTTTGTAGTTAGCTGGCTAATAACGAGTTACACCTGTAGGCACTGTAGGTACACAGACATATGAATCTATTTTTGGAAGACGGATTTAGGACAACTATACGGAAATGTTCCTTTCGTTTTTCAGAATAGAGAAATTTAGCACACATCACTGGACGGTTGTATAAAAATAATGAAACAGTCGAAAGAGCAAAGTTGGAACTACTTAAAATAGCAACGAGTGATTACAGGAAATGTTTTAATTTTGGGTTAAGAGATTGTTACTTTGATGTTCAAATGAAAATAATTAATATTAGGAGATTTATGATCGAAACTAGAACTAAGAACTAAAAACGAATTAGGTGCGTGCAGATGTACATAACCTCAACAGTATATGAAAGGAATAGGTTTTCAAGTTTAATATGTTCAGATATTGAACGAAAATATAAACTTATGAAATCATTTGTATCTGATACTTCCAATTTAGAACATCACAATTTAGTTACTCGATTATTTACTTATCCGACTGTGTAGAATTTCTTATAAAAGCTTACGTTGGTTTCCTTAGCATCGTTGATTTTCTTTATATTAAATTTACTTATAAATAGGTTGATGCATTCATACAAAAGCATCGATAGCTTGACACCAAAACATTTTATGGAGACCTATATCCTTTGGCTTTGGTTTTTCTGCTTTAGGAATCATGAAATCATAGTGGATGACAATTTGCTGGTAAATCTACATTGTTGTGTAAGAGGGTATATCGTCTAAAATTGTATACATAAACGATGTCAGAAATTTGTATTTTTTGTAGTATTTACGTATCAACGGTTGTATTCTTGAACTGTATATGTGTTCCCTAAAGCTCAAAATACAAAAATCAACTGTTTACATTCAGTTACAAGTTTTCTAGGGTGATGGGCTAACCAACCGAAAGAAAAAGAAAGTTTCTATTTCAGACTGATAATGTTCATTGAATATCAATACTAATAGTACATTTTTATGCAAATATATTAGTTGGCATATTTAAAGATTGGCACTTCAATTGAGATCAATCAATCAAACGGGTTACATGCATTTTTGTATCGGCTACCAAATTATAGTACAAAGAGAGGACATTAGAAGACGTTCTGATAGTTAAAAAAATTAGGTCCTTAGTATTTTGAGGAAGTATGAATTTGATATAGTTTGCTGCAAAAACTGCGTAATTTGATAAAAGTTAAAAGAGCAATGCAAAGAAAATAATACTAGAATATCTTAGAAAGTGCGGGTATATGTATTTGTAAATAAGAGAAAAACAAAGTGGAAATGTTTCCATGGTTTATAAATTTTAATGAGAAATGTATCAGAGATTAGTACCTACTGCAAATTACTTACCATCGTTGTACCCTCAGGGGCTCACTGTTAACAAGTTTAACAAGTGAGTTCGGGAATTTAGCGCTCTCGAAGTACCCGAGCTAAAACCCAAACTAAGGTGTAAGGTAACGTGACGAGAGTTGCGTGGCCGCAGGGGTGTGCGGTATTTAACGTTCCCCTGGGGACACCAGGCGAAACCCCTTTGTAATTAGCCTTACCCGATCAAGCGGGGCTCTGATCGGGCGGACAGATACTTCCCTAGCTACTCTTCGTACAGCTACGCTATCTAGAATTTCCAAGGCGAAAGTGCAAAAGCTTGTGAAACAGGGCCAAGGTTACATAGAGGCTAAAAAGCCATAATCAAGGCCAAGTTCACTAGGCATGCACAAAGGGGCCAGGTTTAGTCTAGACAAGGAAGTTAGGCCTCAGCAGACGGCGGAGGCTACTAACCGTAAAGAAAGGACGGAAGTCCAAAAAGGCGAGGTCGGAGGGCCGTACTCCCGCGGGTCTTCCGAAAGGCAAGGGGCCAAAAGGTTTATCCTTCAAATAGGCTGCTTTGGAGAGGATCGCGGTAGTATGCAACGACTATCCAGCCACCCAGATGGAGGCGGCAAAGCTTAAGGCAGAGCAGGACTCTATTATGGAGGCATAGAAGAGTATTACGGAGCAAGGGCCTCAAGTCCGCTTTAAAAATACACGTATATGCGGAAGAACCGCTTTCAAAGCTGTTAAGTCTAATTAAAGGAATAAATCTGGAGAAGGTACTCTAAGGAGGCATAAAAATTCCTAGCTACTCTTCGTACAGCTACGCTATCTGGAATTTCCAAGGCTTAAGTGCAAAAGCTTGTGAAACAGGGCCAAGGTTACATATACGTTAAAAGAGCCATAATTAAAGCCAACTTCACTAGGCATGCACAAGGGGCCAGGTTTAGTCTAGATAAGAAAGCTAGGCCTCAACGGACGACGGAGGCTACTAAACGTAAAGAAAGGACGGAAGTCCAAAAAGGCGAGGTCGGAGGGCAGTACTCCCGCAGGTCTTCCGAAAGGCAAGAGACCAGAAGGTTTAACCTTCAAGGAGGCTGCTGTAGAGAGTATCGCGGTAGTATGCAACGACTATCCAGTCACCCAGAGGAACCGGCAAAGCTTAAGGCAGGCCAGGACTCTATTATGGAGGGATATAACAGCATTACGGAGCAAGCGCTTCAAGTCCGCTTTAAAAATACATGTATATGCGGAAGAACCGCTCTTGGGGAGAGAACTTGGGGAGATTAGAAAACAGGCACGGAATAAAGAAAGATGGAAGACGAAGGCTACCTTAACTCAAAAGTTATGTGTTACGGTAAAAAGGCGTAACACTAAGAAAAAGAAAAGGATAACGAGACCCCAAGAGCTGATAAAAATGGGTATGAATGGGTAAGATGTTTGGAAGTGCCCTCATTGAAATTTGGTTTTTACTTTTTTCTTAAAGAGTATGTACAAACATATTTTAAAATTACATTTTATTACTCCAGCCGAAGGCTAACTGACAGCACTCGAAACTAATTTTAATATAAGGAATCACTAAAATGTTAGTTACATATCTGAGAACAGTTAGCTCCTATTCTTACTACATTGATTTATAAAAACTTCCAATATGTATTTCGACAAGTACGTACATTATCATCCTTAGTGGAGAGAGTTCAAAGCAAACGTGACGTTGCTCCCAAATGGTGTTAATCAAAGTCTTATTTTGTTGCAAAACGCACACCCAAAATTATAAATAATACTATAATTAATTGAGTGATCATTATACCAATGTATTTTAGTATTATTTACACAACACTATTGTGTGGGCATAAATTCTAATTCATTTACAAACGTTGATATTACATCCCACATTGTTTTTCCGCAGTTTAGAAATTGTTCGCATCACTGAAGAAACTAGTTTTGAACAAATCACATTGAACTACTATCAAGAAAGAAATATCATTTATTCTAAAACCAATTTATTGTATTACTAATCAGGACGGAGGATGCAGGATACATGACTATGAGTAATAGCTATTTTCAGAAATGTATTTCCAAAAATAATGTTTGTAAACAGAATAAATCGCCTGTACACAATTGAATAGTTATTTCTTGCTATTTACGGACTAGCCTTCCCCTCGCCAAAATATTCCATAAAAATTCTAAAAGAATTAATCACATTACTAGAACATAAAATGATTCAACATATGCAATGACAATTGGAATTGTTATTATTTATTCCCGCCCAGTGTGATGTTGATCAAAATGTTATAAAGCATGTTACATACGAAATAAAATCGGGAAAATATAGATTATGAGGTATATGAGGATACCAGAATTGATCACTGATATACCACGGTGCAGTTATATTTAAACTATTTATGGACTATTCTTTCCTGGCCAAAATTTTCTGTGAGTAGGTCGCTTCCTTTAACAAAGCAACGAAAACCAAATAAGCCGACATGTGCTACGGAAATTTAAAATTGTAGTAAATCAGATTGAGTTTTATCGTCGATTTTGGAAAACGCGTTATGGATGAGTAATGACTGTATATTCGGAGGTACATTCCTAAAAATAATGTTGGTAAACAGAACAGATCACCCACACACCACTGAATAGTTATTTCTTGACTCTTTATGGACTAACTCCTTCCTGGCCAAATTATTCCACAAAAATTCTAGAAGGATGAATCGAAATGACGAAAATCAAATGATTCGATTTAAGTATGCCGCGATAATTCCGATTATTATTGTTCATCCCCTTCCATTATAGATCAAAATTATATTGTCTCATCGATTTTATGTAGGTAGGTGTAAGCTGGTACCGCATATTTCTAAAAATGCACGAAAACTGCATAAACATACAGAAATGGGATTGACTAAAAATAACCCACCGATGAGGCGAAGGGGTCCAGCAGAAAACGGGAAATCTGAGTCAGCGCGTAAAGGCGACTTAATCGTCGGCAAAGTATCTTAAAAGGCTGTGACGGTGCGCAAGCGCCAGCCCGAACCGAAACTTTATTCCGACTTACGCCGTCGCGACGCTCATACGAACGAACAGAGCCACCACTGTTAGGCGGCGCACACGAGGCACGCGGGTTAGTCTCAAAATTAACGACGGTCAGTGCACAAAAACGACAGAACGGAAAAGGAGCACCCCGGAGTTTTTTCTTCCTCCGCAATCTACACGCGCGCATACAAGGCGAGAAAGTTTTGGCATCCCAACTTGAACACCGACCTGAAATCAACATGTCTTCCTCTGTTGCGAGGACTTCGAAGTACTCGTACCGCTCCAGCGGTGCGGCCGCTGGAAACGTCGCAGACGTCAGCATCGAATACAGTGCCGACTTGAGCGCCCTATCCAGGCTTGAGGTAATTTATTTTTACACGGCCGAATAGCCTGCACCGACCGAGATACCAGGATCTCCTTCGATATAGGCAAGAGATTATTATGTCACCGGATAAAAAAATATCCTGGACGGACTAAAACCTTAAAAACAACATAAAGGACTATAAAAATTATGATAGTGATCGACAATAAAATCTGTGATTTTTGTGCAGTGATTTTTGCTGGTGCTACTCCTTTTTGTCGCACACACCAACACAACACAGTTCTTTTTTCCTTTTCGAGTGCAATTTCTTTTTATTAAAGACCAAATATTTTTTATTTGGTATTTAGTTTACAGATTTAATTCCTCAACTTTTTTGTTTCAAATTTTAGTTTAAAATCAGATTCATAAAAATATTTTCGAAATGAGTCCAAAGTATTAAACACTCCTTTTTTTGGATTTCATATTGTAAGTAAAATTGATGAACATCATTACTCCAACCCATTCCTTTAATTTAATGTAACAGCTTTTTATTCTACATTTAGGGCCGGTCTTTTCTCCTCTTTGTAAACTAGGTTTTAAATAAAAGAGACTTAAACTTATTCAGTAGGTGAAAAGACCGGCTCTTAGAGAAATAATCTAGATTAAGCACATATTTTACTTAATTCGACTAAACCAAAAACGGGTAAAATTCTTTTTCCAATGACTAACAAGTTTTAACCATGAATTCAAAAAATTCAAAGAGATGGCTTCTCAGTACGCCAATAAAACTTCAGTTCTTTTCTGTTACATCCTAAATTTTAGAAAAAATTTTGAACTGACTTCATTGAATTTAGGTATTCGTTCCATTTTTATTAAGAATTTTGTGCCAATTTTAAAATTAATTTTCTAATTTCAGCCAATTAAACTAATTTTAATTTAGAAACAATCAGTACCACTTTCTCAAAATATCTGAAAGGATGTCTAACCACCTTTTCTCCTTTTCTTTAATCGTAAATTTCTTCCAAACTCTTTATATCCACCCCAACCACTTCCGTGCGATTTGGTTCAGCAATGATTGCATTTTCGAACCGAGGTTTCTGCTATTCATATTTCTCTTCAGAAATTTCTAGCATTAATTTTTTATATTATTAGTTTTATTAAAACCCAAACTAATTGACAATTTTTTCCTGTTTATAAAATTTTATTAAATCAGTGAAATATCGTGTTTCAAGGCACAATAATATGAGAATAATTTTGTGCTACTTTCTAGTCGGAAAAATTAGTTATCCTTATCTCTAGCATTGCTACTACAACTCCCATTACATTCCATTTCATTGGATCATGCACATTTTTACAAACACACACATTCATTTATCTACCAAAAGAAAATTTGATTTGATTAATAATCCAAACATTTCTACTCTCTACATATACTGACATTCTTAAAAAAATTACCCCATCAGTACTTATTTGTAAAAAGAGACAACCTGTAAATGTTTCAGGACAAGATCCGTCTTTTGCAAGATGATCTTGAGGTGGAGAGAGAACTACGCGCTAGGGTAAGAATCCGCCACGTATTATGAACGAGCTTCTTAAAGCCTCTAGCTGGGCTGCTACAGGCTGCTGCTGCTACTGCTGTTATGCACAGTGCGTAGGCTTAGACAGAATTAAATTAGGTTGAAACGTGTCACTAATTTGGCTATTTTCATTTTGGCAAGTAACCTGGTTTCTGGTATGCGTAATATCGCTTAAAATAGCTTTTACATATGTTACGTGCACTGCACGATATCACATATTCAATTGCTTAGATTTAGCGAAATCAGAAAAAATATGCCGGCTTTACTAAAAATTCCTGCATTTTCATTGGATTTGCAATGCTAAGTCGCTATGATTAACCTAATTTCTTTTAGAACTGTATAATGGCAAAATACAATAGCACTACATAGCTTTAAACAAAGTTAGTTGTTAATAAATCTCTTTAACTTGTCGTGTATTCCTCAAAATTTTTGTAAAAGAAACATTAATCCCCGATTCGTTATGCAGTGCGATGAAGTAATGCGAAATAAATAAAAAATTATGCTTCTAACAAAATATGCTTTTTAACCACGAAAGAAAGGAATGAAGCTGTAGGGTCGCACAAAAATTTAACAGCAATGTCTAAACTATAATACGAAACCTAAGACATGATTTTTTAAAATATACAATACAAATGCTTTTTGCATATAATTAGATTGCTCTGATTATTGTAAATTATAAAACTTCCGAATAAACTTAAAAGATGAAAACTTCGATTTTATAACATCATCATATACCATAAGTTATTTTTCTCATCAGTTTATGCAACTATTCCAAATTATATGTGTCTGTAATTTGATGTTACCAAATCAACTCTCTCCAAAAATTAAGACACGCTTTCCATTCACTCCTCTGACAATAACAGCATGCCATCACTCCCTTGTTTTCTATTTCGACACGCGAAATCTACCATTGAACCGACAATTCTTCTCTTTCCTCTATCCAGATCGAAAGAGAAAAGGCCGACTTGAGCGTACAAGTTATTCAACTCTCCGAACGTCTGGAAGAAGCCGAAGGTGGTGCTGAAACTCAGGTAAAACTTGAACTAGATCGTTTTAATGAATAAATTTAATTCGATAAATTCGATTTTCTTGCCAGTTCGAAATCAACAAAAAACGTGACACTGAGTTATTAAAACTCCGTAAGTTATTGGAAGATGTCCATATCGAGTCGGAAGAAACAGCCGCCATCCTGAAGAGAAAGCACCAAGAGATCGTCGTCGATTTCCAGGAACAGATTGACGTTCTTTCCAAAGCAAAGTCCAGGTAAGACCACCTAATAATGATTTGTAAGAAAAAGATTTTGTTAAAAGTTCTATTAGTCACCAAATATTGAGAGCAAAGAACCAGATGGTAATTCATTGGAAAATCGAAAAATATGAGATATATCCTTTTAGATATTGATATATTATTAACCTCACAACAATTAAATATGTCAGTGTCATTGGTAATAATGGTTACAAGTAATCGATAGTTGTAAATACAACATACTAAAATTATAGTCAAGTTCAAGGTACTCCTAATTAAACTTAAATGTGTCATTGGTTAATAGAGTAAGGCATTACATCGTTGATTGAAGTTTTATAACAATTTGACTGGAAGTGCTTTGAGAATCATTTAAGATTTGGAACACCAACGAAAATATATAAAAGCATTTTGCATTTCTGCAAATGTTATTTTGAATGGTGTAAGAGATGCTATCTTTCCATGGAACGAAGCCAAAATAATTGACATTTAAGAAAAGTGTTATCGTACTGATGCGATAATAGGTACTTTGTTTCTTGCGAGTTGTGACTTACAATTTGATTATTCATCTATACGATTTATTAGTAAATCAATTCTGTCGATGAGAATTTGTCGAGCTCAGCCTCTATGAAAACAATAACGAAAGGACCTTCGATTTTTCTCGTAGATTGAATAATAACCGAATACCTTCCTTACGTAATAAAATCGAAGAATTTGTGGCTCAAATCCAACTCAGTTTGCCAAATCGTGTAAACATTACAATTTATGATGGAAGTTTTCTAAATACTTGTGGAAAATGGCAGACTTAATTATAGATTTTGTGTTGCTTTCGCTCCTTTGTTTAAGCAATCGATCATATACAATAGAAACAGAACGTTTGATCTCCTTCTTCAAAAAAGGTATTGTAAACTTAAGAATTCTTAAAATCCATTTAACTAACGACCTTCTCTATTACAGTTAGAGAATAATTTCGTAATATGACATGCATATATACATACATACATATCTATTTCGCGCCTGCAATCTCTGGATGCGGCTATATGGATGTGCATGTGTAGTTATTTTTATTCTAAAGTCTGAAATAGAATAGCTATCTCCGTTTAAAGTAAGGGTAATTGCTCTCATTAAACTCAACAATTCAAAGATCACAGTAACATAAAACCAGATGATTTTGTGCACGTTTGGCAAAAGGGAACATTTTTGCTGTTATGTAAGGTTGGGCTATTTAATTACCTTGATGTTATCTCGATGGCAAGATGACGAAAAAATAGTTAATACGGTTATAATTTTCTATGTGTATAATTTTTCAAGATTCTAAAATTTGCGAAAATTTACATGATGACACAATATATACACTTTCCCGTATATTTCTGCTAAAACCGTTCAAAGCATTAATTCTATTCTAAAAATAGTATTAGATCTATTTATTGTCATTAAGGTCATGTTAAGAAACTGCCGAGAAAAACGTCTACTCAATTCTCTTCTTTCTATTCTGCAGATGTATTTGAAAAAGATCATTTGTAGACGAATTACTAAAAAAATGATTAACTTTCTACAATGTTTTCTTGATAATCTATTTTTGGTTCAGTTCAGACTATGTTGAATTAAACATACACATGAGGCTAACTATGTGGCGAAATTAGAGGTGGGGAAAAATATGAATGAAATCTCCACAAGTTTTCTCAAACTACAATTCGCAAAATCGTTCTCTATTCATTTTGGACCAACACCAAATTATTATCGTATTCTAGTGATCTTTGCTCCTTTTGAATTAAAAATGGACACCATTCAATTCTAG
Source organism: Chrysina gloriosa (assembly GCA_038088585.1). Classification (NCBI taxonomy): domain Eukaryota; kingdom Metazoa; phylum Arthropoda; class Insecta; order Coleoptera; family Scarabaeidae; genus Chrysina; species Chrysina gloriosa. Next base: position 34,860,496 of record CM076087.1, on the reverse strand, counting down.
TACTTATACCCCGTTAACATTGCTGCGAAGTAGGTTACTATTGTTACTATTATTATAATTTAGTTTCTCTCACCTTATCCCTCTGATCGAGAGACATATTTACAAAATATATCCCAAAGGCATGCGCATTCACTATAAGATGATATAGAAGCTATGTATATTTTAATCAAAAGTTGGAACGGTTTATACCGCACTGTGTTCAAATGAAAGAATTGCAGTAAATCGGACACATTCCAGGCCTCATCTTCAAAATCCAGAAAAAAAAATTGCAACTGAACACCTACTACAAAAACACTATGCAGCTTTCATTTCACAATTTTTCGAAAATGGCTTGATTGTCAAAATTCATGTTCAAGGTATCCAAATTAGTACAGCCTATAAACCATTTTCATTTTAGTTCACTTCACATTCTTTTATGCTTTTTAATCTCTATAATTGTTAATAAAAATAACAAAAGATATATTTCCATCATTTTACCTAAAGAAATCGTTACTTTGACATCAATAAGAGACTTCGCTTCGTTACTATGGAAATAAAAACTAATTCCCAGCTATTTCCATAGTACTTCCCTTAAATATTTGATATCATTATAGATTTCATTCAAATTCATCAAAATAATTGATAGATTTCTTACAAACTGTACGGAAATTACATGCATTTCATACAAATGTTCTCCTTGATGTAACTTTTCTAAACTATTTTCTCTTTACTTTCAAAAATGTCTAAAATGATACTATTGTCAAATCTTATTGCTCTGTGTAAACTTGTACATTTAACATTTGATAACTCCGACACCTTTCAGAGGGCATTACGCATTTTTAATGAAGGAAGAAGAAAATTGAATAAACTCATATGTATGTTAAGTAACTCAACCATACCTAGACAAGTATGAAGTAACAGTCTAACATATCCCAAATTCAAAAATCGGTAGTACCCAATTTCTTCTTCTTTGTTGCTCTTTTCTTTTGTTGAGAAAATTCTAAAGTATAGAGGAATTAAAATGAGAATGCAACTATCACACCCGGGTTGGAAAAGCTTCCAAACATAAATTTGAATAAGTGTTATGCTCAGAAGTAGAAAATGTACACACACACGCCTCATCAGTTCGATTTCATTTGACTTGATTCAGACCAGCATTTAGGCAAAGCTGGTTTCTAGTACTTGGTTCTTTTGCTCTTTATCAAATAGTAATGGCAATTTAACTGTTCAAATACGAACTTTCTTTGAAAACTGAATCTATAAATGAATTAACAAAGCTTCAAGTCAAAATATTCGAAAATTCTAACAGAACAGAATGAATGTCAGAGTTTTATCATAATAGGTCCATAAGAATTACTATGCTTTTAGCATTAAAAATTTTCAAGTAGTAAATATTAACAAAAAAATACCTTGTACAATCATATACAATCACATTAAATCCAACAGTAAAGCTAACGACTTCCTTCCCAGTTCAATGCGTCAAAAACACAATCCGTGACGGGGTTGATATTATATTTACAACTGGAGATAAAAATTAGTGGCATATACCAAGTAAATTCTTTTTGTTAGAATATCAATTGAGTAAAATATTTATATCACTGACTTTATTTCAAAATTTGCTTGCTAAGATACAAGGTCTTTATAGAATTTATGGCTATTATGTAGGTACAATAAAGAAAATAGGAAACAATCGATAAAAAGCTTACTGAAGTCGGAGTTTCCGTGGCTTAGAATAAATAAAATACCTCTTATAATTACCACAACCATTTTGGAAACTTAAAATACGAATTTCGCTAACTAAATTACCATCTTCAATAGATAAGATTCAAGAGAAAGAAAGCGTCTATCGTAAACTTTGGTTATTTTGGAAAAGAAAATGTAACAATCAATTTGCTTTCTCAGATGCGTAGTTGTCGAAATACATATTTAAACTTTCCAAAATCGGTGTAATAAGGGAAAAAGCAAATTTTTAAAAGATTATAATAATAATCAATAAGATCAGATATTCTGCACAGGAAAAGAAAAGTTTTGTAAAGGCGACCGTGCATAATAAATCGAAATAGAATAAGTGCAATTGTGACAAGAATTAAGTTTTAAAATAAACGTTCTAAAAGTAGGTCAGCACTACGTAAAGAGAACTATTGCCTACCAAATCAAATTTCTTCTTGTTTAATCCATTACAAAAATCATAGATTTTACTGTTAAATGTGAAACTAAAATAATTGAAATGACTAAAAGTTCTTTTATCAGGACAGAAAACATAAAAATAATGTTAATATCGCTCTAAAATATTTTTTGTAGATGAAATTATTCATATAACATTGGTATTAAAATGATGAGAAGTAACCGCGACGATTGTCGTGTTTTTATCATGTTTTCCCAAATTCAGTAGTGATACTCAAAAGAGCAAAAATGATCAATTGGACAACCTTTAGTGCTCTTACTCTTGCCACCCCTATTCTGGAAACTGCAAATGTGTATTTTGATAAGTAAATTGACAACAGCAGTGGAAAAAAAAACTGAAAGAAGGAAAGTTCACTCGCTCACACTCTCCTTTACAGAAAACAGAACAGAACACAACAGAAACGGATTATCTCGCAAAGTTCATTCATTCTGGGTGTTAGTTGTTGAAATACCTACATATGTGTAATTTTCCAAAATCGTTGTAACAAAGGTAATTTAGAATTGATTCTAAACCAACAACATCAAAAAAGTCATTATTTTAAAACAAAATCTAAGGAACTTTGTAAAGTACACCCAAAGGAATCAAGGACTTTCTCAGAAAAAAAAATTAAGGTTTAGTTTTGTAATTATTTTCGCCTACGATGCTTTGCATCCTTGCCCGACTTAGGGTAACAAATCTGTAAGACTCAAAAATTTTAGATACATTCAAAATCAGATAAAAAGTCGAAAATCATGGCAAAGGTCATATTAGTTCGTGAGATGAATTGTTTGGTTACAAAGTAACCTAATTCAAACCAACCTCCTACAAGTGATGGAAAACTGTTTTGCAGATAATGAATAACTGTTTAGCGCAGGTAAATGTTTAGCAGATCTTTTGCACAGCCTCCCACCCTACCTAGACAAAATTATCAGCAGTTGTATGAAAAAATAATTGTTTGGTAGGCAAAACTGTCCAATCTACTAGTTTTTACGCAAGTTTTTGTTTTATAATATTAAAACTGTACACGCCCAAAAAAAATGATTAACATTGTAGTTCTTAGAACCGCTGAAAATTCGTAAACTAAAACAATGGAATATGGTCGGATCTTGTTTATACAAAAATCTCGGAAAAATATTTGAAGATGGTAGATTAGTATGAGATCTAAGACGGATGTTGAAACATAAAAATCTATAACACCAAAGTTCCGTTCTTATAAATTGAAAAATTTATTATTTTTTAAAATTTACTCTCACTGTTTTTGTTAATCATTTCATAAATTAGTCATTTACTCAGCAATTGTCTTCTCTTTTTACAATTATTGTGTTATTGAAGTCAATGTAATTCAGTTTCAAAAACAGTTGTCTAGACTTTATCTGACCTACCAAAAGAATCAAATATTTTGATGAAGTAGTGTTCAGAGTCCAAGAACATCGTTTTTGTTATAAATGCGACGTTTGGAAATTTTTGTTTTTAGATGTTGTTATCATAGAATTTTTAGGTCGTCACCTAGAATTATGAAACGGCAATAACTGTACTCAAATATCACTTTCATATTCATCTATGTAGTTATGAAAACAAAAGCATGGGTGATAGATGCTTTTCTCTTAACTCAAACACACTTAAAAAAACTCTCCTAAAAGTATAAAATTTCAATAAAGATCCACTCAATGTGCAATGATGGAACCGTTCGCTGTTACACGTAGTATACGCGCGTTGAGAACAAGCCAACGAACAGCGTACGCTTTATAAATAGACGTACTTTTGCCTAGCCATATTAGTCCAGCGTCGGATCCGGTTTGTTCATAGGTTGCTTTACGTTAATTCGCACCATGCCGCCTTAATCCATTCAGTTTTCAGGCGTTCCGATCGAAAAAGAAGAGGCCGTCGGGTGTCGATCAATCCTCTCGATATCGATCTTCAATTTTTCCTTTCCTCGTTCCCGATCTGAAATGCTGGTTTGATTTTCCGATTGTTCGTTCTCGCAAGAACCACCGCGCGCCGTACAGGCATAATGTCCAAGGAGCGTTTATACACGCGTCCCACTTATTCGCGCCGACCGCTCTAAATTTAAATTCCCGAAATTTTAGAATCGCCCAAAAGAATTCGTACACAAATTTTTCACCGTTTTCGTGGATATATAATGATCACGGTCCGTATTTATAGAAACTGTTTTTACATGGATGCATATCTTCTCGCTCCGTACCAAAGTGAAAAATGCTTAAGATGGAATGCAGGAGAATTTCAAAGGAGCCATCGGGAAGGTGCTCTCTGTATTTTTTTTATTTACAATAATAGAGCGGGCATATATGTATCTTAGGAAAAACTAAAGAAAAGTGGATTGAATTAAATTTGTTACCAAATAAAAGAAACATTTAAAATGAATTTCTGGTTATCCTAGAAAGGATCTTAATATAATTTTAAATATTTCTTAACCCTAAGATAGATGGATAGAAATAATAAATAATAATAATAATAATAATAAATTTCTCATTTCTCAGTACAAAAGGATATAATATACAGTGTGTCCCAGGATTGACTTCACTCTAGGTATAATTGATCAATAAAAATAAAATTTTGGAATCCCGTTTTAATGTTTTGGGTGCTGCTCTGCCTGGTCTGAAAAGATTTTCAAACATATTTTTACTTTTTAAAATCGAGGCATTTCTTATGAAGAAAATTATCATTTCGGTCAATAAGACGGCAAAATGCTAATGAGAAAAATTGTTCAGAATATAAAATTGACTTCACGCAAAATTTAAGAAATATCGGACTACCTTAACTAAATCAGTATTTGTTTTGTATTCTTGCATTGTAACTGCAGAAAAACAAATATTCTGTATAAGTTGTCAAAAAAGTATTTCATTCAAAAAAAATATATTAAAGAAAATATATAACAAGTATTCAATTTGAATTTCTCCACCATCGGCACAATCGATTTGAAACATTTTTTCAAGATTTGATTTTAATCTGAGATAATAACAATTCAATTTATGTTTTATTTTATTAATTTTTCAATTATTATTCAATCGCTTACGTACTATGCGAGTTTTCGTTAATTAAATGAAAAAATTAAAAATGGACCGATCGTGGGGGAATTCATAGTGAGTAGTTGTATCTAGTAATTTTTCTTCTTTTTTTTTTTTTGAAAATACTTTATTAGAAACTTAAATAATTTTTTGACCGCTTATACAGAATACTTGTTTTTCTGTGATTATAATGTAAGAATATAAAACAAATGCTAACTTTGCTAAGGTGATCCGATATTTGTCAAATATTGCATAGGATCATAATTTCATATTCTGAACATTTTGTCGTATTATTGACCGAAATGGTACTTTACCTCAACAGAAAATATTTCTTCTTTCAATTGTCATGACGATCTTATTGTTAGTTCTTAAAATGTAAAAATGTGCTTGACATTCTTTTCAGACCAAGCAGGGCGGCAATCCAAAACATTAACACGAAATCCCAATTTTTTTATCAATTATACATATAGTAAAGTCAATCCGGGGGCACACCATATACACCAATAATAATAATAATAATAATACTTTATTCAGCGCCTAACAGAAATCTCCAAGACGCACCGACAACAAAATTGCATATATACATATACGAGGGATGTTCCCAAAGTTCTAAAGATTTGGATATAATTTGCTAGTTTCGTAAATTTTGATCAAAACTATAATGTCGTTTTTTCAATATAATCTCCATTTAATTGATTAAACTTATACCAACGAGAAATTAATTTTAGACGGGCCTCAATGAACATTTTCGGAGTCTCCGCAATCCGTCCACTTATAGCAAGTTTTACTTCATTTAAGATCTCAAATCGAACACCCCGTAATGATCCGTTTAAATTTAGGAACATATGAAAATCACTAGAAGCCAGATATGGCGAATAAGATCGACCTCTATGCAATTTCCAGCGCAGTTCGTTTGAAACATATTTTGTTCTTCGTGCGGTATGGTATCCTATTGCAATGACGGGCCCTTATGCAACTTCCTAGGGCGTTTCTTGCGCCTGCCGCAAGGGGCTACATAAAAAATTAGAATAATATTTTGCATTAATTGTACCTTTCGGTTTATAATCCACAAAAATAATTCTCGCGCAATACCAAAATATAGTAAGAATTACTTTTCCAACTGACGGAACGACACGTGCTTTAATCAGAGGTCCTTCTGATCTTTGGTCTGAGGACGTAAAATATCCATGTTTCATTAGTAGTGGTTATCCATTACCAAAATGGATCGAGGTAACGAACTAAAAGCTCTTGAAGTTCCTACTCTGGTCGCAACACTGGGTTTAAGCCTTGTTCACGCTCGAACGTTTGTGTATAATCTCATAAACCTTTCGTATGCCTCTAATTTCACGAATAGTTATTCACCTATGATCTTTCAGTAGATTCTCCACGGCAGCAACTTTTTCTCATTTACAGAGGCACTCGGTTGTCTTTGTAATTTAGTCGCGTATTCCATGATTGCAATATCAGCGGTATAGAAATACGTCTGTATCAGTCAAGTATCTGCAGTATACTAGAGAGTATTGCACGAGATGGCTGCGAAACATGTCAAGACTTGTCTCTGACCAATAGCGTGACATAGGATTTACACATCCGAACTACAGCCAAATTCCTAGAACATTCGGGAAACCCCTCGTATATAAATGTGTATATATACCGGGTGATTTATTATCTCTATGACAAACTTTATGATAAAATTACAAGCAATCTTAAGCAAAAAAGTTATATAAACATTGTTCCCTTCTGTGCTAACCAAAACGGGTTTTTAAAAATTTATTATTATGAAGTTGCAAGACAATCACATATGTAGATAGTGACCTATTATACTTATCTTCGAAATACTTTCCACCACTTTTATAGGTTAATTAAAAAGCAAACTTGAGATTTAAGAGTTATATTTCAAAACGTTAATTAATAATGCTTTCGTACAAACTTCGTCAATGAGATATAACTGTTGTATAAATAACAATATACATCTAGTACGCCCCCTAGCGGGAAGCAGAGAACGAATACTATAAGTTATAATTAAGTATTGTAATGTTGTGTATCGGCATTAGTTGAAAATAAAATAAAAGTTTCATCTGAGTTGTTGCATGGTTGTTGCTAAACCGCATCAACGAAAAGACACAACATGGCGCTGCGATGCATAACTCAACAAGAAGCAATAGCCGAAATAAATTGAACAAAAATTAGAAAAACTCAAAAAGGAAAAAAAAGTAAGGTTAGAATTACCAAAAAAGGCGGTAAAATGAAAACAGCAAGAATTAACCTTCCTATACTCACGCATACGGTCTGTGAGACCGACTTATATAATATAGTATACGTCTTTCATTTTAACGTGAGTATAGGAAGGTTAAATAAAACAACTATGGAATATAACTTGCCTCAAGGGATGTTATTTAGTGGCAATGTAGCGGATAATTTTAAGGTCTTCAAGCAGAATTTGGAAATATACCTTGTTGCATCAGACAAAATACAAGTCAGACGAGGTTAAGGTTGCGATACTGTTGAATTGTATTGGCCAGGAGGGAATAAATATCTTCAATACGTTTATATTAACAGGTGTGCAGAAGAAAGAATTTAGTACAGTCATCAAGGAATTTGAGAAATATTGCAACCCGAAGAAAAATGTAATATATGAAAAATTTAATTTTTCAAACGAAAACAGCAAGGAGGTGAGAGTATAAATCCTTTCGTAACTGATCTAAAGAAATTAGCAAGTTTGTGTGAGTTTGGTGATCAAACTGAATCTTTAATTCGAGATAGGATAGTTTTGGGTATCTACGACAGGAAATTACAAGAAAGACTATTACCAAGAGAAGATCTAACATTACAAAAAGCAATTGATGAGTGTTTAGTAGCTGAGCTGTCAAATTTACAAATAAATGATCTACAAAACAAGAGTAAAATGGTAGAAGAAATAAACAGGCGAAAAGGAAATACAGGGGTTACATTTAAATGCAGAAGGTGTTTAGAAGTGCATGGACCAAGGCAGTGCAAGGCATATGGGAAGAAGTGTAATTTCTGTGGAAATCTTAATCACTTTCAGAAAGCATGCAGAAAGAAGAAAAAGGAGTACACAATGAAGCCCCAAAACAAGGATCCAAAATAAGTTCAAAATGTGCAAAAAGTGAACGCAAGTAAATGTGATGATGAAAGTGCGGAAATATTTAGCATAAATAAGGTAAATAGTAAAGCCTATTATAAACACATAAAAATTAAGGGAAATTTGTTGAAGTTAAAATTGATACAGGGTCTGAAGTAAATATTTTGCCATCAAAAGTGTATTATAAATACTTGAATGAAAAAATCTTACAACCTTGTAATGTTGTGTTAGAATCCTTTGGAGGTTTCAAAATAGAACCTTTAGGTCAAATTTCTGTTAAGATTAGAAATAACAATTTAGTCAATGATATGAAATTTAATTATAGTAGATGTTAACTCTGACCCAATACTAGGTTTAGATAGTTCAGTAAAATTAGGGTATGTTCAAATCGATAGTGTTAAGACTGTGAATGATAATGAGAAGGAAATTTTTGTAATTAGTAACTCAGAAGTTTTTGAAGGTATGGGCAAATTTAATGAAAAGTATCATTTAAAACCAAACTATAAAGCTGTGGCAAAGCCAGCTAGACGAATTCCACTATCTTTAAGAGACAGACTTAAAAATAAATTGTCAGAATTAGAATGTGAAAAGTAACTGATCCAGGCGAGTGGGTGTCAAATTTAGATATTGTAGAGAAAGATGACAAATCATTAAGATTATGTATGAATCCACAAAATTTAAATAAAGAAATACAATGTGACTTTTATACAATACCTACAATTGAAGATATCACATGTAAATTAAGTGGTAAAAGTTGGTTCACATTGCTTGATTTAAAAGATGGTTTCTATCATGTGGAGCTAGATGAGGAATCTAGTAAGTTATGCACGTTTAGTACTGTTTTTGGCTTGTATCGGTTTTTAAGATTACCGTTTGGGCTCATCAGCGCCCCAGAATTTTTTCAAAAAATTCATGACAAGAATTTTGGCGATATAGAAGGTGTTACGGTTTATTTTGATGATTTTTTGATAGCTGCCAAAAGTAGTGAAGAGCATGACGAAATTTTGAAACAAGTTGTAGAAAGAGCAAAGCAAATAAATGTGAAGTTCAACAAAAATAAAGTTCAATTTAAAATGAATGAAGTCAAGTATTTAGGACATGTATTTTGCAAAGAAGGGATGAAACCTGACATGGATAGAGTTAAAGCAATTCAGTGCTTAGAAGATCCACGAAATGTAAAGGAACTGCAAAAAATACTTGGTGTTTTAAATTACCTTAGTAGATTTATATCCAATTTTTCAGAAATGACAAGTATTTTTAGAGAACTGTTGAGGAAGAAAACTGTATTTGAGTGGACTGTAAATCACACTAATGCTTTTAATAAAATAAACGATATTTTAAGCACCCAACCTGTTTTAGGCAACTTTAATTCTCGCAGAGAAATTTGTATACAAACAGATGCATCTAAAGATGGTATTGGTTGCTGTCTAATGCAAGAAGGAAAACCAATTTACCATGCATCACGGAGTTTGACGGATTGTGAAAACCGTTATGCACAATGCGAAAAAGAGTTTTTAGCGATATCTTTTGCTTGTAAAAATTTCATAACTTTATTTATGGGCGAAATGTCAAAATAATAACGGATAACAAGCCTCTTTTAGGAATAATGAAGAAAGATATCGATAAAATTCCGTCCCCACGATTGCAAAGAATAAAAATCAAGTTACTTAGGTATAATTTACATTTAGAATATTGTCCGGGTAAAAAGTTGTTTATAGCGGATCTACTTTCAAGATCTTACATAAAAGAACCAGTTGAGGACGATCCAACTATGACTGACATCGTACATAGTATCGAAGCAAATTTAACTATAATCAAAGCAAAGAAAATTCAATTTCAAAATGAGACGGGCAAGGATAGCGTTTTAAAAGAGTACTACAAAAAGTTAGATGAAAAACTAAGACCATATTGGACGCATCGAAATGAAATTACTTGTTCAAGTAATCTAGTATTTCTAGGAGATAGACTGGTAGTGCCAGAAAATTTAAGGAATGATATGTTGGAATTATTCATGAATCTCATTTTGGAATGACAAAAACAAAAAATAAAGCAAAACAATTGCTCTACTGGCCAAGAATAAATGAAGAAATAGAACAATATATAGCGTGTTGTAAGATTTGTGAAAAGTACCAAATAAGTAATGTTAAAGAACCATTAATTCCGCAAAATATTCCAAATAGACCGTTTAAAAAAGTGGGAAGTGATATATTGGAATATGGTGGTAAGAGTTACCTTGTTCTAATGGATTATTATTCCAAATTGCTCGAAGTGATGCCTTTAGTAAACAAAACATCGAAAAGTATAGTAGAACATTTAAAAACTATATTCTCTACACATGGAATTCCTGATGAAGTAATAGCAGATAATATGCCATGTAATTCATGGGAATGTGGAGAGTTTGCGAAAGCATGGAACTTTCAAATTACTACAAGTAGTCCGCACTATCCAAAATCTAACGGACTAGCTGAGAAAGCTGTAGGTATAGCCAAAGCTATGCTAAGAAAATGTAGCGATTTATCTCTTAGTTTATTAAATTACAGAAACACTCCTGTAGTTGTGTTAGGTTTAACACCATCACAGTTGTTAATGGATAGGTGTTTAAGAACGAAGTTACCTGTATTAGAAAATCAACTATCACATATAGATTATGATCATGAGTTGATAAAGACCAAGATAGATAGTAAAAGAGCTAAATATAAACGCTATTACGATAAAAGCAGTAAAGAATGAAATGATTTGAAAGAAGGGGAAAATATAGTAATGCTCAATAAAAATAAACAATGGGAACCAGCAAGTGTAATTAAGAAACTTGATAATAGTCCAAGATATCTTGTGAAAAATGAAAATAATAAAATATATAGACGTAACAGCAGTCATCTACGGAAGTCATTAAATGCTCAATATACATCTAGTACGCCCCCTAGCGGGAAACAGAGAACGAATAGTATTAGTTAAATAAGTAAGTAATGTATGTGTATCGGCATTAGTTGAAAATAAAATAATAAAAGCTTCATCTGAGTTGTTGCTAAACCGTATCAACGAAAAGAAACAACAATAACTGTATGTATATAAGTATGGTAGTACAACTGAAGTTTCAACGACAAGATTAAGTGTTAAAACAAATTGAATTTATTTTCTACTCAAATTCTACTCAATTTTTTATGAGATAAAATTAAAATTAAATCTAAAATAAAGATGCATATTTACAAACAATGCTTTGAAATAATGAGAAGAAAATTAAGTCAAAAGAAGTTATTTGATCCCTAAAAATCTCAAAGAAAAATTATAAAAACAAATTTTTCGCTGGAATAAAAGGACAATTGCAACACAATAGTTGCAAGACAACCTGCAACATTAAGGCTTGATTGGAATTATCAGATAATATCAATCAGTTTTTGACACATCTTCATGTTAAGATTCCTGAAATAAAAATGAAAGATTAATTGAATGTTTATTGATGACAAATATTGGATCGATCGGAAACTAATGTTGGATTTTATTACAAGAAAGCTAGACAGTTAAGAAAAGACGTCTTTTCTAATCACACATGTGAATGATAGTACCATGCAATTGTTTAATAATAAATTCGGTGACACGTGTTTTGCTAGAACAAGATAAGCACTATCAAAAACCGTAAACCGATTAAACTTAAGTTTAATGGGATTTTTCCAATATTTTCTAATGCTGCTGATGTGTGAATTTAGATGTGGTTGACCATTATGGCATTGGAAAACAATACCTCACCTGTTGGCCAGCATCAAACGCTTTTCTTGAATGGTTGCTTTTAGTCGTTGAAGCTATTCCAATTAGGGATTTCTTGTTATTATTTATGCTACGAACCCCCTAGTGGCTCAGTAGTAAAAATCACGTTTCACAATGAATAGGTCTGGGTTCGAAACTCGACCGCGGCGGAAGCGTAGTAGTTTAAAATCCTAAAATGGATCTGCAACCTTCAATACGCTGCAGGAATGAAATGCCACTAGGCGGGCCAGGAGCGGTACGGTATACGTGCGTATACGGCTCGGTGGCTCCGAACCCTTACACCGAAAGGTAGAAAGGGTAAAAGATTGTATATATATTTATGCTACCATATGCACAGCGCAGCAATGACGCTCCTGAGGTGGTTGAAACTTATTTATCTACCAAGAATAAACGAAATGCATATTTGTACATGGTTCGTCAAATTATAATGGCCGAGTTCATCGAAAATACTGTAGCACAAATACTAAAGAACAATATTGACTCCTTTATTCAAAAAATCTTGCAAAACTTGCCAAGTAGTGTTAAATGAATCTGATTAAAATTTGACCCTTCCTTCCAGAACTTTGACGAAATTTTGTAAACGATTTCACCATAGTACGATCTGATATGGCATCTGGTTTAAAAACTTTGTACAAATGGCTGAGTGCTAGACCCACATATATTGTTGTCACTAAAAAACTTGTACCAAAAAAATGTCCCAAATGTATTCCATCTATACACCTTGAAAGAAGAAAGTGTTAAGCAGTTAATGCAGATGCCTGCGGCTTCGAAGCAATGAGTAAAACAAACTTTTGACCTACTGATAGATACGAATTTCATGTAAGCGTATGAGAAATTCGAAATCAGTTTCCGATCAAGTCAGTATATAGAAAATAATACAATTACAAAGAAACGAACGAAAGATGATAATCAATATATACCCTTTCAAACGATAATTGAAGTGCTACGCCGTCGTGCAGGTGCAATGAGTTGAAGTTCAAAAATTATAATATCCAAACAGTATATTTGGTGACATTTTTCTAGTTCAGAAAGTTTCTTACTATTTAAGCAATATAAAAATGAACATTATCGTGCAAATCTTGCACCAGTAACTTAATAGAGAACGATAATAATATTTGAAAAAATTGAACTAAGAAAAGTAAAGTCTGTGGTTTAGAATAAATTCAAAACAATTTTATTAGACAAAACCAAAGAGAAGCCAACTACATTTTGTCTCAACGCTATCCAACTTAATATTTGTTGAATCCATAAGCTAGTAGTTCCGCTTTGCGGCTTATAACGGTAGTAAATTACGCAAATATTGAATATTATATGTATGTTTTTCTAAATACAACAAAGCAATTATTTGGTACATTTTTCTGGTAACAAAAAACCATCTAAAGAGTAGTGCAAAACAGATGTCACGTTTTGCAAAGATTAAATTAGATTATCACCAGATACCGTAAATTTGTGTAATCACGAAATTACTCGTGCCTTCCAAATCCACAATCAAATAAAAGCACTAAGCACTGAGTGATTCTCCAATCGTTGATCTTTCCCTTAAATTTTCATAACACATATGTATAATCGGAAGTTTTTCACATCAACATGTTGTAAAATAAAATTCTTACTTGCTTTAACGAAAAGTCATAAAAGTCTAATCTTATGATAATTTAAAGCTCAACAGTTATTACATATGATAATGATTTTTTAACATAATTATTTCGTTTCCTTTTAATAACAGGGCAGAGAAAGAAAAGGGAAAATTCCAAGCTGAAGTATATGAATTACTCGCTCAAGTCGAGTCCGTCAACAAAGAACGCTTAATCTCCGTCAAACACGCCGAAAAGCTAGAAATCACCATCTCCGAACTAAGCATTAAAATCGAAGAGCTCAATCGTACTATCGTCGACATCACCTCGCACAAGACCCGCCTTTCCCAAGAAAACATCGAATTGATCAAGGAAGTGCAAGACCTCAAGGTACGTTTCACCATTGCATCACGTACCTTAAAAATAATTTTTGACCCATATAGGTAACGCTCGAAAACTCAAACTATTTGAAATCTCAATTGGCCGGTCAACTCGAAGATGCTCGTCGTCGTGCCGAAGATGATGAAAGAAGGCGCGCTCTTCTCGAAGCTAACCTTCACCAGGTCGAAGTCGAATTGGAATCGGTCCGTGTCCAACTGGAAGAGGAAAGCGAGGCTCGTCTCGATCTGGAGAGACAACTCGTGAAATCTCAGGGTGAAGTGCTACTTTTCAAATCGAAGTACGAAGCTGAGGTCGTCGCTCGCCACGAGGAAGTGGAAGAACTGCGTCGTAAATACACTGCTAGGATCACCGAACAAGAAGAACACATTGAAAGTTTACTCGTTAAGATCAACAATCTAGAAAAACAGAAGTCGCGTCTCCAGTCCGAAGTTGAAGTGCTCATCATCGACTTGGAAAAAGCTAACAACACTGCGAGAGACTTGCAGAAACGCGTCGAACAATTAGAGAGGATTAATATCGATATCAAGACGCGCCTGGAAGAAACTATTCAATTGTATGAAGTGAGCCAACGTGACCTCCGTCTCAAAGTCACTGAAATTCAACGTCTGAATCATGAATTGGATAAGACCCGCGAACAAAAGGATGCTCTTGCACGTGACAATAAGAAATTGGCTGGTAAGTTAGTGGTATCATTTTATGGGGTAGTTTAGTTAAAGTTTTTGTTACAACTCCAAATACGTTACATATTCCAATAAAACAACAGTGTTACATCGAATCTTTACCCAATTTTGATATATGTTTATATGATTTTATCTAATTTTCCTCGTTATATATTTTCATTAAACTTCCAAGACACGTACGATTTTCTTCTTCGTATTCTTGGTTATCATCCTCTTATACCATAAGTTTCATAAGCAATAACTTATACAACTATCAATTCTTGCAGATGATCTTCATGATGCTCGCACCTCCCTCACCGAATTGACTCGCCGCCTTCACGAGTTGGAGATTGAACTTCGCCGTTTGGAGAACGAGCGCGAAGAGCTCACCGCTGCCTACAAGGAAGCTGAAGCTGTAAGCCTTCTCTTAATTTCTCCCTATCCGTTGATTTGGTTTAGCATAGTTTTTAACTTCATTTTTAGGGCCGCAAAGCTGAAGAACAACGCGCGCAACGCCTTTCCTCCGAATTCGGCCAGTTCAGACACGAGGCTGAGAAACGCTTGCAAGAGAAGGATGAAGAGATCGAAGCCATCCGGTAAGTGCACCTATGTATTATTGCAATTTCAGAAAACTGTTTAAAATACTTCTCACATCTCATGATATATACCTATGATTAATTGACCAAATTATATAGTCTTTTGTGAAAGATTGAAATGATGGCCGTAATGTTCTTTTAAAAACAAAATCATATTTTATCCAAATTGAATCAAAAATTTCAAAAAAGTAGCAATAAATTAGTTCAGTTTGTTGATTCTTGTATAAACACCGAAGATGGAAATTTAGGAAATTTTTGGATTTAAAGACTCTTTCTGATAACGAAATAGATTATGAATGTGCAATCGACTAACAAAAAAAGTAATTCAACATTATTGTTACAACCATAGAGAAAAGCATCGTTTTTAGTTTCCACCAGTTACAAATGGCTACATTTTCAATTTTATAGTAGGCGTACTCTACAGCTTTTTTTTTCAATATTGAGACATTAACTATAGTAACACTACAGACTCGGTTAGCTTCAGTTTTCCACTTTAATTGTCTTGTTACTGTCTGCTACTGCACTCCTACACTTTTCTTGGTATGCTACTGGCATTCGTCTGTATAATAAAACCTAACCATCTTAACCTTTGTCCCTTCATTACTCCCACAAAACGCTTGTCGTCATTTAGTTCTTTCTTTACTTTTTCCTTCTTTTCTATGTGGTATACATGTTTTCTCCTCTCTATACTTTTCGCAATATTTTCTTCCTTCACATTCCCATTAGTTTCTAATTTGACAAATCAAAAACCCATGCCGACATTTTATATCTTCAATTTGAGTATTCTTGTTGTTGGATATCTTATTTTTCGTTTGTCCATTTTCCTCGTATTTTCTTCCTTTTTGCATACCCTCGTTTCCTTTCAGATATCGAATTAGCATTCTGCCCATTCTCTGCCCATTCATCATCTTCATTCCTTAACTCATCCCATTTCATTTTGCGGGTCTCGTCTTTTAAGTGTTTTAGTTTTCGGATATATTTATTAATATTGGAATTTTGATTGTGTTATATGTCTTTTTCCCTTGACTTCTAGTGTTATCTCCTTGGGTTACAAAATTTAACGTATAATAAAAGGATATTGATTTATTCCCCTATTAATTATCTCTGCATCTGTTTTACCATCTTCTGTCACTATATTACATAGTTATTGACGCATCTTGATTTAATTTTCATATAACTGAAATACCTTCTTGTAATTCGTCTTTGCTCTGATACTTATTGTGATATAGTAAGCTGGATCTATTTAATTACTCCTTCCATCTAATATTCTAGGACAGCATTGAATAAGTTAGAAGACAATATATTTTCTTGATGTAACCCGTTTTCTATGTCAAATTCCAGTGATTACCCTTATTCTTTACTGTCGCTTGAAAACAACTCTTATCACACCTGATAATTTTCCATTTACGCTCAATTCTAACTCTAATAAATTAGTTCTTACCCGTACCACACCAATTATTTGGAAACTCCAAATACGCATTACAACGCATACAACGTGATGTATACGTGTGTAAAATCACAAAGGAAAGACAGGAGAGTGTCGATTTTTGTGTGTGTCGACATTTATTATCCAATTTTCACGAGTGACATTTCTTTTCCTTTGTGTTTCTCCACGGAGGATGACCACTTTATGATCGAACTGAATTTTTGGAGTTTCCAAGTAATTGATGTGGTGAGGGTACAAGCTAGTTCATTTAAGTATAGCTAGTAAGGTTGCTTGAAATTTGCGACAAACCTACAAGTGTTTTGTAGTTCATTACTTTCATTTTTCAGTTTCATTACTTCACCTATTTGTTTAGTCATATTGAGTTTTCAAAAGATATTACATTACAAAAACTGTTACATGTAGACCGTAAAACCAAAATTTTCATACTATTTAATTCTAAATTTAATCTAAATTTCATAACACCCTTTTGGCACCTCCAATTCGATCTTTTACCCATTTTTTAAAAAGTGTTTTTGTTTTGCGATTTTTAATTTGAAGACTTCCATTTAAATATCTCAGTTATCGTCGAAACTACTCCTGAAATAATTTTTATATCGGTAACACAACTTTTAAACTTTGTCGATAAATCTTTGACGTTCGAAACCAAATTATTTACATTTTTCGGTATTAATTTCTATTTAAAAAATGATTCAAGTATTATTCATAAATTGCAACGAATGGAATCTGAAGCACCCAACTACAACACATTTGTCTGTTTCTAAGTTGGCTTTAACGAATGTATTAGATTAAGATATTTCGTTTGAAAGACGTTAGGATGAATGAGAAGGGATTCGAGGAGGAAATATTTTAAATACTGCAAGATACTATTTATAGATAGCATTCAACTAAACTAAACTCGTAGTGGACTACTACTACTGCCTACTATTTGGAATATGGGTATTAGTATTATATAAAATATATATATTTTTTAATTCATGATTCAGCCTTTACGAAAAGACAAACTAAGTAAGAGATACTAAAAACAGAGTGCTAAACACAAATATGGAGTTAATTATTCAAAAGCCTTTAATATAGTATAAAATTGTTTTTTATAAATTTAAACCAAAATTAGTTGTCAAATCCTATTATTTTAATTACATGTGCACCTAATCAGACACGAATATTTCGCCCTTTCTTTAAAGTTTGTCGGAAACAAATGAAATCTTGGTGAAGAAACCAAAAATATGAAGTTGTTCCAACCTTCTTATGACACTAAAAAGTTTCCAATTCCATTAACTACCTCCCTGAAATGATGGTGTCTCCTATTTATGGCTACAGAAATTAGATTTACATGTGCCCATTGAAATATCTTTCCAATCTAACAGCAACATATAAATAATGACAATTAAAACACGCGTCAGTAACACAAACAATAGGATTCTTGCGCACAGCGAGCCTTGAAAAGAGCAATGTTGGCAGTCATTTATGTTCCCATTTTAGCCCGAAGTCGTTTATTGGTCAAAAAATTGGCAGCCATAGGCCCGGTATAAAAGCTTTGATGCATTTTACGACCTAAATACATTAGTTTAGATGTTCGAATAAAAACAGTAATTTTCTGGTAGAAAATTTGTAATACTTAGTTACATCATAAAGTTAAACAAAAAATTTGTTAAGCGAAACGAAATCGCCGAAACCAAGATGCCGCGAAAAATTAACTGGAAAAATCCACAATCTCTGATTTATGAAGATAATTATGGTTACGGCATGAATTTCTACCAGCCCATGATTGATTATATCGACGCGAAAGATAGAGGAGCTGTTCGAGTGAAGCATCCCCACTTGCCCTGGTCAAACGAGCGAGGCCTAACAGAATATAGTCCGCACAAAATAGTGCGGTGTTATTCGGCCGAAGATCTAAACAGAGTATCCAGACAAACAGAAGCACGTATCAAGACTAAATTGAAGGACTTCAAGGCGACAACGAAATCGAAATTTCAATTGGAGGCGTCTGTATCGGCCGCTACGATTACGAAAAAAGTGAAAACCGAAGAGAAGAAAGCCAAGAAAATTATAAAGCAGATCGATAAAATTAAACATAGAATGGCAGACGAAGTCGTTTACCAGCCAGAAGTCGGGAAACCTCGTCCAAGAAGGTTTAAAATCAGCACAGAAATATATCCAAGGAAAATCGGCGAAGGCCATCGAAGGACAATTGCTCGCCGAAGCCAGGAAAAATATTTCCGAAGGAATCGTTGGGGAAATCGACATAAAGAAATATCAAAGGAACGCCTTCGTCAATACATACGATACCAAAGTTCATTCGAGGATGATGTGCGAGCGAATGCAGAAACAACTGGACGAAAGCTTTACGGGGCCTTTGGACGAGCTCAGTGTGGAATTGAAGAGTTTCGACAAAAAAACCTCTCAGTATTTTTTCGATAAAAGGTGAAATAGAGCGTATATAGAAAGATGTGTGTATATATTGATGTGCTGTTAGACACGTGAGTAGTTTTATATATAAATTAAATATAGAACGACACTAGCTTTCGATCTGTGTACATATTTAAAATGCATGCAAGAAGTACTCTTCTGCCGTTTCTATTTGTATACGACCGACATTTCAGTTGTCTAAATATAATTGGTACGTACGTATGGGCCGCCTTTCGATTGATTACTTAGTTTGATACGGTCCATCGCTGACGCAAAATTTACGTAATTCGACTTTAAGAACATTTGGCATCTGGTGATTTCATTACGCAAACAGAAAAGGGCTCCTAATACAATATCACATATCTCCCGGTGAGTGACAACAATATGCACAATCTTTCTGAGAATACAGAAAAGTCGTGCCAAAAATTTCTTAACATATGTTCATAATTTAAAAATAGATGACTAGGATCTAAGACTTTTAAGCCAATGTTTGAAATTCCACAAGCCACCCAGCACTTGTAGCCAAATACTTTACAGAGCTTTCTATGTTACAACTCGATATAAGTTTAACATACATATTTTCAACTTCTACCAGGAATTTATAAAATTGTGTGTGAGAATTGCAAAAAAACACACCAAATGAATTGGGATGAAATTTAAGAAACATGTATTCCATTACTTGTACTGTAAAATTCGTCTAGTGTGTTACAACGCGTTAACAACAGAAAGTGCAATATTCGAAAATAAAGTTAAAGTTAAAGTAAATTGACAAAATGATGAATTAATTCGCCGCAAAGATTAGGTAAATGTTTACAAGGCCATACATATAGTATCTCAACCAAAAATTCCTATGCTCGAAAAAATCACAAATACTTTTCCAAAAAAAAAAAAAAAAATTAAGAACAGATCTTATGCAAAAAATCTATCTTGCAGCTATATTTCTGTGCAGGATTCGACACACTACAAAATTTTAAATACGGAGTAGTCAAATAACCACATATTTGAGTACGCTTGCATTTCTTACATAACTGCAATTTTCTGTTAACCCGTCGATTTATTACACAAAAGAACTTTTTGAAATTGCAAAGTAATGGCATTCCTAACAGAGGCGGCTAATACATGAGACCACAAAAGCATGTGAATCCCCTTGCTCGTTGGGCAATAAATTTTAAAAGCATATCGTATATATTCCGTCACCTGCTTCTCCGAAGATATCTTAAATTGACTGTAACTGCACCCACTTGATCGCACGTGCCCAGACTATAATAGTAGCTTTAGCAGCACATAACCACAAACTCCGCTAACTCCTTTATACTGTGTGGAAATGCCGACGTTTTTTGTAACCTGGGTTTAGTTTAACATTTCAATGCAATTATTGCCCAACGTGTCAAGGTATTGGCGTGCTCTTGTGATCCCATGTAGCAGCCGCCTCTGATTCTTAACAGAAATCCTCGCCCGCATTAACTAGCCAATGCACGAATGCTGATCGCTTTTAGTGTTTTCGATTTAAAAATATTACTCCGGGAAAACCTGCACCAAACCAATAGCAATACCAGCCGAACCACATACTATTCTAAAAATCAGGACTAATCTTTGTGATGTATAAGATCAGAATTAAATCAAGATTATAACCGATTCCTTTGGTTGGGTACTGCACTGCTGAGACTGATGACTTTACCCCTTACCTTTATGAATCCCTATTTCTATTACAAAAATATCTAGTACCTGATACTTGGCCCAAACTTGACACTACGAGTTTCAATCGTAACATTCATGCTCGATCCATGTGATTTACTACCAGAAATCTTACTTATAACATTCACAGCAGAACTTACCAGACGCTTACACGATTAAGGCCCATGTCATGTACAACGGCTCGACTGCTACTGGATAGATTTTGTTCAATCCTATGAAACACCTCCTGTCCGAGTTCCGAGCAGTTCTAGCACTACAACAAGCTTTTCCGTATATTAATACTATGCTAGCGTAATCGCAAACAGTATGTTCATTGATAATACACCAATGTTAAAATAAGCTAAAATGGCGGGTCACAACTAACAACGTACAAAACCAACACAATCTACTTGCATAAGTCAAGTTAAACCGAAGTGACAAGTCACAGATAACTACGAACAAAAACCAATACAATCTATTCTCTTACAAACATTACTGATTAAGAACTTACAGCTTCAAAACGGTGCGTTTCCGAATATGAGTTTCTTATTAAAAGTTGCTCTATTTTGCATTCCCTACATACCCTATAAATTTGTTACCCGCATAGTAGACCACCGGGTTCTGTTATTGCCAGTATACCGACAATGAAAGTTTATCAGCATTTGTTGATGTCCATATGCTTGGTGCCACTTCAGCCCTTAATGCTCTTCACCATCGTTTAAACTAGAAAATAAAGCATCGACTTCTATGAGATTTGAGTGGAAGGTGTATTTACAGAAGTAGATGAATTAGTCAAATTTCCATATTACTGTTAAGTGGTTGACTATATAATTTCAAGAATATTGTGAGTTACTGTGATGGTAGGGAATAATGGAGTAACGACGTATAATCACATTAAATAGTGAATACAACTTGCCGCATTGCGTCAGTTATGCCGACCGAGAATACAAAAATTAAAATATTTCTAAAATTAGCAACTGTTAAGAACCAGTTATAGTACCAAGTTTACTCCTTTATACACTATCAGCAATTGCTGGCCTGTAGGACTTATTTTGTAAATTTCTATAGGTAGTTAACGTGTTAACCTTGGAATCGTGAATTCCAGCTCCACATTGGGCGCCAATAATTCTGCTACCGATTCGATTTGATGTTCTTGTCATTTGTGCTCGTGTCCCCCTAAGCACTGAATGTTAAAATAGGCGCAAACATTGACTTGTATATTTTTATCTTAGTTACTTTTGAAATCCGTTTCCTTCCAAAGAACGATTTTTCCAGTACATTGTATGTTTTTATGGCGCTATTTATTCTGCTATTTCATACTTCAATGATCCTTATTGATTCAGTTAATCTTCGAGATAGTGAAAGTTCGCAACATATTTAACGGCCACAGTTTACAAAGTGATACTTGTTTTTTGTTATTTTGCTACCACGATTACTTACATTTTAATTGTTTTGATGCTTAGACTGTCTGATAAAAAATCGTATTTTGAAGCTGTGCTTCGTTATCTGTCATCGGCACTAATCATCTCTCTCTTCGTCTCTAGAGCTAAACTGACCATTAAAATTATAAATCTCTGCCTCGTGCTCGTTTAGTTATTGAGTACCGTTGTTGAGCTTTTATTACATGTATTAACACAATTTCTGCAGTTAAGATATAAAGTTTATACGGCTCGCATCAGATCCGATGTTAACCAACAACTTTAATAATAATGTCCACCACTTCTTCCTAGGCATGCTGTCAAAAATCTTCTTTAAGTCTTCAAAACACTAATGTAGGACACTATTATGTTCTAAAGTTTTAGTCATCAACTATCGCAAACAAAAACTTAAATCCTGGACATCCCTGCCCATCCGGAATCCATATTTTTATCTCCTAAAACCCCACGCTAACATATCACGTTAACTAGTATGAACCTAATAAAGAAATGCCTCTGTACTTATTCCACTTGGCAGCATTTCCTTTCTTAAGTATGGGCGTATTAACTTATGTAATAATAATATGCCATTCTCTTCCATAGCTTTGATTATTCTGGCACTTCTAGGTCCTTTTCCTTTGCACGCGTTACCTACCTGTTCGACTTCATTATAAATTATATCTATGTTGCCTTTCTCGGTGTACCTCACTATTATGCGGTCTTTGTCTCACTGCCTTCCACAACACTCACATCGCATTTTTGCATTTATACATCTTTATCTCTTAAAGTCTGTCTTTAAAATGAAGATATAATAATATTACACCAACAATGAATTTCTGGAAGAACCTCACCTTAAGGTTTTAAAACGGTAATGCATGAAAATTGTGGAAACATCACAAGGCAAATGTAAGTGCGTAATTCTCAGATTTGTCCTGAAATGCGACGAAATACCCGAAATACCCGAAAATCACACATACTTTAAGTCAATTACGTGCCCCCGAGGCACGATTTTATTAACTTTCTTCTTATGTATTAAGAACTTCTTTTCTATGATTCCAATAAATCTAAGCTTTACTTCTTTCACATCTTAACTATCAATGTTTTCCTTCCAGCAAACAGACCAGCATCGAAATCGAGATACTTAACGCACGCGTTGTTGAAGCCGAGACCAAATTGAAGAGCGAGGTAGCACGTATCAAGAAGAAGTTGCAGATCCAAATTACTGAACTGGAAATGTCTCTAGACGCGGCCAACAAGACCAACATTGACCTCCAGAAGACGATCAAGAAACAATCGCTGACACTCACTGAAATCCAAGCCCATTACGACGAAGTCCAACGTCAACTTTCCGTCACCTTGGATCAATTGAGCATTTCTCAGAGAAGAGTACAAGCTCTGACAGCCGAAGTTGAGGAGATTAGAGGCAATTACGAATCTGTAAGTATCTACTACATATTGCTTGTTGCTGGACGTACATATATCAGGATTTAATTGGGCCGTTTGAACGTTTCAGGCCCTCCGCAACAAGAGAGCCGTTGAGATACAATTCGAAGAAGCTGTTTCTCGCATTAACGAGCTCACTACAATCAATGTCAACCTCGTTTCGGCCAAGAGCAAGATCGAACAGGAATTAGGCGCTATTGCGGCAGATTATGACGAAGTTACGAAGGAATTGCGTATCTCCGACGAACGCTACCAACGTGTACAGGTAAGTAAATATAAAAAGAGAGTCTAATCGGTCAATCACTCAAGCAGTAAATCGGCCTTCCACAACCAGAATTGATAGTAAATAAAACTAGTTTTACTAAAGAGTTATTCTAACACACTCTTTTACTTCACTAAAAGGTTGAAATCAAACATACCACCGAATTGCTCCACGAAGAACAAGAACGCGTCGTTAAGATCGAAGCCATCAGGAAATCTCTCGAGATTGAAGTCAAGAATTTGTCCGTACGATTGGAAGAGGTTGAAGCTAATGCCATCGTCGGAGGCAAGCGTATCATCAGCAAACTAGAGGCTCGCATCCACGACATAGAATTGGAACTTGACGAAGAGAAAAGACGCCACGCCGAAACCATCAAGATCTTGCGCAAGAAGGAACGCAGCGTGAAAGAACTGATGATCCAATGCGAGGAAGATCAAAAGAACATTTCCATCCTACAGGAAACGTTAGAGAAGTCTAACCAGAAAGTTGGTCTCTTCAAAAGGCAACTCCAAGAACAGGTAATTGCCGGAAAGAGTAGCAGAGAAATTCGTTGATCATTATAGATTTGGAAAAAAATAAATTATTAGCTGGTTATCAAAACTTTTGTAGTCGTGATCATAAACGCACAAATTTGTTTAACCTGCGTCATTTTTCTTTCGTAACTTACTGATATCGAGATGAACAACGAAAGTTAAATTCACCTTTCCTTTTAAATTTACCACACTTCTTTTGTACTTGGGCATTCCTTTGTTTGTAAACATTCAAGTTGAACAGAAGTATCAAAACGCCTTAGGTTTTGAAGGAATTAGGAAAAATTTGAGTCCTATAATCTCATACAACTACAAATGCATTTTGCATGGAAAAAGTACCGATCTTGTATTTTCTTTCTGTCCACCTTTAGGAGGGTGTATCCCAACAGAGCGTAACCCGTGTACGTCGTTTCCAACGCGAACTAGAAGCCGCCGAAGACCGTGCCGACACCGCTGAAAGCAGTCTATCCCTCATCCGCGCCAAACATCGCACTTTCGTCACCACGAGCACAGTTCCCGGATCCCAGGTATACCTGGTGCAGGACACCCGAACAGCCGAATTGTAAACATGCCGCGCTAGACACAAGAAATTATTAATTTTTTATTTTATTTTCGTGCACATAAATATCTAATTATTTTAATCTCAAGTTACATTATTACTATTATTATGATTATATAAACAACTCTCTCTCTCTTGGAACTATTTAATTATAATTACTTTAATGATTAGGTATATCCGTTACATACATATGTAATACATTCATAATTATGTTGTCATTTGTAATACCCGCTATATGCATATACATACACATACATGTCGTTATCATCGAAACGTACTTATTTCACTTCCGTACATTACACTTACTTCTTACATCCACTTCTGGATATACGAATGATAAAAACCAACGACGCGTGGATAGCGTTAAAAATTGATACAATGAAAGCAAATAAGAAACAAAAATCAGGAAAAAAATAGGAAAGAGACCGAAATCGGTAAATTTCTGATGTGTAAATTAACTCTTATATTATATGAAATGAAACTAAGATATAATTGACATTGTGTAAAATGTAAGTTTGAATGTACTGTATAAGAAAACAAATAAACTGCTTGTATACAACATGTTGTAACTTCCATTTCACAATAAATGTTTTAGTAATAAATAATCGCTTTAAAAGAATACCGCCAATATATTTTGTCTTGAACGCATTTCTTTTTCTTCACCTTAGTTTTTGGAAAACTATTGTCTATGGAAAGAACCAATTTAATAAATCAAGATTCTTTCCGGCCTATTTAACTATTGAGTGCAGGCGATGACAAACGTTATGACTCGTTTAAAAAGTAGTTTATGTACTTTCTTCCTCCACTTGAATTACCTTCGAATTTTTCATTGTTTATAGTGTAAGTGCCACACTAGAATTTGTTATAAGCAACTAGTAGAAATATTTCAATCTTTTCGAATCCAAAACAAATTTGTGCAATATAAGTATATATATATGTAGGCTTTTGTCTATTGTCTAGGGTATTAATTGAAGAAAACACTTCTTATTTCATGTTTAATGACTGACTAAAGGTTGAAATGTATTTAAGTTTAAGTACTACATTGAATTAAAATTATCATTTAGAGTGTCGTTCGGCGTTTACACAGCTCCACATTCTTCGCACGACTGACTGGTTACGTCCATCCCACATTCGGCCATCTTGCTGAGAGTCCGCCTGGGATCCTTCATCTGGTGTCTCTTCTGTTGGTGTTGACCAAGCCTTCATATATTCTACCGTCGTTGATGTTTTCATAGGGCCTTCGTGTTCACCTTCCTTTAGAACGTCATAGGCATTATTTGCCTTTACCTTGACTACTTGGTATGGTCCTAAATACTTTGGCTTTAGCTTTAATCCAGAGCCAAATTGGGTTCTTTTTATTGCTACAATATCTCCAACTGTATATTTGTTGGGTTTCTTTCTTTTTGAGTCGTAACTTTTCTTGTTTTCCTCTTGGATCTTCTTTATCGACACTTTAGCTTTCTCCCTGAGTTCATCTCTGCTATCTAGAAAAATTTCAATTGTTCCTCTTCCACCATATCTTGTATATTTTGCATATTTTTGGTCTTCATTTGTATTCCTGTAAGTAACTCGAAGGGTGTCATTTGAATGCTTCTTTGGAAAGTCGAGTTTATTGCTTGCTGAACGGCATCGACATGTTTAAACCATTTGGTTGGGTCATCTAATGATAATTTTGCGAATATTGGAATAATAGTCGCAAACAGTCTTTCCACCTGCCCATTTAATCTCGGCAAACCGGTTGTGATTTTGATATGTTTTATTCCTTCTTCTGTGCAATAGGATTCAAACTCTTGCGATGTATAAGCTGGTCCTCGGTAAGTGATTATTTGAGTTGGGTTTCCAAATACCTTTTGCCGCATTTCTTGTTTGCTTAATACTTCGCGAGTGGATGTAGTCTTCACAGGATAGAGCCAGACCTCCATTATCGCTAGCACTTCTAGCTCATAACTGCTGTACTTTTTCTCAGCGGCTGTAGTTTTCCTACTCATATAATAAACAGGATGTAGCTTTCCGTCCTCTGGGCATTTTTGCATTAATATAGCACCGTATCCCATCATGCTGGCGTCTGTATGAATTTCTGTTTCGTACTTCGGGTTGTAGATCTGAAGTACGGGTTCGCTGGATAGATGTACCTTCAAATTTTTAAATGATTCCTCTTGTTGGTAATTCCATTCATATGATCTGTCGTTCTTAAGTAAATCAATCAGTGGCATGGCAATAGTTGAGTACTGTGGTATGAATTTTCTAAAGTACCCTGTCAAACCTAGGAAAGATTGTATTTCCTTAACACCTTTTGGTCGGGGAAAGTTCATTACTGCTTTTATTTTAGATGGTGATGGGTGTAATCTTCCACCTTCAACTACGTGACCCAGAAATTCGATTTTCTTTTGTAGAAATGGACATTTCTTAAGGTTTAGTTCCAGGCCATACTCGCTAGCGGTTTCTAATACACATTTCAAATTATCTACGGCTTCCTTTTCATCTTTTGCCGGGATAACTATGATCGTCCATATAGATCAGAACCTTACCCTCGTTCATAAGTGGTCTAAATATAGAGTTGCCGTATCTTTGGAACACAAATGGACTATTACACATTCCAAACGGTATCTTTTTAAACTGATATTGACCATTGTGAACTATGAAAGAGGTATATTTTCTGCTACTTTTTTCAACTGGTACATGAAAGAATCCACTTTTAGATCTATTGTGCTGAACAGTTTGCCGTGTTGGAGTCTATCAAGCACATCGTCTATTAAGGGTAGAGGGTATCTATCCTTCACGACCAACTTATTGATTTTCCTATAATCAGTGCACAGTCTTAAAGAACCATCTTTTTTCTTGCGACCACCACTGGACTAGCATATTCAGAATAGCTTGTTTCAATAATATCATCCTTCAACCATTCTTTTAATTGGCCTTCTACAAAATCTCTTTCACCGAAGGGCAAACGTCTTGGAGAGCTATAAATTGGTTTGTCCTCTTTTAGCGTAATCTTCATTTCTACGTCCACTGATTTGGTTTTGTTTGGCTTATATTTGGTAATTAACTCTGTGATCTGGTCATTATTCCCATATTTTGGTTCATAGATTAATATAATCATTATCGAAGAGTAATCTGGAATTTTCATTATAGTTATTTCACACGAATTTATAGTTAGTACTCCTTGATTGAGTAACTCGTTGCCTATAATGACCTTCGTTTGCATTTTTCCTGTAGAAACAACGTAGATATTTACATAGAAGATTTCGTCATCTATTACTATGTATTCACGGAAATAACCCAATGGCTTAATTGAAAGCGAGGTGTTTCCAAATCTGACCAGTGACAAATTAGTGGGAGATAGTTGTGGCTTACCTATCTCTCTGTGAACAGATTCATCCATTACGTTCAAGTCACTTCCAGTATCCACCAAGGCAATAAATTCTTTGCCCAAAATCTGAATAGATTTTGTTCTCCTGTTATAATGTGTTTGTAGTATATTGACAGTTGCTTCATTTCCTCTTTT
Organism: Chrysina gloriosa; assembly: GCA_038088585.1. Classification (NCBI taxonomy): domain Eukaryota; kingdom Metazoa; phylum Arthropoda; class Insecta; order Coleoptera; family Scarabaeidae; genus Chrysina; species Chrysina gloriosa. The sequence goes on along the minus strand of CM076087.1, from coordinate 34,831,990 downwards.
TCTTTCGTTTCTGAAACCAGATGCAATATGTCCAAAAGGATTGCATTTGAAACATTTGGTTCCCTGGTTTTTCTGATAACAGTCTGCTGATTTATGCCCTTTCTTACCGCAATTGAAACATCTAAGCGCTGTGTCATTGGATCGACTCGGTTGCTTCGCCTCAGATTTTGGGTTCACTTTCTCTGCCTTATATGGTTTTGGCTCTTCCTTTCTAGTTTTTCGGGTCATCCTACTGTATATTTCTAACTTTTCTTTAAATTCTCTTAAAGATTTTGATCCATATAAGATTGCCTTATTACAGATTTCGTCTGGAATGCCAATAATTACGTATTCGACCAGGGCGTCATCTTCTACATTTCCACGGTTAGCCATTTCTTTCATGATTAAAAAATATTCTTGGACGGTCTCATCTTTCTTTGTGACAGCATCTCATGGAGATGAGCACTATTAATTTTTTCACCATATTTCGATTTTAGAGCTTTTCTTAGCTTTCTCCACGACATAATTCTCCTTTCACCGGCTATATAGAATTTTGCTAGATCTTTTAACGATTTTTTTGCGAATACAAATTTTTGCAAATCACTCCATCCCATCAGTATTGCAGTGTCTTCAAAATCACTCAACTATGTTGATAAAGAACAATTACTCTCGCCCGAAAATGTATTTATTGAGTCTTCTATATCTCGAAATGACATGGCAAATGTTAAGTGTTCATCTGATTTTTTCTTACCTTTCTTCTTTCCATATTTGCTGTCCCTGTCTGCATCACTTTGCGTTGCGTCATCTTCGTCATTACTACTTCTTTCGCAATACAAATCTTCTTTAACCATTCGTTGCTTCCTTTTGCTTGTCATAATCGTTCTTTTCTTTTAAGGTCACTTCTTTTGTTTGCGGTTTTTCTGCGTCCAGTCTCACCTTCACTCCAATGTTTACCGTCGTCACTTGTATCGCTGTTTCCATCACTATTTTCATATTTTGTTTCTTCGTCTTGGTCGCTCCCGTCTTCATTTTGTTCATCGTTATTTTCGTCTTCTAATGTCTTTTTAATTAATTTGGATAGAATATTTGCCGCCATTTCCTCGTTTGTTTCGGCATAATCTATAGTTAAAATATTCGAGATAGATACCAGATCCGCAGTAATGAAATTCTTGAAAATATATTCAATTTTAGCATTGCATTTATCATCATTTATTTTAAATGCAAATCCCATAAATTCTCTCAATCTTTTTCTATTCGTTCGCTGAACTTCTCCAATGTAGTCGTTTTCGAATATCAATTTATGTACGGCTTTTATAGTTTTTGTCGTTGCTGTTTCTATTTGTTGAGCGATATCGAAATCTTCGCCTAACATTTTCCTTTGATGTATTTCAAACAGCTGATTTTGAAGAGTTGTTTTCAATTTTTTTGTGTCTAATCTTACAGGCGTTCGTCTAGTCGGGCGGCACGAAAGTCCGTTTCACACACTATAGTCAATCACGAAACACGCGCGGCACGAATCTGTTATCTTTATCTCGCATGCATCGGCTATCCACGAATTAGCACTGTTTGGTTCCGGCTGAGCCCTCAATTTTGTAGGCTTTTGTCTATTGTCTAAGGTATTAATTGAAAAAAACACTTCTTATTTAATGTTTAATAACTGACTAAAGGTTGAAATGTATTTAACTTTAAGTTTAAATACTACATTGAATTAAAATTATCATTTGGAGTGTCGTTCGGCGTTTACACAGTTCCACGTTCTTCACACGACTGACTGGTTTTACGTCCAATACGTCCATCCCACATATATGGTAAATTAATCCACTAAAACATCTCCTGACCACCGGAATACTGAAGAATCCTAGCCGTGGGCAGTGATGCCAGTCTATAAATTACCCAGTAAATTCCCACATTAATTACAGAGGTTGCTTATTATCAAAGGGACAAATATTTTCTAAAGCTTTCGTTTGGGAAATTTGGAAAACGGGTAAACTGAGTTCTGTTTACGCAGTTATATGAGTAAGTCAATTAACCAGTAAATTACAAATTAATTACCGTAAATTACCGACTGGTTATACAATCTAAGAGAAAAGACTATATATGCGTTCGAGGAAGCGCCTTTATAACAGATATGGTAAAAGCGCAAATAACACGTATATGGATAAAAAACAGATTAGTCATTCCTAATCTTTGTGTTGCAGCGATCATTTTATTCGTTTATAATGTGAAAGTTTAGGGTTTCCAATGCAAGCAGTCTGTTATTTTTGGCCTCTCGCTTCAACTTCTGACATGTAGATGGCACCCTGCTTTCGTAGGTTTTGTTACAATTCGCGCCTTTTGGATGCACTTCTTAAAGATTCTGCTTGTGGCGCTCGGTTGAAGAGGTCGTTTTCCGTGAATAGGTTATTCCGTTTTTGCTTTGAAATCTCGTTGTCGAGGATCTGCACGCGAATTCGACTCTGGGAGATTTAATATTATCGTTGTGGGAATCTGTGGGTTACGCTTCCCCAATTTCACTGTTCGAACTATCTGCTACGCTGTGCGTTTGCTTTCCCTTCTATTGGAGGCGAGTTTTCTTTTTTAATAACAATGCCGTCACTTTCTCTTTCACGTTGTTGTAAGGTGCTAACAGAGTGCTAGTAGAACCTAGTATATGCTATGCTGAGATCAGATTATTTGAGAACATCTAAGAATTATCGTAGGAGCTAACTTTATATCGCCGACTCTTAAATTTGCTGTCCGGCTGGATTCCCGACATTTCAACACCGAGTGCGAGGAACCCTCCATCTTTGACAGCTTCCGTTTCGACAGCGATTACAACGTCGTACGGGTGTTGACAACCGAAACCACGCCACGTTAAGTTCCGTTCTCTATCTTATTTTTGCCTCGTTGAAAAAATCCCTATAATTATTTAATTAATTTAGATTTAGTAACTCGGGAATTTGTTTAGTACGATATTTGTTGAACGAAACATTCAATTTTAAGGGGAATCAAGGATAATTGTCACTTGCAAAAATTTTTTCTAATTACGTTCTGCTAAAGCTGTAATGTGTCTGTGAAGTTACCGAGAGTTTTGTAAGCATTGTTTAAGTACGATACGAAGCTAGCTTGTTTGAATTTTATTGAGACCCAACACACCCCAAGGGTGCTGTCAATGATACATAAAGTGCATACATAAACGTCATTCTCTCGCCTCAATTTACTATATATTTTTTATTTTCTTTTTAAATACAGTTTTCGCGTAATTTTACTGCTCACTTCACAACCAAATGAAAGAATCAGTAACGTAGACAGTTCGGATACGAAGCTGAAGGGTTTCTCTGAATCCAGAAACTTAGATGCGATCCAGTTTTAGAATAGGAGAGTCGCGCCTTATTACTAATAAATTCTCGAACTTGAACCTACGCCGTTTCCATTGAAGTAGTACGGCCATCTTTAAAACCAACTAAGTGGGTTATTCGTATTGCAACGACTAATTTCCGTATCGGTCACGTTTCCGACTTTTGTTTATTATTATCATTTTTCATCATGCCACAATCTAGTACCAAGAGTTTTGATGCCAGTAACAAGATATAATGAAAATAATTGCGTTTTCCACTTTCAGAATAAAAAGTTTATGTAGAGCTGACATATCAACAAATTACCAACATTTCTAGTTATTGGATGATATAGCCGAATTTAAAATTGAGGTTGCTTATTATGTATCAAAGGCAAAGACAATTGATTAAAATTTTGTTACAATGGCATATCTAACTCTTCTAGCATTATTGTCTACTACTTGGAACCATTTATACCGTTGGTATAGCTAATTCAATTTAAGTACGTATTTTTTATTGCCTGCTTATGTATATCCTAATTGTATTCTATTTGTATTTCCACTATATTTTATGCACACGACTGTACCACTATGCATTGGATTTATGTCAGAACTGTACCATAAGTATCCAATGCGCGTCATCAGAAGATGCGCAATAGCATACTTCTACCATGGAACTACCTTTCCCGCTCTCACATCTCTCTATACTCACACCCTTTATCGACGAAATTGTGTCTCTACGTCGGTACCCTTTATCGGTATCTTAGCAAAATCAATCAACTCTACAAGTAGGTGGCGCTCTGAACCAAGACACGGTTAAAATAAGGGCGTTAACACGGGCTAATTTTACAATTGCTTTTGTACATTATTTGAAAAGTTGTTGGAGCTGAATTTGATATTTCTTGCAATATACAACATACTTAATAAACCTAACCATTAAATGCATTTCACAGTAATGCAAAGCTCGACCGTTAATAAACAAACTTGATTTAATGTACTTTTATTTATTTCGATGTTCATAGCAAATGAGAAAAGAGATTGGTCATATTCATACACGCACGGACTGGCTACTTTTTCTCAAATCTTTTACTTACGAGGAAAATCGAATGTGAAAATTATAATGATAAGGAGGCAACAACGAATTTATACCAACAAATCTAGCTAAAACACTTTCAATTATAATTTTTGTCATTTCTAGTACAAAATAAGCACACTTTCGGTATATGTCATATGGCACAGAAATAAAAAAATATTATATTACAGATAACCAACAAGGTATATAAATAATTGTATTCTTTGCAGACCCTCAAAATTTCTATGAAAAACAATAGTGGTGCGCTAATTATTTGCAGATTATAAATACCTGCAACAATTAAAAAATTACTCTAAATATATTTTAACAGTGATAATAAAAACATTTTAGTCGGGGCTTTGGATCATATAATTCCTCAGCGATTTCCTCTTGTAAAACGTAATAGAGTCCATTATCCAGCTTACAGTCACACAAGCCTTATCATTGATATATTCACCGACGACAATATCAGAATTTCTCACTGTAGTAGTAAGAGATCCTTTACACAATGTGACTAACTCTTGCAAGTCAGAACATCTAGGATTTGTTGCTTTGGAGATGTAAATTTTACCACAATTCTCAAAGATATCCATTGAAAATCGAGCACCAAATGCTTGACGTTCCTGCCTTGCTTTCTGCAATAAAATAAAATTGGTGTAAGAATACAATACTTTGCATTCATATTACCTGTACAGCAACTGAAAATCCAGTTAATTCAAATTCTTCTTCTGGTAACCAACAATTTGCTTCTAATGATCGATATAGCTGGAAATATAAAAAGTTAATTTTTCAATCTTAAGAATTCAAAAAAATTACCCATTCGCTTTTGAGAACCCAACACCCCCTTGCGATTGCACGCAATAAATTGACAGTTCTTCTTGATTCTGCAGCGACTAAATGCGTTGTTTTATTTGTAACCTCATCTTCAACAAAGAATACGCCCAATTTTTTAACAATCTGTTGAAATACCTGAACCTCACTAGTGTGGAATCTTGTACAAACAATGCTTGTTTTCTTCAATGACTTACTTTTTTGAATTGCTCTTGTCTTAAAATTAGCAGTGGCATTCTTTAATTTACTTTGGGAGATAGGTGTCTTTGGAACAAAATCCATTGTACTTCTTCTTTCTGTTTGATTGCTGTTTTCTGTACTAATCATTGTGGATAATCTTCTTGATCTTCTCAATGGTTTAATTGAAATTAGCTTTGGCATCTTTATACTTATTTCTGGATTTTGTTGAGCTTCATCTTCGCTTTCATCATTCTGAACTACAGATCGATTGTTTTTTGTTGGAGACGATTGTATGTCATTAGACATCTCTAAATTAGAAACCCTGTTCCTTGTGGTATTTGGTGTTACTGGTATGTTCTTTTCGAGAAATTCATCTCCAGAATTCACATTAAGTTTAGAAATAATCTTTTCAACTCGCTTTCTAGGAGATGACATTTTACTGCCAGATGTATCCCAATCACTAAAGTCACCACTAGCCAAATTTGATAATACGGAAACTGAAGAAGTGCTTTTTAATTGCTCCAAGCTATTTTTCTTCTTAGATTTGTTTGTTTTATTCTGATCTTTCTCTTCTATAATGGTATTAAATGGTTCTATGAGAGGTGATTTTTGCATAAGGTTTTTATCAGATGACAAATCAGAACCATCACTATTAATATTTCGTTTAGTTCTTTTTGAAGGAGATTCGATATTTTCCTTCTGAAGTAACCTTGTAGATTTTCGTCTGGGAGTTGTCAAGCTGTTTAGCTTCGAATCAATTGGTGTTACAAAATTACTATTTCGTTTAATCGAATTGGATTTAATATTCTTTGTGCCTTTTATATTATTTGCTATCTGTCCGTTATTGACATTGTTTCTACTATTGTCCTCCAAATTATTTGGTTGGTCTATTGATACAATTGGATCATCAACGTTGTATAATCTTCTTGGAGTTTTCTTAACTGGCTCTATATTTGGTTTGATATTTTCATTGTGAAGGGTCTCAAGATTTTTATTTATCCTTTTAATAAGAATGTCACTAAAATTTTCCGTCTCATGCAGATCTTGATCCAAATTGTCCTGTTGTAGTGGTGACTTTAAAATCAAATTATTTAGCACATTTATACTATTTCTTTTTCCACCAGGTTTTTTTCTTTCTCTCAGTGACATTATTGTAATTTGGCACTTTTTGAAGAGGAGTTTTACTTCTATCAGCATCTTTAATGGCATCAGCAGATATTCTCAAGGAAGATAATTGCTCTGTTTCTGTTCCACTAGTTTTGTCATTGGAAACGTTACTACAATTAATTTGTTTTTTTCACTAGTATCATTATTAATATGCGTTTCATAATTTGTTTTGAGATTTTCACCTTCCCTATTATTTATGCCATATGTTGAGATTCGTTTATTTTTTGATAATTTTTTCTGTATTCTGTTCCTAGGCAAATGCTCATCTTCTGAATCTGAAGTTAGTTCCGATACACTCTCCAAATATAAACTATTTGGTGTTGTAGAAATATTGCCACTTTTTATTTTATTTTTAACAGATCCTATTGACTGAATATCATAATTTTGGCTGGTATCAATCATGTCATCAGAGTCATGTACACTAGCATCAATTTGGAATGGCAGATTCAAATTTTTACTCTTATTTAGTTCTTCCTCTATAACATCTGCATACTCTTTTTGAAATGCCTGTAAAGATAACACTTTATAACACTAGAGCTTTTATTAAAATAAATGAAACTTACGTGACAAATAACAGAGGCATTAGCATTAGAAGCAGCATTACCTAATGCCGGGTAATTTTGTTCAGGCACTCGATACATATTTTTACGAACAGCTTCAATCCATAACACTGACACCAAATGTACTTTGAGCAATTTGGCTTTCTGATATGTCTTAAACGATCCATCCTATAAATATTTATTTTAATTGTTTCAGTCCACAAAATATAATTCGTTTTTACCTTAAATACAACATGTGTCACTTCCCTATTTAATACATCTTTTATTTGAGCACCCATTGCCTGCATAAGTGCTTTTGCTCCACTCGATCTATCTTTATTATTGCTTATTATTTCCACATAAGCCACGACTCCCTTTAATATCTGTTCAAATGGCACCTTCTTTGTAAACCGATCCTGTCTACTACCTACACTGCTCCCAGAAGAATCACTATTTAAACGCATCTGTTCTATGGCACGTCTTCTACATAAAGCTGAAGGGCTTTCAAGTTTGAATTTTTGTGTTTTCTTGTATGCCTCGTGATCTTTAACGGGGGCCTTTTTGGGACTGTTCTGTGATAAAACTTCCATCAACAAAGCACGTTTGATGGGATCATTTAGCAAACTTCCCAATAAAAGATCAGGAGTTTTTCGGCGGCAGAAAGCGACAGTCGACTCGCTGGCGATTGTACTTTGCGTGATTGTGGAGTTAAAAACAACATACTTTTGCGAGCATATTTTTTCTGCAAAGCCATTTTTTAGTTTCAATTGGAAGTAACTACATAACACACAACTATTCACACTTTACACCATACAACAGTTTATCGAAACGTCACTTACAAAAACAGTGAAAACACTGGAGAACACTGAGATGTGGGTACAAAACTTTGTTTCCCAAATGTAAACAACGCTAGCGAAAAACTAATCAGGGTGGCCAACACCGTGTTAATAAAAGAACTAATCGAATAAAAGTAATTGTACAATAGCCAGTACAGGTGGCGGAATGTTAAATCTAATGGTTTGAACGTTGAATTTAAACTAGACGGCTGTCGTAGATGTCGCTATAATTAAGGTTGGTAGATATCTACTTATAAATATCGACCATTATCGGATATCGGCAATTTTTTTGTTACTTTTGTTTGCGTTGTTTGCAATGTTCGTTGTTCAATTTTGTTCACGTCTATTAAACCATTAAACACCTTTAACAATAATAATAATTTGGAAATACATGGTATAACAGTGAATATAATATTCAATAATTACACAAGGTAAGTTAATACAATTTATTTTATGTTATGTACCACATTCCATAAAATAAATTTATTTGTTGGAAGGAAGATGGGGAAGTGTGCATGTAATGAATTGCACATTTGAATGCAGTATAGTGTATCAATTTTCCTAAGAAGAGCAGCATTATGTGTAAAAGCATGTGGGAATCCAAACTTGCTCGAAGTGGACAAGGAGAAACTTAAGAACTTCCATATTGACGAAGCCATTATAATCCTAAGTATTTAATGAGAAACAATAGACTTTCAAGAGGAGCAGTGCCCACATTATATTTACCTGGTAATTTGCTTCTAACTATTAGCTTAATGACAACTGAATCAAGTTACTTTTTTATTTAAGGACCTATATCTTGCTTTTGATGCGGAGTTGCCAACTACCCCACGACAAACGACAGTCTTCAGTCAAATGAGAGAATTTGGGTGTAGTTGAGTAGACTGCATACCTACATTCTACAGTATTTATCGAAACATTGTCAAAGGATTTTTAGAGGATAATTTGATGTATTGGCTAAATTTATATCTTTTTGCTAATTTTGTAGACTGCAAACACTTGCCAGAAATCCAAACTTTTTAATCAACAAATTCACAAATTTGCTCATTAAAATTATATTTGCTTTGTAATAAAATAATTGCTGGCAAGGAATCCATAACATATTCAAACAATGATTTCCGAAGAAGTCTCTTCTGTTCAATAACTTGTACATATTTATTTTTTATGTACTTGTTTATTTTTATTTGTATTTGTAACTGTATTTTTAATATCTTGTTGTTTTTTCTTCTATATTTATATATTGTTTATTTCTATTTTTGTATATACATATGTTATATATATATGAGTTCATGCAGTTAATGCGGGACATTTTGCACGCTCTGCGCACTCAATTCGTAAAAATGAGTCCTTGTATTTAACTTTTCTGCTGTAACAATGAGTGCCTAGAGCATAGTTCTTGGACATACTACCTACAATTCTTTAGTGGGTCTGCAACATCCATAAGCTATGCTAAGCTAAATCCATGATATAATACCGCACGTTTACTATAACTGATATTTTTATTTTTCAATTTGTGGGATTTACTACTTTTATTTCTAGATATTTAGTTCTTGTATTTCATGTGTCTAAAGTTCAATTTCAATATTACACCAAGCGATACAAATTCTTTTTGCTTTAATTATCTTCAACTATTGTCATTAGATATGCTATTATTGTGTAATAAATACCTTTATTTTCAATATTTCTTGTTTTTATTTGTTTTAAATAGACATATTTCGTCATTTTGTTATGATTAAATGTATCATGTTTATTGGTTTTCTAGCAGTTAGTTTATATAAAATTTCAGCAATTAATGTTGCTGAAATTTTATCTAAATTACATGTTAGAAAACCATGAGGTTCCAAGAAAAATGCGCCAAATAATCAATAGCCTATATTGTCGGGTTAGGGGGATAGTACAAGTGAATGGAAAAAGATCGGCAGATTTTGAAATGCAAGTGGGAATAAACCAAGGAGACAGCTTAAGTCCATTAATATTTATTATAGTAGTGGACAGATTCCTGCAAAATACGAGAAAACGCACCGAAACTGTGAAGACACTATTAGGATATCACAGACTGGAACCTGTAGATGTGGATGCATTACTGTACGCCGATGATCTGGCACTAATAGCTGACAGTTATGTGAAAATGGAAAAATTAACAAAAATATGGACAGAAGAAATAGAAAAGATGAAGATGGAAATAAACATAGAAAAAAGCAAACTAAATGATAAATAATAAAGAGCCAGCCAGTAATCTAATAATTATAATAAACGATAAACAAGAAGAAATTGTCGACGCATACGAATATTTAGGTACTATTATATCGAAGGACGGAAAAATTGATCTGGACATAGCAAAAGAGGACGGAAAGCCACAAACATATCCTACGCTCTGAATCAAACCATCTTTGGAAAAAAGAAATAGAACCCAAGATCAAACAGATAGTATACAATGCAATAGTAGCCCCCACAATAATGTACGCAAGTCAGTCCTGGACAATACAGCAAAAACACGAAAGCAAAATACCAGCTATGGAAATGAAATTTTTGAGAAAGATCGTGGGGAAAACAAAAATGGACAGACTAGAAAACGAACAGATAAGGAATATGATAAATCAAGAAGATATACTAAAAAGAATTGAAAAATGTCAACTGAATTGGTACTGCCACATAATTAGAATGGAACAAAAGAGTTTAACAAAGAAAATAATAGAAGCCAAAAATAACGGGAGAAGAAAAAGGGAAGACCAAGGAAAAAATGGATTGACTGAGTCAACGTCTGAAGACGAGCGCATTATTGTTAGTAGCCCATGCGCGCCAAATATTTGAGGAAGGTCTTGGCTATTGAATGAATAAGGTTTAGTTTATTTAGTTCTGAAAGTTGGTCTCTTCAAACTCCCGGTCCAGGTTAAGCCAGTGCCGTACTAATCAAAACTTCGTAAATTTTAAGTTTCCTTCTTAAACTGTAAGACATCCTACTGATGTGTTACTCAAATAAATTTATTCCAACACAGATTCACAAATAGAATCGCCATTCATCATTAAATTACTTTGTATATTTTCTATTTTATCAGTCTTGGGCTGCTAATCGAAGTGTGATTCTGTATTAGCCAATCAATGGTTCACACTCTGTCAGATAGCAAAATATTGATCTCTGAGAGAAAACAGTCGAAATTGTTGATCTACATAAATGAGTTATAACATGATTATTGTCTGTCCCATATAAATATGTCTATGACCTATTATGATATCTAAATAAACCTCATGATAGCCCATAGATTATAAGAATTTACGTTGAATCCATTCAGATTGGTCCGGGTAGTCTTTGTGAGTCGGATACCAGGCTACGAACGCATATTCCAATATGAATATTGGGAACAACTATCTGAGCGCAGTAGAATCGCTCGTTAGATGATCTATAGAGACGTCACTGATGCCGTAAAATGTTAACATATATCCTATTCACTTAGTGAAACACAAGAAGGACCATATGGAGTGAGAAAAACTTTGCTTCCCCTATACCAAATGCACAGTCTATTCAAGTTACCCCAAAGTACGTATACATTGTTGATGAAGTCAGTGGAATGCAGTAATCTCTTTATGTCAAAGTAGAATAACGTAAGGAATCAATAATGCAAGTGAAGTGAAAGGGAATCAAGTCTTATTAAACTTCCGAAGTGGATAAATATGGAGGTAGAGTGCATCAAATGTGATTTCAGCCTTCCGTCATACAACTAAAGCAGGACAGTATACTCACTGAATCGGGACGACCCGTGTTACCAAAGGCTAGACCAAGGTCAATGATGTTTAATTAGTCACCGCGATCCATGGTTTTCAGTGATCTATGTAACAGAGGTTGGTGACAGTTGGGTTCAAATCCATGCTTATAGAATGAGATGAAATAATTACACTTGACACATACAGTTTGGAGTATAGCGGATTATTTGGTGAATAGGGTAGTGATGGGGCCGTAGTTAATTATCGTTCCTCTTAAGAATTGAAACAAATTGAGCAAGAAGGCTATGTGAAAAGTGGAAGTCCTTAAGGATAGATTTAATACTTTGCTTAAAGGGTTGACAAAGACGTATACACAGTTTTTAACGAAATAGCAAGGTCTCAATTTGTAAAGTATGTTTAGTATTGTAATTTGAAAGAACAGAAAGCTTCGAGTGTATTTCTATAACTTGGCATGAGTGGTATATCAGTTGTATATAGGTAGCTGTAATTTATTCTTTAAATGGAGATACATATATTCTATTAACTTTCTACTCGTTGTACGTGTTTAGTACGATTTTTGCCAATACTCTATCCTTTAACGAAATAGTGAATAAATATTTTATCGAATTGTATGTTGCCCATTCTGGTCCAATACCTTTTGCCATCTTTCTAGGACTAGCGTAATTCCACGCTCATAAAATTTTTATTCTTTGCTGGCAAACAACTGACCCAGATGATTTTTTACCGTCTAAAAAAAAATTGTAGACACCGTAACAAGTAATATTCAGAACGTACCAGATCTGGAGAATATGGTGGGTGTGGCAGTACATCCCATCCAAGCTGTAAAAGCTTTTGGCGAGTTACCAACCTTGTATGAGGTCTGACATTATCTTGGTGGAACTATACCTTTGCAATTGATCAATTCTGCCCTTTTCTGTTTAAGTGAATCATTTAATTTGTCCAGCTGATGACAGTACATTTCAAAATTCATCGCTGTGTTGTCCGGTAGAAACTCAAAAAGAAACCATTCCCTTGGAATCACATCAAACCAACAGCATCACGTTCTTTTTTTTTTTTTGATGAAAATCGGCTTTCGAAGTGCTTTGAGCTGGTCTTTTTATTCTACGATCTCTTGCGTTTAACATTGTTGTAGACATCCCTCTTTTCGCCCGCGGCGATAATACGCTTCAAAAATGGAGCTTTTTTGACGTTTGAGAAGCAAATCACAGAAGTCAACGCAACGGTACAAATTTCTTTCCGTAACAACACGTGGAACCCATATGTAGTACTTTGCGATTAAACCTAGGCGTTTCAAATGATCATTAACGATCGAATTCGATAAATTTAATCACTCAGCAATCTCGTGAGTTGTTATTTGGTTTGCATAAATAAATGCCTTTATTGTGCCTTTATTAGCTTCAACTGACTTTCCAGAACGTGATGCACTTTCAACATCAAAATTGCCGGATCGAAATTTTGCAAACCAGTTTTGGCACTGGCGTTCTGTACATACACCTCTCCATACACATCGGATAATCTTTTCTTGCTTCAACAGCATTTTTACATTTTCGATAGTAAAAGGAGTAAAATATGCCGAACATGCTGCTTTTCACTTTTCATATTTGATAGGGTACCACGAATGAACTAAAAACAAGAACAGAAGATATACTTGAAATATGGAAAGAATTCTTCACGACAAAATTCACAGATGCAGGAGATCATACAGATGTATTGCCAGAATCAGGAACACGAAACGAATATAATGAAGAACTTGAAGAGATAGATATGGAAGAGGTAGAGAAAGCCCTGAAAAGAATAAAAACAGGAAAAGGCAGCGGTGCGGATAATATAGAACCGGAAATGGTAAAATGGCTCGGACAGGTGGGAAAAGAGTGGATCCTTGACATCTTTTGTAAGGCATGGCGAACGAACACAATTCCCGCGGATTGGGAAAATAACCTTATCAATCCCATATATAAGAAAGGCGATCAAAGTCAGTACGAAAACTGTAGGGCAATATGCCTATCGACAGTATGTTTTAAGGTCTATATCAAAATAATAGCGGAACGACTTACACATTTAGTAGGAGACAAACTGGGAGAAGAACAAGCAGCCTATAGAAAAGGGAAACAAGCGAACGATAATATCCACATAATTAAAAACATCACAGAACGTAAAATTGAGGCAGGGGAGGAAATCTACTTCAATTTCATAGCCTTGCGAGCAGCCTTCGATACAGTAGGTAGAGGGAGTATAGATATCTGTCTAGAGAAACTACAGGTTCCAAGAGAAATGCGCCAAATAATCAATAGTCTATATTGTCAGGTTAGGGGTATAGTACAAGTGAATGGAAAAAGATCAGTAGATTTTGAAATGCAAGTGGGAATAAAACAAGGAGACAGCTTAAGTCCATTAATATTTATTATAGTAATGGACAGAATCCTGCAAAATACGAGGAAACGCTCCGAAACTGTGAAGACACTGATAGGATATAACAGACTGGAACCTGTAGCTGTGGTTGCATTACTGTACGCCGATGATCTGGCACTAATAGCTGACAGTTATGTGAAAATGGAAAAATTAACAAAAATATGGACAGAAGAAATAGAAAAGATGAAGATGGAAATAAACGTAGAAAAAGCAAACTAATGGTGATAAATAATAAAGAGCCAGCCAGTAATCTAATAATTAAAATAAACGATAAACAAGAAGAGATTGTCGACGCATACGAATATTTAGGTACTATTATATGGAAGGATGGAAAAATTGATCTAGACATAGCAAAAAGAGGACGGAAAGCCACAGACATACTACGCTCTGAATCAAACCATCTTTGGAAAAAGAGAAATAGAACCCAAGATCAAACAGATAGTATACAATGCAGTGGTAGCCCCCACAATAATGTACGCAAGTGAGTCCTGGACAATACAGCAAAAACACGAAAGCAAAATAACAGCTATGGAAATGAAATTTTTGAGAAAGATCGTGGGGAAAACAAAAATGGACAGAATAGAAAACGAACAGATAAGGAATATGATAAATCAAGAAGATATACTAAAAAGAATTGAAAAATGTCAACTGAATTGGCACGGCCACATAATCAGAATGGAACAAAAGAGTTTAACAAAGAAAATAATAGAAGCCAAAAATAGCGCGAGAAGAAAAAAGAGAAGACCAAGGAAAAAATGGATTGACAGAGTCAACGAATTAGGACGAAAGCGAGGGAAGACCATAGCAGAAATGAGAAGAATGAGTACAGACCGGACACGATAGAAAGAATGGATTAAATCGTCGTAAGATCCAAAAATAATCCGACGCTGAAAGGCATAAGGATTGACGAGAAGAAGAAGAAGAAGAAAACCATTAAAGAAAAAAGCAATTTCCATGCCTACATACAACTATTTCAAATGTCGCGCGCCTGTCAGTAATTACAGACGGCTGCCGTAGAGGGCTAAAATACCATTTTAATAGTTCTGAGATTCCCTGGCCTGACCAGAGTGACCAGTAAGTATATTATCTATGGTGACCAGTACCAGTACCCTTCGAAATCGTACGTATACGCTTGAAGTCGAACTATGTCGAGAATAGCGGCGCTGTATAAATGTTTTTAACCTAGTTCGTTTCTTTCGTCGAAACTCGCTCCATATTATCAATATCATATGTTGATTGTAATGTATGGAGTTTGTTAAAAAGGTGGATGACGTGTATCATTAAGTAGTGTAAATCGAACTTACCAGTGACAACTTATCATTGAATAATAATATTCGGGGAGTGACAGCGTCAGTCCGATTTACAATACTTAATGATACACGTTATCCTCCTATGATCCTCCTTTTTATCAAACTCTTGTTAGTAGTATGATTAAGTATCCAATGTAATCCAATGTAGTCGATTGGTCGATTGTATATACAGCCAAAAGTCTTATATTCTTATATATAGAATTTGTACTGTTACATAGATCATTGAATTTTAGTCTGTAAGTTTTAAGGGTATAATAGGTTATGAAACTATTATACATTATTATTATGAAATTATACGCAACAAATTATAAGTATATTAATAGATAAGTAATCTTATCTTACCTTACATATTTTATCTAACCAATTTCCAAAATTTTGGATTACTTCATTCACTAACATGGAAAAGAGTGTAAGGAAGTCAAATCGTCAAAGAAGAAAACCTACCTCCAGTGAACCAAACACTACCCCTGCTAAGATACCTAAAGTAAATATGATGTCAAAACGGATTACGGACTTATTTAACAATCCCAGTTATAATTTAGCACAAAATATACTGGGTAAGATTCTTGTACGGAAAATAGACGATGTCATATGTAAAGGAAGAATCGTAGAAACTGAATGTTACCCTGGTGGGGATGATAAAGCATCATGTACTTTTAATGGGAAGTGAGTATTATCTAAACCCTTTCTTTTACACTACACGTATATACCTACATATATAGAAGGACTCCTGCAAGTGAACCTCTTTATATGGAACCAGGAACACTTTTCGTGTACATGACCTATGGAATGTATTATTGCATGAACATATCATCATCAGAACCTGGTGGTGGAGTTCTAATTCGTGCCCTAGAACCATTAGAGGGTATCGATCATATGAAGAATTATAGAATAGGTATTAACTTATCATTGATTTAATCAATTAAAAAGATTGGAATATATATTTCGAAATGTTATATATAGAGGTACACTGTACTTCTGAAAATGAAGAAGTACATGGGATTGATTTCCTGCAATATTTCATTTAAATTTCTTTATTTGTACGAAGTTTCGCTTCTAACATGAATGTTTCCCATATGACTATGTAAGCATTGTATCTACTTGTATACATACATTACACAAATATGGCATAACATTTTGAAATATATTATGTTGGAACTCTCTTATTTGAGTGGAGTTTGGGTTTAATAAACTTTCAAAAAATAAATCTAGCACTAAATTTGTTCAAATAGATAAACTCAAGAAGAAGCGGGAAATTAAAACTGAACATTTATGTAATGGCCCTTCAAAACTCTGCACAAGCTTGCAAATAACTAAAACCGATTTTAATACGCTAAATTTGGAAACAAGCGATTCAATATGGATCGAGAATGACCCGAATTATGAAATTGGTGAAATTATCCACACTGGTCGGGTTGGAATTGCAGCTGCTGGAAAGGAATGGGCTGAGAAACCATACAGATTTTATATTTCTAAGAGTGAGTGCATCAGTAAAAGAGATATGTTGAAAGAGAAAAAAATAGAAGTTGAAGCAAGTTTGTGATGAAAGTACTACCTGGAATCCTGCCGGATTTTAAAGTTATCTTTACACTTTTCTTTAAAGTTATATTTTTGTACTTTATTTCTTGTTATTATTAAGATGTTGAAGTAAGAATACAATTCTTGCGTTTAATAAAAAAAAAGTCATAAACAAAACAATAAAAATATATTTGCATACAGCAAGTCTGCCTTTTAAATTTACAAATTGTAAGTGCAAATCACATAAAATTGTAAATAAAGAATTATTCTGGCTTTTATAAAATATGATAGGAGATGTTACACGTCAATATTGAATTTCATATAGTGTAAAACACAACTGAATAGATGTATGTTTCATTTACTTTTTAAATTAGGGTATATCACAGAATTTAATTGAATCTGTTTGAGGTTTAGAATTATTCAGAATGTAAGGAATAAATTTTAGTAAGTTCTCTTTTTGTGTATTTTCAACCGAAAAATACATTACTTACACATTGATAGTGAAGGTTGTGATAGTATTGCTTTCAAATGATTAATTCCAATAATTTATGTGTAAATTTGGCAACAAATAACGCCAGTGAGGAAAAGCAGTTGTTTAACCTAATTTCTATAAAGGAAATGATGTAAAAATTGCAAAAATTATAAAATGTATCTGAACAGTGGTTTAGAACGGTATAAAAAGGTACATATAGTCCAATAAATGAGAAATAAAAACAAAAGTAAGAAATATTGTAGAGAATGATGTAATTGAGAGAGTTTATCAGCTGCATGTTAAGCATTAGCCCAGCGTTAGTCGAAATCAGATAACAAGGATGCGCAACAGTTATCACTACAGCTTGATCTGCTCATCCCCCTCAACACAACACAGCTTGGCAAAATTTATCGAGAGATCTCAAAACTACTCTCGCACTGTAAGCTACCAACTTATTTTATCTACTTGTTTAGTCGTTCTCGGTGGTGTAGTAGCTTGCATGTCGGTCTCTAAACTTAACTGTTGCGGGTTTCAACCCGATCGACGCCAGTAATTTTTAATTACAAGTATAAATCTTGGTCTCTAGACTTAACTGTTGCAAGTTTCAAACCGATCGAGGTCAGTGATTTTTAATTGTAGGTAAAAATCTCTAAGATTGGGCGAAATTCTAGCATATTTATATAAGTGCGAAGAATTTCTACATACCCGACACTTAGTTCAAAGGAAAAAAATAAGTGTGAAAATGGCTAATGAACAAAAGCTCAAGGGTAATATAAATAACACAATAATAATATCTATCTATCTATTTTGCAATTGACCTTGAGACCTGTAGATTGATTTGTCAAGCTGTAAGAGATTAAGATAAAGATATCAAGAAAGAATTTCTTTTCACTCCTCACAATACTTAGTTTTCACTAGTATGTAATTTTCTCGCTGTACAGCAAAAATACACCATCTGAATGAGAATTGAGGATGAACAATCGGTTATCGAAACACGAATTTAACACGTTTGCTGTCAATAACGTGCCAGGGTGTCCAATCCAAGTTTAGCTTGTACGCACTGACGGGAAGCTAGCAGCGAACGTGTTAAACACAGTGTGTTGTGTTGATTACGTTACAAGTAATTTAAGGAATACATAATTTTTCTGCTTCATTTAAAATGGAAATGTTTCCATAGTGTTGTTAATATAAGATTACAAATGCTCTAAAAAAGTTCAATTAATCAATTAATATATCAAAAAGGAAATGAAACAAATATCTATAATACTCAGCACTTTTTGTTAAGCAAAATAAAATCATTAGTCTTTCTTTGTTTCGATGAACTTTCCCATAATAATTACTTTCAAATATAATGAATTTGCTTAATCAAAATAAAATTTATATTGGGTAATAAATATATATAACATTACTTTGCACAATATACAACAAACATACAAATTTTGGAGCTATAAACCCTAATCAGCGTTTACAACCACTTAATAGTAATAATTAAAATACGAATAATAGTCATCATTATTTATCATTAATTATAATAATTTAGCGTTTCTGATAAAAATATACTAATCAATTTCTTAAACACTTTGGGACATACATTAACAATTTCTATAATTAAACCGTCACTGTTGGAACAGCGCATTGCGTAACTAAATTATACTGTTTCTTTTCTTTTCTCTGGCTTTACATATGTATATATACGTAATAAAATCTCAAAACGTACAAGTATATGCAATCGTCTGCAAATACAACTTAACTTAGCCATCTAGTTGTGTATCCGCATCAACTGAATCTCTGTCAAGGTATTGTTTATAGTTTTCTAGAACGATAACCGCTAGCTCCTTAACGCAATTTGGAGGCATCGGATGGTCGATTACTTCTTGCAGTAGTTCCAGGCCGCCTTCAGTTTTAACAACGGAACAATATTTCTCGGCTGAAACGAATTGTGCGAAAAGCATTAGGATAGAAAGTTATATATAATCTGGATACTAACTATCGATTGATCGGCTACCAATGTATAGCTGACGAGTTGTAATTTTTTAGTCTAAATATTATTGCATGTGTAAGTAGAATGCAGTCATTCATCAATATCGCTTCATATTTTTTGTATTATTAAAAATTAGTAAAAAGGTTACTTTCTAAAAAGAATTAGATTGTGTCTTTCCAACTAAGAAACTTTGCCTGATTTGGCTCCATCAGACTTCTACCTGTTCCCGAAATTTAAAACATTTCTGGGTGGAAAGAGATGAAGAACTGATAGAGGCTGTAAACGATTATCTCGGGAATCTCGAAGAAAGTCACTTCCGGGAGGGAATAGAGAAACTATAGAAACGTTGGACCAAGTATGTTGAGCTTCGATGAGATTATATTGAAGAATAAAATATAACTTGAATCCGTTTTATTTTGTTTTCATTGTCATTCCGGAAACTTTTCAATCTACCCCCGTACAAGACAATAACACCAACAGCGTCATATAGATGTGAGACGCGTGTTGAATGAAAATATAAAAGAAACATTAAGTAGATGGGAAAGAAAAATACTCTAAAGGATTTTGGGTGGGAAGGAGACAGAGGAAGAATACTTGATGACGAATAACCGACAGCGTTATATGAAGCTCAGACATGGGTTTTGAATGAAAATGTAAAATAAACATTTAGTAGATGGGAAAGAAAAACATTCCAAAGGATTTTGAGTGGGAAGGGGACAGAGGAAGAATACTTAAGAAGGACAAATAACCGACAGCGTTATACAGAGCTGAGGCTTAGGTTTTGAATGAATAGAAGAAACATTAAATAGTTGAATGAAAGAAAAATACCCCAAAAGATTTTGGCTGGGGCGAAGACAGAGGAAAGATGGTTAAGGACGAATCAGGAAATCTACAAGAAGACACAATTGAATGCAGTAATCAAGTCGAGGAGGTTGCAGTGGCTGGGGCAGGTGGAAAGAATGGAGGAAGACCGAACAGCGAAAAAGAAGATGGCGTGGAGTTAAGGGAATGGAAAAAGGAAACCAAAAATGGAAAGCTATGGAAAGAAATAACGAAGTTCTGGGAGTGCACAAAGCTGAAATATATAGCCTGGGCAAACAACGGTAACACCGTACAATTACAGATTAAGTTACGACAGCATGCGAGTAGTTCTGTGTATATGTAGCCTGTCGTAACTTATTTGATAATTACCGGTCTGCGCCGACTAGTAATATATCCTCAAATGTCTTATTACTTACGATAGACTTTCGTGAGGTTTGCCAGAGCCCAAACCGCCCAACGCTGACATTCGGGTGTGTCGTATATTCGCACCAAATACAGAATCGGTTCGAATGATCTGTAATTGATATTGCGCAACGAGTAGAGGTCCCAGCGATCGATAGCGGCCATCATCCGCGCCAGTACATGCTCCCGGCAAGGATTATCGATCGTCCACGCCTCCGGACCGTCCGACGCAATATGCGAAATGACACCAGCCGCGTTGTAACTAACTTCGATGCCGTCGCTGATCGAATCCAATAGTTCGGAGAAGACCGAAATGTATTCGGGGGTCATTAAGTAGCGGCGTAAGCTGTGAACCTCTGCAACATTTCCGAGTAATCCCATCATATTCCTCAACAATTCTTCTTTGTCGGGAAATTTCTAAAAATATAATTACGTTTTGATTAGCACAAAGTAAAAGTCACTATCAAGTAACTACAGATAAATCATCGTATCATCCACACTACATATTGATTTAATACTTAAAATTTATCAATAAAAGCCTAACAAATATTAGTTTCATACAGACGTGGGAATTTATGGATTCCTGTAACATTTTTCTTAAAGATGATACAGTTGAAATCAGAAAAGACTTCTTCATACAAACGTCTAAAGAACGTCGTAAAGACTGGAAACGTGTGCCCATCTTTTTAGGATGAGACTTTTTAGCTCCTTAGTTCTTTGGAGAGCGCATCAGATCTTGTCACTAGGAGGTTTTAAGACTAATTAACCTTCCTATACTCACGTCAAAATGAAAGACGTATGCTATACTATATAAATCGGTCTCACAGACCGTATGCGTGAGTATAGGAAGGTTAAGTAGAAACTACAGGGTCAACTAGAAGGATAAACCAAATTTTCTTAGATTTGTTTTTTCCAAACAAAGTTTGATAATAAAATACTATTTCATTCAATTTCTTGAATTTGTTGGCGTTTTATACACAGTTTAACTTTTACTTAGCTTAGTACATAGTGAAACTATATCACATCAGTAAACTTCTCATCACACAATTGTTTAATAATAAATTCGGTGACACGTGTTTCGCTAGCGCGGGGCAAGCATTATCAACACCGTAAAAACGACAGAGCAAATCATTTTCTTAAAGTTCTAAACATACATCTTTTCCCCACCCTTACTGTAATCGTGTGTGGGGCGCAAAACAAAGTCTGATGAAGGTATTTCCAAAACGTTTGTAAACGTTCTGAGAATATTACTATTATTTCAATCACTCTTGACCTAATTGTGATAAAAACTATCATAAAATTCTGGTTTGAATAAGTTTTAAAGGTCGAAAAATTATACGCAGTGATCCAAAATGATTGACGTGTGCCGTTCTATACTAATATGACATTTGCCGCTCCACATGTATGCGTTTAACCATAAATTCCATACCCGTGCCTACAATCCATTTCTTTTGTTACTCAATGTATATTAGATTTTAAAACAAAATTTAAATCAAATTCTTAGAAACCGCGAATTAAAACGTTGAAAGAAAGAAAAAGTGAAAACCATCGTAATCAAAAAGTTGAGAGAATTGAATACTGATCCAGTTAGTAAACCTTACCAAAATATAATATCGCCGTTTTGGTAGTGAAGAAGAAAGTTTGTGACAAAATAAGTGAAAAACGATCGGAATAATCTCTAAAACTTATACGAAAATACTAATAAAGTAACCACTAAAATCACAACTGTCAATTTTATCTGCCCGCCTATGATGAGGGCGCTGGTCATCGAAACGAGTTAAAACGAATCATAATTGAACTATCAATTTTCCATTGGAAAGTAGTTGATAATATGACAGTACAGTTGTCACGTGACTGTCAATCATTCGGGATCACCGTGTATGTATCGCTATGTGACTAATTATAATAACCTCACAAACACTAATGTTACTTATTTATTTAGTTATAATAGACCGAGCAAGGGGAAATATTGAATGGGACCGCTGCCACGATTTGTATTTTTACATATGTGGTAGCACTTCATATGCGTCAAGTTCTCGCGCTGAATTAATATGCCAGTAAATACACACACGATCATTACGTAGTAACACTTAATTTTTTCTTTCCCTACATATAATCCTTTTCATAAAACTTTTACAGTATTGTAATTCATTTTCACAGTATTATTATAGGTATATACCATACCTCAAGACATTTAAGGAAATATTCCATTCCCTTGTGTTCAAGGAATTTCTGACAATTTTGAGGCGTTTCATCAGTGACATTCCACATTGTAGACCAAGCTACTTCTAAGACATCGTCGCAGATTCCTCTTTTCAACCTATCGGATATAAGCCACAACATTTTCTGCAAATTTAACCGAAAAATTTACATGTCCAACATAAATTCCTAATAATACTTACATCTATTGCACCTAGATCGCCAAGCTTAATTTTTTGCTGGCCGTCTACCTGGCAAGCTAACGTATTGAGAAGATAAATCCCTATTCGTTGCACAAAACTTTCCTGCTGCATGCCGTACACCGAATGTAATAATATATCGACAAGCCGCTCATAATCGAACACCTACAACTTCAAAAGTTAGTAGCAATCTTAAAATGCAGATAAGTGAAATTCTTACAACGTCAAGTGGAACTTTGAATTGGCAAAGTGTTAAGCAACCGTTGCGCATCATCGTATCGTCGTTCTTGTGGGCGCACATTCCGTTCAGTAAGGTAGTTATAATTCGTCGTTTGACTCGAACGACGTCGTGCAGTTCTTTACCAGCACCTTTTACGATATAAAATAACGTAGCGCTAAAAGAAACAAAAAACACGCGTTTAAATTCCATACTTAGTTCCTAATAACTTAAGTCTGAATAAAATCTATAGAAAGTGCATGACAGTACACAACTAGCAATAATCTGGGCAAACAGCGGTAATTACGAAATAAGTTACGACAGCCTACATATACACAGAACTACTCCCATACAACGTACTGGCTAGAGTGGGTAGTCGGCGATACTGTTGTAACTTATTTCGTAATTGTACGCTGTTACCGCTGTTTGCTTAGACTACATATCAATAATTCTTACCCCTGACACATTATTTAGTTACTTCTCAATAAGTATTGATATAGATCGTACGTGGGAGTTTTATGCATATCACTTTTGCTTAGAACATGTATTGCTGCTGTGCTAAAGTTCGCTCATTCTAGAGAATGGACGCTTGTGGAAACTTAAAAATTTTGAGGAGGTTTCCACACTTCTGCATATGATAGAGTGTAATTCAACATGTGGCAATCCTTAGATATGTTTATCCCAGGTCCATTTATGTAACTGTCAGTCTGTAATGTCTCGAAAGAAAATCTGCAGGTTTAGGCGGATTTTCGACTCCATCAAAAATCCAAACCCGGAAAATTTCACATTATTTGAATCATATAGATCAGGGGTCCCCAAACTTTTCAGCCTTGGGGCCATATTGATTACTTCAGTGAGTTTTCTGCGTATTATACTTGTCATTAAGCTTTACCTAGCAAGTAAATAAATCCGAGTTATTATCATTCTGTGTTTTTTTATCCAACTTATCACAACAACAATAAGCTATTAGCTGTCGCGGGCCGGATTGATGACACTGGCGGGGCGGATTTAGCCCGCGAGCCGTAGTTTGGAGACCCCTGATATAGATACAAGTTAATCTTAGTAAGATTGATGTATCGAGTTTTGATCAGTGTCTGATGCCGGTGGACAAGTGCATCCTGCTTATTTATCACTGTCAATAGCTTCGGTTCTACTCATCCAAACAACCTAGTAGGTGTGATTGACCACACTTTTGCAGTGTGCTTATAGAGCAGGACTGGATACGTATTTTCCAACAACTAAATTGTCATCCCAGGAAGGAAAAATAGAAAAGAAAAAAGACGCCACTCATGAACTTTGATTCAAACTTGCTCCTCGGTGTCCGGTTAGTTATGATTCGTGACGTTTAGCCCCCTATAGAAGGAATTCTCGTCTGTATCAAAAACTTGACTGGGACATTTACCCCCATGTAAGAAGCACAAATTGTCTGACTCTCCTGAACTGCTAACTGCTAACACGAAGCATCCTCCTCCCTGTCCGGGCCCTTATCCGTCCAACTTTTCCGAATTCCACTTCATCCCTCCAACTACACCAAAAGGCGAATTCTCTCTAATGCGACTGTCAAAGAAAAACACGTCTTTGTCCACGAATTCCACCTCATCCTGAATTGCCGTTACACTAATATTTGAATCTTATGCTTTGTATTACTACGAAAACATGTAGATAAATTAAAGAATAGAGTATTTCCTGATTGGGTGGAGTTGGAGGAATTAGATGGAATTCGAATAAGTCGGATGTCTCGCAATTGCAGTCTCGGAGGGTTGGGCAATTTGGCTTCCTGCGAGAGGAATAAATGTCGCAAATAACTTTTAGATGCAGACTTGATTTTCTTGTGGAGGAAACCGCAGGTACCCCGGGATTAAATGTCAGGTACTAACTGACCCATATTCTTGCTACACAAAGTTACTTTATTACTTTATGAGCAACAATGTCTTGATTGATGATGACATAATTGTCAAATACATATTTTGAAGAAACCAAATCGATGTGATAAAGGTAAGAACTATTTTATTTTAGTACATTCTAAACACCAGATTTTAACTTCTGAAGTATGCATTATTACGCAGTGTGAATAATAGGTACTTCAGAGGAAACAAGAGTATCATCTCAATATTCAAATTAACTTTTGCAAGATCTAATTACTTAATTATTTATGTCTATCATATTTAGTTAATTATTATTACCAATGTTTACACTCACCTGCCTGAGATTTGTATGTGCCTCTCATGTAAATTCCTATTCATAGCTTCCAAGACAATATTTAATGCTTGCCCAACTTGACTACAACTTTCGAATCTAAATAGATGAAACAATTCGTTTAAAACTTTTTGCAGCATATCAGATCTGTCCAAATAGGCCAACGCAGCCACTAAAACTTGTTCTTCATTAGCATTTCCGGCTATCTAAAATATTACATTAAAGAAAATGCAAGAAAACTGAAAATGACTGATTAGATGATTTACCAATTTGGCTGGTATGTCATGTCGAAAACATGCTCCTCGTTGCGTCTCATATAGTCCCAAAAATTGAAATTTATTATTAACTCTTGAGCTTAAGCCGGGAATATCAGAAGCGTAGGGTCCAAGTGTTTCATCAGTTCTTTCAGCTACCCCTGAACCTGCTAAATTCGTCCCAGAAATATCTAATGATGTCAGTTTTGGGAGACTTTCAACCATCTTTGAGAGCACTTTACTTGAGTTTTCATAAGTTCCGTTTTCGTCTTTAGACTGCGAAATATCTAAGTGGCGCAAATTCTTCAATTTACATATTGCTGGTATTAAATTTTCTAGTTTGTTAACATTATATAATATTAATGAGGTCAAATTAATTAAATTAAGCACATAATGAAAATCGCCTAAATCACTACAATTGGATAAATCTAAATATGTTAAGTTTACTAAAGGTTTAAGTAATAACATATAAAATTCTGGTCTTAAAATATCTCTAGTTCTTATACTCAAACGTCTCAGCCTAGGAGCCAATATTATATAATCTCTATCAATTATATACGGCTGACCAAACACAGTTGAGGGAAATAAATTCATATTTTCACCTATTGAGAGAGATGTCAAATTTGCACCGAATGCAGTAATGTACTTTAAACAATTCGGGGTTAATAAGGGACTATAAGATATGTCTAACGAAATTAACCTATGATGCAGTAAAATTTTTAAACTCTCATCATCTATCATTGTATCGAACAGTTTCACTCTTTTTAAGTTTTGTCGCCATTTGGTTTCGGAAGATATTCATAAAATGTGGACCAGCATTGCACGGTCCCCTTTTTGAATGTAAATATAATAACCGTTCGCATATTTCTACCGGTAAAGTTACATTATCTCGAAGTCTTAAGTTCTCTGAATGCAGTTCATATTCACAAATCGTATGCAGGTTATTCAGTATGTAATCGAAACAGATATTTAGTAGTGTTTCTGGACCGTTTCCGTTGCAGAAAGCGCAGCATTCTGGCGGTAGAGATTTTGAATGACAACATTTGTGAATTACTGATTGTATCATCTGTAAATAATCGAGGTGTTTATTTTATTTTTAGTCAGAAATAACCTATATTTCCTTGGATGGAGTACTTACTTTGGGTTAAGGTAGTCTGATAATCTGAGTTTAAATCACATGACAGTTGCAAGTTTTAGATTTTCAATTTCATAGTTTTTCTTATTTGCGAATTTAGAATAAAATATTTTGGCTTAAATTAGAAAATTCCAGGTGTTTCTCGTATTTTTATTATTGAATGACTTTTTGACATCTGCACTGCTAGTTATTTCGTTGTTTAAAAATTATATTAGCATTTCTACAAAAAGTAAATTATCTACTGGAACGTTTCAAAACTGATACGAATGAGTAATAATCCCAAGGAAATCAGTTATTGTAGATTATTAGAATATTATCCGAACAATGAGCAATTCCAGTGTTCTTTATACGTTTCGAAATATTTACTAACACATTACCAGTCACGCATACATTTTTTAAATAAGTAATATTCATGTCACAGCTGACAGTTGTCAAATTATGGCATACAAGGCAAGGTGTGATGGCAACGAATAAATTAGATTTAAGATATTTAAACATTTGTTTTTAGATTGAAAGAGTTCGATGACATTTTGTTGGAGGACGTCGTGCAATTAGCAAAATTAAAAAATTAGCGTTTAACGGTAACGGTTACATTCTAGCAATTACCATTATGGCAAAGGTGTAGGTGCATTTATTATTTATAGGGATACCAGACGATCAAGGCCTTCGAGCGTTATGTTGGAAATTATTATTGGGATATTTACCACCAGAAAGGGAGTCATGGGAAGATGTACTAAACAAGAAAAGGAAACTTTATCTAAGCTTTATAGGTACATGTTTTAAATCTGTATTCTGTATTAGTTAATATGTTGACTGCTCTAGCAATATCTTCAGATTTACAATCTCATGCTTCACGTGTCTTCATATATGTGTTGCAGTCTATATGTTACAACAACAGATTTCAGACATGTATATATCATTACCGCTCATAATTTTTATCCACCAATCAATTTCTTAACATTTAAAGGGATGATAGTGTCTTATATCAGGAACTCACAAATAGTGAATAGCATAGCATTTTACACTAACATTATGACCACACAATTTTGGAATTCCCTTGGTCAAGTCAGTTGCAATGGTTCATTTTCTCTATATATTTGATATCATTAGTTCTGCAATGTATGTCTCTAAATTATCCATGAATGTAAGTTTGGCTAGGCTTTTAGGCTTTTATCCTTAGGAACTAAAAATTTACGGTTGACCCCCATGCTTGCTGAATTTTGTCATAACTAGAGATCAGCAGATTTAGGTTTTCGTTTCCCATGAGTTCCTACTCTGCAAGGTGAGTTTATTTTATTCTACAAACATTACTATCTGATGACCAGACACTGGATTATATGTTTTCACTATCCAATGCGTATGCAACTATCCAGGTATATCAATTGCGTCATGTTATTCAAACCGGTTTTTCTCAAACAGCTGAGTATTGGCGTCATGTTTGAAGGTCTGTATTTAATTATTATGAAGTACTTTCTTATCCCAGAAGGGCGTCGTGTAAGCAATTTCCAAAAATTTTGGGGGTTTGCGACAATGTATACAAAAACGTTTTTGACCCTAATGCAATTAGCTTCTTCATTCCGTCCAATTATTTATAAATTCTTGTGTAAAGAAAATACAATATACTGATTTTTAAATTGAGCTAAGATATTGATTAGTGTAAGCCGAGAATGTGACGTTGATCTTAGTTTTGACTGCAGAATCGAGAAATTGCACTTAGTAAATCTCAAGTTTTATGGAATTGCCACATATTTCTATATTTTATTGCACAACAAATTAAAAGACATCACTAAAAACCAAGGAAGTGCGAATTTGAAGTGTGATTGAGTTTCTTCTGTGTATATCCTTTAGTATCAGCAGCAGTTAAGTTTTTTTGTTTAAAGAAATAGTAATTAAAATGTATAAGAAATACCGTCCCAATAAAAATTTGCACCACCGAAAATCGCAAATGTGTAAGAAACGATTGAACCATTATGTATTCTACTTAACATTTTTTGGCAAGTTACTATCTCCTACACAAAACTAGAGCCACAATAATTATTTTGCTATGTTGTACCATGTGTAGTGATATCATTTTGGTCGCATATATTTTTTATGAACTATCGTCTTATTTTAAACGACAAATTTTCAATCCACAAATATTGTACCATATCATTTTAGATGACCTTGTTGTCATGCCCGGTTCTGAAGAGACAAACGGCGATTGCACACTACTAGACCATCCCTTAAGTATCAATCCTGATAGTCAATGGCAAACTTATTTTAAGGATAATGAAGTTCTACTGCAGATCGACAAAGACGTCAGACGATTATGTCCAGATATATCGTTCTTTCAACAACCTACCGAATATCCATGCAGCCAAATAGTAAATAGTAACGATGTGAAAAGATTGCATACGCGAGTACAGAGAAGTGTCCTTAAGTGCGCTAACGTTGAACGAAAAGGTCTAGGAATTACTAAGGTATGAAACAATATAAGTTAAATTTGCATTTGATGTAAATATTCATTTTATGT
Source organism: Chrysina gloriosa (assembly GCA_038088585.1). Classification (NCBI taxonomy): domain Eukaryota; kingdom Metazoa; phylum Arthropoda; class Insecta; order Coleoptera; family Scarabaeidae; genus Chrysina; species Chrysina gloriosa. The sequence goes on along the minus strand of CM076087.1, from coordinate 34,802,726 downwards.
GCAAACTTTGTCATAGTAGCAGGTGAGTAATTAGTATGATAACTGAATTGGATACCTTTTATTCCAACTAAATTTTATTTTATGATTTTCAGATCGCGTTAGTATTGAAAAAAGCACAGGAAGACTATCAACCAATGGCAGAAGGGCAGGAAGCTCACTGGGAAGTCGTTGAAAGAATCCTTTTCTTATACGCGAAACTTAATCCAGGACAAGGATATGTTCAAGGAATGAATGAAATTATAGGACCAATTTATTATGCATTTGCTCGTGATCCTGATATAAGTTACAGAGGTATCTAATTCAAAAATTCATTTTGTTTATATTTATAAAAATAATCTCATTTTAGAAAATGCTGAAGCAGATTGTTTCTTTTGTTTTACCAATCTTATGTCTGAAATTCGAGATTTTTTTATCAAAACGTTAGACAGTACAGATTGTGGAATAAATAATATGATGAGTCGGTTATCGAACCAATTGCGTGAAAGTGATTTCAATATATGGTTGCATTTTCAACAGTTGGAGCTAAGGCCGGAATACTATGGTTTCAGGTATGTTTAGTAAGGCAATTGAACACCTATTGTCTTTCTTTGTTGATTAAGACGTTTTATAAATAAAATTTAAAAAATGTAGTTGTAGTGTACAACTGCCGAACTAACGGTTAGGGTATATCTGGTTCACTGTTTGATTCGTTAAAAGCTAGGCCTCCTTATTACTCAAGTTTATACCTCCAAAGACCTAACAACCTTTGGTTGTATAGGCTTCCGGGGCATACAGGTTTTTATAGTTCATTCGCAATAGTATAAGATTTGTGAAAAATTAATATACTGTTGTCATGATGCATGCAAGTAAGAAACATTTGACATCAATGATTTTACGTTCATCTGGTAGTGGAGC